>CM076584.1:1159182552-1160382552 GCA_034641835.2 Pinus albicaulis
TGGTGAGCTTCCTCACCCTGGACCCCACTCATTGATGATGTGGCTTCCTTGAGAAGATTCCCCTTTTCAAAACTGCACTACCCTATTTAGTTTCCCTCCTCTTGTAATAGTGTTGCTGATTTGGTCAACTGGATCTAGATCATTGTTTTTCCCCTCTTTCACACCAAAGTGGCTTTATTTTTCCTCCTAATTCAATCCCTTTTCACATTGGGATATGTTTTATTTTCCTCCCTACTCTTTTATTTCAAAAATGGAGCAGTTATAATATTCCAAGTAGCAGTGGCTAATTGGGAATATTACACTATAAGAGTTCTTTATTTCACTGTATTGGCTCCCTCAACTGCTAATGTCGAAGGCTACTCCTCCATGGTTATGACAACGCTGATATAAGTCTGCTACTACTTCTCCTTCTACCACTATATGTAGTAGGAAGAATGATGCAAGTCTTATTTTCCAGGTCCTTTCTAAAGATGATCCATCAAAAGTAGACAATAAAAACCTATTTCCCTTCTTCCTTCTTATGTTGCAAGGTCTTCTTTCTTCCTCCAGTTGAATGAACTGTGGGAAGGCTAGAGTCTCCTTGAAGGCTCTAGGTTGAGTCTTGTACTCAACAAGGTATTCAATTATAATCTGATGTTCCAAGTATCTTCCATGCTTCTGGTCATCTTCTTCATGAGAATAAGAAGTGCATGGTTCTTCCTTTTCTTGAAACCATCTAGGAGTTTCTTGGCATCTCTTCTCCTTCATCAGCTTAACCTCATGGGAGAGGTTATTTCTGGATATGAAAAGTGATGAGAGTAAAATCATCCTCTCCATAATTATGATCTTTCTACCTCTGATGGCTGGAACTCACAGGCTGAGCCAAGACTATGCTATGATACCACTTTAATATGCCCAAATTGGGATTTCTAGAAAGGCATGCTTGAAAAAGGAACTTTTCAGGAATGTATGCTACAGAAAAAAAAAATTAGCCCTTATATCTCTTAGATATGATAATCTAAGATCCTAATCCAAGAGGAAATCAGAAACCAGGCAAACTAGGTGAGATAAACAAGCCTCTCACACCTACAATGGCCGGAAAATGCCCAATAATGGGACTGCAGCAATATGTAAACACAATTCTGGAGCTGCAGAAAGCTATTAATCCATGGAATGTGTCAAGAAACACATTAACATCAATTGGTGTCACATCAACAACTTATACATCATTTTCTGACCCAAAAGTTGGGGAAAAGAAGCATTTTAAGCCCTAAAAATGTTATTTCTAGCTATTTGCATAATAAAAAAGGAAAATAATGGTGGGATAACTTACAATATTTCATATGGGACTCACATAACTAATTGGAGAAAAAAAAATCACTCTAGCTATGTTAAACAGACCTCTCGGCCCCAGTATGGCTTAAAAAGGTCCAAATCCCATGACTTAGCTCAACAGAAAGCTAATGAAGCATATACAGTGTGATTTTCTGAGGGTTTTAGATATAATATGATGAAATAACATATATAGAGTTTATTATATCAGAACATTGAGGAAAATGGACATCTATCCCCTTTTATACATCAAAGAGATAACCCGACAAGGGTTTCATGAGGGCACAAGTACATAAATAGCAGATCTGCAGATCTAGATATGGAAAATATAGTTACACTAAAAATATGAATACAAATAGCTGAAATATATAGGAAATAGAAGGATTATTATGTACAAATATTTCCGGGAGAAAGGTTGGCCCTTCCTCCAAGGAATAAGCTCACAAGCAAGGGTTCAAACCCTGCTACTGCAACATTATGGAAAGTAACACAGATCTTGCCAAGGAATACATATTCAATGATGGAGAATGATTTGGCCACATGCCAAAATGTACATAATGCTCAGAAACCTCCTTAGAATATCTTGCAAATAAAGGGAAGCTCCCTCCTCAGAAAGATAAGTTGAGAAAGTGGTGTTGGGGACTTTCCACTGCAACATCCTGTAACACAGCACTATACTCTGCAGAAAGAACACTGTGACTGAAGGAGGATTCTTGGCCTCAAGCCTAAGTGTGGAAAAATTAATTACAATACTCATTCTTGAGGCCTCTCAAGAAAGGAGAAGGATTCCTAAACAGGAAATCATTTTGCTAAACAGCACTGCAGCTCTGCTAAACAGCAAGAGGATGCCAAATAGTCTAAACAGAAAAATCAATAATACCCAAACTAACCCCAAATGGATTCCATCCTCTTCCTTATAAACTTTGTGAGCCTCCTCACCTTTGGTCCCACCCATTAGGGTTTCCAACTCCACATGAGCAATCTCCCTCCAAAATTACGCTGTACCTTCATCAAGGCCACTCCTCCATAATGCGTTGTTTGATTTGGTCAAGGTTGACCTCTTCAATCTGCCTCATCCCTTTTCACACTCAAGTGAAATCAATCTATCTCACAAATGTTTGCCTATGCTGATCCTTGTTCACACTGAACGGGTTTTATTGATGATCTCCTCTTCTTCATGCATGCATGTTGACTTAGTCAAACTTGACTATGTCCTCATTCATTTTCCCTTTTTCACACCCATAAGTGTAAAATCCAACTATTGTGATGATCCCCTTTGACATTATAATGGGTTTTATTCATGTTTTTATTAAGCATGGGTCTCCTTACCCATTTATAAACTACTAAGTGCAAAAATTAAAATTTTAATATTCCCCTTAGTTGCTTGCTAAAGTAGGAATATTACAATTTATTTGATTATGAGTTCATAATCTCCATGAACTGAAATTTTTTTGGCACCTAACTTTTTGAAAAGCTATAACCCTAGGATTAAGGCTTGATTTCAGTGATAATATTGGTAAAATGAAAATTTACTTTGTATTAATGTCCTTTTGATTTATTAGTTTGCGATTTGTGAATCCACACACCTAGTACTGATCCTTCCTTGCTTACATCCCCATCAAAATCCATGTTCCATAAAGGCTCATTTTCTTCATTTAATTTCATGGTGTTTGTTTTGATTTCTTCAATATCACACAAATAAGCTTCTAGGTTTGGTATTTTTTCTTCTACACTTCCATCATTATACAAGATAAAAGAGTCTACCTTTGAGTGGACTGAATACAAGGGAAAATTGTTTGGTATGTCCTAACTGTTACCCATGAATTTCATCAGTGTTTCTCTATAAAGCCTTCTTAGTTGCCAAAATATAGGAATGGTAGCATAACTCATATCCAGTTGTAATGTGCCTTGTAATTCCCCACCCCCAGGATATAGAAAGTAGCATTCCATACTTTGGAGTTATGTCTGCTACCACAACATCCATCAGTAATATTTTGGGTGAGATTGGGCCAAAGTGACACACAGGTCTTTGATAAGACCAGGACATCTTACCTTACTGGAATAAATTGAATATAATTTTTTGTAATTCCTAGTAATATCCAGTCCTAATTTTTCCATAATGGCTCTAGGAATCAAGTTATTGAGGTGCCATAATCAAGCATAGCATTGTGAATAATTTTATCATGAATATTCAAGCTAATATAGAATGGAGGAACAAACCCATCTTGTGATTTACCTTCATATTCAGGTCCAAATACCGATTCAAGTTGATCATCATTAAGGTTCACAGTATGTGTTCCTTCTTTAATTTCAATGCCTTTATTACTTGGGTTTCGTATGCATTCTCGTTTATCAACTTAGTAAGGGAAATGGAGAGTTTAAATTTTCCAAAAATTTTTCGATGCTAAAAGGATTATGAGGTTTCTTTGTTTCCTTGATAGTTAGACATTGTTTTTTGAGATTTTATATGAAAGAGTCTTGTTTAGGCTAACTAGTATAAGGAATATCATATTGATATTTCTTAGTAACATTATTATATACCTTTTTGGAAGGTATATCTGAAATCATTTTGCGAAGAGTATCACAGTTTTTATTTGGTGGATTATCAACAATTTTCCTACTCCTCAAATTGTGTTGCTTATATGCCTCCATAATAGCATTTTGATATCCTTGTTTATATTATTCAGATTCTGATGGAATGATTTCAAACTATGAAAGTATGAAAATGCCTTTTTCTTCTTGAGTTAAGAAAAAGGCCTCATCATCATTTATTCCCATCAAATTTATTTGGCTTTATTTAGTGTCTTTGACTAATTCCCCTTATTTTTTTACATAATTTTCTTGAAAGTGAGGTCTAATTGCATGTTGTTTGTCATTTGGGCCTCTTTTATCCCTTTGTTTAACCTAAGGTTGGTTTCTCCTAAAGTTATGATTACTAATTTGAGGACCAGTTTGGTTCTCTCTAGGAGGATCTCTATCAGCTATGTTTATTCTTTCTATCATCATTTCCATAGTTTTCAATAATGTGTCTAATTTTGAATTAGAAGAAGAAATGGATGGTTCGTATTTTATGGTAATTCTTTTCTCAGATCTAAGTCTATCCATTTTATCTAACTAATTGGCTTCTATAGTTACAACATCCCTATGCATCTCTTCCAAGAAGGTAGTAGGGCTCTTTTCTCTTTGTTTAAAGGACATATCAACATCAAAGCTATATGGAAAATTAATCAAGGCTAATCCTCGAGGAGGTTTAATAATTTTTTGGATTTCATTATAAATTTTATTGAACCTAGTGCAATAATCTTACACACTTTCCCCAAGGGCTCTCCTAATGCTTTCATATTCTACTAGAATTTGGAGGGGTTTTTTATTGACTTCCCATATATGAAGAAAAGTTTGATGAAATGCAGTAAGGTCATTTATGGTAGCTTCCAGTAAATATTTAAACCATTTTCTTACCTCACCATTAAGGATTTGGGAATAAATCTAGATCTTAACATCTTCTTTATCTACTTCCTGAAGGTAAAAACAATCATTCATTTTGTCTACATGTTGTTGTGTAGTGATTGGTCCAGTGCCATCAAATTGAGGAATTATAGTTTGATAATCTTGAGGCATGTTATGTAATGGGGCATGTAAACAGGGGAGCATATCAAGCTTCCATGACTAGCATATATGGGATGAACAACATATGAAATTGTAGGAGGAGTAGATGTGGAAGGGATTAAAAGAGTTTGAATTATGGTTTTTTATGTTGATGGGGAGGTAGTGGAAATTTTCAAGGAGATGGAAATAGTGGAAAAAAGATGTGCAGATTGTGTGATGGGAGAGGAAATAGAGATTTATAGGGTTAAAATTTCAACTAAGTACTGGATATAGTCTTTATGGACAACTTGGTTTAGGTCTGTAACTAGGTCTTCTAATTTTCCAACTGTTGGAGAGCCTATTTGTCAAAATCCTGATCTAATGATTGATTTTCATATTTGTGTTGTCCTAACATAAACTCATCAAAGACTATTTCAACTATGAAAGTCTCATATTTAGTACTAAACAAGCTATGTTCAAAAGGTAGATCAAATTGAATGTTTTCTATAGTTACAAAGCTCTTAGGAAGATAATTTTTTCTTGGTGGAGGACTACTAATCCCTTGAATCCCAGTCAAAATTTTCTTCCTTATCAATTTATCAGGGTTATCTAGAATATTGGGAGGTTTTGGGTCTAGATGTGCTCTAGTATGAATTCTTTTAGGAGCCATATATATATATAACATTTAAGACACAATTTCACTATGTTCAAATATTACAACCTTGAAACATTTATTTCTTAAATATACATCTTAAATGCACTGAAATACAGTTTTTGAACTAGGGAAACATATTTTCAAACAAAGGTACGTTCATTCCCCAGTATGGTCTCCAGGATGTAATCAATCCATAATTTTTGAGGTTGCAGATTAAATCGCAAAGGTAACGTTAGAACCACTTTGGAAACTAGGAATATAGCCCTTCTAGTTTCAGAGAGAGATCTCTCTTTATAATTTAGCTTTGTATGAATAAATGTATTAATATAGCTATTAATTTTAGGCTTGTGTTTTTTATGTTGTTGGGTTGAAACCGGGAAGATAAGCCACTAGTAAAATGGAGCCACATTTTGGATTGATCAAATACAAAATTTACAGGCTAAAATTACATGGCAGGGTAGGAAAATTCATTGGATCCTTTAAGATATGTGGTGTGGACGAGAGGAAAATATCTAGAAATATAATTAAAAATAGAGCAGTTAAGAATTCTTATTTTAATCTTTAGTAGAATACATAAAAATTATTATTAAGCAAGAAAGAGAGTGTACATTTAAAAAATTTATGTTCTTTATATTCTTAGAATAATTCATATTTTAGAAAAACATATGATAACAGAGAGAAAACAAATTGACCAAGAGATATGCACTTCACCAATAAAAATGATAAAATAATCTTGTAATGATTGCATTGTATTACTGAAAATTTGATTAATGGTGGCTCTGTTAGCTTCTTTACAATACAAGAATTTCTTTAAACATGTCCCAAAACTAATACTTCAAATTATGAATTACTTATAGAAAATTATGAAAAAATATATTGATTCCAAATATCAAGATAGAATCCTGAAATATCTAAAAATTGATTACAAAAATAGTACAAAATTTAGAATTTTTTTGGCTGCTAGAAGCTAGCCATATTTTTAAGGATGACTGTTGGTGACTGGGCCGTCATGTTTGCTATGTTGTTTGCCTTTTTGTCTAGAGATGATGTTAAGTCCCTATATTAATAGTGTAGCCCCTTATTATGTTAGTGTAGCCCCCCTTATTGTTATTATTGTACCCTTGTAACCCCCATACTTTTACTATTGTTCCCTTACATTATTATTGTTAGGTCGGCTAGGATTACATTGTGGCCCACTAGGATTACATTATGGCCCCATGGACTCCTATATATAGAAGGAGGTTTTGTTCATTTGTATCATCCACGAATTGTTCATTTATGTAATGTATTGGAGGTTTCCCCCATTCCCTGAAATACTGACATTTCTAAGCGTTCATCTGCTGTATTTTGGAGAGTTTGGTTATGACATTTGGTATCACAGCTTTGGATTCTAGGGTTTCGCTGCTCCAAACAGGTCATCGTGGCATTTTCGCTATAATTTTTTTTCTACAAAGTTTCAGAAGCTGAAAATTTTAGGGTGCAAAGCCGAAATCCCGAGGAAGCGTTTCTAAAAATTTCAGAGTTTGGTTCACAATATTTTCAGAGATATGATCTGTGGAAGTTAGGTCATTTTTCAGGCTCATAAACAAGTCATCGTGGCATTTGCACTATAATTTTTTTTCTACGAAGGTTCAGAATCTGAAATTCATATGGTGCGAAGCTGAAATCCTGAGGAAATTCGTCCAAAAATTTCAGAGCTTGGTTCGCAATATTTTTGGAGATATGATCTGTGGAAGGTAGTACTTTTTCAGGCTCCTGAATTTCATCTCAAAGAGGTGATCGTGGGAAAATTTCAATAACTCTCTCTCTAGGCATTGGATTTGAGTGCCGTAAAAAGTGGTCATGATTACACAGACTGTAGTTTCTTGGCTATCAATTTCAGAGACAAAGGAGGAAACAGTGACACTTGGCAAGTCCTACAAGTTCGCTCTACTGAACCAGTCCAAAATTAGGTCATTGTGGGCGATTGGACACAACGTTTTCTTGGAGAATCCAAATTAGATCAAACTTGTGGAATTTGAAAGAAGCTTCAGAGTGATAATACAGGGCTGAATTTCAGATATTGAAGATTTTCAATTACAGAGATAATTCAATTTCAATATCGAGCTCCTCAAAGCAAGTAAAAGGTGTGTATTGTTTTTCCCGAATTGCATAAATCTTGTTTGAAAAATCAGTTTGAAGTGATTCCCAGGGCCAATTGAGAATATATTTTAGTATTTAATTCTGAAATTCCTCCTAAAAATAATTCAACACCCATTAATCCCTCATAAATATATAGTATGATGCATGAAGTGGAAGAATTGCAGTATGAGATATCAAAATTACGGTACCAAGTGCAACAAATTTCGATCTTACGAAGAGCAACCGAAGATGACATAGATGGTTTAAAAGAAGAAATGGAGGCTAAGTTGGATGGTTTGAAGGATCAAATAATAGCAAATATGGATGATAAATTATTGTAAGATCACATCGAGCATGAACAACAAGTTCTCCAACTCTCAAAGGATAACTCAACTTTGGTGCAGAATCTAATGAAACAACAGGAAGATCAACATGACATCGAAAGAAGTTATGAAGCACTAATAGAAACAAGAACTCGACAAGTATGATCAATTTCAGAGTATCTCAGCAAGTGGAAGAACTTTCCTGTAGAATATTTCACATGGGAGGATGAGAATTTTATACAGAAGCATCAAGAAATAATCAAGCGTTGAGGACAACACTTGTTGAAGGAGAGGGGCATGTTAAGTCCCTATATTAATAGTGTAGCCCCTTAGTATGTTAGTGTAGCCCCCCTTATTATTATTATTGTACCCTTGTAACCCCCATTCTGTTATTATTATGCCCTTAAATTATTATTGTTAGGTCAGCTAGGATTACATTGTGGCCCACTAGGATTACATTATGGCCCCATGGACTCCTATATATAGAAAGGAGGTTTTGTTCATTTGTATCATCCAAGAATTGTTCATTTATGTAATGTATTGGAGGTTGCCCCCTCGAAGTGGCTTATTTCTAAGGCGTTCATATCTCTTTTCTTCTATTTTTGGAGCTGGTTACACAACAGATGATACCATTTACTCGAGTAATTCACATAATTTTTCCCATATACCTTCTATTGGGATAGAAAGTTTAATTAATTATATATATGTCTCATCCACCTTTATGTACTTTTGAAAGGTTGGCTTGATGATGAAATAATGTTTGATTTCATCACTAATAAATAAGTCGAAATAAATGGCCTCCATGAATGATTTTCCAATGAGATGCCATTTTATACCTGCAAATCTTGTTTTGTCTTGAGTAATAGTGTATAGTTTTTCCTGGTACTCTTTCAAGCATATCATTTTTTCTCCCTCATCAACCAGTCTTGGTAGTTGTTTCCTATTCAACACCTACATATTCCTGTGAAATATATGGATGTTGGATTCTATATTTTTACATTTTTTTTCCAATTGAAACATTAAGTTCATTTTAGGGTGCATTCAGTTCACCTCCAAAATTATCTTTGTTAGGTCTTGAATTCCGAGCTACTCTAGATCTTCTCTATTTTTGGAATTTGATATTTTAATGATGGATGTTTCTTCTCCTGGATTGTTTCCCAAATTTTATTTGATATGCTTTAATACCTCTTTCGATATTTTTATTAAATCTTGCTGCTTGAAAATAATTTGAATTGAAGGCCATATTTCTGTAATGGCTTCATTGATCTTTGTCCATATGTTTTCATTTTCTTGTGCCATAGTTTGAGCCATTACTAATTCACTTTGTAATTGTTCATTTTTTAGAGTGAGATGATGGGATTTTTTCAAATATAAAAAATTAAGAAGTATTAATTTTTAATTTATGCTCTGACAATGTTTTTATCTGAGATTCTAATTTAGCAATTTCTTCTCCCTGAATGGTTAGATTGTCCATGGCTTTAACTAGCTCATTTGTAGGATATTATGTATGTGCTAGTGCTGAAGTTGATGTAGATGCTCCTGGGGTTGTGGCCACTGAAATTGGGACAAGTGTGAGTGGAAATATGGAAAACTATGATGCTTCTTTTTTTCCTATGAGAAGTTTCTCGATCTCCACCTCCATGTATCACATCTGATTTTTTTGTTCAATAATTATTTTGAGCATGTCCTCTTTTTCCATCTCCATATCTCTGACATACTTAGCTTGGGGTTCCTCTGTGGTAGGAAATTTAAGCTACTTCCTTAATGCTGCTATATCAAAAAAAATTCTTTTCACTATCTCTTTTGTTTCCTTCACATCACTGGGATTGTATCCCAGTTTGATCACCAAGTCTTCAACTGAATTGATCTTGGTATGTTTGGCGAAGGATGAGATCCTTCCCAACTTGAGTTGTTTCTGTGTGTTGGATACTGATACCTATAATCTGGAAGCTTCCATGGTAGCATTAGTTAATGTAGAATACATCATCACACTAGATTTTTTATGCATTTCCATTTGGTCAATTTGATGGATTTTATTTGCATCAAATTAAAATACATGTTTTTTGTAATATGTTGGTGTCTTTGGGGCTTTCACTTTTGCCTCAAGGAATGAAATTTTCATTTTTCCTTGATCTTTGTCAAAGGCTGATAGGAGGTTGTGTTGTGATGTGGTTTTATACTTCCAGAACTCTGTATATGTGGTGGTTTTAATCATCTCATTCTTTTGTTTGATTTCCCTGTACTTGACAAAAATATTAGGATCAATGGTTTCTTGAGCCAAGTTAGTTGTTTATGGTGCTTATGGAGGCTCTTTAGATGTTGATGAGGAGTGATACCTTGGTAATAAGTCATCATCCTTGATAGACGCATGAGGACCTATGATAACAATTATTTCTTTTTGTTTGTTCTCCAACTGAAAAAATGGTATAGAATTTGTTTTAATACTCTTCTTGTATATTAGGAACTCCTTAGTTGTAATTTCTATCACCGAGGAAGATGCTTTTTCTCTTCATCCTCCTGTAGTGTGTTTTCCTACCATTTATTTTGGTTAGTGTATTGCTCTATTTCTAGCCAAGGATTCTGGATGTAGGGTGTAGTCTTTTGCTCCACCCTTGGCTTTGAAATCAGGCTAAAAGGGTCATAAGACAATGTGAAGCTAAACTTGAAATTAATTTTCTTTAACAAAAAATGAACTGATTTACCAGTTGTTGTGGTATTGTAAACAAAAGGTTGAACATGTGCTTTAATTTTAAATTGTGCCTTCTTCTTGGCTGCTACAAAATGCATGTCATCCATATGTATCATTCGTCTAATGTACTCTAACGAGGGGAGTCTCATAGGAAAAAAATTTGGCAGCTTATAAGGTGGCAATTCACACCCATAGATCTTGATCTCTATGTAGTTCTGGTATAAATACTAGTCATATTTCTTCACTTGGTCACTAATATTCAAAACCTTTTGAGTATTTTCATCTATCCTAGGCTCCAACTTCGTAATTAGAAGGAAAACCATTGTGTACAAGAATTGATAAACATAGTCTATGAAAGTAAATTATGTACTGTTCTTCCTCCACAAGGATGTCCAATGTATCACCGATTGAGCATTACCCTACTCATCCATAGTCTACAAAGTAAATGGAAACCTATCCTCTTGATGATAAATGAATAAATAGACAAAAACTGTAGAGTATTTAAAAGAGCCCTCTGTAGGAAACTTAATCAATTGATGATGCATGAAATCTGAAATATATTCACTATAGTTAAAAATAACAAGATTATCATCAGTGGTAAAAATTAACAGGAAGCCAACAATGGCCTCATCAACGCACTGATCATATTGGTGACCAAAAATGTATGAGATAATGGTGACGACCTATTTGGTTACCTTAGGGAACATGGAATATGAGTATGGAGGGTTCAATTTGGGCAATTAGGCATCTTCAGGGAGAAATATTTCGAAGATCTTAGCTCTTTTTGGGAAGGTAAAATTTTTGTAGAGCTCTGTGAGAGAGTCTACAGAAAATGGCTTGGAATATTTTGGTTGGCTTGCTTGCAACATTTTTGAAATAGTCCCATCTATGATGGTGAGCAGAAATTCGCCATTACGACTGACAATTTATTTTTGGGATGGCACATAACTGGTTTTAGTTTAGGAGATTAGTTTAGGGAACTGATGTGTCTGTGGAAAAATGAATTGGGGTAGGGAAGATTCCCATAGGCCTAATGCATCTTGTTGATCTAAAACATTCAGTTTTAACCAGCTGTAAAGTTCAAATAGGTCGAATTCACATTTCGTCTCAAAAATTTAATATTTGAGGTTGACTAAAGGAAAATGATCCAGGTCCGTGGGAAGGGGTAGAATTGGATTGTCTTTAGGTTTCCTACCTTTGTTTTTCATAGTTTTACCCTTTGGGACCATTATCAAATAACATATAGAGAGAGGTATGAAGGTTGTGATATTAACTAGAAAGGGGAAGATATATGTTGAATGCTGGAGTGCAGTCATTAATGGAGGTTGAATCACTATAATTCGAAATATTGGTCGTTGTGACAACATGGAATACCATAAAATTCAGTTGGTCGTGTAAAACAATGAGGAAAAGGAATTTTATGAATTCAAATCATTTAATAGAGTAATTTTTGAATTACCGCTAGATGTTTACCATTTTCTGAGAGTAGTTCTATTGCAATGGGAGTGGTAAGCTTTTATTTCTTGTAACATATTGTTGATGGGGTAGGGGAATTCGAGATGGAGACCTTCTATCGGGAATGGGACAGATTCTCGCGACAAATTAAACGGATGGTAAGGTTGTGGAGGTGAGGTTCACAATGGTGAGTCTGTGGATGGTGAGTGGATGAGGTTAGCTGAGGTGGGCGGTGTGATGGTGGAGTCAGGTAAGGTGTCATGACAGATGGGTATCAATGGAGGGGAAAATGGTCAACACTAAAGGAATTTTTCAAAAGGGGGGGTGGGAGGGCACGATGAATGAATAGGAAGGGGGTTGTGAAAAATTGTGAGGGTGACATGTAAGGGTGTGCATCCAACCTTTTTGGATGCCCACTCGTCCCTTGCATGCACAAAGCGCAATGTAGGGGACATGGGGCGAAAGCACTCCCTCATCATTGATCCAGGCATGGGAAAATCTTAGCTATCCATATTTATCCTAAGTTTGGAGCATAGCATAAAAAAATTATATCTTCAAATTTATTACATGTGATTAAAGCGCGATTATATTTTCTTAAACTAATCCTAATCAAAGGTTAATCAGTTCCTAAAACTTACTTAAAAACAATTCATTAATGCTACATTTGATTTGGCAAAGCATTTTTTCATTTTCTCCTATCAGTTAACCATGATTAAATGGTGTGATTAACTCCACTAATCAAACTTAATCATGATTAAATGGTGTGATTGATTTATTTACTAACCTAATCTATTTTATTTTAGCCAAATCACCATTAAAAAGTGTGATTAGGCTAACTATTTCTAATTTTTCTATTACAATGTGGCATTTTTGCTAGCGGCACATTTATTCAAAATTTCTAAGTGTTAACTGAGGCAATTTTTATTTCTTTAGTGGTATTTAGGCTTTCCCACTCCTATACATTATTTTTGGGGTTTCTTCATTTTTGTTTTTTTAATTCTATTTTTCTTTATCACATATACATTTTTGTAAACCCTCTTCTCATTTCTTTATAGATTTTTTTTTCTTTTCGTTTTGTAAATCCCTTATAAAATACGATATAATTTACAACTTCATCAACTAAAAGAAAATAGACAATCATCAATTGAACCTATGAATCATATGACCATAATAGAAGTGATACGATTGTGTTGGGATTGAATTAAACCCTTGAGGTAATTCACTTATGTCAACATCATTATGATGTAGATTAATGGACCATGGTCCATGTTGATATGTGTTGGCATTTATGATTGATCCTATTTATGATGACACACTTGATGCCATGGTCTCATGTGATGGCATTGATTGAGCTTGATAGTAGCATGTTGGTCTTGGAGGAGTTGTATTTGTTCGAATGTGCAGGCATGTCCATTGATCTACATGTCATGATGTGTTTACATTATTATAGGTAAAGGAGGCTGCTATAGGTACATGATTCAAATCTACTTGTGATGATGGCTCATGACATACTAGTTAAGTTATGAACTAAGTCTTTATCTAGGTCTTCATGCTTATGGTTCATGGACAGGACTTGTTGCACTGTGATGGCTTCATGATGATGATGCTTATGTTTCAGGGGTGATACAGAGGTTTGCAGGTCTGTTAAGATGTGTTGCAACTTGTTCAAACGTCTGATGGAGAGTGGAGGATTTGTTGGCACACTCTCCAACCTTGTTTGTTAGCCTGTCTAGGTCAATTTTGCAGTGAAACTTGGGAGGAATATTTTATCCACTTGCATATGTGTTATATGCTATTTTAGAGGTTTGGAAGCATGTAAATGAGCTAGAGAAGAGGATGAAAAAGTTAGTAGAGGTCCTGAGTTCAAGTACTGATGGTTTCCCTAAGGTTTATCCATATTTTCATGCACATAAGCCTATAGGAGCTGATGGTATACTATATTTTCATGGATATGGGACCAAGGGATCGGTAATAGCCCCATTCAAGTTCATACAATGTCAAGGGATTGACTATGGGATTTTTTGAGATTTTCTCTACATTCCTCGCTTTGTTTAGAAGGAAATTACCTTGGAAATTCCAAGAGGATTATAGAATTAGTGAAAAATGTCACAACTGGTTTGAAAATTTCCTCTCATGATGTGAATGTATTTAGTGCACTAGTAGTGAAATTAGTGGATTTATTTCATCCAATTTGTGTGGCTTTGATCGTAATCCCGAGCTCAATTTTTCCCTACATGTTTTATGTACTTGATCTTGGAGCTATGTGAAGATTGATTTGGAGTTGATTTAGTTGAGGATGTGTGTATGTGAGTGAGAACGTGTTGGTGAAGGAGTTTATGCTTCATTCCTTGAGTAGATGCTATATGCTTCAATCCATGACTACCAATGAGTAAATAATGTTCAGATCTGAAGCGTATTGTAGAATAGATCATAATTGGAGTTGTTGGTGTAGAGATTGATTGGAGAGTGTTGTATGTTTCTGTATAGAGATTTTGTGGAGACTCTCACACTTTTTTTTGTAGGACCTTCTATTACTTTCAGTTCATAGCCTTAGTGTTGTATGTTTCTAATCCTAGTATGAAAAATTTACATTCTGATGTGAGGGTTTGTTACTAGATTTATGTGGCCACAATTTTGTATTGCAGAGCACATGTTTTGTGATTTTTTTTATTTTTATTGATGATTAGATCTTGCTACCGAGAGAATGTATGTAGAGATGATTTCTATTTGAGCATAATATCTTGGGATCCAATTTGAAAATACAATAAAGGAGGTCCACATAGTTGTAGAGGAGAAATAAATTCATGAGAGAGGATTAGGGATAATGAAGCTTCAGTGAAATGAATAGTTTCTCATCAGATGGTGGTTACATAGTACAATGGTAGTTGGGCAAGGATCACTAATCATGGTGGTGTTAAACAGTTGGTAGTTTGTAGATTCGTAGAGAACAAATTCTTCCGAGCTGATTAGTAGTATCGAGAATCCTAACCAATGGAAGTAGGAATTATGTATTTGAGGTTGAATCTCCATTTTGATGTTAGTCAAAAAGCTATGTAAAATATCAATTGCTTGACTAATATAAATTCATAACATAGTAGGAACAACAAAGGTGGTTTTGTTCCCATTTAAGGGTTTTCCACTAGATATCTCGTGTCTCTTGCTTGGATGGTGTAATATTCCCAATTAGCCCAAGCTAATGGGAATATTCAATTTTGTTTTACTTTTTTGTTTCATGAATAAATGTGTAAAGGAGGATTATAAAAACTACTAAAACAACAAATAAATCAATGCCACATGTGAAAAAAACTAAATCTGGGCTATTTAAATAAACACCCTTATGTGTGAAAGGGACTGAGACATTTGACTGAGTCAACCATGACCAAATCAACAACGTTGTCTAGAAGGAGTGATCTTAATTAAGGCGCAACGCAGTTTTAGTTGGAGGATGTTCATGTGAAAAGAGCTATTCCATTGAGATGGTTTAGGGTTTTGCAAGCTCTCAATATTATAAAGGAAGAGGAGGACAGCATGAGAGGGGGTTGATGTGATTACATTTTTTAGAGTATATTTTCTATTTAGACATATCTCATTCTCCTTGATTTTTAGCAGAGAATAGTGCTACTTAGCACAAGGTTCTCCTGTTTAGGAATCTAATATCTTTCCTTGAGGGGCCTCAAGGGAGAGCTTTTCTTTTATTTTCCACTATCAGGCTGAAGGCCAAGCTTCTTCTTCCAACTACAATGTAGATCATGTTGAGGGTTTGGTTGTCTTTGTAAGCTATAGCAAGTGGAGGCTATATCTACTCATATCTAGACCAATCTAGTGCCTCTTGTCAGTGGGAAAGTATTCTATTCCATTGGGAAGAGTGTATTGGATCATTGGAGCATCTGATCCACATCTTGGCATCAGGCCAAACTTATATTAAACCCTACAGTGTAGTTTTTCTTCTAGATCTATGTTTTCCTGTAGGTGTTGTTGCGGGGACTTTTGGAATAACATTTTGGAGGAGTGTTTTTCATGTGTTGGGGATATTCCCTTCACCTTTGAAATCCAATAAAGAGGATCATATTATTGTATACATTAGATCAGATCTAAATCTTCCTGCAACACTGAAGATTTCTACAGATCTGCAGCATTTCTACATCTTTTAGATCTCATATCAACTCCATGTGCTTCATCTATTGCTGAAAACCCCAAGGGGTATTTGAAGTAGAGATTCTATAGTGTATGGATCTGTCATAGATCTGACTGTTCATGCATTATTTTTCTCTAGATCTAAGTTGTAATCAACAGTTATTGCACCATAGTAAAAATAATCCTGTCAAAGAAATTCTGCTCATTTGTATGGTTGTTGCACCTCACTTTTGAGGATATTTATTCATTGGAGCATTCTATTTCCTTTTACGCATCTTATGGGATTCATTATACATCTATTTTTCTATTCTAAATGCTAAAGAATACTCTCCATATTGGCGTTTTGTTCTTACTTGGCTGAACTGCGTTATTTCTGAGTAGTATTGTTTTTTATTGCTGCATGTTTCCCATTTTGGGATATTATAGTGGTATCAGAGAAATCATCTTGGCACATCCTGTGCATTATAAGAAGCCAATATGTCTTTTAATCAAAGTAAAAGATTGAATAAGAAGATTTATTACTTAGAAGACAAAGAAGACAAGGGTTAAACCCCTTTATTTGGAAGAATGAAAGGGAAAGAGTTCTCAAAAAATCTGTTCCAAACTATGCATGTGCTGAAACGTGAAATCAAGGAAATGAGGAATGAAATACTTGTAGATCATTTGCAGATATTTGCACATGAAAGCCCCAATTATTCATCTTATGTGTCTAAGAATTCAGCCACACAACCAGATCTACAACGTTGTAGCATGCCTACATTCCTAGCAAGAGAAGAAGCAGAAGGAGAGACACCAAAAGAAGAGACTCTTGGTGACCACATCCAAGAATATGAATCTCAGTCTAAAAGATTCAGGGAGAATCTAATCTTTCTATATTTTTGTCAACTCAAAGAAGAAAGAAGATCCAACATGTACAAGAGAAGAAGAGGGTGCATGCAACACACTTTGGGTAGAACCTTTCTACCTACATTTGATGGATTACCTACGAGCTCAACCAAGTCTTTCGTAAAGAAGCTGGACACATATTTTTAGCTGCATCAAGTTTCAGAAGAAGAAGCCATAAGAGTAGTAGCGCTGCACCTCCAAGGTAAGGCTTATGCCTAGTGGTTATTTGAATCTTCTTCATTGAGAAATGTAAACATCTCTACTTATGCAAAGTTCACTAGGAGGTTAGTGAAAATATTTGATGATGAGCCATCTGAAATTTCTTTGGGTAAGCAAACTAAGCCCAAGAATTCAGAACCTTTGCATGAGATGGAAGGATCCATGAAGACAACTCCATTTCAAAACATTGTTGAAATGGTTAAAAATCTGCTACTTGATTTGCCAAGGGCAAAGGCCCCACTTCAGTAATAACATTCTTCTGAAGAGGAAGACATGATTATTCCTTTTTCAAGAAGAGATCAAGAGAAAGGATCTCCTATTGATGGGGCATGTTCCATTAAAGAGGAGGAGAAAGGAGAAGAGCTGAAAAGTTCCTCCAGCGCTGTCAAAATAGGAGGAGATCTATTTTTATTGGGAAATGGATAAGAAGCCATTTCTTCCAGTAAGAGGGCTCTTGTATCTTTGCAAGAAGGCCCCAAGGATCTTACACATGAAGAGAATGATCAACACATGTCTATGATGATAGACAATGAGACAAAACAATGGTGGGAATGTGTTCCAACATTTCATTCAGTTTTGGGAACACACGCTATGATAGATCAGTCCTTTGTGATCAAGACTCTTGACACCAAGGAGATGATGGGTTTTCATGAGTTAACTACATCTAAAGGGAGAACCTTAGACTGTGAGCTCTTGCAGAAGGTGGGTGAAGGAGAGAAGATGAAGGATCACATCACTGATATGATGGGAGGTGATCCTCTATTACATGGAGAAGAAGATGGGGAAGTTGCTCCACTCAAAATCACTCTTACATATATTTAAAAGTGATTCCCCATTACCTGAGACTTCCACAAAAAAATCAGAGATGGATTTGCACAGTGGAAGCAGTCATAAGATGTTCCCATCTGTTGTTCACATGGGAATGAGCCATGAGACATCATTATCTTATGGTATACCACCTGGGAGGCCACTCAATTTAGATTTGGTGAAAGATGTTTCATGTTGTTAGTATGAATCTTTTGTCGAAGTATACGAAAAAATACCACTTTAGCTACGCATAACACTGTACCCTAACATGAAATATGGCTACAATATCTTGATCTGTGTGATTGATTTGATCAAGACAAGTGCTGCAAAAATCCAGATCTATGCATAAATAGACATTAAGTAGTAAAAATAAGGTTTTGCTCCATACATCCAATAGACAAGACAAGAACAATATTTTTTGAAAGAATTTTTTGTATTAAGGGCACATGGGAGGAAAACAAGAAGGTGTTTCCAATTCTCCTCAATGGGATGGGTTCTTGGAAGTCCTCAGCACTTCAGATCTAGCATTTCTCTCTCCTGTTGGTGTAGAAAACCCAGACAAAGATAGAACTCAAGGGGAGCTCACACAGCAAATAATGGAAAATATGACAATGATAATGGCTCAAAGTCAGACCAAGAGTATAGATCCAGAGTGATCTAATAGGCAAAAAAAGGTGAAGAATGGTAGGAGAAACCCTCCTATTTATAACAAAATATTGGATCATTCTAGATCTTGGTGCATGATTAAAATAACATTAACCAAATCTAGATCCACCTTTTATGGAATATTTTATTATATTTGTTGGAGGGAAAAAGTATTTGACTTGGGTCAAATCCCTTTATTTGTAAATAATAAATAAATAAATGATTTATTTCTCATTTTAAGGAAGTGGTTGAAAGATAATCAAATAAATAATGATTTATTTAATTATTTATGGGTGATTTAGTCATATTTAACAAGGAATATTATTTAAATAAGATTTAAATAATTATTCCTAGAAAATAATAAGATAAATAAAGATTTATCTAATTAATTTCTTTGTTTGGGTTAAACATAATAAGAGTGAAAACAATTAAATTGTTGTTGATCCAATTACCTAATAGGGAAAATCAAACAAATATAATTTGTTTAATGTTCTTTAAAGTTTTCAATTGAACTATAAATAACCTAATGATAATGTTTTATTAAATTCATTTTATATAGTGAAAGCAATTTACTTAGGGTAAAATTGGGTGTATGATCATGATTGTAATCTGATAGGTTAGGTGACCAAAGAATGGTGTAGCAGTTGCCCCAGTGATGTGAGTGTGAGCAATCATTATGACTGAAGTATGTTGTGAAACTCAATCATGAGACATCAAAAGTGATATGGTGAATAATGTGCTAAAGAACTGAACCACGAGAGATGGAGACTTGTGAGTGCAACAAAGTCTCTTTTGTAAGTACACCTTAGCAAGAGTATTATGCAACACCTGTACCATCAAGACAAGCCTAAGTACAAAAGAATAGTGTGTCCAGTAAACAAGGGACCGAACCATAAAGTACAATCGGCATAAACATGAGCCAGATAGAAATACGATAGGATCCCATATACATGTTGTGCCTGGGATAACAGCCAGAACTTATACAATAATATCTGAGTACATGAGATACAAATACAACCCAAATGCCCTTAGGAATGAAGGAGCTGTAAAAATGCGGTAAATACATGCAAATCAAAGAGGCGCTGCAAGTGGCTAAGGCCAACATCATCAAATATATGGAGCTGCATTGAAGGTTGCAATGAAGAGGTCATCCGGGCATGTGGGGGGCTACCTGCAGGGCCACCCCCTCATGAGGGTTGAGACATCTCACACACACCCGGGAATCACCAAGAGCTGTTGCTGCATCACTGAACCATCAAGTATACGGATCTCGATCATGCTAAAAGGAGCTAGAGCTGAGAAACAATCAAGTCAAAGTGCTAGAAGTCCACACTAATCGAGAGCAGACAAAGTGGAAAGCTAGACCAATTTTCCACCCTCTAGACTGTCTTGGAATGAATGATACCGAAAGAAGAGGGCATAGGAGAAACGTAGGGATCCTCAACTTTGGCACGAGAGAAAATGGCAGAAAGCCCCACGTGATTAATACCAATGATGATGGAAGTGAAATGGAAGGGTGAGTAGCGAATGGACGATTTTTTAATTGAGCCCCAGAGCATAAAAAAGAGAATGATGTGGCAGCCAGTGACCACGATGTCATGAGATGAGCGTGGTCAGATGCAGAAGGCCATAATGTGCGACATAAGAGAGGGACCAAGCAATGAAGGATGGAGGACTATAGCGGGGTACAAAGGGACTCGGGATAGACTCCATGAATGCGATGATGACTCAACTTGGATGCTCTAAACAACGGTGACTTGAGGGTGCTGCCACACAGTAAAGGGCCAATGGGGGACCATAAAATCATGAGTACAAGATGGTATCTCATGACGAAAATTGACACGAACAAAGACAAGTATGGAGGCAAAATGGTGCCCCAAGTACAAGTGTTGTAAGTGAGGAAATTCGAGTTTTTGGGGGGAGTGAAGTGACCCAGCTTGGACAAAATGCATCCTGGTGAAGGAAAAAATCATAAAAAACTAATAGATACCCATTTGAGGGCTCGGTGAGAGCTTTCCAACGGGTCAGACGGTTTTTCAAATGGAGCTACGGTGTGGTCGCAGCAGGCGAAAGAAAAAACAAGGGTTCTCTTTTAATAAGGCAGTTTTCCCTCCAAATTCACTCATTTGCTAGTGTTGCTGTGGTGAATGTAGAGAGGAGAGAAGGCCCTAAATCTTGAGGTCAGCGTAGTGGACAAACCGACCATTGGAATCGAGACCCGTCAGTTGCAGGTAAGAGGCCTAACCTTACTCTTTCATTTTGATGGATTGAAAGTTCAGATTAGGGCCTAGAATCTCAGGAACAGACCCTATTTCACCTCTACGGCCAGGTCGCACTTTTTGGGCCAAAAAATGCGACCTGGGAAGCAGGTTTTGAGCCAAAAACTGTGACCTGTCCCAGGATTGGGCAAAAAAGTGCGACCTGGAGGATAAAGGAGATTTCAGTGCTGTTTTAGGGCTGAGATTTGGGTTTTTGTGATTGGTTACAGTGTTTCCTATCTGTATACTGACAAAGATGTTGTGTTTTTGTAGATATGGCAGATATATGGGTCAACTGGAGAGAGAGAGACCTGGGTACATTACGGTCAGAGATCCAGGCATATCAGGGTGTCCATCGTGTATTGGCCTAATTTGGGGTTCTAAAGTTTTTGGAGAACCCTTTGATGAGAGCTGGGGAGCCCTTGTTGGCCCGGATTGTCAGTTATTAGGATCTAGATCATGAGGTCTTTGTAGTGCAGGGGCATAGGATCGAATTGACAGTCTAGGATCTGTATTTCCTGACTGGTCTCCCGCCACTTGGGATGGTGGGAAATACGCATCCAGTGTTACCGCAAGGGCAGAACATCATGGAGTTTGTGGAGTGGCATTGTCGACCGGGTCTCCAAGTCAAAGGGACTCGGATACCGATTGGGGACTTAGAGAGATTAGAGACCCGTGCAGTGGCCGCAGCAGTGCTGCAGATCCTGGGCAGCCAGGCGCTCCATCACATCACTGGAGGGCAGATGATGATTATGGAGAGTGTGTTGAATGGGACCTACTATGGGTGGGCCCAAATGATGTTGGTGTCGTTAAAACGACAGTTGTCACTTTGCAAGTGGCAAGTGAACCACGATTGCTCGTATGGGATTTTATTGTGCTCCTTTTTTGAGAAGATCCTGACCTTACGACCTCATATACAGCTCCCAGATGGGGGCCCGAGAGAGCCCATGATGCACCGGTGGGGGCGACTAATGTGCAAAGGAGGAGGAGGGGCGGTCCGATGGGTGTTTCGACCTAACCTCTTTGCCCATTAGGATCAGATGTCGTTATACATAGACGACTATCCCTATAGTGGGATGAGTTATTGTGGGTATCCGGACCTACCACTTTCGCATGGTTGAGTATGGGGACCCGATGGTAAGTGGAAAGTGACTACTCTTTTTTGGGCATGTTAAAGTTATTGAATAGTAGATAGGGTACTGATTCATGTACTTTTGGTATGCAGATATAGCTCTGGTAAAATCGGCCAGATATATGGGACGAACGACAACATCAGGAGCTGTAGGCTCGAGTGGATCGAGAGCGACGCATAATGAGGATGCGGCCGCCCTCCTGGAGGACATCCGCCGTAGATGTGAGAGGTTTCCGACCGGTGTTTCAGAGCATGGGTGGCAAGACTTAGATGACCAGTACATAGAGCCATGTATTGGTCTACCCTCGGAATGGTGAGGTGTCATGTGGTGCATGGCGATGGCCAGTCAGGGGATACATGATCTACAGGATGTAGGAGTAGAGCCATTGGCTCTGGATCCGCCAGATAGTGATTAGGTGTGGGATAGGTGACGCCCCCTAGCGTGTATGTAGGGATAGGTGGTGCCCCCCAGTTTTTATTTTTTTGTAACATGCTATGGGCATGCCATATGTATCAGAGTAGATGGACTCTAAACACATGTTTTGAGACACATATTATGGATATGCATCTTTTTGATGATTATAAATGTTATTGTCTTGTATAAAATGCGTGTGATAAATGCCAATCTAGAACATGGTTTGCAATGCTATCTACATAGTGATTTTGTTCTCGAGGTACATGGTTGAAAGTTATGGTTTCAAATTCACGTATCAAGAGTTTCACTCGTAAATATCGTCTAAAGAGGATAGGATTATGCACACGATAGACACCATTGAGTTGCATGACAAGAAGTAGGGAATCTAAATGAACATGCAGATGGAGGATGCGATGAGAGAGGGCATCAGCTAAGAGACCACGCACTGCATCATATTCGGCCTGATTATTGGTGGCAGTACCAACGCAAACCCCATTCGAGAGAACAAGGGCATGCAAGGGGGTGAAAATGGCCCAACCTGCCGAGGCTAGATTCCGGGAGTAACGAATTGCACCATTGGCGTAATCGATATAGGGTGGGGACAGGAGGTCCTGTAGAATAGTGTTACAAGACAAAAATGGGAGGAGGAGGAACAATGACGGCAGCGTGAGTGTATAGTAGACATCGAGCGGCAACTGCGGGAGGGAGTGCGATGGGCAGGATGGCTATGACTCATATACAAACTAGATGGTGGTATATGAGGGCTATAGGAAGTATGGTTGGGACTCGAGCTGCGGAGGTCAACATAGATACAGGTGGTGTTATCCCGTTTATGGGCGGGAAGGATGAGGTCATGGGTGGAGAAGGCTTCCAAGAGGGCATCTTGACGGAAAAAGAGGGGATGATGAGAGGAAGGGAAACCGCATGACGTGGCAAAGATACCTAGATCATCGGTATAGGAAGAAAGGCTAACATACGGATCGTCACGGGGGATGACAGAGGAACAGATAAATAGATGGTCAAAAGATGTTGAGACCAGGGTGGTCGCTGGAGGGGGGTCAAGCGAAACAACAGGGGAGGAATCCGAGGGAATGTTCCCCGAGGGTCTCATGGATGATGATAGGTAGAAAATGGTGGTAGTAGGCTCTGACATCTGGACATCAGGGGGGGGAATGTCGATGGGAGCGGGTGGATCCTCAGACTGACCTGAAGCATACTGCGAAAGTATGGGAGAGGCGGATTGATTTTGTTCAACCTCATACTCTCGAACTACCTCTAAAGAGGTGCGGTAATGCGTCAGGTGAGGACAATGGTGGGAGTAATGGCCATGGACACCGCACATAGCACAGGGTTTGTTGGTGCGGAGAATCTTGGGGTTCTTGGTTACGGACGAGGAAGGAATAGAGACTTCAGGGACCATAGACTCAAGGAACATGACTTTAACCATGGGTTCAATACGGGGAAATTCAGGACAAGCATGGGTGGCGTGACCGACAAAATCACACAAGGCGGAAGGCTTTGTGGGTGGAGGAGGGGCCGAGTCAGTCGGGGTGGCCTTATCTTTGGATGCCCCCTTGCGAGCTTTTCCTTTTTTCTCGGGAGCCATCACGATAGGAGAAGGGTCTTTAAGAGGTGCTGGGGGCACAGTGGCAACGGAGGAAGCGAGGGGGACTGGTTGAACCAGTGTCAAAGCAAGGTAGGGTTTGGGGTGACCAGGTGGGGTAGCGGCTGGAGGGTCAAGGTACCAGACGGGTATACCCAGGGTCAGGTTGGGGAGAAAGAGGGTGGCCATGATGGGTACCGAGTACACTCCAGGAGGTGGAATGAATAACGGTATCTGACCGGAGGGGTAATGGCCAAGCGGAACGACTTCGAGGTGGCTAAGGCCTGGAGGAACCGATCCAGGAGTATAGAGGGGCTCATGGATACCAACTGTAGGAGAGGGGCTAGAAGGAGGAGGTCCGGCTGGCTGAGATGAATGGCTCGGAGCGGGTTGCTGTGGGCGAGGTTGAGGTTGCTGACTAGCCACAGTAGGCTGCTTAAGGGTTGCCTAAGACGATTGCATCATGCAAACATGCGATAAGCTGGGATCAGAGATAGGAGGAGGAGGAAGACCAGAAAAAGTTCCAAGCAAAGAGGAGTCTTTGCAGACGCCGAGAGAGACACTAGTCAAGGAATCGACGGTTTGCTTATTGGCTACAGAAGAGTTGGTCATCTCAGGTGAGGTCTGATATTTTGGCTCATGATATGTCAACTGGTCAATGGTGACTATCTTTCCATTGTGAGGAAAAGACATCTTGCGAAAAATCACAGAGGGGACAGCAGACATGGCATAGGTGTAGCTTCACCCCAAGAGAATGTTGTAATCTAGAGGGGCGTCGATGACTGGGATTTGGAAGGCTACGGAAGCAGGAAGAGGAGGATGTTCTGATTGATGGGCATTGAAAACAATCATTTGGTCATCAGCAGGATCTACAGCGCCCATGGTAGATAGTAGAGCCTTCTTTTGGGAAGGGCACGACTGGAGGAGTTCCAATGTGGAAATGGCAGCAGGAGACTGCACCAAATCATCTACTATGCTATACGAATGAGCAGCTCGACCAGGAGCAGCATTTCGGCGTAATGCTCCCTTGGGAATCTTGGTATGAACCTCAACTTTGGGTTGAGGGATATGTAAGAGACCATTGGATGTCGAAAGAGGCTCTGTAGAACCTAAAGAAGGGGACTTGGAGGCAGACTGAGCGGGAGGCTTGGGGTACTGGCGAGACCGAGTTTGAAAGTTAAGGTCGATGGTTGGAGATGGATCATAGTTCATCATGAGGATCTAGTAATTGGAAGAACCAAAAGGGGAAGTTTGAGTGGCAACCTATCCGTCAGGTGGTTGGGCAGCCACGAATCCTTGCTGGGGAAAAGGATCGGTAAACACAGTCAGTTGAGTAGTGGCCACATTAGGGGGAGCATGAGGGGAGGCATGTTGTCCTTGCAATGTGGCTTGAGACTCCCACATCTGCCACATCTGCGGTAGAATTAGACAATCATGAGTGTAATGACCGTAAACACCACAACACGAACAAGGCAGATTGGGTCCACGAGTACCAGGGGCAGATTGATTTTGATTGCCTTTTCGCCTTCTTTGAGAGGAAGGGGGATGAGTCTGTTGGGAAAAATATTGAGAGTGGGGGGAGGTGAATCATTATTTAGGGCATACTCAAATATTTTTACTTTTCCACTCTCTAAAACCCATACGCTACTTTACTTCATTATACTCGCGTATATACGCGGATACCCTTTACTAAACTCGCATATGTGCAGAGATCTTAATATGCAACTATTTCTTTACTTAGATCCTTGTATTTATTCATTCATCAGATGTTTATATATCAGCAGACATGTGCAGTAATAACAGAAATAAATCATCACACATGAACACCACGATTTTAGGTGGAAACCCAAGTCGGGAGAAAACCACCGCTGTCGTTTCTCAGCCTTCAATATTTTATTATAGAAAACATCTTACAACTATGTGCTAGCACAGACTCATACCAGCATGCAGGCACCCACCTGCGCTCATTTACCAGCCTCTCCTGGAAGGGAGCTACGACCCCCTGCTCTCGTTTACCAGCCTCTCCTGGAAGGGAGCTACGACCCCCTACTCTCGTTTACCAGCCTCTCCTGGAAGGGAGCTACAACCCCCTGACTGAAGGCTACAACCTTCAGCACCTCTATGGACCACGTTTCATCAATTTTCACACTGGATCCAATAGCTTCAATAGAACATAACTTGTAGGCCACTTTTCATCATATTTTCAGACTGGACCCACTCCACACATTTAAGCTCAAACTTAACAATTCAGACAACCCAGATCTGTAGAATACATCATTAACAGACAGTAGTGACATAGAAGAACAGATCAGACATTTCATACTTCATACTTCAGCCAACCCTAATCTTCATACGCGCTTTCCCACGACTTGGCACGTTATTTCCCACATGCATACGCTACTTTGTCTTGACAAATCCGTGTATGCCTTGAGACATACTCTTTTCATCATGTTCTGGTACATACTGACATTCCTTCCATCATTACCTTCTGTACTTATTGTAGATACATCAGATTTACATCATTTAACGAGTTCATCAAGTGAAGAACAGATTCGTCAAGTAGGTTGCCATTATCTTCATCAAGTGGGTTGCCATCAAGGACAACATTCTGCATCATATTGCCAACAATCTCCCCCTTTGGACTTGATGGCAACCACGATGGTGTTTGATCACCATAACAGATAGATACATTAAGCACAACCATTATTCATGATATTCAAACACCATGTCACTCTCCCCCTTTGGCATCAAGGGAAAAGGGCGGATCAAAACCAACACAAGGTTTTTCCCCTCATGTAGACATAAGAGCTCTGCAGATCTGATGTGCACTGAAGTTACCATGCTCCCCCTGAGTTCATGCTGAATCTTCAAACATATTTTTTCAATGAAGTACATGACTCTATGACCTTCCTATCACCAATGAATCATACTAACATCAAAGATCCATCCAAGTGGATTTACATATGAGACTCAAATACCCAACCAAGTGGGTTTACAAATTTGACTCAGCTACCCAACCAAGTGGGTTTACAAATTTTGACAATTCCTTACATGACTGAATATTACAATTTTACATCATGGGTCTCAACAAGACCTTTTTATCAAATTAAAAGTATGAATTTTTATGACCAATACCAGAAAGACCTCAAGAGAGAGATCATATTTCAGAATCATCATAATGCCAACAATGCATTATACTCAGCAAGACTAGTGCTCCCCCTGAAAATGTGCATCCAAACATCCTTTCCATATGTCCAAGGCTCCTCCTTAGCTTGTGCAATCTGAATACTTTTAACAGCAAGTCATCAGCACCAATCTCTGCATGATCTGTCCGGATCTCCAAATCATAAGACTTCCATCATATCCAAAAGATATTCTTCATCAAATAAGCAATCCGGGCTCATCCATAATCTTCAACATAAGAAACCATGTATCATTTCATTAGCATGAGTATAACAATAATAATGCTAACAGTACAATCATTAGCAGTCAGACTGATGCTCCCCCTGAACCTCTGCTCCTGATCTTCAGTTGTCATCCCAATTCTCTTATCATCAAAGCATACGCGACTGTGTCTGCTGGAACTCACGTGTATATGTGGCTTTAGTTCACTGAACCCACGTATGGAAAGTGAATTATAGAAAATTTCACATTCCTCCATCTCCCCCTGAATTTGTCCTTCCTGTACCTGTCTTCTTCATGTTAGATGCTCTATCAGCAATAATCATAACCAGATTTGCCAAATCAACCATGAGAATCATCATACATCGCTCCCCCTGTGACAATACATTACTAAGCTCCATAATGTATCTCACATCACTTCTGTAGTAATTAAGAGAAGTAAGCTTCAGAAGCTGATGACTGCAGTAGGGTCAATATTCCCTACATTTCTGACCGATCCTCCTTTCTATTCCAGCTTTGCTTGAAATTTCTAATTGTGAGCTGAAAATTATCCAATTTCTCAGATCTATTCACCCTGCATTCTTTTTCCACATGTCCATACTTGTTACAAGAATAACATCTTATATGACCAGAGAAGTAAGCATAAGGATCATAGTATGTTTCTCTGTTCTTCCTTCTATTGCAATCAGCTGCTTTATGACCATACTTGTTGCACAAAAAACAATATCCCTTGAATAAACTAGAGTAGCTTTCTGAATAGAATCTGTTTGATTGTGACTGAAATGATCTGCTTCTGCAATTTGCTGCAACATGCCCATAATTATGAAATTTAAAGCATTCAACATTATTGATACTTCTATAGTTAGGAGCGAAAGACTTCCTTTGAGAATTCATAATTGTTGGTTGCCCTTTTGTCTCTTTCACTACTTCAGGTTTTGCTTTGACATCCTTTGAATATTTAGCACTTCCTTGTGAACTAGATTCTCCTTTAACTGTTTCATGAAAACCCAGACCAAGTTTGATAGAAGGAGACCTTTGACTACTAAGAATATTATCCAGAATCTTAGTACTATCGTGAAACCTCAAAAGTTTATTCTTTTCTTCTAATTTACCTTTGAGAATGTTTACCTCAACTTCCAATCTTTGGCATTGCTTCTTCATACTTTCGTCGACCCTTTTTCCTTCTTCTACTTGATCATTCAGATTTAGAATCTCTTCTTTCAACCCATTTTCTTGATCTTCAAAATTTTGTAAGAGTTATTCCTTCTTCTTATTCGAAGATTCGAGATTTTCTTTCAGAGAGATGATTTCTGCTTCAAGTTATTCATTCTTCTTGTTTGATTTTTCCAGATATGCTTTCAGAGAGATGTTTTCTACTTCAATTTTTTCTGGATCTTCTTTGAGAGAAATGATTTCAGCTTCAAGTCTTGCATTCTTCTTGTTTGATTTTTCGAGATCTGCATTTAGATCGTTGATTTCTACTTCTAGTCTTTTAATTCGATTGGATGCATAAGTATGAAACCTTTGATACTTGTCTACCTGTCCATTCATCATTTCTATTTGTTCTTTCATTTGAGAGATCATCTCTTTGTAGATAGATTCTTGCTTATTAGATGATCTTTGTAGTTCTTCAAATTTAATCTTGAGAGCTTCTTCTGGATTCGTTATATTCCTTTCACTATCTTCATCATTGCATGCACAAGAAAGTGAATCACAAGAACAATTATCAATACCTGTTTTTTCTTCTTCATTTTCTACTGCACATGTTTTTTGAGATGTCTCCTTTTCTTGAGGAGCCTTCTTCTTTTGCTTCTTTGCCATGAGCACTAGCAGATCTTGGTCAGAATCTTCTTCATCTTAACTTGACACTTCATTTGCATAATAACTCTTTCTCTTTTCAAATTGTTTCCCTTTACCATGATTATCTTCATAAGGACATTTAGCAGCATAATGACCAACTTTTCCACAAGCAAAACACTTGAAGGGAAGCTTACCTTTGAATCTTCCAGTTCCTAGTTGGAGTTTTCTCACAAAATTTGCTTCTTCTTCTTCTGATATATAATTTGATTCCTTGACATCTGCCTTTTCTTTTACTTTTGCACACACCTTAATAGCAGCTTCTTTGAATTGCGAGGGACCTCCTTGTCTCATTTTATAAGCAGTTAGAATACCATGTAGTTGAACAATAGTAAGAGTTTGTAGATCTTGCCTTTCTTCAACAGCTGATACTTTTGACTCAAATTTTGAAGTCAGAGATCTTAAGAATTTTTCCACCAGAGTAGTATCGGTTATGGTTTCACCCAAACTTCTCATATGATTTACAATATCATCTAGACGTAAAAAGAAACTGGCAATACTTTCATCACTATGCATCCTTAAATTGTCATATTCAATTCTGAGAGTTTGGAGTTTTGCACTTTTTACCTTTGTATCTCCTTCATAGCTCAGAATGATTTTGTCCCATATTTCTTTTGCTGAATTTAGATGCATCACTTTAGCAAATTCTGGTTCAGACATGCTTCCTAACAAAACATTGACTGCTTTGGCATTGACTTCATATTTCTTCCTTTCTGCTGCATCAGTAGGAATACTTGCCGGATATTGATAACCTTCTTCCACGATTGCCCATACTTCTACACCAAGACTTTCCAGATATGATTTTGTTCGTATCTTCCAGAATAATAGATTAATTCCATTGAATAAAGGTGGCTTTAAAGACAATACTCCTTCATGATTTCCCATTGGGATGGATCTCCTTCAAGCATGCAAGCTTCTGCAAAAGGACCTGCTCTGATACCAATTGTTGGGAAAAATACTGAGAGGGGGGGGGGTGAATCAGTATTTAGGGCATACTCAAATATTTTTACTTTTCCACTCTCTAAAACCCATACGCTACTTTACTTCATTATACTCGCGTATATACGCGGATACCCTTTACTATACTCGCGTATGTGCAGAGATCTTAATATGCCACTATTTCTTTACTTAGATCCTTGTATTTATTCATTCATCAGATGTTTATATATCAGCAGACATGTGCAGTAATAACAGAAATAAATCATCACACATAAGTATCACACATGAACACCAGGATTTTAGGTGGAAACCCAAGTCGGGAGAAAACCACCGCTGCCGTTGCTCAGCCTTCAATATTTTATTATAGAAAACATCTTACAACTATGTGCTAGTGCAAACTCATACCAGCATGCAGGCACCCACCTGCGCTCGTTTACTAGCCTCTCCTGGAAGGGAGCTACGACCCCCTGCTCTCGTTTACCAGCCTCTCCTGGAAGGGAGCTACGACCCCCTACTCTTATTTACCAGCCTCTCCTGGAAGGGAGCTACAACCCCCTGACTGAAGGCTACAACCCTCAGCACCTCTACGGACCACGTTTCATCAATTTTCACACTGGATCCAACAGCTTCAATAGAACACAACTTGTAGGCCACTTTTCATCATATTTTCAGACTGGACCCACTCCACACATTTAAGCTCAAAATTAACAATTCAGACAACCCAGATCTGTAGAATACATCATTAACAGACAGCAGTGACACAGCAGAACAGATCAGACATTTCATAATTCATACTTTAGCCAACCCTAATCTTCATACGCGCTTTCCTTTCACTGATCCTGCGTATATACGCGCCTTAGACCATACAAACCCACGTATACTTCTGTACATATTACAGAGATAATTTTACTTCCCATACACGCTTTCTCTTCAGGAAACCCGCGTATATACGCGGTTACTCTGTGGCGAACTAGCGTATATTTCTTCAGACATTTAGGTCATTGCAATTCTTCAGAACAGATACATCACTTAGATTTTACCCTTCACTTCAGACAGATGTTCACCTCATCTCAGATCTAATAATTCCATAAACAGATCTAGCAAATACAAATACATTTCAGATCTAGAGATCCCTCTTCATCATTTCTTCATAGGTGCATCATAGATTCAGATCTTTCATTCAACTGTAACCCTTTCCATTCAGATATGCTTCAGAGAGAAGTATACCTTCAAGCTCAGACTTCTTGCACACCATTGCACAATGAATTTCTTCTCCTTATATAGGTTTACCCTTAATCAATACCATGAGCCAAAAACCACATTACTTTCGATGTTTTTCCTGGACAGGGTCATATAGACGAATCATTACTCAATACAATGGGTCAATACCATGGTGGTTACCCCTGGTTTTACATATTTAGAGCGCTTTTTCCCATACACGACTTGGCACGTTATTTCCCGCGTGCATATGCTACTTTGTCTAGACAAATCCGCGTATGCCTTGAGACATACTCTTTTCATCATGTTCTGGTACATACTGACATTCCTTCCATCATTACCTTCTGTACTTATTGTAGATACATCAGATTTACATCATTTAACAAGTTCATCAAGTGAAGAACATATTCGTCAAGTAGGTTGCCATTATCTTCATCAAGTGGGTTGCCATCAAGGACAACATTCTGCATCATATTGCCAATAGAGTCGCGCCCTTCTGTGCAAATACTTGCCCTGGAAGGGGCTGTAGGTGTTGTTGCTGGGGTTGAGAAGGCAAGGGAGGTGGAAGTGCAAATGTTGGAGGAGCTGGAGCACCAGGCTGCGGATAAGGATAATGGTTAGGTTGGGCAACATTGAGGTAAGCAGAAGGTTGGGAAAAAGGATGAGGCATGCCGTATCCTCGATACATGCTACCTGGAGGGGGAAAAGTGCTAAAGGTGTTGGCCCCTCCCGGAGCGAGACCATAGCCCATAGGAGGTTGAGCATATGGATGAGAAAGGGCTCCAACGATACTGTCGACAGAATGAGATTCCCCCGGGGCGTTAGCACCACCAAGCCTGGGGAGGTCAGGAAGGATGGTATAAACATAACCAGATTGAGCGTAGATTAGGTCATATTTCAAGGCTATTTGGAGGGTGGCTTCTTCGGTTTGAAGGAAATGGGAAGCAACATATTTTCCAATGGGAGGTAAGAGAGTGCAAAGGAACCAGTCCATATAAACCCGATCTTCAAAGGTGGGAGCTCGACATAAGCTCCTTCTTCTCCGCCATTCCTGGACATGAGTGGAAAAGCGGGTTGAAGAGGATTGACGGAAAGAAGTCAAAAGCTCAGTACCAGTGTTGTATCGGAGAGGGAGCTAGAAATAAGATAAAAAGGCTTGGGCAATGGTCGCAAAGGTGGTATGGGAAGAGGTGGCCTGATCAACATACCATTTAGAAGCTTTTCCCGTAAGCGTGCGTTGGAACAACCGAAGACAGATGGAATCATTGGTAATGGAATTGGAGGAACACCACATGTGGAAAGATCAGACATGGTTGGTTGGATCTTCTCCAGCAAGGCCTTCGAACTTAGGAATGTCAGAGGGGATCTTGTTTGGCATAGCAGGCCAACCAACATCGTGGTAGATAGGGTCATTGATCAACTGATTGAAATCGGGGAGGCTGAGGCCTACCATGTAAGGGAGCAAGGGTGCAGCCGAGGTAGTTCCTGTGGCGGTTCCGCTAGTAGTAGTCCCGACATTAGGACCGAGATTACCGCTAGCATTAGGCCCTGGACCAGACATAGTGAAGGTGACAGGTGGAGAACCAGAAGTAAAAGGAGAACCCAATGAATCAGAAGAGGAGTCAGAGTGCGAACTCGGAGGAGGACTAACTCGACGACGGCGGGAAGGAGTAGGTCGACCGATCGGAAACTGAGGGTGAAGGCCAAGATGTCTCTGGGATGTGCACCTTGGGGGCGCAATGGTGACAACACAAACATGGCACAAGGGGAAAAAGAACGACCAACAAAGGCAGGGAGGTGCAGAATCAAGTGATTACAATGTCGAAACAAGGGCAGAAAGGTGCAGTGTCAATTGATTTTACAATGTTTTAACGTCTTTGCCTGGCAGTGTTAACCAGGCTCTTCTTCACGTAGGGTGAGTGTGTGGCGTGCGTTAATTTTAAATTTTAAACCTAGACGTTTTGAGAGCGAAAGAAAAAGTGTGCTACGTAACTGAAAATAAATCTGCAGAGAACAGTATATAATGCTGAAATAACAGGAAATTAACAGCTAACAATGCATCGATCTAACCCAAAAAGGCGGGTCTCTCAAAACTAGTCTAAAAGAGGGAAAAAATCTAGTCAAAACACACTAAAAAGAGGCCAATAGATTGAAGTTCGAGAGGGACAGGGATCTAAAGGAGAAAACTGCTGAAAGGAGGCGCAGAACACAACCAAGAGGCAGAGGCAAGGTGGCTGTAAAAAAGGAGGAATTAAAAAAAAAACATAAGGGACAAGGAGGAGGCCCTAAAGGTAGATCCAAACAAAACTTCAGGAGGTGATTTGAAAGGGAGAAGAGCTGATTAAAAAGGATATGAAAAGGAGGTATCAGATTTGAAAAAGGGAAGGCTGAAACTCTGAAAGATCAGACACTTGAAATAGCTAAAACTCTTCCACCAAAAGTGGAGGGTACTGAAGCCCTAGGGGGCTTTGTTCCCACTTAGATGAGAAAAATAAATCAGAAACAAGTCTAGACGGGCTAAGACAGAGGATGGAAAATCCTAACAGAAGCTTCAGAAAAACCCAGAAAAATTGCAGAAAAATAGCAGAAAAACTGGCAAGTCGCAGGTTCTGACCTGTTTTCTGTGCAGGTCACAGATACTGGGCTGAAAAGTGCGACATGGAGTCCAGGTCGCAGTTTCTAGGCTGGAAAGTGTGACCTGAAGCTCTGGGTGTCCCAGCGGCAGATTTTTGAAAAATTTGTCGTCTCAAGTGCAGCTGATGTCTGTCACTTGCGCAATAGGGCCAAAAACACGCGGAAGTTAGAAATTTTAATGTTTTAGGGCTTTATAGATGAAATAAAACATAAAAATAGGAAAAAAAATCTGAAAATAAACCCTAGGGTCTGAAGTAGCTGGATATGCAGGAATATGAAAAACGAGAGCGGTCATAATTAAAAACCCGTGTGGAGTCGCCAGTTGTTAGTATGAATCTTTTGTCGAAGTGTACGAAAAAAGACCACTTTAGCTACGCATAACTTATAGCCCTAACATCAAATATAGCTGCCAATATCTTTAGATCTGCAGTTAGTTGAGCAAGACAAATGCTGCAAAAATCTAGATCTATGCATAAAGAGACATTAAGCAGTAAAAGTAAGGTTTTTATCCATACATCCAATAGACAAGACAAGAACAATATTTTTAAAAGAATTTTTGTATTAAGGGCACCTGGGAGGAAAACAAGAAGGTGTTTCCAATTCTCCTCAATGGGATGGGTTCTTGGAAGTCCTCAGCACTTCAGATCTAGTATTTCTCTCTCTTGTTGGTGTAGAAAACCCAGACAAAGATAGAACTCAAAGGGAGCTCACACAACAAATAATGGAAAATATGACAATGATAATGGCTCAAAGTCAGACCAAGAGTTTAGATCCAGAGTGATCTAATAGGCAACAAAAGGTGAAGAATGGTAGGAAAAAACCTCCTATTTATAACAAAATATTGGGTCATTCTAGATCTTGGTGCATGATTAAAATAATGTTAACCAAATCTAGATCCACCTTTTATGGAATATTTTATTATATTTGTTGGAGGGAAAAGTATTTGACTTGGGTCAAATCCCTTTATTTGTGAATAATAAATAAATAAATGATTTATTTATCATTTTAAGGAAGTGGTTGAAAGATAATCAAATAAATAATGATTTATTTAATTATTTATGGGTGATTTAGTCATATTTAACAAGGAATATTATTTAAATAAGATTTAAATAACTATTCCTAGAAAATAATAAGATAAATAAAGATTTATCTAATTAATTTCTTTGTTTTGGGTTAAACATGACCAGGAATAATAATTAAATTATTGTTTAATTAATTATTCCTTGAGGAAAATCAAACAAATATAGGTTTGTTTAATATTTCCTTTTGGGGTTTTATGTTTAGACCATAAACAACCTAATAAATGTGTTTTATTAAGTTATTTTAAATAGTGAAAGCAATTTTACTTAGGGTAAAATTGGTCTTACATGGTGTACTTGGGTCCATCTAATGATAGTAGGTTAGGTGACCAAAAAATGGTGTAACACATGCATTGATGCTCCTTTCATAGAACCGAGGGATGAGGGAGCACTAGAAGACCATACTACAGTGCTGAGAGTATGGGGAAAGCTCAAGGAGAGGGAAAGTATTTTTCCCTTGTCACCATTATCTATTCTTTCATCTAATACTGCGCTGAGAAAATATGCTGCAAGTAGGAAGAATGACACCATCATGAATCAAGGAAGGAAATCCTTGAATCGGGAGACAAACTTGTTTGGGGAACACTCTTCCATACATGATGATAGATGGTGGTCACACATGCATCCTTGGGAAAAACCAAGGAGGTTTCTTGATAGCCTTCCAAGGGAGACTAACTTCAAAAATCTTCCATTTTCTTTGGATCATGTGCATATGCAAGAAGAGCAACAAGGAAGGAATGGCAACCTTCCACCTTATACCTTTGGCATGGGAGATGTCAAGGAGGATAAAAATGGGAGGGATGACCTTCCAACGTACACCTTTGACATGGGGAATGTCAAGGGGGAGAGTAGCAACATGGAAAACATTTCAGATGACACATTATCAGTGCTGTCATTGTTGGGCAAATTAGATCCATATTGTAAATCCCAACTGTTGGTGGAATATTCCAAGCATCTTCACACTTGCATGGTTCTTGATGACTTTCTACATGATGAGAGCTATTCAATACTATATGGATTCATCTATAATCATGGTATGATCTACTTGTCTAGAACCTCCAAGCTCAAGGAGAAGTTACTACAAAGGGCTTATGAGGAGTTCTATTTAAGCCACACATATTCTATGAAGCTCAACAACATCATCTTGAGGAGCTACTAGTGGGAGGGCTTTGAAAAGGAAATATATCAACATTGTCAAAGATGCATGAACCTTATGGAGATGGATCAACAACATGACTCTATGAGGGAGTTGAGTCAACCCTCTCTTTCTCCTTTTGGGGGAGAGAATAGATCTATGCACCGCTCCATTGATAGGATGAGGATTGTTGGTGAAGAACATGTTCTTGTTACACATGTATTATATTCTAGTTTCATGCATTCTTCCACCATTTTTTTGTAGTCCATGACTCCAAGGAGGAGTATTATGTCTTGTAAGACTCATGGCCAATATTGGGACACAAAAATTTCTGAATTTGGCCACTCCCTTGGAAGGAAAAGGGAGATCTTGCGACATGATGGGTGCTTCCCTAAGGCACCAAATATATCTCACACTTTCAGCTATGGTGATATGGTATGGAAAAAAATTAAGTGGTGGGAAAACCACTTACCATATCTAGATCTGATGCAGGTAGGAGATGCACAGCGTTGGTTCCACATGTGGGACTATGACACACCTCCATGTGCACAATTTTTTGTTTGTATGTACATTTTTTTGATCCCCTATATTGATGATGTACTTGTACTTTTTATGGGTATGTATGGAGGAAGGAGGGAAGGTATGCGTGTGCCCTATGGGATGGCTATTCTCCATATACTTCATGTTTCATATTTCAAAGAGAGAATTGGGAAAACCATGCTTGTTTCATGTGATCTCTTATCTCCTTATGGGATGAGCTATTTGCATCTCATGAGAACTTTGGAGGAGCAAGTCATGGATGGATGGTTTGGTGAACACTTGGCTTATGGAGGAAGCTTAACTCATGTTGGTGTCACCAATAAAGGAGGAAAAGTGTTGCAGCACTCACCTTATCAGTTGCTTGAGGACAAGCAATAGTTTGGAGGGGAGGACTGTAATATTCCCAATTAGCCCAAGCTAATGGGAATATTCAATTTTGTTTTACTTTTCTATTTCATGAATAAATGTGTAAAGGAGGATTATATAAACTCCTAAAACAAAAAATAAATCAATTCCACATGTGAACAAAGCTAAATCTGGGCTAGTTAAATAAACACCCTTATGTGTGAAAGGGTCTGATACATTTGACTGGGTCAACCATGACCAAATCAACATCACTTTCTAGAAGGAGTGATCTTCATTAAGGCACATCGCAGTTTTATTTGGAGGATGTTCATGTGAAAAGAGTTATTCCATTGAGATGGTTTAGGGTTTTTCAAGCTCTCAATATTTTAAAAGGAAGAGGAGAACATCATGAGAGGGGGTTGATGTGATTACATTTTTCAGAGTATATTGTCTGTTTAGACATATCTCATTCTCCTTGTTGTTTAGCAGAGAATAGTGTTGCTTAACACAAGGATATCCTATTTAGGAATCCCATCTCCTTCCTTGAGGGGTCTCAAGGGAGAGCTTTTCTTTTCTTGTCCACTATTAGACTAAAGGCCAAGCTTCTTCTTCCAACTACAACGTAGATCTTGTTGAGGGTTTGGTTGTGTTTGTAAGCTGCAGCAAGTGGAGGCTAGTTCTACTCAGATATAGACCAATCTAGTGCCTCTTCTCAATGGGAAATTCTTCTATTCCATTGGAAAGAGTGTATTGGATCATTGGAGCATCAGATCCACATCTTGGAATAAGGCAAAACTTACCTTAAACCCTACAACGTAGTTTTTCTTCCAGATCTACGTTTTCCTGTAGGTGTTGTTGCAAGGAATTTTGACATAACATTTTGGAGGAGTTTTTTTCATGTGTTGGGGATCTGCCCTTCACCTTTGAGATCCACTAAAGAGGATCATATTATTGTATACATCAGATCAGATTTGAATCTTCCTGTAACACTGAACATTTCTATAGATCTGCAGCATTTCTGTAGCTTTTAGATCTCAGATCTACTCTATGTGCTTCATCTATTGCTAAAAATTCCAAGGGGTATTTGAAGTAGAGACTCTATAGTTTATGGATTTGTCATACATCTGAATGTTCATGCATTATTTTTCTCTAGATCTAAATTGTAATCAACAACTGTTGCATCATAATAAAAATAACATTGTCAAAGTAGTTCTACTCATTTGTATGGTTGTTGTACCTCATTTTTGATGATATTTATTCATTGGAGGCTTCTATTTCCTTTTATGCATCTTATGGGCTTCATTATACATCTATTTTGCTATTCTAAATGCTAAAAAAGACTCTCCATATCGGCCTCCTATTCTTACTTGGTTGAACTGCATTATTTTTGAGCAGTATTGTTTAGTATTGCTCCATGTTTCCCATTTTGGGATATTACATATGGATTTTGTGGTTTTTATTTTATGGTTTTGAATAGTATATGTTTCTTATATGTTTGCATGTTTATTTTTTACTCATATGTTGCTAACATATTATGAGTTGGTGGTGAATATATGTGTGATTCAGTTAAAATAATAAAAGAAACATTTTGGTAATAAGGCACACTACTATTTCACCCTACCCCCTTAGTATTGATCAAAGGTTTCCAAAAATTGGTATCATATCAGGGATCTTGGTTGTAGCTTAATCATTGGAGAGTATATCTGGGGTTTTTTGGTAAAAAATTTGATTTTTTTTTTAGAATGGGAAAAAACTAGAGGAAATAACCTCAAATCAAGAATGACCTTCAAAATAAGGAAGCTTAGCCATAAGAGTTTCATATTTCTAGTGAAAGTGGTTTGTAAAATAATGTGCATAAATCAAAAGAATAAGAACCAAAGGTATTGCAAAAAAATGAATCCAAAGGTATAACTGTTAATGATTTTATTTTGAATTACAATTTTGAGGATTTAGAATTTTATCATGTTTAATTTCATAGTGGACATGAAAATTTTATTAAAGGTAATAGAGATGATATTTCAAGAAAAACAACTCCATGCAATTATTAAGGAAACCTATTGCAGTTATATGATGTTAAGGAGGCCAAAATCAAGGAAGATATTTTCAACTTAAAGGTTAAGTTGGTTGAAGCATAAAAAGTTGAGGAAGGCATGAGGAAACAATTTCAAGAGAAAGAAAAAGAGATTGAGAAATTAGAAGTTGAAGTTGTTTCCTTGAGAAAGTGGTGAAAGATGGAGAAGAGCACGGTAGCCTTGGATAATTTTCTTGAATTCCAAAGATCACCATCGGAAAAATCTGGTCTTGGATTTCAAAAGGGTGAATCTAGTTTGCATATAGGTAAAATTACTAAAGAAGAACCCAAGAAACATGTAACAAACAATACCAATAGAAAAAGTGGGATCCAAGGTAACAAGAAGCAGATCCAACATCCAATTATAAAACAAAAGAAATAGTAGCAGAAAATCAACCAGAACTAGCAACAAATCAAGAAAGAAAACCAGAAGAAAATCAAGCAGCAAAGCCAATAACAAAGGAAAAAATCTCAAGGAGAACTAGCACTGAGAAGACCTTTTATTCCTAGAGGTGACTGTGTCAGATTTGTAAAATTTCAAAGGAATCAAAGTATCCTTTCTCCTTTTGTGCATAATGTGAATATTAAAATTGTCACAAGTTCATGCATAATGCAGCAAATTATTGGAGTAGATTGTATAGACAATATCAACATAGATTCCAGCAATATCAACAACCAAGGAGATTGGCTTTCAGGTTTAATCATGATTTTTATGGTTATTGTTACTCATGATGCCTGTCTAGCCATAAGGAAATAGATTGCAGGTCTAACTATTAGATGGGAGACAAATTTCATCACGGGTTTGATATGGAATTAACAATAGGATATTTTATCATATTACATCATATATTGGCCATGTGGAGTGCTATGTTTTCCATAGATTTTTCAATATCGAAAGATATTGTTTGTTTCCTCGTTAATCAAGAAAAAATCGTGAAAGGAAGCAAAAAACCAAGAGGATCTAGTACAAAGAAAGTGATGCAAGAGGAAGCAAGAGAAGGAAGACAAGATGTAGCTGATCAAAGAGGAGAAGAAGAACCCCAAGACCGCATGGAGAAGGAAGGAGCTTCAGCTCTTCAAATAGTGAAGAATATTCCCTCTTGTAGTCCATGGTTATATCATGCACTTTCATAGAGGACTGCAGAATTCATGAGAGGTGCATAGCCTTAGGGGGAGAGTATGATGAAGATTGTAGAAACATATGGTGAGTTATTTTTAGCCTCCTCCACATTCAGGTCCACAGGATCAACCTGTCTTATTTGAGGTATATTGAGCTCAGGGGAAGCTATGCATGGTTTTTAGATTCATCATTTTATTTTCTTATCTTTTAACCATTTTTTTCTCATGTGATTATAGTAGCTTTATGTGTCTTTCATGAGTATAAAAAGGATAAATTTTTCAGCCATATATATGTTTTTGGTTTCCACTAACAACTCGTTGAAAATATTTGTAACCATACATAGATTGTGATTGTGACTCCAGGATGTATAGAGATGACTTGTGACATTAATCAACCATGTATGAGTTATTGGATGATGATTACTAAAACTATATATTTACTATTTTTTCAGTGTTTATGACAGTATTGAGTCCAGACAATAGTATGTCGAGTCATCATAATGATATACATGTTTTCGAGGAGACTTATGGAGCCTTGTTGCTGTTGGAAATATTGAGAGGGGGGGGGGGGCTGAATCAATATTCCTTTCAATTAGAGCATTAGTTAATCTTCAATTATTATCAGTGTTTGTACAATGATAACAAAAAACAAGAGGAACACAAATGCACACAGTTTTTAAGGTGGAAACCCACTCCGGGACAAAAACCACCTAATGCTTTTCTAATAATTCTTTAATATTCAAATCCAATTGAAAATAAAGCTCCAACTTCCTAGAATCTAGAAAAGCATTCTTCTCCAGCTCCCACTGGATGGACACTCCAATGCCCGAGATTCTTCAGTAGTCAACTAAACGGATGTCCCAACACCCAATGAGCTACAACTCACCCTAGCACCACCCTACCACCCTATAGAAGAATAAAAGAAGAATGGACTCCCATACTAGGGAAAATGGTCCACTTTACAATGATATAGAATGATGTAGAAGAAGAAGATATACTGGACCATAACCCCAACTTTGACACAACCACCTAATGATGATCCTAGACCTCCCAACACTACCTCTTCAACCCTTGGCAGATAGATACTAGTACAATTTGTACAATAATGTATTTACAATGACTAAGTATAATGATACCTTTACAATGATTGTATGCAGTGCTGCCCACTTGAAGACTTCATAAGATGAACTTCTTGCTGCTGTTATGCACCTTGGTTTCTGCTCTTGTCATGCTACCCTCTGTTGCACCTTGCTTTGCTTTGCTGCCATAGAAAGTCTGGTCCTTTGCAACCCTTGACAACACATGATCTAGCTTTTTCTTGCCTTCTAGGAGTTCGATATTGAATCTGGTGTATCTCTGTTATTTCAGATCCTCAATATCTAATTTTGGTCTGTGGTAAGTCCTGCGAGTTATCTTTGTAATTCCACAGGTTTGACCCAATTTGGATTCTTCAAGAGAGAGTTATACCCAATCTCTCACAATGCCATAATTATGGATTGTTTCAGCAGAGCGCACTTATACGGCATTCCACGTGTCACTGTTTCTTATTTTGGATCTAAAATTAATAGAGAAAAAAGTACATAATATGCACTATTTGCCACCTTTTATGGAATTCCAATCTGATACTCAGAGAGAGATCTATGATGAATTTACCAAGGTCACTTCTTTGAGATGAATTTTAGGAGCCTGCAAAAACCCTGAATTCCACAGATCATATCTCAAAAAATTTTGCGCACCTTGATCTGAAATTTTTACAGAAGCTTCCTCAGGATTTCAGCTTCGCCTCATAAAAATTTTAGATTCTGAACCGTCATAGAAAAAAATTTAGAGTGAAAATTCCACATTGACCTGTTTCAGATGGTGAAATCCCTTGCATAAGGAGGAAATGAGGATCGCAATTTATATAAATTCTTAGGTTGAGAAGGGCTTCAACAAGTGAACATGGGAGGGATTTTAGGAGCTTAAAAAATATTAATTATGACTTTTCAATGACCCATGCCCCAACCCCATGGGATTTTAGCCCACTAACTGGGGGTACAAACTTCAAACATGAATATCTCTCATACCGTGAAGAATTACATGGCGTGCCATATATCAACGAAAACATCTCGATAAGTAGAAACCATAAAAAGAATTATTGACCTAGAATATATTAATTTGGTAGGTAAAATTCTCATGCAATATTGGGTTAGCCTGACCTTCCTTGGGTTGACATCAGCCAATGACCATTGATCAACGATCTCCCCTTTGGCATTGATGGAAACACAAGTACTCCCCCTATGATCATGACACCTCTTCCTACAACATTCTCTCCCCTTTGACATCAATGGAAAAGAGGTAACTGCCCACGAGACACAACCATCCTACGGACACATGCCGCCACTCCCCACTGACACGATTGTCTTGCGGACCTATAATCTAATTCCACTCCCCTTTTATATTCTAAAAAAAGGAAAATCTAATTAGAACCGGAGAATCCCAAGCTTCTAATAGGAATGTTCAATCTTGGAAAATATTTAATATGTGATTCTTTTGGTGCTACTTGGAATCTTGCTACTTGTTCAATTGCTTGCATAACATCTGGCCAGGGGGGTGTTACATATAGAAGACTACCAATCATAGATATGTACAACATTTTATCCACATCCTTAGATGAGTTGTCTATGCTCAATTTGCAACCCGTTACCATTGGAGTAAGGATGGGTTTGCAATATTCCATTTTAAATTTCTTGAGCATTTCCTTAATGTACTTGGCTTGACATATAAATATTCCTTTCTCTTGCTGAGATATTTGAAGCCCTAAGAAGTATGTCAGCTCACAAAGTAAAGACATCTCGAAATCACTTTTCACCTTTGTAGCAAAATTCTTACTTAGTCGATGATCATTGCTACCAAATATTATATCATCTTCTTTAGATATTAGACATGCTTTATTTGCTTCATCCAGAACATATATGTAGTTTGGAGCTCGACTTGCTGTAGCCACAATTTCACCATACATGCCTTTCCTGATTTCACATTTTGTGGAGTTGAATAGTATTGTGTGTCCTTGATCACACATTTGTCTAACACTGAGAAGATTGTGATTCATGTTTTCAACAATAGAACATTCTTGGTTATAACATCTTTGCTTCCGAGAGTGACGGTACCTGATCCTATAACATTTGAAGATCCATCATTTCCAAAGGATATGGTTCCATCCTTATTCTCTTTTAGAGATACAAATTTCCTTCTATCTCTAGTCATATGCATTGAGAAACCACTGTCAACATACCACACATCTTTCTTTTTTTGAGCCTTGAGAGTGAGAGCACAATTATCAGTCTTCATCTTCTTCCATGTTCGTTCATTCTGTGGCTTCGGAGATTCTTCTAAAGGATTTTCAAGTCTGCAGTCTCTGGCTCTGTGTCCAAAGTTCTGACATTTGTAACATTCCATATTATTTCTTAAATTTTCAAATCTATTGATGTTTCTTTGAGCCCTGGGAGGTTCATATTTGACAGATCTCCTGGAATTGTATTTGTTCCTAGGGTACGTGTGACATTCTATAGCTTTATGACCAAATTTTCCACATGACTAACAGTAGCCATAAAAAATATGTTGGTACTTGGATGGAAATTTTCGTCAAGGAATTGTCTTCCAAGGTTTTTCTTGTGAATCTTGTCCAATGAAGTCTACATGCATGTCATATCTCACTTGGTTCATTGTATTTTATGTAGAAAGGTCCCACTTTTTGTTCTGTAGATGCCGGTTTTGTCCTTTGTAAGATTGTTGATTGTTGATGATTTCTTCCAATGACCTTGAATTTTTGGCATAGTTTTGGATAATTTTTCCTTTCTTCACTTCCTCATGCAACAAGACTACTTCGGATTCTAATTCTTCCCTTCCTTGGTTGCTTTCTTCCAAATTCTTTTGAAGTTACTCTTAAATGAATTTGTGTTCTTCAACTTCAACTTTGAGACCTTGAACTTGTTCTTCAAGAGTATTGGAACAGATCTTCTCCGCCTTGAGATCTTTTATAAGCTTGATTGCTTTCTCATAAAATTCTTTTATGGTCCATCCTTCTTCTTCGTTGTTTGATACCTCTTGTTTATTGTGCTTGGCCATAAACAATAGTCTCTCACTGGATTCTTCTTCACTGTCATTGTATTCATTGGATGTTGAGCTATCTTCTTTAGAGAGAAAGTTCCTTTTGGATCCTTGCTTGTTGAATTTCTGAAAGCCTTTCTTTCCTTTTGAGTTGCCATTACTTCTTTTTGGACATTTTGCTGCAAAATTCCCAACCTCATTACAGCTGAAACATATCAATGGAAGTTTACCTTTGAATTATCCCTTACGAATTTTTATTTTTCTTGTGAAGTAAGCATATTCTTCATTCGAAATACCTTCTTCATCATATCCCTTTTCTTCACACTTGCAGGTGCATGTATTTTCAATTGAAGGTTGTTTATCCTTATTGGTTTTATTATATGAAACGAACACAATTTCTAGATGCGAAGTACCCTCTTCTTCATCAAGTCTCATTTCATATGCTATGAGAACTCCATGTAATTCCTCGTTGCTGAGTTTTTCTAGATTTGCACTGTATTCTGAGACCGATACCTTTGGGTTGAATCTCCCTGGTAACGTTCTAAGAATCTTCCATATAATAGTCTTCTCATCAACTGGCTCTCCCAATCCTTCTAGAGTATTGGTTAATTCATAAACGTATTGGAAGTATGTAGCAATGTTGCAATCTTCTTTCATTCTGAGTTTCTCAAATTTTTCTTTATAGGTTTGAAGCTTTGCTTCTTTTACATTTGAGTCACTTGCATATATATTCTCAAGCTTGTCCCATACATTTTTGGCAGTTTTACAACCCAACACCTTATGATAAGCAGATTCAATAAGTCCATTGATAATAATATTCTTTGCTTTTGCATTATTTACCAGTTCTCTTACCTTGTTCATCCGTAGTTGACAACCCATTTGAACAAAGGTCCCATACTGAATTCCCAGCACGAGATAGACCTCGCTCTTCCTTTTCCGCATTGCATAATTATTTCTTTATTGTTATATGTTTCATTCTCAGTATGGACCATGACCCCTCCTTCCACCATACAATCACATGAAGGAAACCAAGCTCCAACACCAATTGTTCGAAATACCGAGAGGGGGTAAACGTATTCCTTTCAATTAGAGCATTAGTTAATCGTCAATTATTATCAATGTTTATAAAATGATAGCAGCAAACAACAGGAACACAAATGCACACAATTTTTAAGGTGGAAACCCACTCCATGACAAAAACCACCTAATTATTTTCTAATAATTCTTTAATATTCAACTCCAATTGAAAATAAAGCTCTAAATTCCTAGGATCTAGAAAAGCATTCTTCTCCAGCTCCCACTGGATGGATGCTCCAATGCCAGATATTCTTCAGTAGTTAACTGAACATATGCCCCAACACCCAATAAGCTACAACTCACCCTAGCACCGCCCTACCACCCTATAGAAGAATAAAATAAGAATTGACTCCCATACCAGGGAAAATGGTCCACTTTACAATGACATAGAATGATGCAGAAGAAGAAGATATAATAGACCATAACCCCAAATTTGACACAAACACCTAATGATGATCCTAGACCTCCCAACACTGCCTCTTCAACCCTTGGCAGATAGACAATAGTGCAATTTTTACAATAATGTATTTACAATGACTAAGTAAAATGATACCTTTACAATGATTGTATGCAGTGCTGCCCACTTGAAGACTTCATATGATGAACCTCTTGCTACTATTATGCACATTGGTTGTTGCTCCTGTCATGCTATCCTCTGCTGCACCTTGCTTTGCTTTGCTACCATAGAAAGTCTGGTCCTTTGCAACCCTTAACAACACATGATCTAGCTTTTTCTTGCCTTCTAGGTGCTCGATATTGAATCTGGTGTATCTCTATTATTTCAAATCCCCAATATCTGATTTTTGGGCCTATAGTATTCCTTTGAGTTGTCTTTCCAATGCCACACGTCTGACCCAATTTGGATTCTTCAAGGGAGAGTTATACCCAATCTCTCACAATGCCCTAATTATGGATTGTTTCAGTAGAGCGCACTTGTATGGCATACCACGTGTCATTGTTTCTTCTTTTGGATCTGAAATTGATATAGAAATAATTACAAACTATGCACTATCTTCCACTTTTTATGGAATTCCAATCCGATACTCAGAGAGAGAGTTATGACGAATTTACCAAGGTCACTTCTTTGAGATGAATTTTAGGAGCCTGCAAAAACCCTTACTTCCACAGGTCATATCTCCAAAAATATTGTGCACCTTGATCTGAAATTTTTATAGAAGCTTCCTCAAGATTCCAGCTTTGCCTCATAAATATTTCAGCTGCTGAACCTTTGTATAATGCATAAGGAGGAAATGAGGATCACAATTTATATAAATTCTTAGGTTGAGAGGGGATTCAACAAGTGAATGTGGGAGGGATTTTATTAGCTTAAAAAATATTAATTATGAATTTTCAATTACCCATGCCCCAACCCCATGGGGTTTTAGCCAAGTATTTTGGGGGTACAAACTTCAAACATGAATATCTCTCAAACCATGAAGAATTACATGGCATGCCATATATCAACGGAAACATATCGACAAGTAGAAACCATAAAAAGCATTATTCACCTAGAATATATTAATTTGGTAGCTCAAAATTCCCATGAAATATTGGGTTATCCCCTCGTGATACTTGGGTTGACATCAATGATAACCATTGATCAAGAGTTGCAACCACATGTATGGGATAATGATGATGTAAAAGTCATGATGCATTATGCATCTGAGTCATTGGTCCATAGGATATGATTATAGAAACTATTTATTTCATTAAACAACTATGTATAACGCTCATGGAGCCATGCACTTATATTATATTATCTTTGGGTCTTTGAGCCATGAGTCATGACGTCATGTTATGTTGATATGAGTTATGTATGAGGTATTGTGTTGCTATTACATCCATGAATTTTTCATGTATATGTCAGTATATTCATGGTCATGTGGAGTCTCAGTCCATATTATGCTTCTATTTGTCAAAGGAAACGTTGTTTGTAGCAGAAACAGTCATTTTATCCCAACAAGTGGTATCTCTACAGCTTGGAGATGACATCTGTTTAGGGGGGGAACTATTTCCCCTTATTATTTTAGCCATACATTGTTGGAATTATGATTATCTTAGAGGTGTTCATGTTATGCCTCATACTATGCTTTCATAGAGGAGCCTTTGGCCTCATTTGATGAGTTGTTATGATAATTGCTCCTATGTAGTTATGGGGTAGATTGTGTGTGGTTGAGTTATGTGGATTTTGTTGTATTTTATGTTATTCTCATATGATGCTTCTATGAGGGTGAGTGTTATATTATTCTCATGTGAATGATGTTTCTATATTTGTTGTTGCTTATAGTTTCACATGTTGCATACGTTGATTATGGTTGCCTTATGTTGCCATGATGTTGATTGCTGCTAGTAGTTGTTAGATGGTATTATGCTATGGATGTTGATTGTTTCTATATGGTGCTTATATGGAGACATGAATGAATTTTTATGCATTAAATTTCATCCATGTAGATATGTGTGCTCCAATATGTACTTTAGTTCTTTCTACCTATTCATATGGAGTTGACCCTTTTCCATTAATGTCAAAGGGGGAGAGAATTTGGAGAGAATTTGGATGGATATAGATAAACCTCACATTTTGAAGAGCTTGAAATCAATTCCAAATGGAGAGTTTCTTGGAATTATTTTATTTCCATTGATTTCAACAAGGTCATGGTGTTGAACATACTTGTCGTATGCATGTATGTTGGAGTTTGACTTGGTGGCCCTATTGGTTTGATTTGATGTATTAACAGTGAAATGATTGTTTTGGAATTGATTTCAACCATTGAGGTCATGAAATTATGTCAATCTCATGATGATGCATATTGATGACCATGGTTTGAGTCAATATGTGTTGGCATTGATGATTGCTCTTATTGATATGACACACTTGATGGCACGATATCATGTAATGGCATTGATGGAGCTTTATGGTAGCATGGTGGTTTTGTAGGAGTTGGAATGTGTTGGAATGTGCATTGATTTTAATTTCATGATGTGTTGATTATGTTATAGGTAGAGGAGGATGCTATGGATACATGATGAAAACCACTTGTGTTGATGGCTCATGGCATACTAGTTGAGTTGTCAATTAGGTATTCATGCTTATGATTCACGAAGATGAAATGTTGCAGTGTGGTGGTTCATGATCATGATGATGCTAATGTTGCAGAGGTGGTACAAAGGTTTGCAGTTATGTTAACATGTGTTTCACCTTTTTCATATGTATATTAATTTGGGAGAGGATCGTTGATGGTGTTGGCATTCAACGGATGGTAATCTGTAGAGAACAAAGTCATCTAAGTTGATCAGTAGAAATGACTCTCCTAGCAATGAAATTTAGAATTATGTATATGAGGTTGAATCTCCATGTTTATGGTAATTAGAAAGCTATGTAAAATATCAATTTCTTGAATAATATAAATTCATACTAGAGCAACAACAACAAGGGTGGTTTTTTTCCCGATGAAGGGTTTTCCGCCAGATATCATTTGTATTTTCTATGGATGGTTTTTGTGGTTATTAATTGATGGTTTTCACTATTATATTATACTTATATTATTTCATGCGTATTTTTTACCCATATGTTGCTAATATATTGCGAGTTTCTGGTCAACATATGTGTGATTGAGTTAAAGTAATAAAAGGAAACATTTTGGTAATAAGTCACACTACTGATTGACCTCCCCCCCTCTCACTAGTGCTCAAAGGGTTACAAAACTTGAAGAACCTACAACCAAGCTTCATAAGATAAAGTATTGAGTAATGTACAAGAGAGAGGCGACCAGGGCCATGAATGAGGCACACTTAGGTCACTAAGTTGCTTAGAGGATGAGCAAAACTTTCAGTAGGGGGGTATGATGGGATTTCAAATTAGACATAAATTAAGTCCCATATAACCATCCTTCAACACATTAAACCTATCATTTTGTGTTACAAGACATATTTTAACTTTAACATGTTCATCACGAAGGTTTAAAGATAATTGCATAATTGTTCCTAATCTTATTTATTTTTGTAAAATATTGTGGGGATATTGGACATATTATGAATATTTGGAGGAGGAGATAATCTAGGAAATTTCTCCCTACTACTGGATGGATAAATATTGGATAATAAATTAATCGGATTTTATGAAATTATTTCACAAATTTTGGAGCTCTAGTGATTGAGAAAATCTAGGAATGTGCTACCTCTCATTTATTGCAGATTCCTAGTGTTAGGAACGAGATCCACTATTTGAGGGATTTTGGAGTGGAAAATTTTCCTCTTTCAAGGATGATTCTTCCTCAACACCTTGTATAAGTACCAGTTCGAATTGGCCTCTAGGGACATGTATTTTTTAGTCCTCTTGTGGATAAAACTTGTTATTTAGCAACTCCATGTTTACTTCTAGCAAGGATGTACATGGATTGATTCAAATAATAAAGTTTGGTGCCATATTTAGCTTGTAAACCTTGATTACCTTCATAGAAATATTATTTTCCTTGGGATTGGCCATCACAAGATCCTAAGATCCCTCTTATACAATTTCTTTGTTTCCTTTGAATGTTTTTTTCACTTGCATCTCTTATTTCTTCATTTACTATTCATGGCTCTTTTGTTGTAGGTTAAATTGTTTAAATGATTGAAGAGAGTTATTTTTTAGGTTATTTAAATATTTAAAAAAATTATTCAGCCTTATAAAAACTTTTAAAATTAATATTCATGTTTGAGCTACTTGGATTGGTCTACTCGTTCACAAATCTAGAATTTCTGGAAATCTCTTGTAGCAAAATAGTAGTAATTTTTTTGTATTTTTTAGAACACGTTAATGAGATTAATTAGAGTTTTTTTTAATTATATTGGGTCATAAAAAATTTCAAGTTAATAAAAAAAATTATCCCATAGAATTTTGACTTGATTAGGTTAGGCATTTGGTAGGTTAACTAGCTCTCTAGTTCTTGAATTTCCAATATTTAGAGTAGTAATTTTCTGCTATTTTTTAGGATGTGTTAAAATGGGTATTTGGTAGTTATTAGTATTGGAATGGAGTCCTAAGACATACTACTTCATAAAAAATAAACTCCCATCCAATTTTTATTTTATTTGTTTGGGAATTCGACAAGTTATCTCCTCTTGTTGCAAATCATGGCCTCTTGTAGCACCGCCTGTAGCACATGTAAAATTGACGATATTTTCTCCAAAAGCTTGTTTTTTGTATATTATGATTGAATAATGAACCCTAAGCTCTGAATCCATGATTGAGTGAGACCAAATACCACTCCATACCCACCTTTCATTCATTTCAAGTACAAATCTACAATCAGAATTAGATCATAGATTTCCACATTTGAATAACAATGAATGTTTTCTTATGAAATGTACATGGATTATATTAATAAGGAAAATTTTCCTTGAACACAGTGATAAAAAGGGTTCTTTGTCAATGAAAATTATATTAGAATTGATTCTTGAATTCATGCTTCCTTAAGGTTTCGGTTACAAGTATTCTTGTTGAAAAGATCATTTTTTTTTTCAAAACAACATTCCACATTCCGAAATTAGAGTATTAATTTACAACTAGACTAATGTTTCCACTTTTGAAATGAGGTTAGTGTTTGAATTCATGATATTCAATTCATTGCATCAGATCAACAAAATAAGGACACATTTCATGTTTCACGTGCAGTGTAGGAACCTCTTAAGTTTGTACGAACCCTAGGATTATAATTTAAGTTGGGAGCCTTGGGAGTTGCAACATTCATGCTACAATATTGAGGCTCATCACTTTTATCTCATATTAATTCTATGTTGTGATTGTTTAATCAATCATAGGGTAGAAAATATAAAACTTTCCGAGGGTATGATGGGTTTTTGGCTCGGTCTCTATTGATGTGGATTTATGGCTTGCATTGAATTCACTTAGATTCTCTTAACGTGGATATGTGGCTCACATTGAATTGGCTCAGATTTTATTAACGTGGTTATTTGGTTCACATGTTATTGGCTCAAACTCTATTGATGTGGATATGTGGTTCACATGGTATTTTCTTAAACTCTATTGACGTGGAATTGTGGCTCACATGGTATGGGCTTAGTTTCTGTTGACATGGGTATTTAGATTGCACAATATTAGCCCATAATTTTTTGGCATGAACATGTGGCTCACATGGTATTGGATCATATTATATTAAAGTGGATGTGTGTCTTGCATTACTTTGTTGACATGGATATTTGGTTCATACGATATTGGTTTAGATATTGTTAATGTAGATATGTGGCTTACATGAATGTGTTAATGTGGAAATGTGCCTCGCATTTTATTGGTTAATATTTTTTTGATGTGGATTTCAATGGATATTTCATGCTGATGTGGATACCAACAGAAGTATATAATATAGATTCCCATGGAAAATGGAATTGTACAACATATTTTGTGTTGGCAATATGATGCAGAGTGTTGTCCTTGATGGCAACCCACTTAATGAAGATGAAGACATGAGATTGTTGGCATGTGTTGTCCTTGAATGGCAAAGTCTCATCTTGTGATGATGGACACATTTTACCATGGTGCTGTGCTTGATAGAATATGTTCTGAGAACCTATTAAATGATGTAACCGATGGCATCTCACGTAAGTGCTTAAGGCAAGGAAGAAAAGAATTAAGTATGTGCTAGATCTATGATGAAAAGAGTATGTCTCAAGGCATACGCGGATTTTTCTAGGAGAAGTCGCGTATGCATGCGGGAAATAACGTGCCAAGTTGCGTATGGGAAAAAGCGCTCATAAAGTGCAAAACCAGGGGTAACCACCATGGTATTGACCCATTGTATTAGGTAATGATTCGTCTAAATGACCCCGTCCAGGAATACCATCGGAAGTAATGTGGTTTTGGCTCATGGTATTGAAAAAGGGTAAACCTATATAAGGAGAAGAAATTCATTGTGCAAATCATGAGTGTGGGTGCAAGATGTCTGAGCTTGAATGAATACTTCTGTCTGAAGTATATCTCTGTGAAGTATATACGTATGGAAAGGTAAAGGTTTGATGATAGTCTGAATCTGTGATGCCTGAAGAAATGATGGGCAGGATATCTAGATACGAAATATATGTTACTGATTTGTGGGTCCTTTAGCAAGAATATTAGTTAGATACGAGATAAGGTGAACTTGTGCGTAAAAACAAGGGTTAAATACGTATGATGTATCTTTTACGAAGAACACGGCCTAAATGTCGAAGAACCTGCGCTAGTTCTCGCGAAGAAGCGCGTGTATACGGCTCGACCGAAGAGAAAGCGCGTGTGCGCGTGGGGTGGTAACAATTTATTATATAGCGTGTACGCGGGTTTGTATAGTGAAAGACGAAAATGTACGCAGTATCGATGAACAGGACATTACTGAAAGCGTGTGTGCAAACTAGGGTTTGCTGAAGCATGGGGTATGAAATGTCTGATCTGTTCTGCTGTGTTGCTGCTATCTGTATTCTACAGTTCTGAGTTGTCTGTTTCAGTTTGGTTGTATGATGGAGCTTAAATATGTGGAGTGGGTCCAGTCTGAAAATATGATGAAACGTGGCCTGCAAGTTGTGTCCTAAAGGAAGCTTTGGATCCAGTGTGAAAATTGATGAAACGTGGTCCATAAGTGCGGGGTTGTAGCCTTCGATCGAGAGGTTGTAACTCCCCTTCCCGGTGAGGGTACAGTAGCAGATCGAGGGGTCGTAGCTCCCTTCCAGGAGAGGCTGGTAAACGAGTCAGGGGGTTGGAGCTCCCTTCCAGGAGAGGCTGGTAAACGAGCGCAGGTGGGTGCCTGCGTGCTGGTAGAGTCTGCACCAGCACATATGTTGTAAGATATTTTCTCTATAATAAAATATTGAAGGCTGAGCAACTGCAGCGGTGGTTTTCTCCCGACTTGGGTTTCCACCTAAAATCCTGGTGTTCATGTGTGATGCTTATGTGTGATGGTTTATTCTGTTCTTACTGCACATGTTTACTGTTTATAGAACATCAATGAATGAATGATAGAATGATATAAGTGAAGAATTAATGGCATAATTAGATCTCTGTGTATACGCAAGTTTCATGAAGGATATCCGCGTGTATACGCTAGTTGTATTCAGCAAAGTCACGTATGGGTTTTAGAGCATGGAAAAGTAAAAAGTTTTAGTTTTCCCTAAATACTGATTCACCCCCCCTCTCAGTATTTTTCCCAACAATTGGTATCAGAGCAGGTCTTTCTGCAGAAGCTTGATCGCTTGAAGGAGATCCGTCGCAATGGGAAGTCATGAAGGAGTAATGTCTCTAAAGCCACCTCTATTCAATGGAAGCAATCTGATATTCTGGAAGGTACGAACAAAAGCATATCTACAAAGTCTTGGTGCAGAAGTATGGGCAATCGTGGAAGAAGGTTATCAGTATCCGGCAAGTATTCCTACTGATGCAGCAGAAAGGAAGAAATATGAAATCAATGCCAAAGCAGTCAATGTTTTATTAGGAAGCATGTCTGAACCAGAATTTGCTAAAGTGATGCAGCTAAATTCAGCAAAAGAAATATGGGACAAAATCATTATGAGCTATGAAGGAGATACAAAGGTAAAAAGTGCAAAACTCCAAACTCTCAGAATTGAATATGAAAATTTAAGGATGCATAGTGATGAAAGTATTGCCATTTTCTTTCTTCGTCTAGATGATATTGTAAATCGAATGAGAAATTTGGGTGAAACCATAATTGATACTACTCTAGTGGAAAAGGTCTTAAGATCCTTGACTTCGAAATTTGACTCTAAAGTTTCAGCTATTGAAGAAAGGCAAGATCTGCAAACTCTTACTATTGTTCAATTACATGGTATTCTGACTGCTTTTGAAATGAGACAAGGAGGTCCTTCTCAAATCAAAGAAGTTGCTTTTAAGGCGTCTGCAAAAGGAAAAGAAAAAGAAGTTGTCAAAGAATCCAGCTATATATCCGAAGAAGAAGAAGCGAATTTTGTGAGAAAACTCCAACTAGGTACTGGAAGATTCAAAGGTAAGCTTCCCTTCAAATGTTTTGAGTGTGGAAAAATTGGTCACTATGCTGCTAAATGTCCTTATAGAGAAAAACATGGTAAAGGGAAACAATTTGAAAAGAGGAAGAGTTATTATGCAAATGAAGATGATGATGAAGTGTCCAGTGAAGATGAAGAAGATTCTGACCATGATCTAAAAGTGCTCATGGCAAAGAAGCAAAAGAAGAAGGCTACTCGAAACAAGAAGATATCTCAGAAAACATGTATAGCAGAAATTGAAGAAGATGAATCAGATAGTGATTGGGGTCCTTGTAATAATCTTCTTTGTGCAAACAATAGTGAAGATAGTGAAAGTAAAGTTGTGGATCTAGAAGAAGCTCTCAAGATTAAAGTTGAAGAACTACAAAGTTCATCTAATAAGCAAGAAACTGTCTACAAAGAGATGATCTCTCAAATGGAAAAACAAATAGAAATGCTGAATGGACAGGTGGACAAGTATCAAAGGTTTCATACTTATGCATCCAATCGAATTAAAGGACTAGAAGCAGGAATCAACGATCTAAATTCAGATCTCGAAAAATCAAGCAAGAAGAATGAAGGACTTGAAGCTGCAATCATCTCTCTGGAAGTAGATCTTGAAGCATCAAGTAAGAAGAATGAGGAACCTCTACAACCATTTGAAAAGGAAGGCCTTGAAGCAGAAATCATCTCTCTCAAAGAAGATCTGGAAAAATCAAATAAGAAGAATGAAGAGCTACAACAAACATGTGAAGAAAACGAAAATTGGTTGAAAGAAGAAATTCTAAATCTGAAGGATCAAGTAGAAGATGGAAGAAGGAAAGAAGAAATCATGACAAAGCAATGTCAAGCCTTGGAGGTTGAGGTAAACATTCTCAAAGGTAAATTAGACGAAAAGGTTAAACTTTTGAGGTTTCAAGATAGTACTAATATTTTGGACAATATTTTGAGTAATCAAAGGTCTCCTGCTATCAAACTTGGTCTTGGTTTCCATGAAACTGTTAAAGGAGAATCTAGCTCACAAGGAAGTGCAAAAAATTCAGAGGATGTCAATGCAAAACCTGAAGTGTTGAAAGAGACAAAAGGTCAACCAACAATGATGAAATCTCAAAGGAAATAAGTCAATAATGTTGAATGCTTTAAATGTCATAATTATGGGCATGTTGCAGCAAATTGCAGGAGCAGATCATTTCAGCCTCAAACAAACAGTTCCTACATAGAAAGGTACTCTGGTTTCTTCAAGGGATATTGTTTTTCATGTAACAAGTATGGACATAAAGTAGCTAATTGTAAAAGGAGGAAGATTAGAAATACTCATTATGATTCTTATGCTTATTTCTCTGGACACATGAGATGTTATTCTTGTAACAAGTATGGACATGTAGAAAAGGAATGCAGGTTGAACAGATCTGAGAAAGTGGACAATTTTCAGCACACAGTTAGGAAGTTCAAGCAAATTTGGAAAAAGAAGGAGGACCAATTAGAAACGTAGGGAATTCTGACCCTACTGCAGTCATCCACTTCTAAAGCTTACTTCTCTTATTGGCTGTAGGAATGATGTGGGATACATTATGAGATTTAGTAATGTATCGTCACAGGGGAGCAATGTATGATGACTCTCATGGTTGATTTGATTTTTCTGGTTATATGTATTTCTGACAGAACATATGGTATGAGGACGACAGGTACAGGAAGTACAAGTTCAGGGGGAGATGAAGGAATGTGAAAAATTTCTATGCTTCACTTTCCATACGCGGGTTCTATGAACAAAAGTCGCGTATACATGCGATTTCCAGCAGACACAGTCGCGTATGCATTAATGATAAGAGAATTTATATGATAGCTGAAGATCTGGAGCAGAGGTTCAGGGGGAGCATCAGTCTGATTGTTAATAAATGTATTATTAACTCAGTATCAACTTAGTTGCTCAGTTCTAAATTATGATGATATGATACTTGGTTTCTGATGTTGAAAATTATGGATGAGTCATGTTTGCTTTTTGATGAAGAGTATTCGTTGCTGAGATGAAAGTCTTATAATTCGAAGATAAGGACAGTTCATGCAGAGATTGTTGCTGGTGACTTGCTGATGAACGTATTCAGGTTGCACAAGTTAAGGAGGAGCACTGGTTCAGGGGGAGCAGCAGGTTGAATACTAATAATTTCATTGTTGGCACTATGAGTGCTTATTCTGTGATACTCATGCTTAAATGATGATGACTTGGTACATGGTTTATTATGATGAGATTTTGAGCCTTGTTTGCTGAAAATTATCTTTTGTGCTCACACATGGATGAATTGGAAGTCTTATGATTCAGAGATAAGAATAGATCATGCAGAGTTTGTTACTATGGTTGAGATCTTTTCCCTACATATGTTACTTCATGTTAAATCTTAAAGATCATGGTGATATTGGACCACATGGATGATTGACACATATTTGAAGATGTTGTGTTGGTATGATAATCTCTCTTGGAAAGATTGTATTGATGCTGCAAATAATCTGAAGGCTTGGTTACTAATGTTCTTATGCTACAACCGTTGGATGACGCTTGAAGACTCAACTACACTGTTCTATCTATCTGTAGTCCACGGAAGCATTCAAATATCTCAGAAAGAAGCTACACACTATCTTTTTCTCACAGAGGATCAGATCTGGTTAAAATATAGAAGATGGTATTGGATACGCGGGTTTCCTGAAACACAGTCGCGTATATACGCGAGTTCATGCACATAAAACCGCGTATGTCTGGTTGCTGACATTTTCTGTTTGGGGTCAGCTTTCTTCAGCACAACTGCAATGCTGTTTGGTATCTTTGATACTGTTTGGTACCTCTGGTGGTGTTCCAGTTCTCATAAATCTATTTCTAATGTTTTTATAAAGATGCCTTGATGATTTGTTGGTGAAAGTGTTCAGGATGCAAAAACTAAGGGGGAGCCTTAGTCATATGGAAAGGATGCTTGGATGCATAGATTCAGGGGGAGCATTAGATTTGCTAAGTATAATGCATTGTTGGCATTATGATGATTCTGAAATATGTTCTTTGAAGTCTTTCTGGTATTGGTCATAAATGGTCATATTTGTAATTTGATGAAAAGGTCTTGTTGAGACCCATGATCAAAATTGTAATATTCAGTCATATAAGGACTTGATAAATTTGTAAACCCACTTGGTTGGGTAGCTGAGTCAAATTTTGTAAACCCACTTGGTTGGGTAGTTGAGTCTCATATGTAAATCCACTTGGATGGATCTTTGATGTAAGTATGAGTCATTGGTGATAGGAAATTCATAGAGTCATGTACTCCATTAGAAAATATGTTTGAAGATTCAGCATGAACTCAGGGGGAGCTTGGTCACTTCAGTATATATCAGATCTGCAGAACGCTTCTTCCACATGAGGAGAAAAAGGGGGAGAGTATGTTGGTTTTTGATTCGCCCTTTTCCCTTGATGTCAAAGGGGGAGAGTGACATGGTGTTTGAATGAAGAGAAAGAATGGTGTAAAAAATGGAGAGAGTGACATGGTGTCATAGTATTCTTAATGAACTACATTTGTGAAGTGTTCATAGTAGTTACCACTCAGGAGGTCAAGGGAATTGTTGAAGGTATGATGTGATGTGCTCCTTGATAGCATTGTAGTAGAATCAAGACATAGGATTTTTAGCATGTTTATTTAATGTGAATATGTTGTGATGAGAATGGTAGCTACCTACTTGGGTGGTGGCAACCAGTGAGGTGCTCATCTTCATTAGACCTAACTGGTCAAAATCATTGTCTGATGAAGTATTATAGTCGAGAAGGCAAGAAGAAGGTTAGTAGCACGCTGGATACGCCAGTGAAAGGTATGTCCAAGGCTACGGATTTTTTGAGAAGTCGCGCACGCGAGAAAATAACGTACTTGGTACGTATGGAAAAAGCGCTCATAAAGTGCAAAACCAGGGGTAACATGGTGGCCTGTGGCCAAACAATAATGGGTAACAATTCAGCTAATGTTGGTCAGAATACCATCGAAATGTTGGTTTATGACTCTGTGGTATTGAAAAAGGTAAACCTATATAAAGAGAAGCAATTCATTGTGAAAATCATGAGTGTGGGTGCAAGATGTCTGAGCTTGAATGAATACTTCTCTGTGAAGTATATCTGTATGGAAAGGGTAAAGGTTTGATGATAGATCTGAATCTATGATGCACCTATGAAGAAATGATGAAGCGGGATATTTAGATCTGAAATGTATCTGTATTTGCTAGATCTGTTTATGGAATGATTAGATCTGAGATATGGCGAACATCTGTCTGAAGTAAAGGGTTAAATCTATGATGTCATAAGAAGAATTACAGTAACCTAATTTGCAAAGGAATATACACTAGTTCATGTGAGAGAAACACGTATATGTAAACAATGAAAGAGAAAGCGCGTGTCATGTGATAGAAATTAACTCACCATTTGTGGAAAACCTTGGTTTATGCTAGTGGTAGGCACGTGTATCATGATATCAGTGAGAAAAAGCATGTCACAGAAACCAGTTTAAAACATGGGTATAAAAAGAGTAAGTGAGTCACTACTGTGTTTATTGCTATAATCTCTGGATGCAGGTTCTGTTCATTTTGGTTGTATGATGGAGCTTTAATATGTGGAGTGGGTCCAGTCTGAAAATATGATGAAACGTGGCCTGCAAGTTGTGTCCTAAAGGAAGCTTTGGATCCAGTGTGAAAATTGATGAAACGTGATCCCTGCAAGTGCAGGGTTATTGTGGTCAGAGGGTTATAGATACACTAAGTGGGCTGATGTAGGCAAGGTCAGGTGGTAAGCCCCTTCCGGGAAAGGTACAATGGCAGGCTGGAGGTTGGGGCTCTATAGGAGAAGGCTGGTAACGAGCACAGTGGAGTGCTGCGTCTTCCGGCGGGGATGGCCTGCCCGGCCACATATATTTGGTCTTCTATATTAAAATATTAACAGGCAAGCAATTTGAGGGCGTTGGGCACACTATCCCAAACTTGGTTTTACTAAAATCACCAATGTTCATGTACCAAATAACATATGTGTGATGGTTTATTATTCTTCTTTTACATGTTCTTTGTTTATAGAACAACTAGTGAATGAATGATAAAGACAATGTAGTGAAGATTTAATGGCATAATTAGATCTCTGTGTATACGCGAGTTTCATGAAGGATATCCGCGTGTATACGCTAGTTGTATTCAGAAAATTCGCGTATGGGTTTTAGAGCATGGAAAAGTAAAAAGTTTTAGTTTTCCTAAACACTGATTCACCCCCCCCCCCTCTCAGTATTTTTCCCAACATTTTGTTAAGACATTGGCTAATTATTGGGAGGTCATGGGTTCAAATATCGATCGAGTCAAATTTATTATTTTATATTTCTTGCAAAAGATTTTTTTTTTAAATGATTAATAGGTTGAAGGTATTCATTTTTTACAAGGGTTGTCGATAAAATGGCATTTTTTAGAATGTGCCGTGAAAGGGACTTTTTGTATAATAGCTAATTTTTTTATATGCTCCTTAGGGGTTTCTAGGCTCATTTAATGACCAAATTGAATGAGGGAATGATGGTTTTTTGGTTCAATCTATGTTGACATTGATTTGTGGCTCGCATGGTATTTTGTTAGTCTCTATTAATGTGCATATATGGCTCACATGTTATTGGCTCAAAATCTATTGACATGGATACGTGGTTTACATGGTATTGGATCAAACTCTATTGATGGGGATATGTGGTTCACATGGTATTAGATCAAACTCTATTGACATGGATATGTGGTTCGCATGGTATTAGCTCAATCTATGTTGACGTGGATATTTATATCGCCCAATATTAGCTCAAGATTTGTTTACATGGATACGTGGCTTGCATGGTATTGGCTTATATTCTATTGACATGGTTATGTGGCTCACATGGTATTGGCTCATATTATATTAAAGTGGATGTGTGACTCACGTGGATTTTTTGACATGGATATCGGTATTGTTTTAGATAATGTTAATATAGATATGTGGCTTGCTTGAATTTGTCGATGTGGAAATGCGCCTTGCATTGTATTGGCTAAGATTTTGTTGATGTAGATTTAATTGTATCTCATTTCCTCATTACATGGATACCAATGTAAGTATATAATAGATCTTTCCCTAGCACATGGAATTGTACAACATATTTATTTAGGACATTGGCTAATTCTTGGGAGGTCATGGGTTCAGATATTGATCAGACCAGAATTATTTTTTTAATAATTTTATCTTGCCTGAAAAAGAACTTTATGTTAGATAATTAATAGGTTAGAGGTGTTCATTTTCTACAAGGGTTGCCAAGAAAAAAATATTTTGTAGAACGTGCCCGGAAAGGGACCTTCTATACAATAGGGGTTTCTGGGCTCATTTAACAACCGAATTGAATTTTGGAAGAAGCATGATGATCAGGCTACAATTTTGAACATTATTGAAGGCATGCAAATCCTTGATGATCTATTTTTGATATTCAAAATCACTATTATATTTTCGGGACTTATGAGAAGGTTGTTTTTGGTGTTGGTTATATGACCATAACATGTTTTGAGAAGGATTTTATTGACCAATGTGATGAATAAGATGGAACAAGGTATGGAAAAGATATGAAAACAATATGACAACAAAAATTTAAGATATAGGGCCTATATTGATTGAAGATCAGGTGGATGAGATTTGAAATATTGTGAAAATTGGTCCACATGGAGATGAAGAAGAAGGTGGATGCCTCCATTTACGTTCATCCCTCATTCAGGTTGAAGCATACACCAAGTATAATCTTGTTACATTTTTAGGTTGGTGCCTCAGTCGTGTTGTAGCCTATCACAAGTAGTTTATTGCATATCTTTAGTGTGGGTGCTTCCAGTAAGTTGATGGCTACAAATATATGTAATGAATTTAAAAAGAAGAATAATAATTTTTTTTTTCTCCCATAAGGGTTTCCACGTAAAATACTGTGTCCTCTTCTGTTGATGTGACGATGGATTATTAATGCATTGTTTCATTTATTTTTATAACTACAATTTGTCATGATAAATTGCTACATGTTTAATTATTGATGAAATTTTTTGATATGATAAGTTTTCCACCACAATGATTCACCCCCCCCTCTGAGTGAGATATCTTTCTTAACAAATTTTGTAAAATCTCTTCTAACTCATCAATGGTTTTAGGTAGTTGTGTCATATATTTTTTAACAAGAACTGTATAAGAAGCTTTATCATAATGTCTCATTAAAATATTAAGTAAAAAATATATGAATCAATGATGTCTCCCAAACCTATGATCATGATATCTAAGAAGGTATTTTTCATACTCATGAAGATGCACATTTCTTAGTCATGGTTGTAAACAATCAACTTCACCTTTAGGGAACAATATCATAATTGCCATGTCAAATAAACCATTTAGTATTATACTCATTTATGATAGATTAACTAATGGTAGGCCAATTAATATATTCATATCCATCATCTAGTTGGTTTTCTTTTGCATCAAGATTATCTTCCCATGCTCGAATAACATTATTTTCCCTAGGTGAATTTGTAGGCCTTATAGGCAAGGAACTTATATCACAATATTCTAAAGTATATTTGGGGCCTATAACTCCTTCCAACATTGCAAGTTCCATGTAATTATTGATATTTGGTAATATAATATAATTAATCATACGTAACACATATGTTTCATTTTCAAGTAACTCTTTGAGAGCATGTGTATCAATTTAGACACCTAGATAGTACATATCATTTTGAATATTATATAATAATGCATATAGTACAATTTTCTTGCTAACAATGAAATCATAACTTGATTATCGTTTCCCTTATTTTTTTTGCACAATTATCATTAAATGAAAGTCATTAATATTTCAACGTAATTTCTTGGAAACATATTTAGCCTCTTGAGGAAAAATTGGTTGTTTGTCCTCTATATTTTTTTGGCCACCTATTAAATGCACATTTGAAAAATTGGACTACCTCATGATATAAGAATCTCCTCAACTTGTGTAATACCTACAAGGATCAAAGGTTGCAAGTCAAGATCCATAATATTTTTTCAAAAAAAATATAAACTATTACCCTCGCTTTTACATCTTGTAAAAATTGGACATATTTTAGTAGACACCACTTGAATGCGAGGATATGACTCCTCATGCAAATGACACATTGGAATATGACCTAATTTATAAATTATTTCATGGAATATTTTATGTGTAGTAACTTCATGTTCGCATGAAACCACTAGTACATTGAATTTCATTTCAAGTTCATCATCATCTTGTTGCATTGGTTGATGATTTTGGATTGTTGTACATATAGGTGAAATAGGTTAATTTATTGGTGTTACATAATTTACACCTCTTAGTTGTTTTCTTTGATGTGATCTTACTTGTTCTCTATGTTCTTTCCTATTATCATAATTCATTCCTTGAAATTGATATATATATATCAAAATCCTTTTTTCATTCTTCTTCCCTTTAATCATCATTTATTCTTTGTCATTTCATCCTTTTTATTTCACGATCTTTTTTTTGTGATTTTTCCCTTTCATCCTCAATCATTATTTTCCTTTTTAGGTTTTGTTGCTCATTTTTGTGTATACTCATTTTATTTATTTCCATTTGAATGAGCTCTTGCATTTGATTTGATGCTTGTACTCTAAATATTTGTCATTCTACACTTATTATTTCTTCGAATTTTTTTATTATTCATTTCCCCATTAGTAGTACTCATGATGTTATATTCCTAAATTAAAAAACCACTTGAATTCTAGGATATGACCCATCACAAAAATGACACATTTGAATATGACCTAATTTTTCAATTCGTTCATGGAATATTTTATGTGTAGTAACTTCATCTTCATATGAAACCACTGGTACATTAGATTTCATTTCAATTTCATCATCATCTTGCTGCATTGGTTGATGATTTTGGATATTCTTACCTATAGGAGACATAGGTTCAGTTATTTGTGTTACACAATTGCCACCTCTTACTTGTTTTCTTTGATGTGATCTTACTTGTTCTCTATGTTCTTTCCTATTATCATCATTCATTCCTTGAAATTGATATATATATATATATATATATATATATATATATATATATATTTCAAAATCCTTTTCTCATTCTTCTTTCCTTTCTTCATCATTTATTCTTTTTCATTGCATCATTTTCTTTTCACGATCCTATATTTTTCGTTTTTCCCTTTCATCCTCATTCATTGTTTTCCTTTGTAGAATTTGTTGCTCATTTTTGTGTATACTCATTTTCTTTCTTTCCATTTGAATGAGTTCTTGCATTTCATTTGATGCCTGTACTCTAACTCCTTTTTCATTGTACACTTATTATTTCTTCTATTTTTTAATTATTCATTTCCCCATTAGGAGTACTCACGATGTTATATTCCTAAATTAAAATAACCACTTGAATGTCAGGATACGACTCCTCACAAAAAGGGCACATTTTAATATGACATAATTTATCAATTCTTTCTTGGAATCTTTTATATGTAGTAACTTCATGTTTGTATGAAAGCAGTGGTACATTGGATTTGATTTAAATTTCATCATCATCTTGTTGAATTGGTTGATGATTTTTGATATTCGTACGTATAGGAGAAATAAGCTCATTTATTGGTGTTACATAATTGACACCTCTTATTTGTTTTCTTTGATGTGATCTTACTTGTTCTCTATGTTATTTCCTATTATCATCATTCATTCCTTGAAATTTAAATATATATATTTCAAAATCCTTTTTTCATTATTTTTCCATTTCATCGTGATTTATTCTTTGTCATTTCATCCTTTTTATTTCACCATCCTTTATTTTTGGTTTTTACCTTTCACCCTCGGTCATTATTTTCCTTTTTAGGATTTTTTTCTCATTTTTGTGTATAATCATTTTCTTTCTTTCCATTTGAATGAGTTCTTGCATTTGATTTGATGCTTGTAATCTAACTCTTTGTCATTGTAAACTTCTTATTTCTTCAATTTTGTTGTTATTCATTTCCCCATTAGTAGTACTCATGATTTTATATTCCTAAATTAAAAAACAAATTGAATTCCACGATATGCATCCTCACACAAATGACACAACTGAATATGACCTAATTTACCAATTCTTTCATGGAATATTTTATGTGAAGTAACTTCATCTTTGTATGAAACCACTGGTACATTGGATTTCATTTCAAGTTCATCATCATCTTTCTCCATTGGTTGATGATTTTGGATATTCGTACCTATAGGAGAAATAGGTTCATTTATTGGTGTTACATAATTGACACCTCTTAGTTGTTTTCTTTGATGTGATCTTACTTTTTCTCTATGTTCTTTCCTATTATCATATGATTAATTCCTTGAAATTTTAGTATGTATATATATATTTCAAATTCATTTTTTCATTCTTCTTCCCTTTCATCATCATTTATTCTTTGTGATTGCATCCTTTTACTTTCACAATCCTTTATTTTTTGTTTTTCCCTTTCATCCTCGGTCATTATTTTCCTTTGTAGGATTTGTTGCTCATTTTTATGTATGCTCATTTTCTTTATTTCAATTTGAACGAGTTCTTGAATTTTATTTGATGCTTTTACTATAACTCTTTGTCATTGTATACTTCTTATTTCTTCAATTTTGTTATTATTCATTTCCCCATTAGTAGTACTCATGATGTTATATTCCTAAATTAAAAAACCAAACATGTAAATTAACCATAATTAGTATTTAAGACCTAGGTACTAAAAAGATAAATATGAATAGCTAAAATTCATATGATATGTATATATGCATAAAAAAATAACTATATTTGAACTATTTTATAGCCCAAAAAGCCACCCATTTGGGTCTACTAGAAGAGGGTATTAGTGCGCAAGCGTACGAAAAAAGCCCACTTTAGCTGTGCATAACAAACAACCCTACACATCAAAGATGGTTGCCAATTTCCTTAGACCTGCAGTTAGTTGACCAAGATAAATGTTACAAAATCTAGATCTATGCAGTTAAATACATTAAACAAAAAATAACAACAAGAGTTTCTCCATGCATCCAATAGAGAAGAAACTAATATTTTTAAAGAATTTTATATTTATGACACTTGGGAAGGGAACATAGAAGGATGTTACTAGTCTCCCTAAATGGGATGTGTTCTTGTATGTCCTCAGCACTTCATATCTAAGATCTCTCTCTTTGATGGTGTAGAAAACTGAGACAAAACAGAACTAAAAGGGAGCTCACAAGAAAAAAGATAGAAAAATATGACATTGATGGAGGATCAAAGTCAGACCAAAAGTATAGATCCAAAGTTATATTTAGGAAAAAAAAGGTAGTGAATGAATGGGAAAACCCTTCTATTTATAGCAAAATATCGAGTTAGTCTAGATATTGGTGTATAATTAAAATATTATTAACCAAATCTAAATCCAGCTTTTATGGAATATTTTATTATTTTTGTTGGAGGGAAAAGGAATTTGAATTTGGTCAAATCCCTTTATTTGTAAGTAATAAATAAATAAATGATTTATTTATTATTTTATCAATGTGGTTGAGTAATAATTAAATAAATAGTGATTTATTCAATTATTTATAAATGGTTTAGTAAAATTTAACAAGGAATATTATTTAAATAATGTTTAAATAATTATTCCTAGAAAATAATAACATAAATAGTGATTTATATAATTAATTTTCCCGTTTTGGGTTAAATATTACCAGGAATATTAATTAAACTATTGTTTAATTAAATATCCCTTGAGGAAAATAAAAAAAATAAGGATTATTCAATTATTTCTCATCGGGTTTTCTGTTTAGATCATAAACAACTTAACAATTTATGGATTACTAAGTTATTTTTCATAGTGACATAAATTTTACTAGGGTAAAATTGGTCTTACATGGTGTACTTAGGTCCATCTAATAGTAACAGGTTAGATGACAAAAAATTGGTGTAACAGATTGCCCCCCTAGCGTTAGAGCATTAGGAGCTAATCGTATGACCAAAGTATGTTGTAAGAACTAGATCACTAGACACCGAAGGGGGAGTAAAAGAGAGAGAAATATAAGGTAGACTAAAGTGCTAGAGTAGAAGACCCTAAGAAGGCAATAGTTACAGGTGTAAAAATTATCTTTTATGAGTGAGTACCCATCGTACATGAGGCAGGAGAGGCATACATATGCCCACCGAGATAACAAAGTAAAAATAATAATACATTCAGTAAACAAGGGATTTAACTCTATAGTACATGCTGGCATAAACATGGCCCAGATAAAAACATGATAATGGATCCCACATAAATCTTGTGCCTGGGACAACAGCCAGGACTTATACAATGATATCTGAGTACATGGGATATAATTACAACCAAAGAGGCCCTGTAAAAGAATAAAGGGATTTGAATATCTTAATGATACATACAAAATAAAGTGGCGCTGCAAGTGGATGAGGCCAGAATCATCAAATCTATGGAGCTGCATCCAAGGCTGTAGTAGAGAGGTCATCCGGTCTATGGGGGGCTACCTAAAGGGCCACCCCTCATGAGGTCTGAAACATCTCACACACACCCAGGAATCACTGGTGCAATCTACTACGTCACTGAACCATCAAGTATACGGATCTTGATCATGTCGTAAGGAGTTGTAGCTGAGAAAAAATCAATTGGAAATGAAATGAAAAGTCCCTTTGCCTGATGGAAGGTGCCAAACAAGAGTGGAAGATGGAACCAAGGTACACTGCCCTCTAGACATGTCTTCTGGAATGAATAAACTAATGTTGACAGAAGGAGGTCTGCCATAGGTGAGGCAATAAGTGATCCTCAACTAAGGCACGAGAGATAATAGGAGAGCGATTGATAGACTGACATAAGGGATAATTATGGAATGGGGGTACTAAGTAGCAGGTTGACGACTTCCCTTGTTAGAGCATAAAGGGCATGGATGACCTGGCAACAACTAACACAATACCAGAGGGGATAGGGGATAGTATGACTGAAGGCCAAAATGTGAGACACAAGAGAGGAAGAAAGAAATGAGGGATGGAGGAGTATAGCAGGATAGAAAGGGACTCGGGATAGACTCCATGGATGCGATGATGACTCGACTGGGATGCTATAAATAAGGGTGATTCGATGATGCTGCCACATAGAATAGGCTCGATGGGGACCATACAAACATAAGTAAAAGATGGTTACTCATGACGAAAATCGACACGAGCATGGAAAAGTATGAGGGAAAAGTGGTGTCCCAAGTACAAGTGTTACAAGTGAAGAAATTTTATTTTGAGAAGTGGTGAAGTGACCCTTCTTGGAAAAAAATTGGAAGTGTCAAATAAAAATAAAATAAAGGATACCCATTTGAGAGCTCGGTGAGAGCTTTCCAATGGCATCGATGGTTTTTCAAACCGAGCTATGGTTTGGTCGCAGCTGGCGAAACAAAAATCTAGGGTTTCTCTTTTAATAAGGCATTTTCCATCCAATTTGTTCATTTGAAAGTGTAGCTGTGGTGAATGTAGAGAGTAGAAAAGGCCCTAAATCTTGTGATGATCGTAGTGGACAAACTGACCGTTGGAATCGAGATCTGTCAGTTGCAGGTAAGAGGGCTAACCCTACTCTTTCATTTCAGTGGATTGAAGGTTTAGTTTAGGCACCCAAAGCTCGAGAAAAGACCCCTACTTTTCTTCATAGTCGGGTCGCACTTTTTGGGGCAATATCTGCGACCTGGGTAGCAGGTTTTGGGTAGAAAACTGCGACCTATCCCAGTATTTGCCTGAAAAGTGTGAACTATCAGAGAGGGGGACTTTGGTGTTTTTTCTTGGCTGAGAGATGGGTTTTAATGGTGGAATGCAGTCTTTCCTTTATGTACAATGACAAATGTAATGGTTTTGTGAAGATATGGCAGAATGGAGGGTCAACTAAAGAGAAAGAGACCTAGATACATTACAGTCAGAGATCTGAGAGGATCATGGTGTACACAGTGCATTAGCGAGGTTTATAGTCCTGAATTTTGTGGAGAACCCTTTGATGAGAGTTGGGGATCCCTTGTTGGCCCAGATTGTCAGCTATTGGGATCCGGATCATGAGATATTTATAGTGCAGGGGCACTGGATTGAGTTGACTGCCCAGGATATATATTTTTAGACTGGTCTCCCACCACTTGGTATGGTGGGGAATACACAAGACAGTGTTACCACGAGGGCGGAACATCATGCAGTTTGTAGAGCACCATTGCTAACCATGTCTTCATGTGAAGGGGACATGGATACCAATAAGGGATCTAGAGAGGCTAAAGACTTGTGCTGTGGCTGCAACAGTGTTCTGGATCCTGGAAAACTAGGCACTCCACCACATCACTCAGGGTCAGATGATGATTTTTGAGAGTGTCTTGAGTGGGACCTACTATGGGTGGGCCCAAATGATGATTTCGTCGTTGAAACAACAGTTGTCTCTATGCAAGTGTCAAGTGAACCATGACTGTGCATATGGCACGGTTTTGTGCTCTCTCTTCTTTGAGAAGATTCCAACACTTCGACCTCACATACAGATCCAAGATGGGGGCTTGAGAGAGCCTGGGATGCACCTCTAGGGTGGCTACTGTGCATAGGGGGAGGTGGGGCAGTCGGACAGGTGTTCCGATTCGAGTTTTTCACTCATTGGGATCAAATGCAACTATACATTAACGAATATCCCTCTAGTATGATGATTTATCATGGGGACTTAGACTTTCCACTACCGTTTGGTCAAGTATGGGGGCCCAATGGTAAGTGAAAATTTGCTAATACTTTATGTGCATTTTAAAGTTTCAGAAGATTGTATATGGTACTAATTCATTCACTTTTGGTATGCAGATACAACATCGATGAAACCAGTCAGGTACATGGGATGACCTGCAGTAGCAGGAGCTACAGGACCTAGTGGGTCTAGAGCACTGCAAAATGAGGATGCAGTGGCCCTCTTAGAGGACATCCATCGTAGATGTGAGAGGCTTCTGATCGGTGTTTCAGAGCATGGGTGGAAAGAATTGGATGACAAGTACATAGAGCTATGTATTGGTCTACCCTCGAAGTGGCGAGGGGTCATGTGACACATGGCGATGGACAGACAGGGGATGCGCGATATAAGAGCTGCAGGAGCAAATCCATTGGCTCGGGATCCCCCAGATAGTGATTAGGTGTAGGGGCATGTGGTGCCCCAAGTTTTGAGTTTTTGTAACATGCTATGGGCATGTCAAATATATCAGAGTTGATGGACTCTAAAAAATTTTGAATGACACATATAATGGATATGCACCATTTTTATGGTTTATGTTATTATATTATGTTAAAGGCATATAAGTTCCAATCTAGAATATTGTTTGTAATGCTATCTACATAGTGATTTTTCACTCTAGGTACATGAATGAATGTAAGGATTTCAAATTCACGCATCAAAAGTTTCACTTGTAAATATATTCTAAAAAGGATAGGATTATGCACATGATAGAAACCATTCAATTGCATGACAAGAAGCAGGGAATATAAATGAACATGAAGGTGAAGGATGTGACGGGAAATAACATCGACTAATAAACCTCGCACTGCATCATATTCATCCTAGCTATTGTTGGCAGTACCAATGCATACATCGCTCGAGAGAATAAGAGAATGTAAGGGGGTAAAAATGGCCCAACCTACCGAGGCTAGATTCCGGGAGTAGCAACTTGCATTGTTGGCATAACCAATATATGGTGTGGACAGGGGTCCATCTGAAAGGTGCCACAAGATAACAAATCAAAGGATGATGAACAATGTTGGAAGCCCGAACGCAAGGTGGAAATTAAACAAACACTGCTAGAGGGAGTGCTCTGGGTAGGATTTCTACCACCCGTACATCGATAGGTAGGTGCTGTGTGGGATTTTTCTTGGGGGCAACTTGTGCTCAGATTCTGAAATTCACCATAGACACGGATGGTGCCATTCCTCTTATGGGTAGGAAATATGAATTCAGGGGTGTAAAAGGCTTCCATGACATCGTCATCACAGTAGAAGATGGGGTGACTGGTGAAAGGGTAACCACATGACGCGGCAAAGCTACCTGACTCATCTTCATGAGAAGAAAGTTTCACATGCGCATTATCAACGGGGGGTGACAGAAGAAAAAGTAGATAAGGGATCCATTGATGTTGAGCCTAGGGTGGTCACTAAAGGGAGGTCAAGTGAAACATAAGGGGAAGTCTGAGGGGGATAATCCACCATGGATCTCATAAGTGATGACAGGTAGAGGATAGTGGCTGAAGACTCTATCATCTCGACATTGGCAGGGGGAATGTCAATGGGAGTAGGTGTATCCTCAGGTTGGCCTGAAGCATACTACGTGCGTACAGGAGAGGCGGACTAGTTCTGTTTAGTCTCATACTCCCGAACTACTTCCAAAGAGGTGTGGCAATGATAGATGCGGGGAAAAAGGTGGGTATAATTGCCATGGAGATCACACAGAGAATAGCGGTGGTTGGTGTGAAAAATATTGGGGTTTTTGGTTGTAGTCGAGGAAGAAACAGAGGCTTCAGGGACCTTAGACTCAAGGAACATGATATTAACCATGTCCTTGATGCAAGGAAATTCATGACAATGATGGGTGGCATGATCGACAACATCACACAAAGCAGACTGAGGGGTATGCTTTGTAGGCTGAGGAGGAGCAGTGGTTGTTTGGGCAGCCTTTTCCTTAGGTTCCTTCTTGCGATCTTTTCCCCCCTCACTCGAAGCTTTTGGAATAGGAGTATGTTCCTATTGAGGTGGCTGAGGCACAAAAGCAAAGGGAGGGTTCATGGGGACTAGTTGAATCAGGGTCAAAGCAATATAAGGTTTGGTATGACCAAGCGGGATAGTGGCTGGAGGATCAATGTACCAGAATGGGATCCCTAGGGTCATGATAGGAAGAGATAGGGTAGCCATAATCGGTACCAAAAATGCTCTAGGGGGGAGATAGAAATGGTATCTGACCAGAGGGGTAATAGCCAGGCGAGACAACTCTGAGATGGTTAAGGCTAGGAGGAACTATTCCAGGAGGGTAGATAGGCTCATGGATATGAGCTCTATATGAGGGGCCTTGAGGAGGGGATCCTGAAGGCTGAGTCGAAGTGCTAGGAGTAGGTTGCGGAGGGCTGCGCTACTGACTAGTCGAACCAAACCATTTGAGGTCAGACCAAGACGATTGCATCATGCAAATGTTCAACGAGCTGGGATCATAGATAGGAGGATAAAGAACAAGGAATGAACCAAGAAAAGAGGATTATTTGTAGACTTCGGGTGAAACACAAGTCAAAGGTTCAACTATTTCTTTATTGGCTACCGAAGAGGTGATGGACTCATGGGAGGTCTAAAACTTCGGTTCGTAATATGTCAACTGGTCGATGGTGAAAATATTTCCATTATGAGGAAATCACATATTACGGTGAATTGCAGATGGGATAATAGACATCGCATAAGTGTAGCTATGAACCAGTAGAATGTTGTAGTCTAAGGGGGCATCAATGACTTCTACATTAACACTAACAATATTGCCTACAAGAGTAATAGGAAAATTGCAGAACATGCCTATGAGCTAGGAAGAGTGGTCATCCCATGCTCGAAGGGTGATAGTGGAATGGGTAAATTTAGGAGATCCGAGTTTCTTCCAAATCGAAGTGAACATCACACATGTGGATGCCTCCTCATCAGTGATACAACAGGAGACGTTGGAATTTTGGATCTTGACAAGGATTTGGAAGGCGACTGAAGTAGGAAGGGGGGGATGCTCTGAACATTCAACATCGAAGATGATCAAATGATCATCTGAAGGATCCATAGCACCCATGGTAGTTATTATATATTTTCATTGTGAAGGGCATGACTGGAGGAGTTCCTGCATTGATATGGAAACACGAGTTTGCGCTAAATCATCTGCTATACTATATGAATGGGCAGCTTTACCAGAAGTAATGTTCTGGCTTAACGATCCCTTGGGGATCTTGGTATGAACCTTTGCCTTAGGCCGAGGGATCTATAAAGGACCATTGGGTGTCGAAAGAGGCTCTATGGGACTTGAAGAATGGGGCTCAAGAGCAGACGTAGCGGGAGGCTTGTTGTACTGACAGGACCGAGTCTGAAGGTTGAGGTCAATGATAATGGGTTAGTTAGAGTTCATCATGAGAATCTGGTAATCGGAGATACCACATGGAGGTGGTTGAGTGGCCGCATGAATTTCAGGGGGTTGGGTAGCCATGAATCCTTCCTAGGGGAAAGGATTGGTAAACATAGCCGGTTGGATAGGTGTAGCATTAGGAGTACCTAAAGGGGAGGCTCATAGTCTTCGGGATGTTGCTTGAGCTTTAGACATCTGCCGAATCTGAGGTAAAATAGGCCAATCGTGCATATAGTGACCATAGACACCACAACAAGAACAAGGCTTGTTCATGCAAACATGCTTATCCTTCTTGGGCTGAGTGTCGTGTTGCTGGTTAGCAGTGTTAGGTGTATTCCCTTGGGGATTAGGTCTTGGATTACCTGGGGAAGATTGGTTTTGGTTTCCTTTCCTCTTCTATTTGGAAGTAGGAGGATTACTGGCACCCTGTTGTGCATACACCTGACCCTGGGGGGTGGTGGTTGTTGTTGCGGGGTTCGATAAGGAAAGGAAAGCTGATGTGCTAATGCTGGAGGAGCTGGGGCACTAGGTTGTGGGTATGGATAATAAGGAGGTTGAGAAACATTGTGGTAAATAGGTTGGGAAAAAGGAGGAGGCACGTTGTATCCTGGATACATGTTACCAAGAGGGGGAAAAGTGCTAGAGGAGTTGGCCCTTCCCTAAGGGAAACCATAACCAATGGGATGATGAGTGTACGGATGAGAAAGGGCCCCAATGACACCGTCAGCGGCATGGGATGCCCCCAATTTGTTGGCACCACCAAGTCTAGGGAGATTAGGTAAGATGGTATAAACATAACCAGACTCTGCGTAGATTAGGTCATATTTCAATGCAATCTGGAGAGTGGCTTCTTCGGTCTAAGGGAAATGAGATGCGACATATTTGCCAATAATAGGAAAGAGGGATCTGAGAAACCAGTCCTTGTAGACATGGTCTTCAAAGATAGGGGCTCGACATAGGCTCTTTCTTCTCTGCCATTCCTGGACATGATCAGATAGGCGGGTTGCAGATGATTGACAGAAAGAGGTCAAAAGTTCGGTAGCAGTGTCATAACAAAGGGGAAGCTGGAAGTAAGACAGAAAATCCTGGGCAAGAGTCACAAAAGTCGTATGAGAGGTGGAGGCCTAGTCAACATACCACTTAAAATATTCTCCGATAAGCGTACGCTGGAACAAATGAATATGGAGAGAGTCATCGGTGATGGGGTTAGACGAACACCACATGTGAAAAGATCAAACATGGTTTGTAGGATCTTCTCCAGCAAGACCTTCAAATTTGGGGATGTCAGAAGGGAGCTTGGTTGGCATAGAAATCCAACCAGGATCATGGTTTATGGGGTCATTGATCAACTGGTGAAAATTGAGAAGACTGATTCCTGCCATATAAGGGAGAAAGGGAGCAGCCGAGATAGTTCATGTTGCGGTCCCACTAGTAGTATTCCCAGCATTAGGGCTGGGGCTACCACCAATGTTAGGTCCTGAAATAGACATGGTGAAGGTGACAGGAGGATATCCAAGGATAGAACTAGAAGGGGAACCTGATGAACCAGAAGCAGAGTCAGAATGGGGACGTAGTGGAGGAAGAACTCGAACCCTACGTGGAGGAGTAAGTGTTCCTACCAGAAACTGAGGATGAAGGCCAAGAAGTCTCTGGGATAAATACCTTGGGGTCGCAATGATGGAAAAATAGACATGTATATCAGAAGGAAGAGAGAACAAAAAGGACAAAGAGGTGCAATATCAAAATATTACAATGTCGAAACAAGGGCAGGGAGGTGCAGGATCGATTGATTACAATGTTATAGTCTTGGCCTGGCGGTGTAAATCAGGCGGTCTTCACTTAGGATGTGCATGTATGTGATAAGTGTGTTAATTTTAATTAACTCAGACATGTGTAGAGAAAAGAGGAAAAAGGTGTTGTATAACTGTAAATAAATCTGAAAATAAAAGTAAAGTAAAGTAAAATATGATAGAAAATAAACATCTAAATATTCATCAACTTAAACCCAAGGAGGAGGGCTTCCCAAAAACTAGTCTATGGGTGGGAAAAATCTAGTCAAAACACACAAAATGGCCAATGGATCTAAATTTAGGAGGGACATGGATCTAAAGGTCATATCTACTAGAAATAGGTGGAGAAAACAACAAAAAACCAGAGGGAAAAGTGTTGCAAATGAGGTGGAAAAAGCCTACAACCTGAAGGGAAATGAAGGGAACCCTAAAGGAGGACAAAAAAAAAACTAAAAATAGCTGTTTTGGATGGATAAATAACCAATTTGAAATGGATATGAAACTACAATATTAGATCTGAAAAATGGCTAAAGACACTAAAATATTAGATGACCTGCTTCAGCTAAACTCCTCCTAAAGAGGTCGAAGCCTACTAAATCCCTAGGGGGCTAGGTTACTACTTCGACGAGTAAAACCGAGGAAGTACAGGTCTAGAATGGGTGGAGATGGAGGTTAGACAACCTTGAACACTAGCCCAGATAAACCTAGAAAAATCACATAAAAATTCCCACCAAAAGTATAGGTCGCAGTTTCTGACCTGTTTTCCACAGAGGTCGCAGTTTTTTTCTAGTCTTTTTCCCCTGAAGACTGATGTTGCAGGTTTTGGCCCAAAAAATTTGACCTGCACTTCTGACACTCTTGGGAGAATGTTTTAGAAAACAAATGTCGTCTCAGCTGCGGTTGATACCTGACACCTGTGCAATAGGCCAAGAAACACACAGAAGTTAGAATTTTTACTTTTTTAGGGTTCTAAAGGTTAAAAACAACATCAAGAAAAGAAAAATTAGAAGCTGAAGAAAAACCCTAGGGGTTTGAAGTAGTTCTTCATCCAGGGATCTAAAAAATGACATCGGTTGTAATCATAAATCCTTGTGGAGTCACTGGTTGTTAGTGTGAATTATAATCACAAGCATACGAAAAAAGCCCACTTTAGCTGTGCATAATGAACATCCCTAACATCAAATATGGCTACCAATTTCCTTAGATCTGAAGTTAGTTGACCAAGATAAAAGCTACAAAATCCATCTATGCATTTAAATACATTAAACAACAAATAAAAGCTAGAGTTTCTCCATGCATCCAATAGACAAGACAAGAATATTTTTAAAGAATTTTATATTTATGACACCTCGGAAGGGAACATAGAAAGATGTTACTATTCCCCCTCAATGGGATGGGTTATTTTATGTCCTCAGTGCTTCAGATCTAAGATCTATCTCTCTTGATGGTGTAGAAAACCTAGACAAAAATGGAACTCCAAGGGAGCTCACAAGCAAAAATATAGAAAAAATATGAAAATGATGGAGGATCAAAGCCAGACCAAAAGTATAGATCCAAAGTGATCTTTAGGAAACAAAAGGTAGTAAATGAATGGGGAAACCCTTCTATTTATAACAAAATACTGAGTTAGTCTAGATATTGGTGCATACTTAGAATATTATTAACCAAATCTAGATCCAACTTTTATGGAATATTTTATTATTTTTGTTGGAGTGAAAAGGAATTTGAATTTAGTCAAATCCCTTTATTTGTAAATAATAAATAAATAAATGATTTATTTATTATTTAAAGAATGTGGTTGAGTAATAATTAAATAAATGGTGATTTATTCAATTATTTATAAATGATTTAGTCAAATTGAACAAGGAATATTATTTAAATAACGTTTAAATAATTATTCCTAGAAAATAATAAGATAAATAGTGATTTATCTAATTAGTTTTCTTGTTTTGGGTTAAATATGACCAGGAATATTAATTAAAATATTGTTTAATTAATTATCCCTTGAGGAAAATCAAACAAATAAGGATTTATTCAATTATTCCTCATGGGGTTTCCTATTTAGACCATAAATAACTTAATAAATTATGATTACTAAGTTATTTTTCATGGTGAAAGCAATTTTACTAGGGTAAAATTGGTCTTACATGGTGTACTTAGGTCCATCTAATAGTAACAGGTTAGATGACAAAAAATTGGTGTAACAGAGAGCAAAATCTTCCAAGATAGGATATGTAAATTTATCTATGGAAGTTGTAGAAAACATATATTTGGAACCTTCAATTCTCTCCTTCTATTAGAAAAAAACACTACTCATCTCAACAACACTTTTCCTGGTTTGCAGGGTGAATGAAAGGGCTAACGATGCACCAGTTGCACTACAAAGGAGAACTAGAGAAATAAATTTTATGGATAAGCTCAAACATGATCAAAGTTGTAAAATATCTTTCGGTAATAATCACATGCAATGGAACATTGTTTACGTGTTTTGAACCAACCAGTGTGGTTCATCATCAGGACTAGGTGAGAGATCAGATCAGGACATTAAGTTTAAATAGATGTAAAGATGGCTAAACTAGCCGTTAGGAAAACGACTAGTTTGACTTTTAAAATTTTTATTTATTTACCTATTTTTAAATATATATTATATCTTAATAAATTGATAGCGGCTAGTTTCATTTTATTATTAATATATTTGATATATTTATTCAATTAATTAATAGATTAATTAACTTATTAATTAATTATTTAATAAATACCCCAAGGGAGTAAAAACCATTATACTTTTTTGCATTCTCCCATTCTCTATCTTGTGCATCTGTGTCCTTTTCATCATTCAGCCCCAACAACAAAGTTGGGATGAGCTTTAGTCCCAACCATTGGGTCCTTTTGGCCTGCATGGCTCTCTTATATAATGGTGCCCTTTACAATGCACCCCTCAGATTTTGTGGAGTATGGTACTCCCTGTTCTTGAGGCTGTGTGGGAGGTTGTTCCATCTCCTTGGGCTAGCCATAATGCACTCATCTTCTGTCTTCCTAGAAATATCATCAAAGTGGTTGATTACCTATGTTTGAGTCTAAAGGTATCTTTCAACTAGTGCATGGTCCCTTTCAATCTCTTGATGGTTAAGGATGACTCCTCTTTGACTGATGATCAGAACTGAATCATGGACCAAAGTGATAGCTCAAAATTCAAAGTGTTTGGAAGTGTGATGAACCTCAGCAACTCGATAGATCTCGTCTTCCTAATTCATGTGTCGTGAATAGTTCAAAAAAGCAACACCATATGAAGAAGTTATCATAGTTTGAAAATTCCAATAAACTACAAAGTTTGGACTTTGACCAAGTTTGACTTAAAATTTTGGGAAATAAAAAAAGGAATATTCTTGGAATATTCTCTAGAATATTCCCTAGAATATTCCTCGAAATATTCCGTATGGACCAATCGACGTTTGACAAGTGGCATGGTCGCATTTGTTAGTGGGTTGACTTTTGAATTTTTTGCCAATTAGGATTTTCCATGTGGCAAGCTAGGAGGCTGCGACTTGGCCTTGGAATGGTTCATTAAAATTTTTATGGAGTCCCAGGGATCGAACCTGAGACCCCTCGCCTACACACGCACGTCTTGACGAATCGATCTGCGGGTTGTGACTTAACCTTATGGTTTACACATTATATTTAAATGTTGTTAAATTGGAAAGCGGGGATAGGAGACCGCCGACGGTACCAACCTACCATCAGCACCAATAATGGTCACATATTATTACAAAAACCACAGAGCAAACGTTTAACCAGTGCCAGCTTTTTCCAGCAGCAGTTCGAGGCCTAGCTAGGGCAGCTAGAGGCCTTATTCAGAAAACCAATAGTTATTTATGACTGTAATGAGCATTATGAATCCATTAATGGAGTTTGTAGAATATTTTTAGGACTTCTAGAGGTCGAAAACCCATGAGAGTATTTTTTAGTGACCTTAGTGCCAAGGGGTGTCGATAGGTGTTGGAGGTGAAACCGGAGCAGCCAAAGACCAGTTTTATTTTACCAATAATCTATCCTGAATATTTTTGGCATTCTGAATCCAATGAAGGGATTTTCAAAGCCATTTTATGACTTCTAGAGCTCGAGAAGCTGAAGGGAAGATTTGGGCAGGCCAGGGAAAATCATGGAGGAAGGCCTAGTTTGGGGATGGAGTGATCATTTTGAGAAAATGATCAGTCGATATTTGGTGTATGATGTGTTTTAAGATAGTAGGTGTGATTTCAAGGACAGTAAAATAATTCTGAAGGAGTTAGTGCCATGGAGGAGCTCAGTGTATCTTAGAGCACCGATAAAAGGAATCATGTCTAAGGGAGCCTAGATCTATTTGAAGAGTGATTACAACCATGACAGGGATATATATGGTATTCTAAGACCTTTGTTTCATTTTAGTAACCATTGGAATTAAGTGTGGAACTTGTAAAAGAAACTTTACCATATTCCCAAAGAGCCAAGTCAAGATGACAAAATCTCAAGGAGACATAGCCCGTGATATTCAAGTGAACTCCTAGATTAATTTTGTTGTTATGTGTGGCTGTTTATTTGATTCCTTATATTTTTGTTACACATTTTTAATTTCAGAAAAAACAAATGGAATTAATACACTTAAACAGTTAAAAATCATACACCTCTTTTGAGCATAAATTCTGCAAATTTTCAAGTATAAGCTACATCTTTTATTTGTTTAACTGAGTGGGAGGTTCTTGAAAAACATAACAAGTTATCCAACCCATTTTCAGATCATTTTGTATCAGAGCACTTGGTTGCTTGATTGACAGAGCAATAGCTTTCTTGTGTGACTTGAAAGGTGTTTAAACAATGAAAAGAATTTGACTCTTTGATTGTTTTCAAACTAATTGTTGCTTGAGTTTTCTAGAGATGAAGGGAAAGCTACTGATAGCTAAGTCTAGGAGAGGAAAAGAAGGAAGAAGGGATGAAGGAATTCTCCTTAACCAAAGGACCTCAAGGAAACCCTTGAAGCACAAAAGGGGTTGTTTACAAAAAAAAAAAAAAACTGCTTGAATAAGAGCTTGTCTCTACAACCATTTTGTTCAAAAGATTTGTCATTTGTTTAGAAAGATTTGTAAACTTTGTTGAAGTTATTTTAGTTCATTTTCATCATGACAACTTCTTCAAGTGAGGTTTCAAAATCCTCCTCCTTCACAAGATTCTTCGATGAAGAGATGAAGCATGACTTCTACATCTTGAAGGACATTGTGTAGATTCTATTTGAAGATAGAAGAGAAAGCACCGAACTTAGTGTGAAATTGTTTGCTATGATGCAAGAGAAGGAATAAATTCTTCAAATATTGCATGATATGGAGATGTAGCTCCATCAAGCCCAAGAGGATTTGACCAAGAACATGCGTGAAGGAGAGATAATTCACTCTAATTTGTCTTCAGTTTCCTCTTTAGAAGATATTAGTTCATTTGAAAAGCACACTAGAGGTATAGGGTCCAAGTTAATTTTTAAATTGGGCTATGAAGGGAAGGGTTTAGGAAAACATGAACAAGTCATGGTTGATCCTATTTTGGTTGAGGAATGACCTAAGAAATTTGGTCTCGGTTATGTGCAAATTAATGGCGAAGACTCCAAAGCCATGAAGGCATGTGTGGCAACTTCAAAGAGAACTTTTGTTCCAAGTTCTAAATCACAAACATGTCAAGTTTGCTTTCAAGTTGATTCCCATTGTTTGAAGCCTATCTTGCAGCAAGAATATTGTAGACATGCAGCTTATGGCGAGCATGCGAGTATAGACAGTTTTCAAGACAAGAACGATGATGTTAGTCTGCAAGAGAAAGATGGAGCCTCTACTAGTTCATATCCTCATGAAGGTAAAAGGCATGGAAATGAAAAGAAACATATGAGGTATAATTTTTCCCATAGTCAAGTTGATTATGTTTCTACAAGGCATGACAATTATGCATTCTTGAATGGAAGAAAGAGTTTTTGTGCATATTGTGGTCCGTGTAACCATGATATTTCGAAATTTTGGAAGAGGATGAAGGCATACAAGAAGCAGATGAGGAAAAGGAAACTTGCAAAGAAGGTGCATAAGAATTTCACACATTTCCATAAAAGGGGACTTGTTGCCCATTGTTGGACATTGCACCCAACTAGCTGTCCCAAGCACATGAGGCAAGAGGACCAAAAGGCTGGAAACATTGGAACCAAGGATTCCATCATTGATGTGAGAACATATGTTTCACATGAAAAATATTTGCAACATAAAAAGTCACTGTGGATGTGGCTTGGTGAGAAGTGGTTTGAATTCTTGACACAATAAGACATACTTTCATTTGTAAATATGAAAATTTCAGTTATGTATGCATTTATATATGTCGTAATATCTTTTTTTTTTAGCTACCTTGGATCAACGATCAAGGAAGTGATGTTCAACTACCCTCTATAAATTTCTCGCCATAAATTTCTAAGTGAGTGCAAGGAATACAGTTCATAACAGGAGGAGAAGCGTATCCAGGAAGGGAAGTGTCGACTACCTTTGAGTTGTGGTTAAATGGAACTAGGCATGCAAGGAAAGTGTATGGAGGCTGAAAATAAGAGGGTGTTGTTCTCCCATCTACTGTACAGATCAGTATATCAGTATTTTGGGGTCCAAAAGACTCCTAATGGGGAGGTGTGCTCAGAACTAGATCATTGACCAAAGTGATAGCTCAAAATTCAAAGTGTTCAGAAGTGTTCCAAACCTGAGCGACCGGATATATCTCATCTTCCTGATTCTAGCGTCGTGAATGGCTAGAAAAACCTACACCATATGAAGAAGTTATCACAGTTTGAAAAATGAAAAAATTGGACTTTGACTGAGTTTGAATTAGAATTTTGGGAAATTAAAAAAGGATATTCCAATAAATATTCCTAGAATATTCCTCAGAATACTCCCTAGAATATTCTAGGGAATATTCCCTAGAATATTCCCCATAATATTATATATGGACCAATCAACATTTGACAAGTGGCATGGTCACATTTATCAGTGGGTTGACTTTTGAATTTTTGGCCAATTAAGAGCTACCATGTGGCAAGCTCGGAGGCCACCAACTAGCCCTAGAATGGTTAATTAAATTTTTTATGGAGTCCCTAGGATCAAACCTGAGACCCCTTGCCTGCACACGCACGTCTTGACCAATCACTCTGCAGGTTGTGACTTAACCTTATGGTTTACGCATTCTATTTAAATGTTGTTATATTGGCAAGTGTGGGTAGGGTATAGACGATAGTTCCAAACCACCGTGGCCCCAATAGTGGTCACATGTTATTACAAAAACAACAGATCAAACGTTTAACCGACGGCTTCCAAATCTCCGCAGTCACCGCATATGTTACATGGAGCCTTGTCACATTGCAACATTCTCGCCGTTAAGATTAATGTCAACGGTTTTCTCCAATGGTTTTCCTCCATGGTATTTATTCCACCACACTTCTCACATTATTAACCCACAAAATCCATAGTTAGTGCTGATGGTTATGGGAATTTTTTCTCTGAAATCCAATTCCATTGAACTTTATCGTGGTTTCAGCATTGGGTTCTGCCTAACGGTCTTCATGACCGCGGTTTATGGGTTTGCATGTGCCCACATGATGGTTTAACATTTATCATAACCTTTACACTTGATGGATATTCACGGACATGCTATCTTTGTTAGATTTTCCGAATATAACTAGAGTTAAGTCTAGTTTTCCACAATTAGTGGAGCTTCTTTAGGGGTCATTGGGAAAAATGAGTTTAGGTTCTATGTTGAGCTAGATTCGCCAAATTTTGGAGATCCAATAGTAAATTTCGACTATCTCAGAAATTCCAGACTCATTGGTGAGGGTTTCAGAGCCATCAAAGGACTTTTGAGCACATTTTTTCTTCAGTGAAGTTCTAAGGGCCACTAGGGCCACCACGGGCCAACAGCAGTTTGAGGCCTAGCCAGGGGAGCTAGAGGTCTTATTCAGAAATCCAATAGTCAATTTTGGATGTTTCAGATGTTATGGGACTAATGGTGTGATTTGAAGAGCCTGTAGAGGAATTTTGAAGGCCGAGATGCTTCAGTAAAGTTCTAGGGGCCATTAGTGCCAACTTTTTCCAACAGCAGTGCGGGGCCTAGCCAAGGAAACTAGAGGCCTTATTCAGCAAACAAATAGTCATTTCATACTATAATGATAATTATGAATCCATTGATAGATGTTGCAGAATATTTTGAGGACTTCTATAGTCATAGAACCCATCAGAGAAGTTTTTAGTGACCCTAGTGCCAAGGGGTGCCGACAAGTGTTGGAGGTGAAACCGAAGTAGCCAGAGGCCAGTTTTATTGAACAAATAGTATATCCTAAATATTTTTTGCATTATGAATCTAATGAAGGGATTTAAAGATCCATTTGATGACTTCTAGAGATCTATAATCTAAAGGGAATATTTGGGTAGCCTAGGGAAAATCGTGGAGGAAGGCCTAGTTTGGGGATGCAGTGATCATTTTGAGCACACGATAAGTCGATATTTGGTGCCTGATGTGTGCTAAAGATAGTAGGTGTGGTTTGAGGGAGAGTAAAACTATTTTTAAGGATTTATTTCCATGGAGGAGCTCAGTGTAGCTCATATCAACATCGATAGAAGGAATCAAGTCTAAGGGAGCCTAGATCTGTTTGCAAAGTGGTGATAGCCATGACAGGGATATAGATGGTATTCTAATTAAGCCCTTTGGTTCAGTTTAGTAACCATTGGAGTTAAGTGTGGAACTTGTAAAATAAACTTTACCATAATCCCAAATATCCAAGTCAAGATGAAAAAATTTCAAGGAGACGTAGCCCACGATATTCGGGTGAATTCCTCGATTAATTTTGTTGTTATGTGTGGATGTTTATTTTCTAACTTATATTGCTGTTACACATGTTTAATTTAAAAAAAAAAATGGAATTAAGACACTTAAACAGTTAAAAATCATAAACCTCTTTCAAGCATAAATTCCGCAAATTGTCAAGTATAAGCTAGATTTTTTATCTGTTTAAATGAGTGGTAGGTTCTTGAAAAAAATAACAAGTTATCCAACCCATTTTCATATCAGCTGAACAATTCTAGTATGATATGTAAGGGTTCTATATTTCTTCTTCTCATGAGCCACCATATCTCTTTTTCTCTAGTTTCTTCATTCATCATCTAAGATACTAAAGCCACTAACTACAAATCCCCCATTATAGGATTGGGGTCCCAAGTATCCATGTTAGCTTGCTTGTAGAAATCCATGAATTGCCTACAATATTGGAAAGGTAGGAATCCATGGGATGCTAGAGTTTTGATTTGAAATAGGAGCCATTTCTCCTTGAGGTATAGAGCATATGAGTTAGAAGGGAATCCGTGCTGAAGGGATTCTATGCATATGTCTGCCATGGTGGCTACTTGCTAACCTTTTTGGCACAATTACTCCTTTAGTGCTACATTCTCTGCCTGTGCCTTTTGCAGTTGATCCTTAAGAACTATTTCTTCGATTCTTTCCTCCTCCCTTGGTGATTCTTCAATGATAGTCAGGATCATGGGAGGAGTTTTTGTCTCTCTCTGACTTATCCTCTGACTCATATCAACTCTAAAATACATAGAGGTCTGCCTTCGCTTAAAGAAACTAAGGTGGGAACTACCTCTTTTTCTGGAGGGGATGTGATGTTGTGTTGTGAGTATAGTTCTTGCTCACTTCTTTCCATCTCTATGGATTTTATTGCCATCTCTTCCATTTTTCCTTGGCCCTTTGTCTATTCTTCTTCTTCTTCTAGTTCTTCGTGTTCCTCTTCTAGTTCTTCTTCTGGTGATTTTGTTCTGCTGCTACATGCTTTCCAAATACACAACCCACTCTCGGCACTGTTGTGCTACGAGCTCCCTTTGGTCTCTTTCCCTCAAAATTCTCGATTCACTGGTTTGGATGAGACGAGATATCTTTTTATTAGATTGCGCAAATAATTTTGGAGTGCTTATGTAACTCGGCCTCAACTCGAGTTTTCGTTATATACCATTGTTTCCTTCTCCCTCTTAATTCATGATGGACTGTGTGCTTCCTCCCCTCATTCTCCTCTACTCCACTTGATTTAATTTTTTTTCTTTTGCTTGCCCAGGTGGCGTGACTTTGCAGTTCTTCCTAGTCATACTTCACGATGGTGGCCACACTAACTGGCCACCTTTCTACCCCTTAAACTCTAAGTCTGCAAATTGAATTATTTCTGGCTAGTATGGATGCATAGAAAGGGGTGATAATCTATACCTAAGTTTACCTGTTGTTGTCAAGGCATTTGAAGGAGCTGGAATTTGGAGACAAGCCTCTTATATGTTCTGTTCTTCCTTATTTTCCTGACTGAGTATCTTGTTGAATGAGTAGCTTCCTGAGTGAGTTGCTAGTCTTTCCTTATTGTTTCTTTATGTTGTAGATGTTGTGTCGGGTGCTCAAGATGCCATGGGGGCATTCTCGATCTCCTGGAGTCTATTATGCAAATTTATTTCTTTTTTTTATTTGTAGCCCATGAAAAGCTTTTATTTTGAAGGAACTTCCTAATGTTTGTAGTAGTTTGTGGCTTGCTTTATTTTGCTACATTATGCTTAGGAATGGAGGAATATGGTATATGGAGGTGATGGAAGAAGTTATGAAAATTAATGGAGTGAATGATGGGATAGATGGTAAACTAGAAGAAGGGAAAATAAGATGAATGCTCTCCGGTGTTTCCAGAAATCATTAATAACCTAAAAAATAGCAAACAAAGAAAACAAAGAGATGCAGATGTATTTTTTTTATTTTGGTTTTTTTTTTTGAAAGAAAGTGGGCTGCCTCCAACGAGGTTTTCAACCCAAAAACTTTCCTTGGGCACCCCAAAGAAGTTTCACCCATGGACCTTTATTCTCTTTTTTCCTCTTTTTTTATTCTTTTTTCTGAGAGCAAGTGAGCTGCCTCCATTGAGGTTTTCAACCCACAAGCTTGCCTTGGCTGCCTCAGAGAGGTTTTCACCCATGGATCTTTATTTCTTTTTCTTTTTCTTTTTCTTTTTTATATTTTTTCTTTCCTTTTTTTTTAGGAGGTGTGGAAAAATATGGAGTTTCCTATCACATACACCACTCTGTTTGTTGAATTTATGAACTCCACCATTGAAAAAGGCTTCTTGTACATTTTAAAGCTATGACCATTAACAAGCAAGGGGATGCCTTCTTCATCTATTGTTCTGATTTGAACTACGCCAGTATCAAAAAAAAATTCCACTGTGTAAGGTCCCAACCATATTTTTATTAGCTTACCTTTGATATATTTAAACCTTGAATCATACAAAAGAGCCTAATCTCATTCTTGGAAGGTCTTTTATTTTATTTTCTAGTCATGCCAAACTATCCTTTGCAGCTGAACTACCTCTGTGTGAAGAAGTGCTTGCATTATGAACTCATCCAATCCATTTAGTTCCAACAACTTCTCTTCTTGGGCATTTGATATATCTATATTTAATTAAGCTACCATTCTTAAAGTATTGAATTCAAACTCAACTGAAAGTAGAGCCTTCTTACCATAGACTAGTTCATAAGGAGTAAATCATGTTGTTGTCTTCCAAGTAGTGTTATAGACCCAAGTAGCTTCTACCACTTTCTCTGCCCAATATTTTCTGCTGCTGCTCACAACCTTGGTGAGGATGCTCTCTAAAGCTCAGTTAGTTACTTCTACTTGATCATTCTCCTAGATGAGACATTCTATCTCTAATCTTGTGCTTCCTTAAAATATTTTCAATGAGGTGGGAAGTGAATTGTGCTGCCTAATCAGTGACTATTTCTCTGGGGTACCCAAACTTGTAAAACATGTTCTCCCTCATAAATTATGCTACTTTCTCCTCGGTTTCTACCTTCACTAATTTTGTTTCAGCCCACTTTGTCAGGTAATCAGTGCAGACTATAATATACTTATTTTATTTGGATGATGGATCCTTCAAAGATTTTCAATGAGGTGGGAAGTGAATTGTGCTCCCTAATCAGTGACTATTTCTCTGGGGTACCCAAACTTGTAAAACACGTTCTCCCTCATAAATTATGCTACTTTCTCCTCAGTTTCTACCTTCACTGATTTTGTTTCAGCCCACTTTGTCAGGTAATCAGTGCAGACTATAATATACTTATTTTGTTTGGATGGTGGATCCATAGGTCCAACAAGGTCCATGCCCCATTTTTTAAATGGATCAAGAATCACCTGAGGGTGCAAAGGCATCTCATCCCTTTGCGTGGGTTTCCCCATCCTTTGGCACTGGTCGCACCTGCTAGTGTATCTTTTGGAATCTTGGTGAAGGGTAGGCCAATATTATCTTTCCTGCAAAGATTTGTAAGCAGTTATTTTTGCAGCAAACTAGCCTCCACATGGGTTGTCATGACATGCAGAGAAGATATAAAAAACTTCTTCCTCCGTCACACATCTCCTTAGGATTTGATCAGGGCCTAGCTTGAAAAGGTTTCCCCCAATCTATGTGAAAGGGGCACTTATTCTAATTATTTTTCTCCTTTCCTTGAATGAGATATTAGGAGGGAGTCTCCCAGCAACCAAGTAGTTGGCTATATCAGAAAACCATGGTGAGACTGCTAATATAGAAAAAAGGTGCTCATCTGGCAGCTGGTCATCCACCATTACTTCTTCACCTGTACAGAGAGATACCCTAGACAAAAAATCTACAACAACATTCTCCTTTCCAGGTTTATCAACAATAGTCAAATAAAATAACTACAAAAGTAACAACCATCTAATTGTCCTATCATTAACATCTGGTTTTTTCATTAAATAATTGATGGATGCATGGTCGGTGTGAACAAAGGTCTGATATCTAGATACATAATGCCTGAATTTATTCAATTCATGGACAATGTCTAACATCTAATTCTTAGTAACAATATAATTCAGTTCGACCTTGGACAAGTTCTTGCTGATAAAATAAATGGCATAAGGGATTTTGTTATCTAATTGTCCTAATGCTACCCCTATAGCTTTTTCGGATGCATCAGTATGGATGTGGAAAGTCAGAGTCCAATTTGGACCTTGGAGGATGGGGGCAGTAGTGAACTTTTCCTTAATGAGCTTGAGAGCCTCTTGACAATGACTAGACCATATAAACTCAGAATCTTTGGCCAATAACCCAAATAATGGTGAAACCATATTACTGAAATTTTTGATGAACCTTCTATAGTGACCAGCTAAGCCCAAGAAAATCTTGACGTATTTTTGCTTTTGAGGAGTAGGTAACCTTTTTATGATAGTGATTTTGTTCGGGTCTACCTGTATTCCTGCTTGGGATATGGAGTATCCTAATACAACCCCTTCTTTCTTCAGGAATTCACACTTTTCTGGGCTCAAGGAGAGATGCATCTCAATGCACCTTCTTATTAATTTACCCAAATTGGAGAGATCTTCCTGGAATTCATCCCCATATGGTGTGAAATCATCCATGTATATTTCGACAGAGTCATGGACTAACTCATAAAAGATGCTTAGGACATCTCTTTGGAAGGTAGTTGGGGCATTGCACAACCCAAAGGGTGAGACTTTATAAGCAAAGGTACCCCAAGGGAAAGTGAAAGTAGTCTTATCCTTGTCTTCAGGGCTGATTTGAATCTAATTTTACCCACTGAACCCATCTAATAAGGAAAATAAATTCTTCCCCACAAGGCCATCTAGGACTTGGTCTATAAAGAGCAAAGAGAAATGGTCTTTCTTGGTGGCTTTGTTAAGTTCTATATAATCAACACAAATTCTCCACTTCCCATTCTTCTTTCAGACTAGGAGAAGAGGAGATACCCACTCGCTGTGAGATATAGGATATATGAACCCTGCATCCAATAGTTTATGCAGCTTTTCTTTGACTATGCCCTTTAAAGTTGGGTTCATCCTTCTTTGGGGTTGTCTCATAGGCTTGCATCCTTCTTTGATGTAATATGATGTTTTCACACTGAAGGATGCACCCCTTTCATGTCCTTGTAATCCCAAGAAAATGCATCTATATTCTCTTTCAAAAGGTGGCATAGCTACTTCTCATCTTCATTCGAGAGGTTTGGGTTGACTTTCAGAGATCTGGACGGGTGAAACTAAATTTCCCTGGTGGATTCAGAGGTCGAATCAACTGACTGCACTTCCACCCAAGGTTGGTTTTCAGACTCTTTGACTAAGGTTTCAAAAGGAATATTAGTGGAGGACTGGTTTTGAATGGCATGGTTGATGAGTTCCTCTCCATCAAGTTGCCTCCCTATAAGAATAAAATCTATGGTACACATAGGGGCAGTGTTATATAACTCATCTTCTTCATCCTCCATCCATATAGGGACATCATGATCAATGGAAGGCTGGGTTGGAGGATATAACACTAGATGTTTAGACAAAAGCCCATTTTTTATAGTCATGTTCCTGGCTAGACAACTAATATAAGTGTCTGCAACGGCTAACCAAGGTCTCCCTAAGATGAGGGGATAACCATTAAATTTGGTTTTTGGTTGGAGGACCAAGAAATATGTAGGATACTCCCAAGATTCAATGGCAACGATTAGATCCTCAACAATTCCTTCCAGATTTTATGTGTATCGATCTGCAAGTTGCAGAAGTGTTGTGGTTTTCCTCAAAGTCCCTTGGAGATTAAGTTTCAACATAGTTTCCTTTGTCGTGACATTGATGGTAGCCCCTAGATCAATTAGAGTATCGGGGACTATGACACCATTTATATTCACATCAACAACTGGACTACCAGGGTCTAGGTACTTTGGAAATATCACCCTTCCTAGAATTAGGTCAAACAATTTTCCTACCACATTGATGGTGGGGGTGTCTCTCTTCCTTCTCCCAGGTTTCTTCAAGCACATTTATTTCATGAGCCTATTGTATATAGGGACATCTTGAATGGCCTAGAGAAGTGGTATATCTACACAGAAATTTTCGAATTCCCCCAGGAGTTCAGTCTCCTCCGGGGTCTGCTGACTAGGGTGGATCAAGTGCTCATGAAAAGGAGGTTGTTGGATCTGAATGTTACCTGCTTCCTTTTCCTCCTCAACCTCTACAGGTGGAAGTGGAGGATGGTTGTCTGGGAGTACTCTTCCCGGCTGATATTAACCTCCTGTATCGCCACAACATAATCTAGATAGGATGTTTCTCCACTGGGAGCCTGATGTGCCTGTTTGTTTTTCTAGTTCGGATTGGGCTGTGTAGGTAAAGGTAGCCTAGGTGGACCAACATGAGTAAGATGAGGTTGAGGTTTGGGTGGAGGAATTAGAGTAGGTGGTTGATTTTGTTGAGGCCTCCAACCTTGGGATAGATTGTTCCACTGAGGTTGTTGTGGAACATACTACTGAAATGGTTGGCTTACTGGCTGAGGATGATATGAAGGGTTGTAAGGCCTAGTAGGAGGCATAGACAAGTATGGAGGAGTGGGGATGTATGAAGGTTTCATGGGTGCACTCTGATTGTTTTGATAGTAAGATTAAGGTGCACCTTGAATACCTTGTTGATATGGCCAAGGGCCTTGAGGCCTTCTCTGGTTGATGAAATAAATTTTCTCTGGAATTGCTTCCCCACCTTGATATACAACTCTAATTCCAGGTAAGGAGGGACAATTTTATGTGTCATGATTCTCCTCACAGACTAAGCAAACCTCTATGACATTTCATGGACATTCATTTTTTGGGTTATTCCTGGTACATCTAGGACAAAATATGCCCAGGGATATTTCTGCTTCTTCTTGCTTCCTTTTGACCTGCATTGTGTCCATTTTCAAATAAAAGGTGTGAAACATGTCACTCTTGAAGTCCTCTAGCATGTTTCCAATCTCATGTTTAGATGTACTTTGGCTAGCTCTACCCTTCTTCCTAAATGCCCTATAATGGTTTCACACGAAAATTTTGATTGCTTCATAGGGTTGTGTTGAAGGCTCGAAAATCGTTGCGACAAAATTTGGGGATAACCACCTGGTCCGGACCTTAATACAACTCCTTTTCCAGTTATGATAGTGGCTCTGACTGGTTTAACTAGGTCTAGTTACCTTTTCCCTATCGCTATTGGTTTACGATGTATCTTTAACTACCAACAGATAGGGGTATCAGATCACTTATTCTTGCTGATCGGGCAAGAGAATGACCCTTAAGCTGATTTGGGTTCAGCCAAACCATAACTAAGATTTTGCCTCTTTGAGGAGAGGGCTTAAAAGAATGTAGAATTTAATCTAAATGCAAACTTGTTCTATAATGCAAGAAAAATAAACTAATCTAAATCCTATCTTAATTATGTAGATATAGATCTAACCCAACTAAGAGAAAGATAATTAAATGATGAGAATTTAAATATGTTTGGCTTTTAATTAATGTCAATCTAACGAAGAAATTCAATTTAGCTGACATTTGTGAATACCAAAACACATCCCATTTAGACCATTTAACTAAAATAATAAATCAACAACACTCCGGAAGAAATTCACAAAAATGATATTGATTGTGAAATCAATCAAGCTAATAATTAAATAATAATATGCGGAAGAAATTCGCAACACATTACTATTTAATAAATCAGTTTTATAAGACATATTTCTGAATAAATAGTTACTCAAAAATCAGATTTTAATTCATAAGAGCAAAGATACATAACAATATTGGGACAAATTATCCATATCAACAGAAATGCATAAACATGAATAAAATGAAACAACCATTTTATTAACAAAAAAATGGAACTAGTATTTGATACAAAAATGCCAAAATACCAATTAATTGAATCCGCTTCTCTAATCCTGGTCTCTAATAGTCCTTTACATTACTTGAATTTCTACTTTCAAAACTAGAGCTACAGAAATGCAAACTCTACCCATCATACATCATTCAAGATATAAAGAAAAAAACCCTCAATAATGTTCAAATCTGAAATTTTCTCTCCTCCATCCTACAACTCTAAATTCCTATTACAGAAATGCTTTTAGAAGTCTATAATTGCAGAAGAGAGCAGCCATGTTCACATTCTGCAATCTGCCATTTATAATATTTCCAAAAGAATTTTGAGAGGAGAGTTTGTTGAAGAAAAATCTACCCAATCCAATTTTAATTGCTCAAAAATTCCAATCTTTAATTACTAGAGTCTTCTTATTGATTGAGATATTTTTCTCCATATCCTTTCTACTATTTTTCCTACAAAAAGAAATCAAAATGAATTAAGATGCAACAATAAAATAAAAATATCATTTTTTGGCATTAAAACAAATTCAATCAAATTCTATTTTAATTAATAATTAAAAATAAAGTATAAGCTCTCTATTGATGCCTGGAATGGTTTAATTGGCCAAGGATATCATTGATGAGCGAATATGCAATTAGAAGAAGCTTTGGGCAAATGAAAATGAAGAAAATAAAACTCAGAAAATTGATTTTGTTTCGGAAATTCGGAGCTTGATTTTCAGAATGATTTTTGACCCAATAAATGACCAAATCTGTTAGTGAAACCTCCTTAGAAATGCTATCCTTGATTTTCTCTTTCCAACGAGCTGTCCTAGGCCTCATTTTGGCCACGTAAAACTCAATCTATGAGCCTCCAAAGTTGATAAGTCAAATCTGATATAAATCTGGAAATTCTTTTGTTGGGCTAAAAAAAATCATAATTTTAATTAAAAATCTAATCCTAAATTAGAATCTAATTATCTAATAATTAATCCTAATTTAATTGTTAATCATAAACTAAAATAATTATTTAAATTAATATTAATCTAACTAACTAATATAATTAACTAAACAAATTAATCTAGTTAATAATTAATTATGATTTAATTAAATTAATTAGATTCTACATAGTAAATAATTTAACTAATTTAAAATTAATTATTTAAATATTAAATACTAAATCTATTATTAAATTAAAACTAAACTAACACTAATTAATACTAAACTAACAATCAAACTAACACTACCCTAATACTAACACTATACTAACTTAAAACTAACTTAAAACTAACCTACCACTAACAGTAACTTAAAACTAATACTCCCATTACATTAAACTAACACTAAGGTATGAGTTTGAGTGATGCTTCAAACTTGAAAACAAAACAAGTAACTTACGACCCTTTATCGCAATCGTCATATCGGGAGATAGGAGGAATGAAGGTATGACTTCACAATCGGAATATCTGGGAGGTCAAGGTTTTTAAAGAAACGCGTCCATTGAAAATTTATGATGCGATGATGTGATGTAATTAAACTCTTTATATATATATATATATATATATATATATATATATATATATATTATTAAGTTTTAATTTAATTAATTTAATATTTAATATTAAATATCAATTTTTTATTTTGGTTTTATTTAAATGATGTTTAATTAAATTATGAAATTATCTAAAGTGTATTTTCCTATCTAAACTACAGCCACTTTGATAAAAATAAAAATTAAAATACAACCACTTTGATATTTTGAGTTTTCGAGATTAGTAATTTATTTGAAAATAGAAAATTGGAATAAATGACTGAAATCCGATGCTTTATGATTTGGTTATATAAGGAAAAATAAAAAATGTTGGTAATAAATAACTAGGAGTTAATATTTAAAATGAATGCATTATTGAACTAATTTAATTGCAAAAATGGAATATTGTACATTTTATGTATTTTTAATCAAGGTAACATTAATGATTAGACTTCAAAGGAGTGCCATTTACAAACCAATTGACCAAATGAGATGAAACAACCATCAATGAAAAGTGTATAAAAAATCGATCGTAACAAGACAATCAAAACAAGAATCTAAAGAAAATGAAAAAATAACAAAATCGTAGGATAATTAACTTAATAAAAATCCTAAAAGGCATTTAGCCAAAAATTTTATAGAAAGGGTCCCCATTTTTTGAAGTGAACAAGTCAAAAATGGGGGGTTGTGTTTTACCACAACAATGGCGACACACGGGAGAAGAACTAGTTAGCTCTGTTTGATATGAATGAAATTCTCCTAAAATTAAAGTAAAAATAATTAAAGAAGAGAAAATTATTTTTGAAATGCTTGACTAAGTTCATTAATGTGAATAAAAGCAAGAATTATCTTCTAATTTTCTTAAAATTCCTCATAAATTAAAATATTTCATAACTCTATATCAGTCCTTAATTAGTTGTAGAGATAAAGTAGGGGTCACTTTACAGCTTAGCTTTTAAAATGTAGTCATTTGTCACAGGTAGAGCCACTGCTGCCAGCAAACATCTATAGTCTCGACAGGGTTACCTTTTAATCATTAATAATTTAGAATCCTATCTATTTAAGAATTATTGACCTAGAGATAAATCCATTTATGTATGTTTTATTTTTTATTTTTTACTTTTTGAGTTCTTAAAAGCCATTGTTCTGGTTTGGTAGCCAGATAGTTGACAATGCCATTCACTGGTTGTAATTGGACTGAACAAGCTCGCTCGTGGTGACACCCCTTGTCTTATAATTTTTTTCAATCATAAGCCATTACCCTAGTTTGTTTAGCAGTGTTGGTAATGTTAGACTATTTTTTCCTATGATCATGGTAAGCAAGCTCATGATGAGACCTCTTATCTTTTAAGTTTAAATATATTTTTGGATTACACTCTAAAAAAATAAAATTATTTTAAATAGGGAGAATCATTAACTCCTTAAGAGTTCAGAATGACAATTTCAGAGTTAAAAGTGCTTTGTTTTAAAGTGTCTTTACTTGGTTAAAAATAACTTTTCTTGACTGATAATAGAATTTCGAAAGATCTTAATAAAATATTGAAATCTCAAAATAATTACAATTTTGACGAAAAAAGAAATTTCTAAGATTTCATGATACTTCGTCAACTTCTCTTGTTTTATAATCTCTTCATTAATTATATCTACCTTTATAATAAGAAAAACAAAATTTATTAAGAGATTTTAAGAAAAAGATAATAGTAAACTATTAAGAATTTTTTCCCTATGTATGCTAACCATTGTTAGGTAACAAGAAGGCCTTCCATATAAATCATGGCAAAGTCACCAAAATCAAAACTGAAAACCAAAAGAAAAGGTGATGCAACAACTCTAAAGGTCATCCAAAGGAGAGTGTGGTCACCTATGACATGGCTCTGTCAGCCAACTCTTTTCTTCCCCGTTCCTTCTTTCACCGTGGTCTTCTCTGTTGTTCACTTAATTCGGGTTTATTTGTCAATTTCAGAGAAATTGATTGATAAACACTATTCACGACTTTTGCTATTATAATGTTGAACTATATAAAGTTCACCCTCTTTTCGAATATTTTTCTTTTAAATGGCCTTCGGTTATACCTCAGACTTTGTATTAAATAAGCCAACTATTATAAACACGCGACTTTATGCTAACCCGTCACCTGGACCCCACATCATATATACAACCAATCAATGTGTGCGTCATACCTTAGGTTAAATGTATTGCATCTTCGTTCAACCATCACCCTCAGATGCTCCTACGCCAGATTGACAGCCTACGTGCATTCCGCTCGGCGTCCAATGTCGATTTTTTAACGCGCGAAATAGATACGAAAAGTGGTTTTCCCGCGGGGCCACTTTGCCACGCGTCGATTCTTCAATGGAATCGCTCCCTACTCTACAGATACCACTCACGGTCGGAAGGTGGTGCGAAAGGGGGGGGGGAACCCACCTTCAAAATCTGCCTCCGGTTCTGCTACAGTGCTGGACTCGGGTTGCATCGGGTCACGATCTCCTTTGTATATATTTGACTCAGGGTAAGTCCTGGTTCTGGTCTTCGATTAACGATGGACAGAGTTATCTCGTTATATGGGGAATTCGCCAATATTAATAGTCTTCACCTCCATACGGATTTCTTCACGGGAATTCAAAGACAGAGAACAGGATATCAGTACACAAACGCCTCACAATCAAACGAATTACCACACAATTAACATTCCAAGGCAATTAGATAATCCACAAAGTAGAAATTCATTCAATTGGGGAAATCGACAATACACAGAGTTTAATGCAGGAAATTATCTATTCTTCCTCTCTTCTCGTCTATCTCCCCCATACATTCGAGGTTTTACAATTATATACATAGATTGATGACTCTTCGGTTCCTCTGAGAGGACCGTTCTAGAAACCAACAGTCTAACTATAATAATTCAATTAACTGAACTATTACAGCTAGAAAACTAAGCTATTTGACTTCTTATGACTCTAACTGATCTAATTAAAACAGTCAGCCGAGGTATTGACACCTAGCTATTACAATCTGATGAATTTCGAACCTTGAATAGCCACAACATGTGGACAAACTCCTACATTGCTGGCTATTGCATAATGCCCCTGCATCAGAATCCTGAGGGCAATTTTCTTCATGGGCTCCTGTCCATGAGCTCCTCCACTGATCTTCCTATCTTCTGCAGCATTTCTTCCGTCATCCAAGTGGAATATTCCTATGGTTTATCCCTCCATTTGATCAAATACTGATAGTATTCTCGTCCTCTGGTCTTTCTAAATGGTCTTTTATCCAATATCTTCTCTGGTTGCAATGGTTGTGCTGTGGGTAGCTGTTCTTTCCACTCAATCTGTTCCCTGTCTGCTGACTTATCCTCTGCACCATCATCCTCATACTTGTACAAATCTGCAACATTAAAAATGGGAGATATTCCAACATCAGGTGGTAATTCAATCTCATAAGCATTTGCAAAAAACTTCCTAAGTATCTTGCATGGCCCAATATTTTTGAACTTCAATTTATTATACTGCTTCTTTGGGAACCTCTCCTTTCTCAAGTGTGCCAAAACCAAGTCTCCTACTTCAAAATGAACTTCTTTTTTGCTCAAGTCTGCTCTGTTTTTGTATTTGATGCTGCTGCCTTGTAGTTGTTGTTTCACTTGTTCATGTATGGCCTGGATCTCTGAAGCAAATTCTTCACCATCTGCACTCCTTAGCTCTGCCCTTCCTAGATTTCTTAATTCTGATATTCCTCTGGGAAGCATTCCATAAAAAATATGAAATGGACTCTACCCTGTGCTCTTGTTTGGTGAATCATTATATGCATATTCTTCCTGAGGCAGAATATGATCCCACTGCTTGGGATGTTCTCCTGCAAGACTCCTCAACAAATTTCCCAAACTCCTATTCACTACCTCAGTTTGTCCATCAGTCTGGGGATGATAAGCTGAGCTGAAACTTAGTTTGGTACCAAGTTTCTTCCACAATGTCCTCCAAAAATGACCCACAAATCTGGTGTCTCTGTCTGAAACAATACTCTTGGGCAACCCATGCAATCTAACAACTTCTTTGAAAAAAAAGTTAGCAACATGGGTGGCATCACTAGTTTTATAGCATGGAATAAAATGTGCCATTTTGGAGAATCTGTCCACTACAACAAAGACTGCATCATTCCCTCTCTGAGTCTTGGGTAATCCTAGAACAAAATCCATACTCACCATGTCCCAAGGCCTGTCTGGAATAGGCAAGGGAGTATACAATCCTGCATTCTGGCTCCTTCCTTTGGCATATTGACAAATCTTGCACTTCTTCACAAACTTGTCCACTTCTGTTCTCATCTTGGGCCAGAAATAAAAGTGACTCAGCTGTTCATAAGTCTTGTCAATACCAAAGTGTCCAGCAAGTCCACCACTATGATTTTCTTTGATCAAATTTTCTCTCATGGAACATTTTGGTACACACAGTTGGTTTTTTCTAAATAACAAGTCCTCCTGCAGGAAATAGTCCAGCCACTGACTTCTATCTGTCAAAACAGGGTTACCACATGCCTCAAATGCTTCTCTAAAATCTGGATCTGTTTTATATAATTCTTTGAGAAAATCGAATCCTGCAACTTCAAAATTAGTCTCTTGAACAAGCAAATGTCTCCTACTCAAAGCATCAGCTACTTTGTTGGCTTGGCCACTTATATGTTTCAAAACAAAATTAAAACTTTGGAGATACTCAACCCATTTAGCATGCTTGTGTTTCAACTTGGGCTGTTGTACAATGTATTGCAAAGCATGATTGTCAGAATATAATACAAATTCTCTGGACATCAAATAGTGTCTCCACTTCTTCAGTGCTTGAACAATTGCATAGAATTCCTTCTCATAAGAAGAATACTTTCTCCTGGTATCATTCAACTTCTCACTGAAATAGGCTACAGGCCTATCATCTTGACTCAAAACAGCTCCAATGGCCTCCCCACTGGCATCACATTTTACTTGAAATGGTTTGGTGAAATTAGGCAGAATTAAAACAGGCTTCTCTGTTATCTTTTGCTTCAAAAATTTAAAATTTCTCTCTACTTCAGCAGTCCACTTAAATCGTTGTTTTCTCTTTTTTATGGTCTCAATTATGGGTGCATTAATCTTGCTGAAGTTTCTTATAAACTTTCTATAAAAACTAGCAAGTCCATGGAAACTCCTTACCTCAAAAACATTCCTGGGTGAAGGCCACTCCTCAATTGCCTTAACCTTTTCTGGGTCCATCTTCAATCCTTCTACGGAAACAAAAAATCTCAAATACACCAATTCTTCCTTCATGAATGAGCATTTCTTCAAATTTATCAGCAATTTCTCTTGTTGCAGCTTCTTCAAGACATGATTAAGATGCCTCAAATGTTCCTCTTTAGTTCTGTTGAAAACTAATATATCATCCAAATACACTATCACAAATTTACCAATGAATTCCCTCAATACTTCATTCATGAGTCTCATAAAAGTACTATGTGCATTTTAAAACCCAAAAGGCATTACCATCCATTCATACATTCCTTCATTTGTTTTAAAAGCAGTTTTCCACTCATCACCCTCTCTTATTCTAATCTGATGGTATCCACTCTTCAAATCTATTTTTGAAAAATATTTAGCACCACTCAAACTGTCCATCAAATCATCAATTCTGGGTAAAGGGAATCTGTACCTAATTTTGATCTTATTAATTGCTCTGGAATCAGTACACATCCTCCAGCCTCCATCTTTCTTTGGGCTCAAAACTGCTGGTACTGCACATGGACTCAGGCTTTCTCTGATCAGTCCTTTGTCCACCAATTCCTGTACTTGTTTCCTAATTTCCTCATTTTCTTTGGGAGTCATTCTGTAGGCTACCTTATTTGGTAGATTTGAACCAGGGATAAAATATATATGATGGCTAATATTTCTCACAGGTGGTAGCTCATCAGGAAAATCATCCACAACAATGTCACAATAATCATCTAACATCTCTTGGATTTCTATTGGAAAATCAGAAATCTTTGTAGAAGTAAGAACTACCTTTGGTTTGCAAACTAAAGCAAAGCTTACCTCTTCTTCTTCTATCTACTGCAGATATTCCTTCCCACTCAGCAACAAGGTCTTTGGATCAATCACTCTGCTGGATGGCTCTCCTTCTTCCATGGGAATCAATATATGATGTACCCCATATTTGAAGAACTTGTAAGTGTTCTTCTTGCCATCATGCACTGTTGCTCTGTCAAAATGCCAAGGTCTACCCAGCAGTATATGACACACATCCATGGGCATTACATCACACAAAACTTTGTCCTTGTATCTGCCCATTTGCAGCTCTATTTCACACTGTTCTTTCACAACCAGCTGGTGCCCTTTATGCAGCCAGGACACCCTATAGGGAGTGGGGTGCTCCCTAGTCTTCAGCTTCAGTTTTTCTATCACCTCAGTGGAAACCAAATTGTCTGTGCTGCCACTATAAATGATCAGCTGGTAGCATTTCCCTTGGACTTTGCATATGCTCCTAAACAAAGTCTTCCTTTGTGCAGGCTCAGTGACTTCTTTGGTTTGTTTCAACAGGACCTTATTAACCACCAAGGACTCTCCCCTCTCTGGAAGAACTTTTTCTTCGATTTCTGCTTCTTCTTCAACCTGAGCAACAACAAAATTCCTTGGAACAACACCCACATTCTCTGGGCATTCATAATGCTTGTGTCTCACTCCTTGACATCTATAACACCTCATCTCTCTGCCTCTGCCTCTGTCTCCTCTTCCTCTTCCTCTGTAAGAACCCCTTCTGCCATTTGCATCCTCCTCTGTAGATGCATTCTGAGGTGAGCTACTGTTAGCTCCATCCCTGGGTGTAGGCTTTCCTCTACCACCCTGACTTCCCTTCCCATGGAAATTACCTCTCTTCTTGGCAGACTGTTTCCTCAGGAGTTTCTCCTCTGCTTTCAAGGCCATCTGGTATGCCTCTTCCACTGTCTTAGGAGACATAAGACCAATCTCATCTTGGATTTCCAGTTTGAGACCATTCACATATCTGGCAGTCTTCTCTGGTGTGTCTTGGAATTGCCCAGCTCTTATGCTCACTCTATAGAATTCTTCTGTGTATTCTTTTACTGTCAGCAACCTCTGTTTCAAGTTCTGCATTTGTTTATACAATGTCAGCTGGTAATCACTAGGTAAGAATTTACCTTTCAATTTGGCCTTCATTCTGGTCCAGCTCTTAATAGGTTGCTTGCCAATTCTCCTCCTTTCTGCCTGCACTCCATCCCACCAAAGTGCAGCATGTCCTTTCAGCTTTGTCACTGCAAACTTGACCCTTTTATCTTCACTTATTTCTTCATAATCGAAGCACTTGTTCAGTTCATTTATCTAGTCCACTAGATCTTCTGGATTCAGTCCCCCTGCATAACTAGACAATTCAATTCTGGGCTTAACTGTAGATCCCAGAACGGTTCTCAGGAGCCTCATGTCAGGAGGAATTTCAACATTTTCTTCAGCTTCTTCCGTTTCAGGTTCGCTGATGTCTTCAGGATCCCTGGGTTGTCTTTTTTCCATGGCATCTAGTCTGGCCTCGACCCTCTGCAACATTCCCAACACCTCAGCGTTGGCAACAGGTCTTCTCCTGCCAACACCTCTACCAACTCGGATTGCCATGTCAGCAAAACAACGTCAACCAGCTCTGATACCACTAATGATGTAACAACTCTAAAGGTCACCCAAAGGAGAGTGCGGTCACCTATGACATGGCTCTGTCAGCCAACTCTTTTCTTCCCCATTCCTTCTTTCCTCGTGGTCTTCTCTGTTGTTCACTTAATTCGGGTTTATTTGTCAATTTCAGAGAAATTGATAAATAAAAACTATTCACGACTTTCGCTATTATAACGTTGAACTATATAAAGTTCACCCTCTTTTCGAATATTTTTCTTTTAAATGGCCTTTGGTTATACCTCAGTCTTTGTATTAAATAAGCCAACTATTATAAACACGTGACTTTATGCTAACCCGTTGCCTGGACCCCACATCATATATACAACCAATCAATGTGTGCATCGTACCTTAGGTTAAATGTCTTACATCCTCATTCAACCATCACCCTCCGATGCTCCTGCGCCAGATCGACGGCCTACGTGCATTCCGCTCGGCGTCCAATGTCGATTTTTTAACGCGCGAAATAGATACGGAAAGCGGTTTTCCCGCGGGGCCACTCTGCCACGCGTCGATTCTTCTATGGAATCGCTCCCTGCTCTACGGATACCATTCACGGTCGGAAGGTGGTGCGAAAGGGGGGGGAAACCCACCTTCAAAATCCGCCTCCGGTTCTGCTATAGTGCTGGACTCAAGTTGCGTCGGGTCACGATCTCCTTTGTATATATTTGACTCAGGGTAAGTCCCGGTTCTGGTCTTCGATTAACGATGGACAGAGTTATCTCGTTATACGGGGAATTTGCCAATATTAATAGGCTTCGCCTCCATACGGATTTCTTCACGGGAATTCAAAGATAGAGAACGGGATATCAGTACACAAACACCTCACAATCAAACGAATTACCATGCAATTAACATTCCAAGGCAATTAGATAATCCACAAAGTAGAAATTCATTCAATTGGGGCAATCGACAATACACAGAGTTTATTGCAGGAAATTCTCTATTCTTCCTCTCTTCTCGTCTATCTCCCCCATACATTCGAGGTTTTACAATTATATACATAGATTGATGACTCTTCGGTTCCTATGAGAGGACCGTTCTAAAAACCAACAATCTAACTATAATAATTCAATTAACTGAACTATGACAGCTAGAAAACTAAGCTATTCGACTTCTTATGACTCTAACTGATCTAATTAAAATAGTCAGCCGAGGTATTGACACCTGGCTGTTACAATCTGATGAATTTCGAACCTTCAATAGCCACAACATGTGGACAAACTCCTACATTGCTGGCTATTGCATAATTCCCCTGCATCAAAAGGATTCTTTAAGCTAAAGTGAGAAAAGAAATCAGCAAACAAAAATAAAAATGAAGAAATTTAAAAGTGGAAAGGAAAATCCTAATTTTGAAACACAAACTCTAACAAGAATGCTTATACCAATGTCTCAACAAAATGAAGTAAAAGAAAATAATCATGTAATCATTCCTTCTTATGTCGAGATTCAAAAAACTTATACCTTGTAGGGTTGTAAATGTTTTAGGCTTTAGATAACAGTGGTGATAAAATTCAGCCACAATGGAAAATTTCTGTCTGATGTCAATCTTCTTGTTTCAAATCATTATCTTAATCATTTTCTAATAAAAGGAATTCTTAAAGAAATGAACTAAAGGTTCAAAAAATTCCTAGTGTAGTTGTTTCAATGAAGATTATTTCTGTTTTTTGAAATGAAACCAGGAAAAGAGCATAAGGCTTTCAAAATATGATCTGGCAGGTGATTGAAAGCTTTTATGAAGAGTTGCAAAACAGATTTAAATATCAATATAATTTAAAAACAAAAATGAAACTAAAGTAATGAAATGGAAATTAATGAAAGTGGGCACAGGAATCTTACCATTGGATAATTGCATTTGATCTTACCTGAAGGTATCAATTTCTCCAATACTAGATGACTTATTCTTTTAGTTGACATTAAAAATATGAAAAAGACAAACTAACTAAAATCCTATAACCCAAAATCATTATTTATTTTATTTAAATTAAAGCAACCAGTAAAATGTAAACATGGAATGCTTTGTGTTCAAGAGAATTGAAAATATAAAAAATGCATCAGAAATGAGATTGAGAATTTGCAGTGATGAATATTCTCAAAATATTATAAGTTTTATACAAATTCCATGATTTTATAAATTGTTCAGAGTTAATACCAAATTTAAGATAATGAAATTTAAAATAGAGAGGTCTTGAATTTCATATTTAATTATGGAATTATTTAAAACTGAAATATATGATAAATCAAAATGATTTGAATAGGCTGCAAATTTGTCATTAATTGCTTTAATATCATAGCGGTTACCCAAGATTGTTTTAAATTAACACAATGCCTTATCGGATGATTCGTATTGCATGCGTTGAAGTTTATTTCATCGGGGGTCGCAGTAGCAAATTGTCGATATGAGATCATGCGAAAAGAATATGTGTGATGAGATGGAGCGATCATACCATTGAAGAAATGTTATATTTAGGATCGGGGACAATCATGTTGCAAATTGCACATCGCACACCGAATCTTGCGATTTTTACTTTGCACATTGCACATTGTGCATCGCAGATTTTGGAATAGTGACATGATCATGAATAAAAATGTGATGAAGCGATTGCGATATCAACAATGCGATGGATGACGTGGCTTTCGACATAATGATATGAGCACCAAAAATGCGATGAACGATATTGATATCGGCATATCGGAATATTGGAAAATAGTCATGTTGGAAATGCCAATATGATTCTTGCGATAGCAGTGATGCAATGTTTATAATAATCAGTGATGAGCGAAGAGAAAAAAAATGATAGCGATGAGCAATCAGTGATGAGTTATCGCATCGCAACTTTTAAAATGAGCGCACAGGGATGTATTCAATTTTCCTCCCAATTTGTGATTTGCGATTAGACTTATCACATCGGAGGTCTTTCAAAGTTAAATTTTTAACCAATTGTCATATGACTTTACCGATTCGCGATTGCGGTCAAATTTTTATCGCATCAGAGCTTTTCGAGTGCAAGAATTAACCTTGTGCCTAATGCGATATGTGTGTTTGCGATCTGATCCATCGCATCAGAACTTTTGTGATGAAAAACAAACTTTTAAATTTATTCCGATGAGATATGCAATTTATTTTATCGCATCGGAGTTAAAAAAACGACATGTTAAAATTTTTCTTTCATATTTTTGTGAAATGTGATGAATGATACGGCTCTCTGTGATCAGCAAAATTAAGTGCATGATGTAACAAATATGATATGCTGATATGCGATGTAGAATGAGCCCGATAAATCTATTATGAAAGTTTAATATCGCATCGGGTCCGATACGTCAGTGCTTTTAAAATTATGACCTTACCACTATTGCGATCGAACGGATGCGATATTTCTTATGAAATTGATTTAAATTTAATATCAGGTCCCGAATTATGTATATATCACAATATTGGTAAAGTTGATTATTGGAGATCGGTGACTCAAGATAATGGAAGTATATTCAATTGAAACCTCCGAGATGCAAAATGCGATATGATATTTTATGAAAAACTGAATGAGGTAACACATCGGAGGTCTTGCATCAGAAATATAAAAATCAAGTTGAAACATTTCGAACATGAATTTTGCGATACTGTTTTAACTTTCAATTGGGTTTTCTAATGAATGAAAGTAAATTTAAAGAATGCTCAAATTCTAATGAATCACAAAATAAAATTTCCCTGAACCTGTTGCAAATTTGAAATGGGTTTGCTGCTTACTTAAAGTTTTAAAAACAAATGAAAACCTGCAAATAAAACAGAACAGGAATAAAAAATAAACTAAGGAAAAGAGAAACTATTAATAGATGAAAATGAACTTGTAAATGCGTACCTGGAAGAAACTTTATGGTAAATTTTACCTTTTTTGAAGTTTCAAGTTCTCCCAATTTTCTATAAGTTCAACATCATTTTCTTATTTTAATTTAAAATACTAATTAATTATTGCATCCCTTTCAAAATTACATTGGAAGACTAGAGTAGTAAAAATGAGTTCTTAGAATTACTTGTGAAAAAAAATAAATTGTCAAGTGATAGAAAATTCCTGGAATTTCTTCATGTATGATTAATGTTATGAATTTTGAAAAACAAGAAAGTTGAAGACTTGACAAATAAGTATGATCAGATAATTCAAGAGCTTCTCAAATGCTCTAGGTTGCTTCTCTATTATTGAAATGGATGCCAAAAAAGAAATTGGATTCATTACTTGTTTTATTGAAAAAATAATGAAATAAATGCAAACGGAAAAGAAAATTAATCTATTCCTATTTCTAACTTAATGAAGGAAACATGACTAGGTGTAGTCATACTTTCAATGAATCTGTTAAAGCATTTTAATTCCTGCATGTATGTACATGTCAAACATTAGTAAAAATGTAAATATAATTAAACTACAAAAACTAAATCTGAAAGCAGAATGTATCTTTATTATTAGTGGCTTATTCACCATTACCTTCTCTTGAAATGCCCTTTCCATCTGAATTTCAATTGGATCATAGAAATCTGGATGGATTTCCATTATTGAGTGGGAGAGGTTTAAAATAAAAGACAACAGGCCAGGTTGTAGAAATGATCTTTCAGCAATAATGGCCTGTGTGATTTTGTTAGTGTTATGATTAAGTGCTAAATTATTAACGATCTTCCGTGAAGGAAAGCTTTCCAAATATCTTTCAAATTGATTAATGAAAATTGGATGGGAGTATGATAAATCCAACAGAAGATTATTAATTGAATTAGATTGCTGGTCATATTGTGAAAATACACTCGCTTGTTGGTACTAATTTTGAGAAGAAAGAATTAATTGATAAGGATTAAACATCAATTGAAATTGAAAGTTTAACAATTCTTGATGTTCGCTATTATAATTTAAATCTTCGTTTATCCATTGACGCAATGCATCAATTGAGTGTTCAATATTGAGCCGCTCAATATGCCAGCATAAAGTATCTAAAATTTTAACACTAAAAACAAAAAATAAATCTGAAGTTAAAAATAAATGTTGAAATAATAACAAAATTGAATCATAGTTTACACTAGTGTTACAATTATTGTTACAACACAATTGAGACTGATTTAAAGAAATTTCATCTTCACAAGAATTGGGTAGAATAATGTAATTAGAATGATCGTTGATACCCATTTGTGAATTAGAGAGAAGGGTATGACTCTGAATAGGAATGTGATCTTGATCATCATATAAATCATAGATTGGAATGGTTTCTTGAATGCTAAAATCATAAGTATGATTATTTGTTTGAAAATGAGAACTATTTCGAACAATTTATAAATTAGATTGTTCTTCATTGTCACATGTGATTAGACTTTGATCATGAGGATTCAATTGTAAATTAGACACATCAATATCCTCAATATCAAAGTAGTTATCATAAATTATCTCAAGGAATTTATTAGAATTCTCTTCCATTTTATTCAATGAATTGAGAGAAGAAGAAATATTTAGCTCATGTTCATTAATTTCAGAAGAATGATCATTAATTAATTTTATATCCTGATAAAAACTAATTGGAAATTCATTTAGATCAGCCTCTATGTTTTCTGAAATATCTTTAATGTGAAGAGAGGTTAAATTTCTATTAGAAAAATTATCAAGATAAAGAGAAAAATATGGATCCGAAACAATGCATTTGAAAATATCTCTATTTGAGTACTCTGGTGTATTTTCTTCATTGCAATTTTCAGATTTAAGATCATTTTCTTGGCTACTTATGCTTTCTTGAAGAATGTTGCTTTGTTGATATGAATTTGGAATTTGCTCATCATGAAAGAATTTAGAAATTTGTACAACAGATTGTTTATTATTGGAAAATTTAATCATTGATGGTATTCGACAGATTATGATCTGATTTTTTGATTCTAATGCATAATGATTTTCAGATTTCAAAGTGGTGTCTTCATTAATACTTTTGCTAATATTTTCTTGAAATTCATCAGTGAAATTAAGAGGAAATTGATCAAATTTTGAAATAATTTCTCATGGGTTTTGAATGGAAGAAAGAGAGAAAATATGTTCAAGCCAATATAATAATTCTTTTTTTGAAGGTTTATCTTCAGTTTTAAATTTTAAACAATTTAAATGAAACCTGATGGTAAAATCAATTAAAGAGTCACATTCAAACCTTCGTAGATCTTCAAAATCATCACATACCTGTTCGTAAATATATCCGTCAAATTTACAAATGAAAATTATAACAAATTGATCCCAACTGTGAATTGAGGCAACCAGAAGAGTTCTACACCAGTTTCTAGCTTTTGCCACAAATGTGAGAGTAAAAATTATGCATAAAATGCCTTCATCAGTTCCTTGAAAATCATAATTTGAAACATTTTGAATAAATTTAAAGAGATGATTAAAAGCAGAATATTTTTTCTTACCATCAAACTTTACCTGAGACAAAAGTCTTACTATTTCTGGTGGAGTATTGGAAGATGCTTGTCCAGAAATACAACTCCAAATTGGAAGTTTTAAAGGAGCCATTGTAATAAAAATGAAATGTTAGAATTCAAAGACTCCAAAGTAAAAAAAGTCTCAGCCCTCCTTCTAGTGCCAAAAATGTTGAAGCTTCGAAAATCGTTGTGACAACATTGCGGGATAACCACCTGATCTAGACCTTAATACAACTCATTTTCCGTTTATGATAGTGGCTTCGACTGGTTTAACTAGGCCAGTTACCTTTTCCCTATCGATATTGGTTTACGATGTATCTTTAACTACCAATAGACAAGGATATCAGATCACTTCTTCTTGCTGATCGGGCAAGAGAATGACCCTTAAGCTGATTTGGGTTCAGCCAAACCATAACTAAGATTTTGTCTCTTTGAGGAGAGGACTTAAAAGAATGTAGAATTTAATCTAAATGCAAACTTATTCTATAATGCAAGGAAAAGAAACTAATCTAAATCCTATCTTAATTAGGTAGATATAGATCTAACCCAACTAAGAGTAAGATAATTAAATGATGAGAATTTAAATATGTCCGACTTTTAATTAATGTCAATCAAACGAAGAAATTCAATTTAGCTAACATTTGTGAGTAGCAAAACACATCCCATTGAGACCATTTAACTGAAATAATAAATAAACAACACTCCGGGAGAAATTCACAAAAGTGATATTGATTGTCAAATCAATCAAGCTAATAATTAAATAATAATATGCAGAAGAAATTCGCAACACATTACTATTTAATAAATTAGTTGTATAAGACATATTTCTGAATAAATAGATACTCAGAAATCAAAGTTTAATTCATAAGAGCAGAGATACATAACAATATTGGGACAAATTATCCATATCAATAGAAATGTATAAACATGAATAAAATGAAACAACCATTTTATTAACATAAAAATAGAACTGGTATTTCATATAGAAATGCCAAAAATACTAGTTAATTGAATCCGCTTCTCTGATCCTGGTCTCTAATAGTCCTTTACATTACTTTAATTTCTTCTTTCAAAACTAGAGCTACATAAATGCAAACTCTGCCCATCATACATAATTCAAGATACAAAGAAAAAAGCCCTCAATAATGTTCAGATCTGAAATTTTCTCTCCTCCCTCCTACAACTCTAAATTCCTATTACAGGAATGCTTTTAGAAGTCTAGAATTGCAGAAGAGAGCAGCCATGTTCAAATTCTGCAATCTGACATTTATAATATTTCCAAAAGAATTTTGAGAGGAGATTTTGTTGAAGAAAAATCTACCCAATCCAATTTTAATTGCTCAAAAATTCCAATCTTTAATTGCTGGCGTCTTCTCATTGATTGAGATCTTTTTCTCCATATCCTTTCTACTGTTTTTCCTACAAAAATAAATAAAAATGAATTAAGATGCAACAATAAAATAAAAATATCATTTTTTGGCATTAAAACAAATCCAATCAAATTCTATTTGAATTAATAATTAAAAATAAATTATAAGTTCTCTATTAATGCTTGGAATGGTTTAATTGGCCAAGGATATCATTGATGAGAGAATCTGCGATTAGAAGAGGCTTTGGGCAAACGAAAATGAAGAAAATAAAACTCAAAAAAATTTATTTTGTTTTGGAAATTCGGAGCTTGATTTTCCGCCTGATTTTTGACTCAATAAATGACCAAATCTGTTAGTGAAACCTTCTCAGAAATGTTCTCTTTGATTTTCTCTTTCCAACGAGCTGTCCTAGGCCTCATTTGGCCAAGTAAAACTCAATCTATGAGCATCCAAAGTTAATAAGTCAAATCTGATATAAATCTGAAAATTCCGTTGCTGGGCTAAAAAAATGAGAATTTTAATTAAAAATATAATCATAAATTAGACTCTAATTATCTAATAATTAATACTAATTTAATTGTTAATCATAAACTAAACTAATTATTTAAATTAATATTAATCTAACTAACTAATATAATTAACTAAACAAATTAATATAATTAATAATTAATTATGATTTAATTAAATTAATTAGATTCTACATATTAATTAATTTAACTAATTTAAAATTAATTATTTAAATGTTAAATACCAAATCTATTATTAAATCAAAACTAAAATAACACTAATTAATACTAAACTAACACTTAAACTAACACTACCCTAATACTAACACTATACTAACTTAAAACTAACCTACCACTAACGCTAACTTAAAATTAATACTCCCATTACATTAAACTAACACTAACGTATGAGTTTGAGTGATGCTTCAAAATTAAAAACAAAACAAGTAACTTACGACCCTTTATCGCAATCAGCATATCGGGAGATAGGAGGAATGAAGGTATGACTTCGCTCGGAATATCGGGGAGCTCGAGGTTTTTAAAGAAACGCTTCCATTGAAAATTTCCGATGCAATGATGCGATGTAATAAAACTCCTTTTATATATATATATATATATATATATATATATATATATATATATATATATTTTATATTACGTTTTAATTTAATTAAATTAATTATATTTTATATAATAATAAATTTAATTAATTTAAGATTTAATATTAAATATCAATTTTTTATTTTGGTTTTATTTAAATGATGTTTAATTAAATTATGAAATTATCTAAAGTGTATTTTCTTATATAAACTACAGCCACTTTGATAAAAATAAAAATTAAACTACAACCACTTTGATTTTTTGAGTTTTCGAGATTAGTAATTTATTTGAAAATAGAAAATTGGAATAAATGATTGAAATCCCGATGCTTTATGATTTGGCTGTATAAGGAAAAATAAAAAATGTTAGTAATAACTAACTAGGAGTTAATATTTAAAATTAATGCATTATTGAACTAATTTAATTACAAAAATGGAATATTGTACATTTTATGTATTTTTAATCCAAGCAACATAAATGATTAGAGTTCAAAGGAGTGCCATTTACAAACCAATTGATCAAATGAGGTGAAACAAGCATCAATGAAAAGCTTATAATAAGTCAATTGTAACAAGGCAATCAAAACAAGAATCTAAAGAAAATGAAAAAATAACAAAATCGTAGGATAATTAACATAATAAAAATCCTAAAAGCCATTTAACCAAAAATTTTATAGAAAGGGTCCCCATTTTTTGAAGTGAACAAGTCAAAAATGGGGGGTTGTGTTTTACCACAACAGGTTGTTGTTAGATATCTCCTCCCAATAGCATATTCATGGTTTCCATCATCTCTTCTCTGATCCCTCCGAGGAGTACAAGTTTAAGTGAGTCAAGATCAAGAGTACATTTGGCTCTATTATAGTTCAATTGAAACCTCTCTTCATATTCCTCTAAGGATTCATCCAGCCCTAGGGTCATCCTAAAGGTGTCATCCTTAGTTTCCTTGGACCTACAGTAGTCTTTGTATTTGATGCTGAAGGTCTCTTCCATATGTGCCCAGGTAGTGATGCTATCCCCAGGCAGACACATGAACCAACGCAAGGCTGCATCCTTAAGGCTGGATGGGAATAGCTTCAACTTTTGATCATCAGAGGTGTAGTCATAAGTCCTACAAACAACAAAAAATTCAATCATGAATGTGTCAGGGTCCTCAGAGGTAAGTCTATGAAATTGTGGAAGAGCTGAGGGGCTAAAGTTTTTCATCTTAGTTTCCCCATTTTCCTCTCTTATGGGAAAGGCTCTGTGGATCCTAGCCATGGTTAAGATAGGTGAAGCAGGTCCCATAGTTGAAACAAGGTCTTATTATTCTTCCCCAATAGGATTCTCAAATTATTTAGAAGGCTCTCCTATAGGGGGTTCAATGTCACTGCCACTGAAGAAGAGTGAAGGGTGGCCAGGAGGTGATGCGGGGGTTTTAGGTAAGATTTGTCTTTGAGTATTCCTACTCCTATGAGGCATGAAAGTCAGATATTTTTGTATTTTTTTCAATATTTATGAAATTACATGTAAAGAAAGGAAATAAAAAAGGAATGCTAAAACAAAATCAAAATATCTACTAGACACCTCCCCGGCAATGGCACCAAAAAGTGGTGAACCGTGGTATTGCACCAATAATGCTGCAAATCTGAGGGGTTTCCCTACCTTACTTTATCAACCTAGGGTTCGTAAAAACTTGGAGGTGACAGTGCTATATGCAGAGCAGATGCATTATGTTCATGTCATCCTCTTCTTCTTTATGAAAGGGTGTTATTTCTTAGACTATGATAAAAACTGAAATGTAAATTGCTGGAAGGAAATGAAAAAAAGGGAAATCCTTAATTGGCAGAAAGGAAATGAAGGAAATGAAACTAATTTAATGTGTAGAAAGGAAATAACATAAAGAAACTAAATTAAATTGCTGAAAATAAATGGCAGAAAGGAAACTAAACTAAATTTATGAAAGGGAACTAATTTAAACCACGCTAAACTTGGCCAATCGGCTAAACACACCCTAATTATCTTACGCTCTATCTACCATGCTTCTATCCATGCAACTAAGCTGTTCATGACTTAATTCTAATTGAAAAATTGTTGATTTGCATATTGGAGGAAAAAATGGCTAAAGAGGCTAATGGAGGGCTTAACACTTGAAACAAGGCTTAGAAGTGGAAATTGGGGGTTTAAACCTGATTAAAACTTTATTTTAGCGCAAATATGCTTCGGAGCGGAATAATTTGAAAAGTGCAATGGAGCAAAAAGTTGTGAAGTTGGAAGTGCGACAGGCTAAAAGCTATGACGTGTGAAATGAGATGGGAAAGAACTGTGAAATGCGAAATGTGAAAAGGAAGAACTATGAAATGCAAAATACGAAAAGGAAAAAAATGCAAAATGAGATTTATGATGTGTGATGTGGTGTTGAATGATGGCAGAGCTTGATCTCAATATCACAATCAACAAATAGGAGCGGTAAGTCTTAAAAGAAAAGGGAAAAGGTTGCAATGTGGTAAACGTTGCGTAGTGTGAAGTGAGATATCGCAATCGTAATATCGCAAAGTGGGAGGGATAGTGGTAAGTCTTGAAAGAAAAGGGAAAAGTTTGTGATGTGGTAAACGTTGCGTAGTGTGAAGTGCGATATCGCAATCGTAATATCACAAAGTGGGAGGGATAACGGTAAGTCTTAAAGGAAAATTTAAAAGGTTTGAAGTACGATATGCGATGCAGTGGATGACGTGGCAGTGGGACCAATATTATTGCAAATATTATTGCACTGGAGCATTGTAACTATTTTTGAATTGGACATCAGTAATACAAGCACGTTCATAGGATTCTTGAGCTATGTTAATGGTGATGGCATCCCTCTTTGTTAAATTCTTCTGCTTTGTTTTCCATATTGTACATAAGTTTCTATGATAATAGAACATAAATTTTAGATTGAGATATGCTATTTTGGCACCTTAACTCTGTCTATGACTATTATCTTTATGTTTTCCTCTACAAATTTTAATTAAAGAATTCAGGGGTGTCCTGCTCTTTAGTTTCACCTAGCTTTTTGTCTTGATTTTTTCTTAGTAAATTTTAGCTAAAGAATTCAGGGGCGTCCTGCTCTTTGGTTTCTCTTAAACTATTATCTTAAATGCCTTCTTTGAAGTTTAGTTAAAGAATTCAGGGGTGTCCTACTCAGTAATTTCACTAAATTGTTATCTTGAATGTTTTCTTTGTCTGAAAGTAATAACTAAAGAATTCTTAACTAATTTTTAGGATTACTGGATTTTTGTATTGACGCTTTCTTAGTAAAGTTTAACTAAATAATTCAGAGGTGTTCTTCTCTTTAGTTTTTCTTGAAATATTTATCTTAAAGGCTTTCCTTGTTAAGGTATAGTTAAAGGATTCTTAATTTCCATTTAGTTTTATCGAATTCACAACTTTTTTTCATCTCATATTCATCTTACCTAAGAAGATCCATTTTATATAGTTATTTTTCCCTATGAAAACCCTTGAAGATTTTATGTACAATTTAAACCTTTTATGACTTTGTAGCCCAATGGATTAATCTTCCCACACTCTATTTTTTCAACCTGACAATCAACCAAACAAAAAAAACAACCCCAAACTTCATAACTAGCCTAAAATCAAAATAATATAAGCATAAATATAAATAAGTTAAACATAAACATAGAGATAGCCCTCTCTGAGCCCAGGAAGTCTAGGTCCTGGACTCCAAAGTGGTTTGATGTGGTTCCCTACTACTTGTTCTTTCCAATCTTGAAAATTACAAGGAGCGAACATATTGGCGAGTGTACTGGGGAACCTGAGTTATTAAAAAGATTAATATTTACTAAAGAACTCAGAAACTCCACTTAAATTTAAAATGAAACAAGTATTAGCCGAGAATGGTCCTTAGTTTCTGATGGTGGACAACGTTCAACCTTAAGAAAGTTGAAATCATCCACCTAGTGACTCCACTAGTTTTCAGTAGGCCTCTTGATTCCACTGGTTTTCTACAGACTCCACTGGGAAATTATTGAGAAATCCTGATATTATCAAAACTCAAATAGAACCTAGTCACAATACTTTGTGAGTTAAGTATTTCTTTCACAGATTTCTTTATTTTTCAAACTATTATAAAACTTTGAATCTCTCTGTGCCTTGGGTCCAAGTTCTGGCTTCTAGAAGAATCTATACCAGATCCCATCCTGACCCAAATCCTCCTCCAATAGTTGAAAATCTAGAGCACATCCTAAGGAAATCTCATAAACCTGAGAATCCAACTGTTAGTAGACCTATTCAAAAGTCAAGCTCCTTACCTGAAAACCTTAAAAAATTATACGATATCCTAATTGGCTCACCCCTGGAACAAATATTGTCCAAGACTAAATCCCAGAGTTGGATAACCCAGATAGTTTTAGACCCATCCATCTTAGAGCGGAATCATGTTGTACTAACTTATACCCCCATTCATACACCCACTGTTCACCTTCCCCCATTTAACCCTCAGCCTCCTTTTGTCAACCCTCCACTTATTAACCCCCCTTTGTTTCCCCAACTACCAACCATGGCAACCTGGTATGCCCCATTAGTCCTACCATTTCCTTTAGTAATTCTATCGCAGGACTATCAATCCAAAATCCATTTATTTGATGCAAGTGGTTCTACAACTGCTTAACAACATGTGGATAAAATGGATGACTATTGTGATAGACAAGAAATAGATGATGAAACTGTTAAACTAAGAATGTTTTCTCAAAGCTTAGGGGGAGAAGCAAGAAATTTTTTTAAAAGCCTAACCCCTAATAATACACAAGAGCTCCCTGCTTTTCATCAACTATTCTTAAACAAATGGGAAGTCAAGTAAAATCCTCTCCAAGTCTTATCAGAGTATGAAAACATCAAAATAAATGTTGGAGAAGGTGTCTGAGATTACTGCACTAGGTTCAATAGTGTATATAATTCCCTCCCTCCTCATATGAAACCCCTAGAAGGTATAGCCCTAATGAAATTTCCATATGGTTTTGACCCATAAATTGCTTATCAACTAAGGAAAAGAGACCCTCTTACATTAGAAGACATGCAGAGAGGTGGAGCAAGTGTAGAGGCAAATCTGATTGCCAAGAGGGCTAGAATGAGGAATGAAAAGAGAGTCACATATAGGGAAGTGGCTATACCCTCATATTTTGTTACTAAGATTGATAACCTTGTCAGAACAATGGAGAGGATGATGGAAAGAATAAATATAAATGAGGGAGTTTTTACTAGAGAAAACCAAACAACTCCTCAAAAGGGAAACTAGAACCAAAACTAAAACTTTAGGAGAAACCCCCTTCAAATAAGACAAAGACGACTTGACCAGCAAATCAAACCTCCTTTCCAAGAAAACCGTTGATGAGGATGAGGGGGTAATTGAATAAAAAAAAGAGATTCAAATCAATCTAATGAGAGTATAAAATGAGGATATTGTTTTCCTCACTGAGGAGGAGCAATGCATGTTTGCTTTGACTCAATTTTAAGAAGAATGCCTAGAATCCGAAGACTATAAACAAGGATTTGAAAATTCCATCATAGAAGTCCATAGGAAATATGACCTCAGAAGCAAGAAAACTCAAGACATTCCCAAGATTAAAAAAACCCCAAAATTTCTGCTAGAAAAACCCCTAAAATTGATCCTCAAAATACAACAGAAGCTTCAAACATAATGGTTAAAAGTTGTGATAAAAATAAAAACAAAAAATGACCATAAAAAAGCACTATTGCATCAAATATCAGCCCTAATAAAGTTGATTGAAATGATATCCCTAGTACAAATCAACAACCTGAAATTGCTGCAAATACAATGTCTGACAAAAATGACTTAAATCTACCAAAAAGAGAGACACCATTCAGTATTGATAATGAAATTGCCAAGATAAAAATATCCATACCTTTTACTGAATTATTTGGCCAAGAGGTCTATAGATCCCAAGTTTTGAAAGCGTTAAACATAGGAGAAAATGCTGATACTATAAATTTGAATGATGAAAAACATGAGCTTTTGTTAGGACCTGAAGTAGAAGGAAAATTTCAAGAGGGATTTGTGCCCCCATTTTATGTCAGTTTGAATATTCATGATAAAATCCTTCACAATTCTATGATAGATTCAAGACTTCTCATAACCTCATGCCAAAGGTAGTTATGGAGAGACTTGGCCTTGAGATAACTAGACCATACATAGACTTGTACTCTTTTGACTCCAGTAGAGTTGAATGTCTAGGCGTAATCAAATATATTTGTGTTACCTTAGCACAAATATCATCCAAAAGCCTAGTAATTGATATTTTAGTGGCTGACGTTCCCGCTAAATATTCCATGCTTCTATCATGCTCATGGGGAGCCAAAATCCAAGGCACCCTTCAAATGGCAATGACCTATACTACCATAGCTGTCTTTGGTCAACAAAGAAGATTATATAGGGAAACTCATATGAAATGCATGGTTAGTAGTAAAGAAAAGCCTGATAACTCCCCTATCTACTCTGTCCACTCATGCCTTGATTCATTTATCCCTTACAATGATGAAAACATTAATGAACAAGTAACAATTGATAAAAAATTAGTGGAAAAAGAAGAGGAAGAAGAAGAACAATCAGACCAAATAGAAAAAAAAAAAAAAAAAAAAACTCAGGTCTGAAACTAAACCTCTGTGGAGCATGATTTTTAATGGTTCTTCTGGCTAAACTGATGGCTGAAGAAAATTTTCAAGCACTAGACATCAACATGGTTCACTCATTGGATGAACAAGAGGAGCTAGCGACTCCACCTATTAAGGAAGCGTTCCTAAATTCTCCCTAGTATGTTGATATACTGTATGTGCCTTTTAATCTTAATGTTCCTCTTGGTTTTTCCAAAAAAAAGGCCAGATTATTAAAACTAAAGGCTGTAAATTTCTGCATTTTGGAAAAAAAATTATATTGGAAAAATTTTGGTGGTGTATTGATTAAATGTTTGCCTAAAGAAGATGCAGATAGGATTATGCATGAATTTCATGAAGGAGAGTGCGGAGGTCACCTGTATTGGAAAAACACTGTTAATAAAATCCTTAGGGTTGCTTTCTATTGGTCTACTCTCTTCCAAGATATCCACAAGATGGTAATTTCCTATCATAAATGTGAAATCTTTGAGGGTAAAAGAAAGATGTTGCCTTTTCCATTAAAACCCATCTCTGTTGAAGCTCCTTTTCAACAATGGGGTATAGATTTCATTGGATAAATCCATACTTCCTCCTCTTCCCAGCATAAGTGGATCCTTACTACAAATGACTATTTCACCAACTGGATAGAAGCGATTCCTTCGAAGACTACCGTAGACTCAGTAATTATCAGGTTTCTTGAAAACAACATCTTATCCAGATTTTGTTGTCCTAGAAAAATCATTACTGAAAATGCTGCTACCTTTAAATCCAATAAAATGGTGGTTTTTTGCCACAAATATCATATTATTTGGGACATTCCACAACTTATTACCCTCAAGGTAATGGGTTGGTTGAATCCTCAAACACAATTCTAGTGAATATCATTAAAAAGTTGTGGGAGGAAAACAAGAAATCATGGCACAAAAAATTGGTACATGCACTATGGGCAAACACTCTAAAAAATAATAAATCAATTGATATGTTGCCCTATCAGCTAGTCAATGCAACAGATGCAGTCTTCCAAATAGCCTTTGGAGTGCCAGTAATGAAGCTCTTTCAAGAGATGCAGTCTGAAGATAATGATATATAAAGAATAATAAACCAAAATATTCAACTGCAGTAAACCAAAGAAGGAGTGTACAATAGAACGTAGTTGTTACATGAAAACAACAAGAAAATATTTGAAAAAAGGACCAAGGCAAATTATTTTAAAATTGGAGACAAAGTGTTGAAGTGGGATTCCAGAAGAGAAGATAAAGGGAAACATTGAAAAATTGATAATCTATGGAAAGGTCCATACATCATTCATTCTACGAGAGTTAATAATGCATTTTTCCTACAACAAATGGATGGAACAGATTTTTTTGGAAGTCCTATCAATGGCAAGATGCTGAAACATTATTTCAGCTATAAATATCAGTTTAGTTTTCTTCATTGTATATAACATTGCTTAAGTATGTCTCAAAAGAAGTTGATCTAAGTAAGACAAAAAAGAAAGGCAGAAAAAGAAGAAAAGAGGGCAGATTAAAAAGAAAAAGGTAAGCCCCATACTAAAAAAAATGAATGTTCTGAAAGTGTGCAAGTAAAAATTCCACTACTCTTTAGAAGCCTTGTTCAATCATATAGTCTAAACATGATTATACAAATTTTGAATTTTCGCTGATAAGTTAGAAAATGAAGGTTTTCCAAATTGTGAAATCTTGGTTTATCAGTAGGTAGGTAGAAAAATGACATTGGTTCCAAAGCCTAATATGAACCAATAAGAAAGGTAAGGGATAAGTGACAAATGAAAGATTTAAAATGAAAGACCTTAGTTTAGTTTACTTTTTTGCAAATAAAACTATGTGCAACTGGTCCTAAAAATGCCACAATTCATGGTGATCAAAATGCTTAATCTTGATTCATTCATGTTTTTTGAATTCATGTTGATAGTTAGTGAATAAAAAATCTGGCCAAACTATTTAATATTGGAAAATCAGTAGTTAGGTGGAGAATAGAAGAGCTCATTAGTTTAATCTGAGCCTTCGAAAGTTGTAAGGTTAGAAATAGATAGTTTTCTTTCACAAGAGAAATGATGTCAAGGTTTGTAGGTATAAATGCACCTCAAAAAGAAGAAAAATCCTTTGAATCATAGGTTGGGTAGGTAGGTATGCGAAATAATTCTTAAACACTTGAGCATGTTCAAAATTTGCAATTTCAGGTTGTTCATTCAAAATCAGGAGCAAGTGTGTTTTAGACCTTCATTTGATGCAAACATGGATTTCATTTTTTAAAAGGTCACTATCATAAAAATTACAGTTGATCAAAGGTGACAATGGATAAGGCACTGATTTATGAAATCTAGATATTTGAGGTTCTTGACACCTCCTAAAGGAGCTTCCCTCCCTAGCTGGAGCCGATGTTAGTCTCCTGTATTCTACAATATCCCTAGATGTCTCTGTATTTTTTACAGTCTTCTGAAAATAACATTCCCTGACTATCCTTTATTTTAAGAAATTTCATTGCCTTCATTATTTTCATTTAAAACTCTCCATTTTCTCTCATTTTATCTTCCCCCAGTAGTCTCTTACTCTGAAATTCCATGTTTGACCTAAAACTCCCTCATTTTAGCCTTCTTCCCCTTCAAAAACCCCATTCCCATTTCTAAAAACCCTTCTCTTTCACTCATTCCCTTCCTCCATAAAAAACCAATGTAAAAACCCATTTTTACATTGTTTTGAAATAAATTTTAATCTCGGGTCCCATGTTAATAAACCCTGCTTTATTAAAATGTCGACCTCGTTATGTTCAAAGGCCCAAATCGCCTTTATATTTAAGCACCTCCATTTTAAATATGTCCCCGACCCCACTTTACTATTTAAACCCACCACTTTATGTTTAAACCCCAACCCCACCCTTTCAAACTAACTCGCAATCAATTAAAACTCGACCACTGTCCGATCTCCTTCTCTTGATCCGACAACTCCCAACCCATTTTGCATTTCCAATTTTCTGTCGTTTAAAACCTTGTAGGGCTTGCGAAATAGGAAATTTTCACACACCCATATTCATCCACGTGTCGTCCCTCCATCTTATCACATTCCCCCCAACCAAAACCACAAACCGCCTACGCCTCGTGCGATAAACCGGAAACCACCCTCCCCGCCTACCACGAAATTGTTGACTCTTGTTTGAATATTTTGGAGCCCCATACTACCGCCATAAACTCCTAAATCTCTTCGATAACCCCTGTAACATGTCTAACAGGCTTGAAAGGTCATTTTTTGAAACATGGGAACCAAAGAACCTCCAACGTCGGGACTTTGTCCAATGATTTCCCTGTTAGTTACAAGCCACCATTGCTCCCCTCCCTGCGGAGTTTCATTTTTTCTCAATATTTGTTTTTAAGTTTTGCATGTACCATACATATAGAGAGATGTGATAAGTTTTCATTTCTAATTCCAAGAACTATTAAATCAGGGTTCTCTAGGTGACAATCCAGAAGCCTTATTCATCAAAGGATTGGGAGCGCAAGAAAAAACAAGAAACAATGAAGAAGAAAGGGAGGCATTAATGATTTTCTGTGTTTATACATTCATCCCAGCAGCAGTATAAATGTTTATTTAATAAAAAAGGAAGTGAAAGAAAAATATTTAAACATAATGGCCAGGTTCAAAGTAAAGGACAAAATTAAGAAGGCATAAAGATGAAGACAAATGAAAAAACACAGTTAAAAGACAGAGGAAAGGCAATCAAAGAAATATCAAAGATAAAACAATTAAAGGTAATTGAGGTAAACCAAGCTGACAAAGGTTAAAAGAAAGCATATAAATAAGTAAAAGGAGAAAGGATAGTGACACCACAGGCAGTGGAAAGAAAGGATAAAAATGATGATAGATCAGAGTTTAAAGAAAAATCAGAGAAGAAAATCAATGAGGAAGACAAACATGACAAAATCACTTCAACAGTTAACTTATTCCCAATCACTTTGGCCACATACAACCAGATTTTGATTTAATATAAGATACTTATAGTTAATATTATAGTCAGAGATATTTTAGCAGTTCAATAGCTATTGTAAAATTTAATGTTAAAGGAAAATTAGTCAAAGTTAGCTCAGTAGTTAATTAGAAAGTTATTATTACAACAAGTCTGTCTGTGATATTTTGGCTTGTGCCTTGCATGGTTTCAAATGTAAAGATTACATTTACTCTGTAGTAAATATAAATCTGTCACCCTAGATTAGGGAAACCTCCTCATCTGCAGTTAAATACTACATGTATTATTCATTATTACTGTTGGTTGGTTGGTGGGTAGGCTGGGTTTTGATCAGACTCTCAGTTGCAAAGATTATTTCACTAGAGCATTGTAACTTTTTTTGTACTCGACATTACTAATACAAGCACGTTCACAGGATTCTTGAGCTATGTTAATGGTGATGTTATCCCTCTTTTTAAAAAATTTCTCCTTTGTTTTCCATATTGTACATCAATTTCTCTGATAATAGAACAAAAAATTTAGATTGAGATATGATTTTTTGGCACCTTAACTCTGTCTGTGATTATTTTCCTTATGTTTTCCTCTACAAAGTTTAATTAAAGAATTTAGGGCTATCCCACTCTTTAGTTTCACCTAGCTTGTTGTCTTGAGGTTTTCTTAGTAAAGTTTAGCTAAAGAATTCAACGGTGTCCTGCTCTTTAATTTCACTAAATTGTTATCTTGAATGTTTTCTTATTTTGAAAGTAATAACTAAAGAATTCTTAACTTCTCTTTAGGATTATTGGATTGTTGTCTTGAGGCTTTCTTAGTAAATTTTAACTAAATAATTGAGAGGTGTTATGCTCTTTAGTTTCTCTTGAAATTGTTATCTTAAAGGCTCTTATTGTTAAGGTATAGTTAAAGGATTCTTAATTGGCCTTTAGTTTTACCGAATTCACAACTTGTTGTCATCTCATATTCATCTTACCTAAGAAGATCCATTTGATATAGTTAGCTTGCCCTATGAAAACCCTTGAAGATTTGATGTACAATTTAAACTTTTTATGACTCCATATCCCAATGGATTAAGATTCCCACACTCTATATTTTCAACCTGACCATCAACCAAACAAAACAAACAACCCAAAACTTCATAACTAGCCTAAAATTAGAAGAATATAAGCATAAATATAGATCAATTAAACATTAACATAAAGAGAGCCCTCTATAAGCCTAGGAAGGCTAGGTCCTAGACTCCAAAGTGGTTTGATGTGGTTCCCTTCTACTTTTTCTTGCGAATATTGCAAATTACAGGGAGCCAACAGGAGGGAAATGGAGGCATAAAAACAATGTTCAGACTGTGATGATAGAGATGGAAAATGAAGTAGGAAGGGACCACAGAGTTTCTCTGGGGTTTTGGAAATGATTCCTACAAGCAACTTTGCTGATATATGCACGAAAAATGGATAAATGCATGAAAATACCATGGAAAGGGAGACTGGAAAATGGTAATTCAACTCTACTTCTAATCTAAGAAATAGTGAACATAAATCAGTTTTTGGGTCTGTGAGAAGGTTTTCCCTACTTGAGCTTTATCGATAGAGATGAGAAGGGGGTCTTGATCCACAAGTTTTTATCTTGTCTCCTCTATTCTATTACCCTCATAAGAAAATAGAAAAAATACAACAGCACATTGAAAGAGAAACTAAACATCAATGAAACTATCAGAAGCATAACTAATTGAATGAGAGAAAGTAGAGAAAAAACACAATATAGAGGCTAAGGCACATGTATTTGGACCTAACCCATGAGCCTAGCTCTCTAAAAATTAAATCATTAAAATCAAATCAGTTTGCTCATGTGATAAAATAATAACCTCATACATTTCTAAAAGTTTGATCACTGATTAAAATAATAAAAAGCTCAATAGCTTGCAACAAAGTTCCAACTAGAATCAACTCCCTTCCTATCTCTATCTCTGCTCTATTTATTCTATAGGGAAACTACCAAGAACTCCCTTGAAATATGGTGATTGAGTTCACTTGACTCCAAGTAAACATAGATTGAGTGCCCTCCTCTTTGAGTTTGTTGGCTGCCTCTGTGATGCAGGGGCATTAGACACTAGCCAGCAATGTAGGAGGTTTTGTCCACATGTTGTGGCTAGGAGGGTTCAAAATCATCAAATTGTAACAGCTAGGTGTCAATACCTCAGCTGACTTTTTCATTTAGATTAGTTAGAGTCCATAGAAGTCGAATAGGTTTGGATTCGATTCATCTGTCATGTTTCAGTTAATTGAATAGTTGTAATTAGGCTTTTGATTTACTAAACGGTCCTCGTAGAGGAACCGAACAGAATTTTTTTTAGGTATATAAATGTAATCCTTCGGACGTATTAAGTGAGAAGGAGGAGGAAAGAAGATATTTCTACAATAAAACTCTGTGTACTGAGCAATTTCTTCTAGTTAAATGAATTTCAGTTCCCGTCAATTATCCAACTGTATTGAATCGTTATTTGTGAAGAAATTGGTTAACTGTGAGGTGATTGAACACTGGTCTGTGTGAAATCGTGAACAGGGTTGTAGCATAATTGCCACGTTTCTCTGGTTATTGTTCTCTCGTGAATTGTCCGAACAAACTCTGTGAATTAAAACCCAAGTGCGGGCGAAGTCTGTATAGAAAAGCATGGTCGTTGGACTCTGTTCAATGGTGGAAATCCCGCTAAATAAAGAGATAACTTTTTTTTATTGAAATTCCTAACCGGAGTCAGACCCTGAGTTAAAGAGTCAAAGAATAGCGTAGCCCGACTTAAACCTTGGTCAAGCACTGTTTCAAAACCGCGAGTGGAGTTGTTAAACCACCCTGCCCATATCGCACCACTTTTTCGGGTTGAGTGGTATTCCCTAGTTGGGGAGCGATTCCATTGAATGGTGGACACGTAGCACACGGTGGGACCGCGAAAACCGCTTTTCTGAGCACCATCGCACGTTAACGTTCGCACCAGAAGGCGGAGCGATATCGCCGGATACCATTGATCTGGGGGATGTCATCTGACGGTGGTCATTTTATGGAGATGAGAGAAGGATAACCGGGTACGGTGTGCATTTGATTGGCTATTGATATATATATGTGGGGCCCAGAGCAAAATTTTTATTACAAAGTTTTGTGTTAAAAAGAAAGCGTCGAGTATTAATACGAAGTCTTGAAAGGTTAAACATTTGTTATAAGGTTTGGCGATGAAATAAAATCTCGGGAGATATTTTAAATTACAAATTTTGTTGATCGTGTTCATTTATCAAATTCCTCTAATTTGATAAATAAAACGCAAAGAAGTTGGGAAGACCACGTGGCAAAGAATTAAGTTAATTACGGGGAAAATGTTGACAGAATTACAGAAGCAGATCAGCTCTCCTTAGGGGGCTGACCTTCAGTTTTGTTGTCGTCATTTGTGGTATCGGAGCCAGGTTTTGAGTTGTTTTGCAGAGAATTGACATGGCAATCCGAGTTGGTAGAGGTGCTGGCAGAAGGAGACCTATTGCCAATGCAGAGGTGTTGGGGATGTTGCAGAGGGTCGAGGCCAGAATGGATGCCATGGAGCGAAGACAGCCCAGAGATCCTGAAGACATCAGTGAACCTGAAATAGAAGAAGCGGAAGAAAATCTTGAAATTCCTCCTGACATGAGGCTCCTTAGAACTTTTCTGGGGTCTGCAGTTAAGCCCAGAATTGATGTGTCGAGTTATACAGGAGGGCTGAATCCAGAGGAACTGGTGGACTGGATAAATGAAATGAATAAGTGCTTCGATTATGAAGAAATAAGCAAAGATAAAAGGGCCAAGTTTGCAGTGACAAAGTTGAAAGGACATGCTGCACTTTGATGGGATGGAGTGCAGGCAGAGAGAAGGAGAGTTGGCAAGCAACCTATCAAGAGCTGGACCAAAATCATGGCTAAATTAAAAGGTAAATTCTTGCCTAGTGATTATCAGATGACATTGTATAAGCAAATGCAGAACCTGAGATAGAGGTTGCTGATAGTAAAAGAATACAAAGATGAATTCTACAGAGTAAGCATAAGGGCTGGGCAATTCCAAGACACACCAGAGAAGACTGCCAGATATGTGAGTGGTCTCAAGCTAGATATCCAAGATGAGATTGGTCTTCTGTCTCCTAAGACAGTAGAAGAGGCCTATCAGATGGCCTTGAAAGCAGAGGAGAAACTCCTAAGGAAAAAATTTGCCAAGAAGAGAAGTAATTTCCATGGAAAGGGAAGTCAGGGTGGTAGAGGAAAGCCTACTACACCCAGGGATGGAGCTAAGAGTAGCTCACCTCAGAATGCATCTGCAGAAGATGATGCAAGGGGTAGAAGGGGTTATTATAGAGGAAAAAGAAGAGGAGGCAGAGACAGAGGTAGAGGTAGAGAATTGAGGTGCTACAGATGTCAGAAAGTGGGGCATAAGCACTATGAGTGCCAAGAGAATGTGGGTGCTGGTCTAAGAAATGTTGTTGTTGCCCAGGCTGGAGAAGAGGCAGAAATTGAAGAAGAAATTCTTCTAGAGAGGGGAGAGTCATTGGTGGTAAATAAGGTCCTGTTGAAGCAAGCCAAAGAGGTCACTAAACCTGCACAAAGGAAGACTTTGTTTAGGAGCATATGCAAAGTCCAAGGGAAATTCTGACAGCTAGTCATTGATAGTGGCAGCACAGAAAATCTAGTTTCCATTGAGGTAATAGAGAAGTTGAATCTGAAGACAAGGGAGCATCCCACTCCCTATAGGGTGTCCTAGCTGCATAAAGGGCACCAGCTGGTTGTAAAAGAATAGTGTGAGATAGAGCTGCAAATGGGCAAATACAAAGATAAGGTCCTGTGTGATGTAATGCCCATGGATGTGTGTCATATACTGCTGGGTAGACCTTGGCAGTTTGACAGAGCAGCAGTGCATGATGGCAAGAAGAACACTTACAAGTTCTTTAAGGATGGGGTACATCATACATTGATACCCATGGAAGAAGGAGAGCCATCAAGCAGAGTGGTTGATCCAAAGACCTTGTTGCTGAGCGGGAAGGAATATCTACAGCAGATTGAAGAAGAAGAGGTAAGCTTTGCTTTAGTTTGCAAGCCTAAGGTAGTTCTTACTTCTACAAAGATTTCTGATTTGCCAATAGAAATCCAAGAGATGTTAGACAATTATTGTGACATTGTTGTGGATGATTTACCTGATGAGCTGCCACCTGTGAGAAAGATCAGCCATCAGATAGATTTTATCCCTAGTTCAAATCTGCCAAATAAGGCAGCCTGCAGAATGACTCCCACAAAAAATGAGGAAATCAGGAGACAAGTATAGGAATTGGTGGACAAGGGACTGATCAGAGAAAGTTTGAGTCCATGTGCAGTACCAGCAGTATTGAGCCCAAAGAAAGATGGAGGCTGGAGGATGTGTACTGATTCCAGAGCAATCAATAAGATAACAATCAGGTACAGATTCCCTTTGCCCAGAATTGAGGATTTAATGGATTGTTTGAGTGGTGCTAAATATTTCTCAAAGATAGATTTAAAGAGTGGATACCATCAGATTAGAATAAGAGAGGGTGATGAGTGGAAAACTGCTTTTAAAACAAATGAAGGACTGTATGAATGGATGGTAATGCCTTTTGGGTTTTTAAATGCACCTAGCACTTTTATGAGACTTATGAATGAAGTATTGAAAGAATTCATTGGTAAATTCGTGATAGTGTATCTGGATGATATATTAGTTTTCAACAGAACTAAAGAAGAACATTTAAGGCATCTTAATCATGTCTTGAAGAAGCTGCACCAAGAGAAACTACTGATAAATTTAAAGAAATGCTCATTCATGAAGGAAGAGTTGGTGTATTTGGGTTTTTTTGTTTTTGCAGAAGGATTGAAGATGGACCCAGAAAAGGTTAAGGCAATTGTGGAGTGGCCTTCACCCAGGAATGTTTTTGAGGTAAGAAGTTTCCATGGACTTGCTAGTTTTTACAGAAAATTTATAAGAAACTTCAGTAAGATTAATGCACCCATAATTGAGACAATAAAGAAGAGAAGACAACCATTTAAGTGGACTGCTGAAGCAGAGAGAAACTTTAAAGTTTTGAAGCAAAAGATAACGGAGAAGCCTGTTTTGATTCTGCCTGATTTTACTAAGCCATTTCAGGTAAAGTGTGATGCCATTGGAGAGGCCATTGGAGCTGTGTTGAGTCAGGATGATAGGCCTATAGCCTATTACAGTGAAAAGATAAATGACACCAGAAGAAAGTATTCCTCTTATGAGAAGGAATTCTATGCAATTGTCCAGGCACTGAAGAAGTGGAGACATTATTTGATGTCCATGGAATTTGTATTATATTTTGACAATCATGCTTTGCAGTATATTGTACAATAGCCCAAGTTGAAACATAAGCATGCTAGGTGGGTAGAGTATCTCCAAGGTTTTAATTTTTTTTTGAAACATATAAGTGGCCAAGCCAATAAAGTAGCTGATGCTTTGAGTAGGAGGCACATGCTTGTTCAAGAAACGAATTTTGAAGTTGTAGGATTTGATTTTCTCAAGGAATTGTATAAAATAGATCCAGATTTTAAGGAAGCATTTGAGGCATGTAGTAACCCTGTTTTGACATATAGAAGCTAGTGGCTGGATTATTTCTTGCAGGAGGACTTGTTATTCAGAAGAAGCCAACTATGTGTACCAAAATGTTCCATGAGAGAAAATTTGATCAAAGAGAAGCATAGTGGTGGAATTGTTGGACACTTCGGTACTGATAAAACATATGAGCAGTTGAGTCATTTCTATTATTGGCCCAAGATGAGAGCAGAAGTGGACAAGTTTGTGAAGAATTGCAAAATTTGTCAGTATGCTAAAGGAAGGAGCCAGAATGCGGGATTATACACTCCCTTGCCTATTCCAGACAGGCCTTGGGACATGGTGAGTATGGATTTTGTTCTGGGATTGCCCAAGACTCAGAGAGGGAATGATGCAATCTTTGTTGTGGTGGACAGATTTTCCAAAATGGCACATTTTATTCCATGCTATAAAACTATTGATGCCACCCATGTTGCTAACTTGTTTTTCAAAGAAGTTGTTAGATTGCATGGGTTGCCCAAGAGTATTGTTTCAGATAGAGACACCATATTTGTGGGCCATTTTTGGAGGACACTGTGGAAGAAAATTGGTACCAAACTGAGTTTCGGCTCAACTTACCATCCTTAGACTGATGGACAAACTGAGGTAGTGAATAGGAGTCTGGGAAATTTGTTGAGAAGTCTTGCAAGAGAGCATCCCAAGCAGTGGGATCATATTTTTCCCCAGGAAGAATATGCATATAATGACTCACCAAACAGGAGCACAGGGCAGAGCCCATTCCATATTGTTTATGGAATGCACCCCAGAGGAATATCAGAGTTGAGAAATCTGGGAAGGGTAGAACTGAGGAGTGTAGATGGTGAGGAATTTGCTTCAGAGATCCAGGCCATACATGAACAAGTGAAACAACAACTACAAGGTAGCAGCATCAGATACAAAAGCATAGCAGAATTGAGCAGAAAAGAAGTTCATTTTGAATTAGGAGATTTGGTTTTGGCACACTTGAGAAAGGAGATATTCCCAAGGAAGCAGTATAACAAATTGAAGTTCAAAAATATTGGGCCATGCAAGATACTTAGAAATTTTTCTGCAAATTCTTATGAGATTGAATTGCCACCTGATGTTGGAATATCTCCAATTTTTAATGTTGCGGATTTGTACAAGTATGAAGATGATGGTGCAGAAGAAATATCAGCAGACAAGGAATAGATTGAGTGGAAGGAGCAACTACCTCCAACACAACCATTGCAACCAGAGAAGATATTGGACAAAAGAGTGTTCAGGAAGACCAGAGGACAAGAGTACTTTCAGTACTTAATAAAATGGAATGATAAGCCAAAGGAAGATGCCACTTGGATGACTGAAAGAATGTTGCAGAAGATAGGCAGATCAGTGGAAGAGCTCATGGACAGGAGCCCATGAAGAAAATTTCCCTTGGGAGTCTGATGCAGGGGAACTAGACACTAGCCAGTAATGTAGGAGGTTTTGTCCACATGTTGTGGCTAGGAGGGTTCAAAATCATCGAATTGTCACAGCTAGGTGTCAATACCTCAGCTAACTGTTTCATTTAGATTAGTTAGAGTCCATAGAAGTAGAATAGGTTTGGATTCGATTCATCTATCATGTTTCAGTTGATTGAATAATTGTAATTAGGCTTTTGATTTACTAAACGGTTCTCGCAGAGGAACCGAACAGACAAATGTTTATGTATATAAATGTAATCCCTCAGACGTATTAAGGGAGAAGGAGGAGGAAAGAAGAGATTTCTGCAATAAAAATCTGTGTACTAAGAAATTGCTTCTAGTTAAATGAATTTCAGTTCGCGTCAATTATCCAACTGTATTGAATCGTTATTTTTGAAGAAATTGGTTAACTGTGAGGCGATTGAACACTGGTTTGTGTGAAATCGTGAACAGGGTTGTAGCATAATTGCCGCATTTCTCTGGTTATTGTTCTCTTGTGAATTGTCCAAACGAACTCTGTGAATTAAAACCCAAGTGCAGGCGAAGTCTGTATAGAAAATCATGGTCGTTGGACTCTGTTCAATGGTGGAAATCCCGCTAAATAAAGAGATAACTTTGTTTTATTGAAATTCCTAACCGGAGTCAGACCCTGAGTTAAAGAGTCAAAGAATAGCGTAGCCAAACTTAAACCTTGTTCAAGCACTGTTTCAAAACCGCGAGTGGAGTTGTTAAACCACCCTGCCCATATCGCACCACTTTTGAGGGTTGAGTGGTATTCCCTGGTTGGGGAGCGATTCCATTGAATGGTGGACATGTAGCACATGGTGGGACCGTGAAAACCGCTTTTCTGAGAGCCATCGCATGTTAATGTTCGCACCAGGAGGCGGAGCGATATCACCGGATACCGTCGATCTAGGGGGATGTCATATGACAGTGGTCATTTGATGGAGATGCGCGAAGGATAACCAGGTACGATGTGCATTTGATTGGCTATTGATATATATATGTGGGGCCCAGAGCGAAAATTTTATTACAAAGTTTTGTGTTAAAAAGAAAGCGTCGGGTACTAATACGAAGTCTTGAAAGGTTAAACATTTGTTATAAGGTTTGGCGATGAAATAAAAGCTAGGGAGATGTTTTAAATTACAAATTTTTTTGATCATGTTCATTTATCAAATTCCTTGAATTTGATAAATAAGATGCAAAGAAGTTGGGAATACCACGTGGTGAAGAATTAAGTTAATTACGGGGAAAATGTTGAAAGAATTACAGAAGCAGATCAGCTCTCCTTAGGGGGCCGAACTTTAGTTTTGTTGCCGTCACTCTGGAACTCGAATTGCTGGAGAAAATATTTGGGGGAATGAGTCCACTTGACTCAAAGTCAACAAAGATTGAGTGCAATCCTCTTGGAGTTTCTTGGTTGACTCTAGAACTCGAATTGCTGGAGAGAATCTTTGGGGTACTTGAATCCAAGTATTTATGATAAAATCCTTATAAAAATTCTTAATAATTCATGATTTTCTGCATTCAACCTCATATTAGGCACTCGGAGTATGTTAGCCTTAATCAACACCTATACTAGCATCATAAAACCAAATAATAATAAAAATGCAAGAAAAAGAGATCTAAGAAGGAAAAAAGGTGATCATTAACCCCTCCAAATATTTTTAATGATGGAGATCATCAGTATCATATGATGAAGTGCTACTAGATTTCAAACTAAGAAGGATTCCTTGGAATAAGAGACTCCATTGTACATATGAATTGTGAGCTATTGTGAGAGGAGGACAATAGGAAATACTATAAAATGAATGACAATTTATCAACTAGTTATGGCATAATATAATCATCATATGCTTTTCCACACTTTATCACTATCTTTGTTGTTGGATTTTGTGCTAATTTTTTAGTGAAAATAGGTTTTTCTAAAGTATAAGGTTTGTAAAACTTGTTGTTTGTGTGCAAGTATTTAGCATAAGAGGGAGAGAAGAGAAAATATCTACGGTGGTACCTCAATCTAGTTTCATCAAATAAATGGCTTCAATCAATAGAAGGTATGCCCCCTTATTTTCTTTTGTGATTTCCTCATATGCATTCATTTTTGTTGGACTAGCTTGATTGTAACCTTAGTTGTTGGGAAAGTCTCTTGTAGGGTTTCCCGAATAAAGTACTCTACTATTGTAGAAAAATATATCCTTAAATAGAATGATAAATCCACTTGGGGTATCCCAATCGGTGATTTTTTATAGTAATTTCCTAATTTTGTAACAACTTTTGTTTAATTTCCTCAATATTGTACAATGTCTAGGAGTCGTAGGATAAAATTAGATTTGAATCCCTAGTGTTAAAAAACTCAACATCTAGGTTTTAACCTACTAGTTCCCCACTACATTTTAGACCATATGGTTTTTTAACTCAACAACACATTGTCTTCTATGTGACAGATCATCGTTGGCTCATCAGTGCTCAGTTACTTCTATGAAAAAGCATTGAAGTATCTAACCGAGGGTTTTGGTAGGGTTTCTCCTACAACGTTTTTAGTTTTCCTACATATATTTTTTCCTAAGTGTTTCTCTTCATATTTATTTTCTTGTGTCTTCCTTATTGTTTAAAACACTCAAATATACTTCCAATAAGTCCATTTTTTTTCCTTTTATAGGGTTTTTAATACCCTTAGCTTTGATTACTAGTAGAGACATTGGTGGAAAAATACCTTTGTTATCATTGTCCTACCAACCCTTCTTTTTCTTCTTGCTTGTGAGTGTGTTTGAATGATTGGATTTTTTTTATTATTGCATGCTTGTTTACTGTTATGGTTTTGGTTTTTAGTAGGTTTTCTATGTGTTTCATTTTGGTTTTCTTGTTGTTTGTTTGCATATGTGGTTCTGACATACATTGATCTCATAATTAATAAATAAGAGGGTGGAAGTATTCTATTCATCACTTCATTTGAAAATACCTTACCTTTTTTTAAGTGGGTTTCATAAAAAATAATAGCTTGCATGAGAATTTTTATACACAGTTTTCCTTGAAGACAAGTCACAAACACCACACATGTTTCATTCCATAGACATTTTAATTAATAAACAACCCCTAAAATAAACACATGGTAAAATTAATTCAATAATTTTCTTTTCTCCAGTGCCACATCCCTAGTAGCTCAGACTAGGCCTTGGAATAGGTTGGTGAGGTAAAATCTCCAATGGCAATAAAAAAAAAAACATATGATATTTATCTAGGGAGGGAGAATAAATTTGCAGTAGCACATTTCTTGGGAAAACCTTCTAGCACAAGGGCCAATCACGATCTCACGTTGGAGCCAATAGAGATATTACCCCACTTCACTTCGAATTGATGGCATTGGTATGCACATATTGATGGGGTCTCCTTAGGGAGGCTTTAAGACTCATACCCTCCCTTTGCATTTAGACCTAACCGGTGATTGTTCCCAAGGTTGGGTAGCTATACATGGTAACATTAGTTGAAATAATCTTAGAGACCTTATACGGGTGATGAAAAGGGGGACATCCTTGCTATACCTGGGGTAGATGATAGTTTGTAATTACTCAATTCTACTCGAGGGTGTCCACACATAATTAAGGGTACCTGCACCCGGGATAAAATATTTGAAGCAGGAGGATAGCATAACTGTCCCAAAAATATCTTCATAGTTGGCTTGGGAATTAATTAATTAATCTTTGATTGTGGGAATATCCCTTTGATCATAGGTATTCATGCTTTCTACTTAGATTTGATAGGTGCATGATGTCTGGCTATGTCTAGTGGGATTATTATATTTATTTTATCTATTCATATAACTATTTGTCCACAACTACGGTGAGTTTTAGTCTGCATCATTTTCATCTCCTTGAGCGTCTTCCTCCCCATGAGGAGGGTCCACTAAACTATAGATGGTACGATTACCCCTTACACTACCATAGGAACACCTTTTCCAAGGGTGACATTAGGAAATACTCAAGAGATCAAACCTTTCATTCTCCAAGTGGTTTACCATAGTATTCCACCTCATCCTCATACCCCTGTCACTCATACATCATCACCCACCTCCTTAGGTGGGAGTTTAAACTAGTATATATATTTTCACAATCCTTTCCTAGAGTCATTTTTGACAAGTACCAAACCCATGAAATAACGTAGTTGTCCAAAAATATTGTTACTATCCATCTCCCTAAGACTACTTCCATACCTTCCACCATGACCACTGGGACTACCTTCTACTTTTGGTAGAATATTACAGTATCATTTTTCCCTCCATTTATCAAATCCACTATGGGTACCTTCACACCATCAACCATGCCCCATCCATTCATATTTAGTGGAGGCTCCACCTCAACTATGAGTAGCATACCTTTGTCGTAGTTCTGAGGTTCAAACTCCACTTTCACATATGCATCCTCTAGGACCACTATAGGTTATGGTGTATCAATAAGGAGTATTTTCATAACCAATGGTGTAATTACATATGTTTGGAATCCTTTTACCCAATCCATGTAATTCCCTAGCTAAGTTGGGGACACTTTCATTTCTAGTTGGTTGAAATCTCCTTATGGAACTCAATTGTTAAGGGGATCTATGTTCCAAGGAACCATACCTTTTCTTTAGAATGTGAAATGGGTGTTAAAAAATTTCCATAACAACATGCTTAATCCTTTGGGTACCAATATTTTTGGTCAACCTTTGGGCACAACCTTTAGCCTGGGAGCTCAACAACCTTTCAAGAATCCTTTTTCCTCTAGGGTGATCCACCCTAGGGGCACTAATCATCATGACATTTAAATGGGTGTTGGAGATAACACCTATAATAAACCTACATCCTCAAATAAAACCACCATTAGAAGCCATGTTATTAGTGGAGCACTTCCTCCACCTAAGTTTTAAGGGGAACCTAATCCCCCCTGCAATCACTCAACTCACCCTTGTTGGAAACCTTTGCATCACCTGATATTTCAAATATTATGAATGATCCTATAAATAAAAATAATTCATGGCCCTTGGTTGCACATAAAATTTCAACAGAAATAAATAAGTTGGATGGTAAACTTTGGTAAAGCATTGTAGAAAACATTACCACTTATCACATATGGTTTTTATCCAACTCAATCATGGATGATAGCATTAGGTTGTGTCTTTTCTAACAAATCCTTATCGATAGTGCCATCAAATGGTAGATTGATCTAGAGAGTGTCAGTTATAGCAACCTAATGTCTTTATCCCAAGCCTTTCTTAATCACTACCGAATTTTTGTTAGCTATGAAGCTGGAACTTCCATTCCCACTAACTTATATTAGGACACCTCCACCCACATTTCTGGTCATATTAATCAATGGAGAATATTATGAAGCCTTTTTAAAACCAAGTTTCCTAAGGAGTATTTGCGTGATTGGTTTAGCAAGTCCCGCTGACCTAGGATTGTTGAAGATGTGGCTAAGGTAGGAGCCCAAACTCACGAAAAGTCCATAATTTGTGCCCATCCACTAGACTTAATTTATTCTCAAGCAATTATTCTATATCAGATCATTCCTAATGCTCCTTCGTCATCGACTGATCCTTTAAATAATAATATCATAACCCATCCTGATTATGTAGTGTGGTTGTATCCCAGGAAAAAAAATCTATATAGCCACATAGATGGAGCAAATGAACATCTCTTCTAGTGTCTTGGCTACTAAGCTTTACTCTTAAAATCCTAGTGCTCTTGTTCCTACCTCTAAGTGTTAGTATGAAAATTCTTAGCAAGTGTAAAAAAATGATTCACTTAAGTCACTGCTGACAAGTGACCCTAATAACAAAATATGGTTGTTTACGCTTCAAAATTGTAATGAAAAAAAAAGGAAAAACCCTGCAACAAAAGATCATATGAAACCAAAAACATATAACAACAAAAATGAAAGTGTAGCAACCCAATGGATCAATTGAATAAGGAAATTTTATTAATAAAAACTATACGCCTGGGAAGGAGTACTTATAAACTTTGGTCTATAGATCACCCTCCATGGGATGGGTCCTTTGATGTCCTTGTGCTTTAGTGATCCATTTCTCTCTCTTGACATGCATTGGGGAAAAACCAAACGAAAATAGATTGAACACAAGTGGGAGCTCAAATGTCATGATACAATACTGGTGATGATGAGAATGATCAAGGTGAAAAATTAATAGAAAAATCCTATATTTATAACAAAGTATTGAGCTAAATTAGGAATTAGAAAGTAATAAAATATTTTTGACCAAATCAAAATCTAGCCGTTGAGAATACTTTATTAGTTTTTTTAGAGGGAAATTGAATTCAAAATGGTCAAATACATTTATTTATAAAGTGATTGAATTAATTAACAAATAAAATTTATTTATTAATCACTCTGAGAGAATTAAGAAGGAAATAATTATTAAATAGTGATTTAATAATGATCTCACAAGGAAAATATGGAATAAAAAAATAGTAATAAATAAATGGTAATTTATCTATTTATTCCAAGGTGATTAAGTCAAAAGTAAATAAAAATTAATTATAAAATAATGATTTAATGATTTTTTTTAGAGAATATTAAATAAATCATGATTTATTCAATTATTCTCCTTGGTTTTTTTGAATTTTAATCAAAAATAAATTATCAAAAATGGTTTACTAAATTATATGTTATGACAAAAGTGTATTTACCATGGTAAAATTAATCCTACATGGTGTTTTGGTCCACCTAGTAAGAAATGGCTAGGTGATCAATTTTCAAGTAATAAAAAATTGCCCCCTGACAAAATAGTGCCAGGATCAAATTGTATGATCAAAATATGTTGTAGTCTTCACTTTCATGAGACACCAAAGGGGAGCCACAGAGAGAGAGAGAGAGAGAGAGAGAGAGAGAAACAGAGAGAGACAGAGATCTGAAGTAATGCAAGGAAGGACTAGAAATGGAGGGGGAAAGACCTACTAATCTGATATAAGTCTCCTTTTATTTTGGATTACATGATCTCAAATGAGGCGTGGGGGGTGGGGGGGGAATACCCATACCCGCCGAGATAACTGAGTACAAATAACAATAGTGTGGCCAACAATGTGGGATTGGGATACAAAGTACATTATACATGATATGTTGGCATCAATGCACCAGAAAGTGATACAATGATACAATGAGTCTCATTTACATATTGTTCTTGGAAAATAGAGGTCGGGACTAAGGACAATTTAACATCTGTCGAATTAAGTACGTGATACATAATTCCCCTCAAAGTGACATGTTTATGGGGGATCACAACCAAAGAATCCATGTTGAACAAGAAAGGGATCTGAAGATCAAAATCGACTATCTGAAGGAGACATGCATGTTGTGGGAACTACAAGCGATGGAAACTGAACCAATCAAATATAAAAAACTACATTAGAGGCTAGATCATAATCTTCTATCATCCGAGCATTTGGGGGGCTACCTGAAGGGTCACCTGGTCATTAGGTTTGGAACATCTCACACACACTTGAGAAATGTTGGTACAATCTATTGGCTCACTTGACCATCATGTGACAATGAATTGGAGTGGAGCATAGGAGAAACAACCAATTTAAAGGGAAATGAATCATGATTATTCCCTATGCTTGATATAAGGCTCTAAACAATGATGAAATCTAGAACCAAGGTACACAACCCTATAAACTTCTCTCCTGGAGTAAATGTGTTGGATTCGACAAAAGAGGGTTGGCCAAAGTTGAGGCAATAAGGATTCCTCAACAAACACACTAGGATCATAGTAATGTGAGTAATAGACTGACACTAGGGATGATTATGGAAGGATAAAATATGAGTGGTGGACTTAAGACCTGGAAGTGTCTGAATAAATTCTAGAGGGGATGGTAAATTACTCAAAATGAGGCTTTTACTAAATAAATCACTATATCTAGAGTCTAAATATGAGAAAAATGGGATGAATGAAACATAAAGGCAGATGATACATTGTAATAGGAATCAATGGGACTTTGAATAGAATCCATGATGCAAGGGTGAATCATCTATGATGCTTTGATCAAGGTTGACTCGATGATGTCACCACATGGGAGACGCTCGAAGGGTACCATAAGAACATGAGTAAATTGTGGTTACTCATGTAAAAACTCGACCCATAACTCAAAAAGTGAAAAGAAAAAGTGGTATCAGAGTAGAAGTGACTAATATGAAGATATCTAATTTTGATGCATGACAAAGTGAGACCTCATGGAAAAAATGGCTTCCTCGTGAAGATTTGAATTTCCTAAAACAAAAAGAGATATATTACAGAACTCACTGAGATATTTTCAATGGTGTTGATGGTTCGTCAAATTGAGATATGGTTTTCTCATGACACTATGGTTTTTCCTATATAAGGGCTTCTTGCCCCCATATCCAATTCATTTTTTGAGTGATTTTTTGGAGAATTTGAAGAGTGGGATAAGGCCCTAGAGCTTGGAAAGATCGTAGTGGAAAATATTACCTTCGAAATTCAGATATGAGACTTTTAGGTAGGTATGCTAACCTTAATGATCATTTCCAGTGGATTAAGTTCTCATATTAGGGCCTCAACAGACAGAGAGAAATATTGGATTTTCTTCATATTCACAACGCATTTGTTGGACCTTTTGCTATGGTCTGGGCTGGAGGAAAAGGGTTGAAAATTGTTCCCAGTGCATTTTTTGGTGGAAAAATTGTGCTCTGGACCTAAGGCAAAAATAATACTAGGTGCTTCCAGGGAGTTGAAGATAAGAAATAAACATTAATTCGATTGCTCTGAACTCACAAAATTTGATGGTTTTTGGTAGGTATGACAGATCTAAAGTTGGTGTAGAAAGAATGAGATTTTGATGTTCTTCGTACTAAGATTGATGGGAATTAGGTTGTTAGAGGGGTCTTGCCACAATATGTGTTTATTAAGTTCTTGGAGAACCCATTAATGAGGGTGGGTGAGCCACTTTTATCCCATATTTTTGGTTACTAGGATCTAGATCAGGAGGCCATTGTGATATAGGGGAATATGATTGAGATCATAATTCAAGACATATACTTTTTGATAGGATCTCCACCCATAGGGGTAGTCAATATTCATCTATTTTTTCCTTGTGGGAGGCATATTTGAGAGTTTATGGAGCATAATTATGGACCTGGTACTCGAGTAAGGGACAAAATAATTTAGATACATGACTTAGAAAGAATAGAGACACGAGCTACAAATGCAACAGTAGTATGGATCTTGGGTAGTCGTGCCTTCCACTGAAGTTATAGAAGGTAGATGATTCTGGTGGAGAGTGTGCTGGGAGGGACCTACTATGGGTGGGCCCAAAAGGTGTTTATGATTTTGAAATTTTTTTTGATTCTATGCAAGAAGTGGGCCAATGATAACTATTCATTTGGGAAATTCCTATGCTAATTATTATTTAAGAACATCCTTATTATTTGTGCATATGTACATATATATGATGGGGGCCCACAAGAACCTAGGAGGCACCACTAGGGGTAGCTATTGTGATGAGGTGGAGGAGGAGGAGCTGAACGAATGTTTTGACCTGAGTTCTTCACTCATTTGGGACCATATGCCATTGTACATAGATGACTATCCATATAGTGGAATTAAAATTCAGGGAGATCTCATTCTACCACTATTTCCAGGACAAGCATGGGGTCTAGATGGTGAGTGATAGTTGCTATATGTGATTTTCATGTATATTTTAGAAAATACGTGTATGTGGTACTAATTTTCAAACTTGTGACATGCAGATATATCACTGGTGAGGCCGACAAGATATACAAGACAAGCTACAACACTTGGGGCTGCAGACATACATGATCGACATCACAACATAGATCATATAATGATGCATTACTGGAGGAACTCCATCATAGGTTTGAGTTGGTATTAATTTGGGTGACAAAGCATGGGTGGCATGAGCTAGAAGACTAGTATGCATATGCATGTACCAGTCTTCCCTTAGAGTGGTGTGGTATTATCAAGTGCATATCAATGGTCGGTCCAAAAGTTCAAGAATTACGAGCTAGGTGAATGGAAAAAATACCATGAGATCCACTAGAGAATAGTGGTTAGGCATAGGGGCATGGAAGCCCTCATTTTTTTATGTAATTTGCAGTGGGCATGTCATATGTATTTAGAGTAGTTGACTCCAAACACTATATTGTTGAAGTTTGATGATTGAAAAAATTTCCTGCAATCCCAACCCAGTTTTAGTTTCACCTTATCACTCCAATTCAATTAAACTGCCTTTCTTATAAACATACATTCAACATATAGAATTTTGGAAATTAAATTTTCAGATGAAAAAACATGGGACTTTCAAAACATACTGAAAATAAATATGGACATGAACATGCTAGAAACACATAAAAATACACACATATTTTGGTCAACATAGACCCAGGAAAAACCCCTTCAATATTATACATGGAAAACCTATTAGAGAGCTCTTCAAATTTATTTATCTTTCAAGTTCAGGGAAAATACATTTCAGGAAAAACAAAACAACGAAATACAACTTATCTCTCCAGCCCAAAACTCCTTGAAACTGTGCCTAATTTTCCTCGATTTCCGTGCCCAATTGAAGCTGAAAATATGTATTGTATAGGTATAGACTATACGTACTATATTGTATGGATTTTGTAAGGATTGTATGGATTTCTATACCACTGTATGGAATTTACAGAATTTTTAAATATATATATATATATATATATTAACTTCTCTTGAACTATGTGTAGCTCACAGCATTAAATGATGTTCATATTGTACCTTCTGTTTTCAAGGCCTATATTTGCCTAGAAATCACTCCTTCAGCTTGCTGCAGCAAATTTCTCCTTCAAAACTTTTCTCCATCCCTCACCCTCTTTTCTAAAATCTCCTCATGAAGAATGAATAAAGTCTCTCTTTTCTTTTCCCCCTTTTTCTTCCCCTAAATGACTTTTGGAAAACCCTAAGATATAATTGCTCAGATTCATTTAGATCAAGGGATGAGAATAAATGTGCATTTAATCCTCACTTTTTTTTTCTTTTAACTCACCCTTTAAATAAGTCACCCACATTGTACTTTATATCTAAAGTGAATTTTCACTATATAATTTAACATTGAATTTACCACTTAAAAAGTCACTTTCACTTTATAAAGTCACACTTAGAAAAATTATTATTTTGGACATTTTTCCCTAGGTAGAGACTAAGTCATGGGAAACCACTTGTCTAAGGTACATTTAAAATAAAAATATATGTTAGACATTATGATACATAATATGGTTATGCATATTTTTGTGATGATGTGTGTTATCACTGGAAAATCAGATAAGAAAAATGACATTATGAAATGTCAAACAGAAGGATTTACAAGGCTGAGAAACATTAGAGAATATGGAAAATTTAAAAATCTCTAAGGTGAAGAGGTAAAATGTCAAATTTCCCACCAAAGACACATGAAAAATGCACTTGGAATGCATTTTTCTTTGATAGGTGCATTGGTCTGTGCAGATTTCCCTCAAAAAGTTGTGTGGTCCTGGGAGTGACGGAAGTCACCATCCGAGACCACTTGACACACATCAGGAGAAGATGCTCCACTTGAGGCCGCCCAAGGACAACTTCCTAGAGCTACCTTGAGACCTCAAGTGAGCACAAAAAGGAATCAAGTGAGCACACAAAGGAATCAACTCCAACTCTTGGGTCACTATCCACAAGTGTACCAAGAGAGGGAAGAAGGATTTCAATTTTCCTATAAATTTCCACCATGTGAAGAACAAAATGAGAACAAATTTTTATGTTGTCCAAAGTTCCCATGAGTGAACTAGAAATGTGTGTTTCTGTGCAACAATAGAGTTAGAGAATTTTGTTGTTGGCCACCCAACAACTCCAATCCCTTAGAGAAGAGAGAGGCCTTGTAGAACGAGCTCAAGGGTAAAGCCCTCCTTGCATTGGTTCTTAGATCTCCATAGTTCTAAGGATCCTTTGGCAAGTGTGTAACATTCTACCTTTTCTTTACTAATAGTAGTCAATAAGAGGGGATTATTCCATCGATTGTATTATTGTCTCATTTGACTCATTTGAGCTTTTTTTTGTGCTCTATTGTAGTTGTGTTCCTTCTTCTTATTTGTAGCAAACTATGTTCCATAATTTAGTGTGTTTTATATGTTAGCATGTTTCCACTAACCAGCTAACCACCTTTTCTACATGTGACCATTTCTTGTAGTTTGCAACCATTCCTACGAAGCACTGGTGTTTTAGTACACTCGTGCACTAAACACATCACAATAGGATTAGCGACTCCACTTATTTCACCCTTTAGCTAAGTGGTTGTGTTTTTGCAGAGCCTTCTCTCTGCTTAGGATTGCTAATGGACCAGCTCTCATCCTCCTCAACTTCTCTCCTTCACCCATTGTGAAGAGTTGCAGTTCAGGAGTTCCAAATTTTTTTATGTAGGAAAACTACACGAATTTTGCACAGATAGACATAGAAGTCTGCACGCATTCAGCTCATACTTGTGTGCAGATTTGCACGCCTATGCAGGAAAATTTTGTGCGGAAACCAATGAACATATTTTTCATCGGTTTTCTTCAGTTTTCACATCTATAAAGTGAATGATCATAGAGATAAATTCTACTAGCACTCTTTTTTGTGTCCCATTACTATTAGGACATGCTTTTAGCTCCATTTTAGTCTTTATGTTTGCATATTTTTAATTTTTAAGTTTATCTTCACAAACTCACATAGTTTAATTAGGGGGCAAGCAAGTAGCCAAAATCCACCCATGTTATTTGAATGAAATTATTTTGTGAAAATAGACGCCAAAACACATAGGTAATTAGCAAGGAGTAAGTGGCCTATATCCATGCATGCTTAGCTACTTTCCTTTTATTTTTTCCTACTTGTGTCATTAATTTCAGTTTAAATTTTTGCACTAGGAATTGGGACCAAGACTAAATTATCTTAGAGATAAAGTAATATCTACTTCCCTTTCACCTTTCGGTGACCCTGGGTATGCATATAAATTCTATATTTTGATAATTTTCCATCTCCATTTAGTCAAACATTTAGTTTAATAGACAAATTTGTAAGTGGCCCACTATTCGCACATCATTTATTTTTCGAAAGTGTAATATTCCCATTTTAGCACATAGCTAAATGGAATATTAAAATTTTGTTTTCATCACCTAGAAGCTAAATAAATGGGTAAGGAAGCCCATGCTTAGTAAAATAGGAACAAAATCCCTCAAATGTGAAAAGGGATAGTCATAAGAACTAGATTTCACACCCCTATGTGTGAAAAGGGACATTTGCATGAAGACAAGGTCAAGTTTGACCAAGTCAACAGCACTGGGAGAGGAGGAGGAAAACACTTTGATAGACAGCGGAATGTGAATGGGAAGAGGATTATTTGGTGGAGGAAACCCTAAAGAGTGGGACCCATGGAGAGAGGGCTTTCACTTGTTTAAAAGGAGGGCAATGCAGCCATTGTTTCTCATGTCATGTATTATTGATTTTATGGTCTATTCAAACTTTGTGCAATCTCCAGCTGTTTAGATGAGTTGTTGTGCTGCTTAGAATAAGGATATCCTGCTTAGGATTCCTTCTCCTTCCAAGAGAGGCATCTTGAAGGATATTGTACTTCATTCTCCACATTCAGGCTCAAGGCCAAGCCACCTCCTCCAGCTACAACGTTATTTCTACTCAAATATAACGTTGTGTTGTAGGGTGTTGTAGTGGAGGACCTCAACACCATTTATGGAGCTGATTTTAAGAGGAGGGAGTCTCCATTCCTTTGGGAATTTAGTGAGGAAGGTTTCAGAGCTTATTTAACATCTTGAAAAGTGTCCAACTCATTCCCTTGCCCCTACAGTGAAGTTTTCTTTAGTGACTGCATTATTTCTAATGAGCAATTGCTGTGGGGCTTTGTAGATATGTTTGGAGGGTGAGATATTCAATTATAGGATAAGCCTTTCACTAGAAAGATCCATTGGAGGAATTATTTACATCAGATGCAACATCTTTAGCCTTCTTCACTCATTTTCAGTTTTTGAGTTGTTGCTGCTACCCAGAAACTCTGGCATTTTGTAGATTTTGTATATTGAAGCCAATCCTTCCAGGATTGACTTGAGGTAGTCTTTGGGAGCTGATATCATCACTCCCAATGTTGTATGAGCCATATATTTGTATATCCATGTATTTTACATATGTTAGCATGTTTTTTCTCCTATAAAACTGCGTAGTCATTGCTTGGGCACACTTGTGTAGCAGTGTTTTATCATGATTTATGTACTGGTCTATTGAGGCTGAGGATTGGCTATCTTGAGTAACATTTTTCCTCAAGATATTGTATTCATTTTTTGCTACTATTACATAATAATATGGTTATGGATATTTCTCACATTTCTATGACTTGAGTGTCACTGCTACTGCATTATTATATTTTCATATTGCAGGGTCTCCAATTTGGGAATATTGTGATATATTCCTGACATTGTAGATTTTCCCTAATTTGCGATATTACAGTGGTATCAAAGCTTCAACCTTGGGACAGCCTGTGGATATTAGCCATGATGCTATCAAGAAAAGAGAAGATGAAGACTCCATTATGTGGAGAGAAGAAGGGGGATAAGCTTACAAAGATTATTCCAAGATCTGTACAGAACATTCATGAAGATTTCAAGAAGATAAGGAGGGAGATGTGTACAGAATATCTAACAGGGTTTGAAACTGAGTCAAACTCTAGATTTTCTTATGGGGAGTGTGAGCTTTCAGCCACACCATATGATGCATAACACAGTCACATGGCCAGTTTTTCCATAAGGGAGAGAGAGGAAGAAGGAATTTCGAAGAGAGGAACTCTTAGTGGTTTCGTGCATGAGTATGAATCTCAAACTCAGAAGTTTAGAGATCATATTAATTTTCTGGATTTTTGCAATATCATGGTGAGGAGGAGAAAGCACCATAATATGGATATATTTCTTCTATCTATCTTTTATGGGTCCCCTACATGTTCAGCCAGGTCTTGGGTGGAAGAGTTAGACACCTTTCTGCAGCAGCATCAGATTTCTGAAGATGAAGCCATCAGAGTAGCAACGCTGCACTTTGGAGGTAAGGTCTATGCATGGTGGTTATTTGGGTCCTTTACTTTAAAGAATGCAAATACTTCTTCCTATGCAAGGTTCATTAAAACTGATGGAGATATTTGGTAGAAATAATTATGAAACACATGTGGAGGAAAAAAACACATCTAAACAAACAAAACCCTTGCATGTGATAGAGGAAACCATATACTCAAAATCACTTTAGAGAAACATAAAGGAGGATAATATCTTTCATTATACTTTGTTGGAGACAAGACCTTCATCTTGTATTTTGGCACAAGGAGGCAAAGAGATCCCTTTTCCAAAAGAGGATCCAATCATTGGAGGGTTTCCCATTCATGTTAATGAGGTTGAGGGCAATAGCACTGCCATTTATAGATTTAATCTAGCACCTCATGTAGAGGAATGAGGAGCTCTTTCTCCAAGAAGAGGCATTATTTCATCCTTGCAAGAAGTTCCCCAAGATCTCATACATGGAGGTCCAAGCACAATTAGTGAGCAGCATGATTGTGTAGCATTACAGCTAGAAGGAGAAGGTAGGGAGGAAGAGCAGCATCATGTGATCAGAGGAACACACCCTTATCTATTTCAGAGAGCTAGTGCAAAAAGGAGGCAGACTGCATTGCGCTGTGAAGGCAAGGGCAAGGTTTCCCAACCACATGTACAGTCCCCTTTTGACAGTGATGTCTCACTACATGGAGGCATTCCACCGTGGAGGCCACCAGATCTAGCATTGATGGAAGACATCTTGTATTTGGATTCACCGCTCTTAGATTTTGGAGAGGTGAAGAGTTTGGAGGAGAAATTTGGCATGAGGGATGTCAAAGTAGCAGGCAGCAGCATGAGTAGAGCTTCACATGCCAGATCACCAGCACTGTCTCTCAGGAGGATTGATCCTTATTGGAGATCTCAACTCTTGGTAGAGTACTCCAAGGATCTAGGTGCATGTATGATACTTGATGACCCGGATAGAGATGATGAGTATATGGTGGATGATGTGGTCATCTATTCTTATGGTAGAGTCTTCTTGACTGGAGCTTCTAAGCTTAAGGAGAATTTGCTTCATGTAGCACATGAGGACTTCCTTTCCATGCATTATGATGCATATCTTTCTTTGGCAGAGGAGTTCACTTGGGAGGGCATCCAACATGACATATTTCAGCATATGGAGAGATGCATAGCTCGGATGGTGATAGAGAGGAGGTCACAGCCACTTCCCTACTCTTTGGAGGTGAGGGAGAATTTCAGGTTGAGCCATTTCAGCTCAAGGTCTCAAGTACATGATGGAGGATGTACAATTTCACTTTATGTTTTGTACTTATTTTCTTTATATGAGAAAAATGTTGTACCAAGGAGGATTGTCCCTTGTTGCATATTATATGATTATGTACTTACAGCCACTTGTGGCACTGAGAGTGGTTATTTATTTGGTGGTTTGTGGGGAAAGCCACATGATTCTAGGTGTGCACCATTAGCACCAAATTGTACTTTCATATTTCTATCTTGTAAAATGATTGTGGCAGCAAAAAAGTGGCTGGGAGAACACTTGTTATTGTTTGATTTGAAATAGACAAAGGGTGCACTACGTTGGTTCCATGTGAGGAACCTTGATCCACTTTCTGATTATCATATGACAACTTGTTTCTATTAGTTTTTGCTTCCTTGTATGGCTGATATTTTTATGTTCATGGGGAGCTTTGTCTAGAGAGTGGGATATGAGTTGGAGATGCCCATTAGGAGCATGATCCTCCCCAATTTACATGTTGTACATTTCAAGAGGAACCATGGGAAAACCATAATTGCCACATTACATTTTTTCCCTTCTTGTGGGAGGAATGACTTGAAGAACTTGAGGAGGCACTTCATGGATCATGTGAAGATGGAGGAGTTAGCACAACCAACTCTTTTCCCTTTGAGGAGGAGGGGAGACTCATCTATGAGCCACTCCATTTATATTAGAAAAACATATGGTAAGAGTATTGTTGATTTGCATAGTAATTTGTCTATATGTATGCATCTCTTCACCATATATGTGTAGGGATTTGCTCAAAGGAGGAATATTCTTCCTTCTAAATTTTATGGTCTACATAAGGCCATTATGGAGGATCACTCCCTAAGAGGAAATGGGAAGGATATTTCCTATGGAGAACATACTCACATTGCACATAACATCATTCACTTTCTCCATACTTGTGAGGAGATTTGGGAAGCAAGAAAATGGTGGGGAGGCCACCCATCGTTTCATTTTCTATGGTAGTTGGGAGTCAAACTACATTGGCTACATTTGAGGGACCACTGTCCTTCTCCCTTACTTCACATGGCAGCCAGCATGATTCTCCTTATGGTTTCCTTGGTTGACATTTCTATTTCTTTTTTGGGGAGCATGATTGGGGGAGAGACACATTGCGTGAATGTGTCCTTGGAGGGAGAAAACTCCCACACTCTTTGCACTACATTCTCTAAAGGGAGCATGGGAGATGGTATGGCCACCACAGCCACACATTTGTTTCTTTATGAGGTGAGAAATATGATGAATTTGATGCCATATGACTATGACTTCCAACTCATCACATATGAGATGTTTTGGGCCAACATGTTTCATAACGTTGGAGGAGAGGTCCTTAGAGGTCTAATCTTCATCTTGCCACTTGAGGGAAATATCATTGCAGTCCAGGATCAGAATAAACTCTGCACTTATCCTATTTGGAGAGGAGGAAAGTGTGGGGTAGGCTATTTTGTCTACCAAGATTAGATTTTCAGCCCACCTACATCGCTGCAGCCAAAGGTGGAAGAGGATTTTTAGTAGTTGCCATGTTGGGAGGTAACTCATTTTGCATGGATGACTGCTTGGGCAGATGGAGGATCCACATGAGGAATATTTTCCTCAACACATTTTAGACTCCATGCCTTGGGAGGAGGCTTTCTGGTTCTATCCTTGCAGTTGCTTGAGGACAAGCAACATTTGGGAGGGGAGGACTGTAATATTCCCATTTTAGCACATAGCTAAATGGAATATTAAAATTTTGTTTTCATAACCTAGCATCTAAATAAATGGGTAAGGAATCCCATTCTTAGTAAAAAAGGAATAAAATCCCTCAAATGTGAAAATGGATAGTCATAAGAACTAGATTTCACACCCCTATGTGTGAAAAGGGACATTTGCATGAAGACAAGGTCAAGTTTGACCAAGTCAAAAACGCCGGGAGAGGAGGAGGAAAACACTTTGATAGACAGCGCAGTGTGAATTGGAAGAGGGTTATTTGGTGGAGGAAACCCTAAAGAGTGGGACCCATGGAGAGAGGGATTTCACTTGTTTAAAAGGAGGGCAAGGAAGCCATTGTTTCTCATGTCATGTATTATTGATTTTATGGTCTATTCAAACTTTGTGCAATCTTTAGCTGTTTAGCTGAGTTTCGGTGTTGCTTAGCACAAGGATCTCCTTCTTAGGAATCCTTCTACTTCCAAGAGAGGCCTATTGAAGGATATTGTACTTCATTCTCCACATCTAGGCTCAATACCAAGCCACCTCCTCCAACTACAACGTTATTTCTTCTCAAGTATAACGTTGTGTTGTAGGGTGTTGCAGTGGAGGACCTCAACACCATTTCCAGAGCTGATTTCAGAGGAGGGGGTCTCCATTCCTTTGGGAAGCTAGTTAGGAAGGTTTCAGAGCTTATTTGACATCTTGGCAAGTGGCCAAATCATTCCTTTTCCCCTACAACGCAGTTTTCTTCAGTGACTGCGTTATTTCTAGTGAGCAATTGATGTGGGGCTTTGCAGATATGTTTGGAGGGTGATATTTTCAGATAGGATCAACCTTACACTAGAAATATCCATTGGAGGAGGTGTTTACATCAGATGCAGCATCTTCAGCCTTCTCCACTCATTTCTGGTATTTGAGTTGCTGCTGCTACCCAACAACTCTGGCATTTTGTAGATTTTGTATATTGAAGCCAATCCTTCCAGGATTGACTTGAGGTAGTCTTTGGGAGTTGAGATATTCACTCCGAATGTTGTATGAGCCATGTGTTTGTATATCCATGTATTTGAAATATGTTAGCATGCAGTTTCTCTTACAAAAATGCACAGTCATAGCTTAGGCACACTTGTGAAGCAGTGTTTTATCATGATTTATGTACTGGTCTCTTGAGGCTGAGCATTGCCTATCCTGAGAAAAATTTTTCCTCAAGATCTTGTATTCATTTGTTGCTGCTATTAATTAATAAGATGGATATGGATCTTTCTCACATTTATATGAGTTGAGTGTCACTGCTACTCCATTATTGTATTTGCATATTGCTGGGTCTCCAATTTGGGAATATTGTGAGATATTCCTAACATTGTAGATTTTCCCTAATTTGGGATATTACAGAAAGGAACAATAAAAAATAGTTTAAATATGAGGACATGTAAAGGATCATCGCATATCTGCATCTTACAAACTTTTTGATTTTTCACTTTCTCACACACATTGCCACACCATGAGAAAAGCAAGCCACCTTAAAACTAGACATAAGTGAACTCATTAAATCTCCCCATAGGGACCACAGGATAATTAATAGTTCAGGTTAGGACCATGGGGGTAGGCATCGAATAAGCCACCATGTTCAATTTACATCTTGAAACATAGAATTTTACTTTATAGGGAGCTTTAAACTTGTTTATCCACCCATAGAAAGGAAAACCTGAGAACCACAGAGATTCAGAGGGGTTTAAACTTAGGCCCAGTGCGCGCGAGATTATTTGGGGCTATTTAACCCATCTAATTCTTGGTAATGGTAGCTGATGTTATGAAAAAAAATCCAAAAATAGAATAAAAGTGAGATCAACACCTTATTTTTCAGCCACTTTGAGGGGAAATCCTCTACATTACATAAAATAATAATTCCTGGATGATACAAATGAAAAAACCTCCTTTCTATATATATGAGTCCATGGGGTCAAAATATAATCCTAGCTGACCTGAAAATAATAATGTAAGGGCACAATAATACCAATATGGGGATTATAGGGGTACAACAATAATAATAAGGGGGCTACACTAACAAAAATAAGGGACTATACTAGTAATATAGGGACCTAACATGCCCCTCCCCTTAAAAAAGTGTTGTCCTCAACGCTCGAGTAGCGTTGGATGCTTCTATATAAAATTATCATCCTCCCATGTTGAATCTTCAGTGGGTAAGTTCTTCCACTTGATGAGATACTCTAAAATTGATTGATTTCATAGTGATAGAGTTCTTGTTTATGTGACTGCATCAGGTTCGAATACGATTTTTCCTTCCTCTTCAAGTTCTAGCAATACTATTTGAACTAGAATTTTGTCACCTATAACCTTATTTAAGCATGAAACATGGAAAACTGGATGCACTCGAGAAGAAGCAGGAAGCTTCAATTAGTATGCCATAGTACTAATATTTTTCAACACCTTGTAAGGACCATAGTGCTTTGGCCATAGTTTATTATCCTTCTTAGCTTGCTTGAGGGACATTTGTTTGTATGGTTGTAGCTGTAAAAATACCTAGTATCCTACATCAAAATTTCTCTCATTGCGATGTTGATATGCATGTTGTTTAATTCGATTTTGTGCCATATTTAGGTTATCCTGTAAGAGTTGGACAACTTGTTGTTGATGCTCAATGTGATCTTCCACTTCTTGAACCATATAATTTTCTCTTAAAGATGATGTGATGGATGGTGGATGATATCCATAAAGTGCCATAAATGGGGTCATTTTTGTCGCAGTATGGAAGGAAGTGTTATACCACCATTCAACCAGAGGTAACCACTTGACCCATTGTGTTTGTTTATCTAATACAAAACAACAAAGATATCCTTCCAAACCTTTGTTCACTATCTCAGTTTTCCCATCGAATTGAGGATGATAAGATGAGCTATGAGCTAGTTGAGTACCCAAACAAGAAAATAATTTCGTTCAAAAATTTCCAGTAAAAATGGGATCTGTGTTGCTTACAATAATCTTTGGGTTTCCATGTAGCTTTTGAATTTTTTCCATAAATGCAGTAGCAACTGTACTTGCTTTAAATGGATGAGATAATGCACAAAATTGTACATACTTGGTAACTCTACCAACTACCACCATGATGACACTCTTTCCTTCAAACTTAGATAAACCTGTGATAAAATCCATTTAAATCTCCTCCCAGCGTCGACTTGGAATGGATAAAGGTTGTAGAAGACCCAGGGTCTTAATTTTCTTAACTTTATTTTACTGGGAAACCAAATATTATGCCACAAACTTTTGAATGTCATATTTAAGGCCATCCCAAAAAATTTCTTTCCTCACCGTGTGGTAAGTTTTTAAAAATCCTAAGTGTCCTCCTAAAGGAGACGTGTGCAATTCCAAAATAATATTTTGTTTCAGTTGGGATTCTTACAAAGATAGAACCGATCTTTGGACCATAAGGAATCAATTTTTCAATTAAATGTCTCAGATGTACTAGGATCTTGCTGCAACTTTTGAATGAGTGTCCACACTTCTTCGTCCTTCTTCCATTCAGCACTTGCTTTGGTTATCCAATCTAGTTGGATAATAGAAATGGAACATAGCAATTCTTCCACCTCTTCATCCTTTGTGGAGAGTGCATCTACAACAAGATTTATCTTCCCTTTTTTTTAGTAACCCAACATCTTTGTGACCCATTTTTGCTTTTTTTCTAAAGATAATCTTTGATCCAAAAATTATTTAAGACTATCATGATAAATTTTTACCTTGAAGTGTATTCCCATTAGGTAAGGTCAACATTTCTTTAGTTCATGCAGTATTACCAACAATTCCTTCTCATAAATATCTTTCTATAAATACATTACTTTGATTGGACGACTTTCAAAAGAAATGGGTCTTCCTTCATGCATCAAAACTGCACCAATTCCATTTCCTAAGGTATCACATTCCACAATAAAGGTTTTTGTAAAGTCTGGCATAGCTAATACTGGTGCTAGGCACATTGGATATTTAAGATGCTCAAAGGCCTTAGTTGCTTCAAGAGTCCATGAAAATGCATCTTTCTTCAATAGTGTTGTTAGAGGTGTTGCTATTCTTCCATAATTATTAACAAATTTGTGATAATACTTTGTTAACCTAAGAAATCCTCGCAACTACTTGATGGTTGTGGGGAATTTCCATTCCTTAATGGCTTTAATTTTGTTAGGGTCTACCTTAACACCCTCATGAGATACAATATGACCCAGATATTCCACCTCTTATACTCCAAATAAACATTTGGAGGTTTTTGCATATAATTGTTTCTCTTCCAATAGTTTGAGCACCCTGTCAACATGTTGAACATGATCCTTCCAAGACATTTTGTAGATTACTATATCATCAAAAAACAATAATAAAATTTTGTAAGGAAGTTTTTGAAAATGGAATTCATCAACCCTTGAAATGTAGAAGGTGGATTGGTAAAGAAAAAAGGCATGAAAAAAATTTCATAATGACCCTCATGAGTTCAAAATGTTGTTTTAGGAAGATCTTCAATCTTCATTCTAGTTTGATGATATCCTGAACAAAGATCCAACTTGGTAAAATAAACTGCTCCATGTAATTCATCCAATAATTCATCAACCATGGGAATGTGAAATGTATCTTTAATAGTGAGCTTATTGAGCTCCCTATAATCCGGAAACATGCACAATGATCCATCCTTCTTGTGCACCAATACTACCGGAGCAGAGAAAGAACTTTCACTAGGTTGAATTATACCAGCCTCTAACATTTCTGCAATCATACGTTCAATTTCGCTCTTTTGGACATAAGGATATATGTAAGGCCTGATGTTTAGAGGAACAATTACTGGAATCAAATGAATATCATGAGCATGATCACGAAAAGGTGGGAGTCCTTTGGGAGTTTCAAACACCTTGGAATGATCGTCCAAGTCTTTTTGGTGATATGGAGAAATAGATTATTTTGATGTTGGAACTTCTAGTGAGAATAATTGTGCAATTATTTGTTCGTTCTTCAGAAGCTTTGTCCCGGCTTCTTTGCAATACCCCATAATTCAACTTCCTTTCCTTCCAAATTTTTTTTCAAGAAAAGCTCTTGAAAATTAAAATCTACTGTCCCCAAAGATTGCAACCATTGTACTCCTAGTACAACATCAAAACCTCCCATTGGAATGGAAAGCATTGGACTATTCAATACATATTCCCCCATGGTTACCTTCATATTATGGAAATTTTCGGAGAAATTTATAGTTCCTCCATTTGCAACCATCAGTTGACATTTTGGTGTTGGGTATAGGAGTAAATTAAATTCTTTGGCTACCTTACAATAAATAAAATTATGGGTATTACCCCAATCAATCAACACTATTACTTTTTTCTTCTTGATATGTCCTTATATCTTGAGAGTTTTAGGAGTGGTAATTCCGGCCAATGCATTACACGATATGGTCAGATTCATTTCTTCTTTCTCTAGGGTTGGTTCCTGGTGTATATCCTCTTCTTTTGAAGTTTCTTATTCATTTTATTCCTCCTCTTCACAATATATGTAAAATAATTTCTTCTCGGCACACTTATGACCTTTAGTGTATTTTCTTTCACAATTGTAGTAAATCCCTTTTTCTTTTTTTTCTTCCAATTGTTGTGGTTTAAACCTTGTAGGTTGTGGAAGTCTAGTAGTAGAAACACTTCCATCTTCATAGATGTGAGTGGTAGGCTTCCTTGTCGCCATAGTTTTACATTCAATTTTTCTTGCTAACCTGAATGCCTTCTCCAATGAATCAGGTTCCCAAACATGAACCTCATGTTGGATGTTATCCTTTAAAGTCCCTATGAATACATCAATCATGTGTTCCTCTAGAATATCATTTACCCTTACATTGAATTTTTGGAAGTCCTCAATATGTTCCACCACTAAACCCTTTTGTTTGAGATTTATCAATTGGGTAAAGAAGGTGTTGATGTCTGTATCCACATAATGTGTTATCATTTCATCCCTAAAAATTGACCAAGTGACAATTTTTTTACAAGAGAAAATCCATCGATACCATAAAAATGCATTGTGTTCTAACTGTAAAGTTGTAATGTGTACCTTTTGTGTCTTTTGAAAATTATTGAGATCAAAATATTGCTCCATCTGTAGTATCCATGTTACGGGATCCTTGCCATCAAACTTCCTCATATCAATTGTGTTAGTGTGTTTGGAACACGAATGTACCAAATCACACGTATTTAAGAGGGGTGGATTTTCCATCTTAATTTTTTGGTCACGAGTAGAAAATAGATGGAGTTAATAAAGTTAGTGGAACATGCTAAAACATAAACATACTAGATAGAGAAATAGCATGCATATTCAAACATAAATACTAAACTAAAAAAAATAAAGCAAAAGATTTGAATAGAGTCAAAAAACTTCAATAATCCAAATGATAATGCTTACATCCCCTCTTATTGAGTGCTAGTAGGAATGAAGGATGAAACTTTTACCCACTTGCCAAGGGATCCTTAGAACTATGGAGTTCCAAGTCCTGATGCAAGGATGTATTTACTTTTGAGCTACCTTTCTGCAAAGTCTCCCTCTCTCTACTATGGTGGACTGAAGTTGTTGGATGGCCAACAACTAAGTCCCCTCTATCTCTACTCCAAATCACACACTGCTGGTATTTCTTGGGGAAATTCTAGCTAACATAACAATTTCTTCTCATATTTTTCATCTCTTGTTCGCCTTTTATATGAGAATTCAAATCCTCCTTCCCTCTCTTGGTACATTGTGGATGGTGACCCAAGAGAGGAGGGCGATTCCATTGTGTGCCACATTTATTCCATTGTGTGCTCCCTTGAGGTCCTAAGGAGGCTTGGGCAGTTGTACTTAGGCAGCCTCAAGTGTGGGATCAATGTCCTTGTGTGTGCCTTGTGGTCCCAGAAAGTGACTTCCTCCACTCTCAGGACCGCGCGGTTTTTGTGAGGAAAATTCGGGCAAAGGCGGGCTTATTGAAGAATAGTGCATGGAAAGTCTCATTCAGCTAGTTCCTTTAGTGCGAAATTAGGTTTTTCCTCTTAGACCTTAGATATTTTTAAATACTTCAGATTCTCTAATGTCTCTCAGCCCTGTAAAATAATTCTTCCTTACATTAAATAATTTCATATTTTCTTTTTATATTTTCCATTGATAACAGTTGCCCCCTAATGTGTGAGGTTTAGGAAGAACTGTATAGCCAAAATACATTATAGTTTCTTTTATGAGTATTGTGTGGAGAGAGAGAGAGACCTATATGTAGCTCGGAGTTGGAGACACCCTGCACTGGGTCGAAGAGCAACCATGTCCTGTGGTATCCTTACAATAAATGGTATAAAACAATATATGCAAATTTTATACTAGGCGGGCATGTCCCATGCTCGTGATGCTTTGGCTAGTTAAAGAAATCTACTTGAAAGATATACATTATGTTTGTGTCACTATTATGGTAGTGATCTGTTGGTTGATGACGACGAATTTTGACACCCTTAGGGGTGGTTTTTCTTTGAAAATAGGTGGAATGTGCTACCCCTATGCATAAAACTTGTTATGGCATGTCAACGCGCATTGTACGCAAAGGTGATGGCTGGGACCTTCCCATGTAAGCATTGCTAAAAGAGACACTTATAAAGGCCTGATTCTTTGATAAATTTGATTAAAGTTCAATGGTTGTAAGATATGATACCATATTGACATGAAATCTTGTGTTATAGTCAAATTTTAGGAGGATTGATGACATCAGTGGGAAATGATGTCTCCAATAGTGTCACCCATGGATGGCCCTTTTGTGGATACAGGTGATCCAGGGTACCACTTCCTTTTTGGAAAATAGGTTTTGATGTCAAAAAAAAGGAAACCTCAACCAAATGAGAGGGTCACTGATGCAAGGGATCAAGATCCTAGATGTGATGGGTTTAACATAGGCATGATGGCGAGGGGTGACTAAAAAATAATGATGGGTATTCAATGGCCCAAGGTCGAAGTAGAAAAAGTAGCTTGGCGGTAGTGATAACTATTTCCTATGGGGAAATCCTTGGAGTTGGTAGGACATCCAGGGTAGGTATATATTGGTTATGAATTTCATGGTGGCTTATGCGTGAGGGTGTGATAATCTGACTAAGGGTGACTAGGGACTGCTTCCATGTGAGAAAAAATGAATGGGTGGGTAGGGGACATAGTGAATTTTTTGAGGTATTTGTACACTTACCAAAAGGATAAAATAATGGGGTTTGGTTTGTAGAAAACACAAAGACAGGTGCCCTAAAACATGAAAGTGTTCACTCACTGATGATATGAGGAAGGTAATTTTACTGAGGATGGGGGAGCCATTGGTTAGTATAATGTGTGAGGTTGATGAAGTGGATGGAAAATGTCACGGATGGGTTATGTTTATGGAGATATGGTAGGTCAAATGCGAGGCATGGTAGTCTGCTTTCAATCTTCTTGCCAAACCTAGTCGTCCGGGAAAGGGTTTTTTTTTTATATGGTAAAACTTGACCTGATGCATGGTGAGTGAATGGGCCTAGGGTGCTTCCCAACTACAGTGGTATGGCCATGGCATCACTATTTTGTGACATATGGTCTACTTTGGGTGACGAGCGCCATGGAGTGGAGGCTCTACTCACCAACAAGGATGCTTATCATGTGCAAGGTGAGGTGATGATAAACATGGTCAGGTATTTGGAACCTATGGTTAATTTTTGATGGAGAAATGATGTCAGGATATGCAGAGTTTTTCTGGGACTCTATCATGCTAGGGATAGAATAATACATGCTCTAGAACTTTCACTGGATGGAGTTGTGGATGGTTTTCACACTACCTACAAAAACAAATACCCCAAGTGAAAGAATCTTATTTATTCAGATATTATTGGAAAGACATGTGCTTAAAAAGAAGAAGATGAGAGTGGGCATACCTGTCGGCACTGAAAATTTATTTTCTCGGGGGTGTGAATGTGTGGCCCTTCCCTTGGGAATTATGGAGTGATTATCACAGTGCTACTTTTGGTCCAATGATTGGGCCTTTTGAGCTCTCGTTATGGTCCTCCAAAGTTTCTGAAAAGGGCGACATATAGGCGAATATGGCATGATTCAGTTCATTTGTGTCTGTTGAGTGTTGAGAGGTCAAATGCTTTTGCGGAACAATTCTTGCCATTGCGGTCAGCCTGAGCACCTGAGCTTAGCAATTTTTGAGTCAGGTAGGCTCCTATCATGTCCTGCACTTTAATTTTTTTAGTGTGTCGGTGCCAGGGTCTATACATGATGGGTTTGTATGGATCTTAGGCTAGTTTTTACCTTGATCGTGCGGGAGATCAAGGTACAGGTGCACACCTTGCATGAAAGAAAAAAAAAATTGTGCGCATTTAGTGTGCCTGTCCTAGCTTTAGGCACGTATGTGAGAAGGACTAACATGCCCTCCTCATGCCTACCTGATAAACAAGCATGCAGAGATCCAAAGATTTTTTTTGCAAAAAAATTTGGGAATTTTTTTCTGTTTTTAGTATTTTCAGTGGGGCTGATGTGCTCTTGTTTTGATGACATGATGTTGTGGAGGGAGAGGGAATGGCTCGATCTCCATGTTTCCTTAGCTGCTGAAAGTCACGCGCGCCAAAAATTGGCATATTGGGGTCTTCTCAAATTTATGGAGAATGACCTGCTATGATCACAGGATCGTCTTTTGCGCTACCTAGTCCAATGTTGGAACAGGTGGCATAAGGTGATGGAGCTGTGGGGGTGCAACCTTGCTATTCGTCTTCAGATGGATATCTATTTTGCGACTAGGTTTCTACCTCAGGGTGAGGCACTTCAATATCCACTTCCCTCTAGGAGGGTGGATCTCGAGAGATTTTCAACAAGCCACTGTGGAGGAGAGCCCCTTACGAATGGGTGTATAGCTATTTCTATAGTGACATACCTAGTCGATCGGTGTTCTCTAGTGGCCATTGTGCAACTCCTAGGGTCGTCTACTCCTCATCGAGCATCGGGTCTGCAGATTAGTGTCTTGCCTCGGCTGAGGGCTAGGTAGTTTTTTGACTTTGCCCATCTCTGTTATGACGGGATGCTGGCGCAGCATTCCAAGGTCTGAGATGGATCGAAGCTATTTACTTATGCCATCATCTTATGTAGTATCATGTATGAGCGGGTGGTGCTGCTGAGACCTACAATGGCGGTGCCTGCTGGGGGGCCACAGGAGCCTCGCATGAGGAGGTGGGCCCCTGTTATGTCCCGAGGAGGTGGAGGTAGGGTGGGGAATTATTAGAATGCCACCACGGAGGCTTGGTTTGAGGCCAACTCTCAGATGTTCTTGCCTTTCCCTTATGTAGGGATGGACTTCCGCGGAGATCCAGACATGGGTCTTCCCAATGGATATGCTTGGGGGCCCACAACTATGTCTTTTTGTTTTCTTCATTTACTTGATTATTTATATTTATATGTGTATTATGATGACACTGACATATTCTTGGTTACTCTTGTAGATGTTGGTAAGGTTGGTCATTCTATGGATCGGTTGGTGGGGCACCATTTGATTTGGTGACCTCCAGGAGCTTGCGGGGGACAGGGAGGAGCTCCTACATAGCCTTTGGGTGGAACACTAGGTAGTGAGGTTGGCCCTTCGGGGGAGGGTAGAAGCTCGGATTTTACTGAGACTACTGCTGAGCGTGCTCGTGTCGAAGTGGCAGAGGCTCATGTTGTTGAGATGACCAAGCAGGTGGTAACTCTAGAGGATGCATGGGGTTGAGTGGAACTCTTGACCTAGGGGATGCCTACCTGGGGCTTTGTGGATGACCTCGAGGATGTGTGGCTGGAGACCTTGATGGCATGGGAGAGGGGCTATCGACTGGTTTTACATCAGGTGGCGATCTCCGTGTTGACGGCGGCTCCAGTATTGGTACCAAGGGCGACAGTGGGTCTAGGTGCCCCACCCGGGGGAAAACCACCATAGAGTATTATTGTACATGGGTAAAGCACCCATTATGAGGATGCTTCCCCTATTTTTTTTGACTTATATATGTGTATCTTTTGGGTTGACTTATGGGTTAGAGACACTACTTTTTGTACCCAGACACATACATTTTTGATATATATATATGTGAGAGATATTTTTTGTGGCTCTACATGGTGTGCCCCCAGTTTATGTTTATGGATTATGCTATGTTGATGGATATCTATGTTTTCTATGTTTTTTTTTTTTAATGTATGATGGTTTTTCCGAGATGCATTCCAGTTTAAAATATTGTTAGCTATGCGATCAACTATTTGGTTTTGACTCCTTGGTACATGTGTGAATGTAATGTAGTCAAATTGTCTGCTTAATTTTTTTGCACGCAAGTATTTTCTAAACATATGTGAATCTCTTATCTCAAATGTTTGGTTTAACTGCGACACTATAAACTGTGAATCAAGGTAGATTTTTATATGGCGTATGCCCTGATTGAGGGTGCCGCACATAAATTCGATGACTACATCATATTCTTCCTGATTGTTTGTTACAGAACTGATAAAAACACCATTGGTGCCGAGTGCTGATCAGTTAGGGTGATAGATAACCCAGGTGGTTGCTACTAAACTTTTAAACTTTACTGTCCCTGGGGCTTCTTTTGTGACATCGTAGCAGAGGACTAGTTCTCCCTCAGTGAATGAGCGAGGGTTGATGTGGCAGTCGAATGATGCTTTTACCCATTTCTTGCGGACCTCGTTGTGTTGCAGCGACTCTCATCGGCTTTCATCGATGAGCTCTAGTTGTACTAGATGATGTTCTAGATGTTGGTTATCATCAAGGATTTCGATGGCAACATATAAATTCAAGATCTCACGTTCTATGGGAATCACGGCTTCGACCCCGTATACCAAGTGGAAGGGAGTGAAACCAGTGGATGTTTTCATGGTTGTCCGGTATGCCCACAGAGCAGAGAAAATCATATGGTGCAAGTTGGTTTTATGGTTATTCACCATGGGTTGTAACATATTTTTGAGGAATTTGTTCACATATTCTACCTATCTGTTGGATTCAGGGTAGTATGGTGAAGCGAATTCAAGGTTGAATCTGAGCTAGTGAGATAGCTCCTGGAAAACTTCTTTCTGGAAGTGTTTTCCATGGCTCGAGACTAACTCTGTGGGAAATCCAAACTGGGGAATCACATGTTTAAACAAAAATCGAGCGGTGGTTTCTACGTTGTTGTCATATGTGGGCATGGATTTGACCCACTTGGTGAAATAATTGATAGCCACTATGATGTATTTATGATTGCAGGACGATGCGGGGTTGCAATTCATGAAGTCGATTCCCTATTTTCAAAATGGTCCAATTGCGATGACAAGGTGTAGAGGAGTGGGAGGGGCTCTTTCTTTATGAGAAAAGTGGTGCCATCTCTCACATCTCTTAACTGCTATGATGCAATCGCAAAATAGGGAGGGCTAGAAATATCCTTCCCGTAGCATTATTTGGGTGGTGGCCATTCCAGAAAGGTGGCCACCACAAGCTCCACCATGGCATTCATTAAGGGATTGCTCCACTTGGTCGTGAGTAAGGTATGGACATAAAATGGTGTTGATGCCCTGTTAGTACAAAACATCTCCCATGAGGAGATATCAGGGGGCCTGATGGCGAATGCACCAATGGTCTTCTCGAGTGAGATGAGGTCTGAAATTTTGGGTTTGTAAGAAGAGGAGAATATCTCCATACCAAGGGTCATCGGTTGCTATGAAGAAGAGATGTTCATCTGGTAGAAAATCATTTACTGGTGATCCCTTGGCATCTCTTGGGAGGTCTGTAATGAATTCTGCTAAGATTAACGCCTTTTTGCTCTTAGGGGAGCGAATCTTTAAGTCATATTCTTAGAGAATGACTATCCAGTGGGCATATTTTTGGTTCATTTGGCAGCACATGAGAATATATTTGATGCAATTAATATCCGCCATCACCTTAGTGATCTTTAATATGATGTAGTGGTGAAGCTTTTGGACTACATGTATTAGTGCTAGGGCAGTCTTTTATTCGGGATCATATCTTAATGTTGTGCCTACTAAGGTTTTACTGACGTAGTAGATGACATGCTCCCTCCCATATGGGCCTTCCTGGATCAATGCTCTAGCCAAGGTGGTTTGAGAAGCTGATAGATACAGGATGTAATCTTTGTCATAGTCTGGGGAACTGATGAGCGGTGTTGAAGACAATGTTTCTTTCAGCACATCGAATTATTGTTGGGCATGATCATCCCATTTGAATGGGATGTCCTGAAGAAGGAGGCGCGGGAACCCTTGAGAGCAAGTGGCATAATCTAGGATGAAGCATCTCAGAAAATTGGCCTTCCCCTACAGGCTTTTTAGTTGCCTGAGCATTTGAGGTGGAGGTACCTCCTTGATGGCTTAGACCTTGAGGGGGTCCATGCGAATCCCTTATTAGGACACGATAAAACCTAAGAGTATTCTTACTGTGATAGATAAGACACACTTTCAGGGTTTCAAGCATAGGTTGTATTGTCGGCATCGTTGGAATACCAATCGCAGATCCTCAAGATGGTCTGAGCACTTCTTGGACCGGACGGTTAGGTCATCCAAGTAGGCGAGGATAAGGTCTGCCAAGTCATGAAATATGTAGTTCATGGCCCTCTGGAAGCTGGATCCAGTGTTTTTTAGGCCAAATGGCATTACCTTGTATGTGAATGTGCCCCAAGGGGTGGTAAACGTGATTTTTTATCGGTATCTATGGCGGATTTGAATTTTATTATACCCAGGGAATCCATCCATGAAGGAGAAAGCCTCATGACCCGCACAAGCATCGATGAACTCATCGATGAATGTTTGTAGGGTACTTGTCCTTGGGATATGCTTTGTTAAAATCCCTAAAATCGGTGCAAACACGTATGGTGCACTATTTTTTCATGACGGGAATAGGGTTGGAAACCTAAGATGTTTAAGAAATGGGGTGGATAAACCTAGCTTTGTGAAGCTTATCAATTTCTTGTTTTATTGCTTCTGACTTTGATGGGTGCAATTGATGTTGTTTCTGGTGTATTGGAGGTACATTAGGCCAAGTGTCAATATGGTGCTCTACGATAGTAAAACTAAGCCTAGGAATTTCTGAGTAGTCCCATGCGAAGATATATCTATACTCTTGTAGCAATTGGGTATAAGAGTTTATTTTTTCTGGAGAGCATGCTGCCCCCAGTGAGATTTCTTCCACCTTTCCAGGATTTTGGGATATATTCACCTTGACGGTAGGTAAGATGTTTGACATATTTCCTTCCTCGAACGCATTGGGCGCCGAGATAGGATTCTTGAACCAATCAAATTTCCCTGATGGGAGAAAACATTTTGATTCGATCGCATAGATCTCTTATTCTTTTGTCTTTTTAGGAATGAACACTTGTTTGGGGAGAAAAAGCGAACGGTCATGCATCAAATCCCATGGATAATCCAACTCCATCATGGCTTCTAGGATTTACTCATCTGAATGGAATAGGGATCCTAAGGTGGATTGATGCTACACAAGGCTGTGCCGAAGAGGTTTAGTCTGTAGGGAGATAGTTGATAGACATGAGAAGGATTCCATCGTTGACATGGTAGAACTAGACGCGATCGACAGAGTGTAGACATATTTGGTCTGCATTGGAATAGGTACAATTACTCTCGTAGTTGCAGCTGACTCGACACCTATGACATATTAGCAGACAACTCGAGTCATAGTTCCGATACATGATGATATGAATCATATATGGTGTATCGTGTTGTAGGTGTTTGGTGGGGGGAGAATCTCTGTGATGGGAATTTGCGTGAGAGCAAGGCTAGGTCCCCTGTTAGGATGGCCAATTTCCTGTCAGTGAAATTGTTCCTAGTGCAGAGGTGCCTAAATGTTTCCATTAGCGGGCATGCATCTGGTTAGTTGCTATGGTCAGTGAAAATGGTGCATGGTACTAGTGTTCAAACTGAGTATATTATGTGGGAATAAACACTACTCTTCATCCTAGATGTGGATGCTTGGAAAGGATCTGTTGTAGAAGACAAGAGATTATGCTTCATTTTCTGATTTTTGGCTTGGATATGCCTAACTCATTTCGGGAGTGTAGACTTAACGTTTCTCTTGCCGCTCTAAGATTTGAGAGATGCTTGCATTTTATTTTATGATGAAATTGTGAACAAATTCGACAATAAGTGTGCATTATCTTCTCTTGGTTAGAGATAATTCTTTGCAAGAGAGGAGAGACTGTGCGAAAAATATTTGCGAGGGGCTTCAGTTCTTTGCACTGATTGACCCGATGGTCGATCAGGTCGCATAGTCTACATTTTATCCTAGGTTAAACCTGGTTCATGCTTGGTTGGTGCACCTTCCCAATTTTCCTCTCATGGTGATCTGGGTATGAGGTAGGTTGCCTGGGTATGTTCTTCCTGCCATATCAGTTAAGAAGATCCTCTCATTTCTTCTCTAATGTATGTATCATATCAATTAGAGGATGTACTCGCGGGATATAGATACAACACCGTTCATGGTGATTGCCCTGACATACTAGGGAAAACAACCTAGATATGGGGTTGTCATCTTTCTCGCTTGGTTACGGGACTGGGTACCAGTGGCATAGCGCTTCTAAGTCAGGGCAACGAATGACCATATGATTGGGCATTTTTCACAGTGTACATGTTGGTCTTCTCTGCAGAGGGTGGTTGGGGGTAACTTGGGGTTCCCTGATTGGTCATTTTTCAACTAATAGAAAGAGGATGGATCTACTCATCAGATATTCTTAGGTTGTCAAGCTATTCATAGATTCCAAGTCAAAGCTATCTTCTTAGGAGAGGTGGACTATAGTTGATTGCATACAAGCTAGCGCTACATGGAATCTAGGGATGTAGTGACAATGGCATACCAAATGATTGCAATTGCATATCTGACATGAATATTGGGTATCTGGGTCAGTGAGATATAGTACATGAACTAGATACCATCGATGGAAGATTTACAGAGCTGGGCAATAAATGATGAAATGATCGTGCTCATCACAGAGTACACATCGTTTGATGGGAGGAGGGGGAATGGCTGGAAGTATTTCAAGTGACTGTCGCTGCTCCTGCAGGTATAGAATGGTAGGAGGTTTGTCTCCAAATGATTGGGTGGAGGGATCCTCTTGATAGGATTGATTGATCGCATGTAGGGCATCCCTATATAGCGATATCTATGGGAAACTATGGGTATAATGTCCATAATTGATGCAGATAGCACATGCGTGATTAGTGCGCAATGCTTTACCATGACCCTTGGTGGCATATTCCTTTTTGTGGGAACTTGGTGCTGTGACATCAATAGCAGAGCTAAGGAGTGGTTTTAATTCATCCAAATCTGGGAAAATGTGGGTAGGGTGGCCTAGTACGTCGCATATGGCATAGTGTGGTGACTCTCATTTCGGGGTGGGATTCTCCACCTTCTTTCCTCTTCCATTGGTTTTCTTATCCATGACCATCGGCTTTGTGATGGGAGTTTCCTTTGAAGGGATTTTTTCAACAGTCACCTGACTGGCTGGGGCTAGATCAAGATTGGTAGGGATTAACCCTGTAGAGGTGATGTGCACGACTCCCATTGGAGTAGGTGGGATTAGGTACAAAAATGGTATTGCAAATGATAAGTTGGATAGGACCACCATGGCCATGACCTGCTCTGACACAAAACTAGCTAGGAGAAGAGGAAAGGAGTTTGGGAGGTGGCGTAGGCTAGAGAGGCTACCGTAGCCGAGGGCTCCACGTCATTACTTCTTGTCTCTGTGGCTTGACTAGCTTCAGTGCCAGATATGGAAATCATGCACATCAGAGCCCCTATGACATCAGGTGATGACTCAGGTATAACAGGTGGATATCCTAAGAATGACCCTAGGATGGATGATGGTTTGAACTAGCTAGGGCCATATTCTTGGTATCGTGTACGCATGTTAGCAGATGTGTCTACATAGGGTAGAATTACATCAATATTTTTTAAGGGTCGCTTTTCACTATGTCTTAACTGATCAATAGTAATGATGTGGTCCTCATGGGGGAACATCATAGTTTGGAAGACGAAGGAGGTGATGGCTGACATGGAGTACATATAAATTTGGCCAAGGAGTATATTGTAGTCCAATTAGGCATCCTAGACTTCAAATTCTATAAGGACCATCTTTCCAGCTAAGTAGACACAAACGTTTTGGTAGAGACCGACGGGGGCTGAAGGGCTACCATCGTATGCTTTAAGAATGATGTCTGATGGATTTAGTTCAAGAGACCCTAACTTCTGCCATACGTTCTTTGACATGATTCATGTGGAGGCACCTTCGTCAATGATACATCGGTGAATGGTGATTTTTTGGACTGACACTAGTATCTGAAAGGTGACCATTGAAGGAATCCTAGGGGTGGCTTTATGTAAAGCAAAAGCCATCAGGCGCGAATAGGCAGGGTCGATGGCACCTAATGTGGAAAGTAAGGCTTTCCACTGCTTTGGGCATGATTGTAATACCTCCAAATCTAACATAACGATGAGAGATTGAGCTAGATCATCCACAATTCAATAATTATGGGTTACTTTGGAATAGTTTACTTCCTACCTAGTTGGTCCTTTAGCCATTTTTGGAAAAGGTTCAATAGGAATCTTTGATATAGTCAAAGGTGTTTTTGGTGCATTTTTACTAGCCCCTGATGCATTGGTGTCTGGTGGGGTATCGTAATTTCGGTTCTGTGTCTGAAAAACAAATTCTTCGCCAATCATGCATATTTCGTGGCTTTTTTTCGAAATCATCGGGAGTTTGTTGCTACGTGCTAATTGTCCCTTGATGGGGGAAGGGCTCATGCATGACTGTTTTCTACTGGGAGGATCCCCCCTATCTATGATTACTCTGCAACTTCTTTAGCTCAGGGAGGTTGGGACTATGGTGAGTGTAATGGCCGTACTCACCACAGATAGAACAAGAGTGGTCCATCTGAAGAGTTGGTCTCTTGTTCTTCCTTTGGGGGTTGCTTAGCTCTTGGTTTTGACTTCAGCTAGAGTTCCATCTAGCCTAAGATCATGGAGGACATTGTTGGTTGTTTCCCCCCTGTCCAGGATTTCCTTGAGGCTTATCTTTTCCTTTTTTCTTAACCGTGTTAGGAGGATAATTTGGATTCTCTTGGTTGTATGATTAGTGCGGTTAGTTTTGGGAGGGTTTCACAAAGTTCACCTGTGCATTATTCTGCATGCACGGGTCTTCTACTTAATATTGGGCGTATTACGATCCCTGGTTTGTAAATAGTCGTTGGGGGGGCGCTCTTTCGTCAACATATCTAGCTTTGTAGTGGGTCCCCTGAGCTATAGGATAGGGTCCTCCATGCCGATGGTTGTACGTTGATGCCCTACTGGTCAAATTTTATGAAGGCATGGAAGACTTTGGTAGCTGGGTTATGGTATGTTCTCGATAGAATCATATGCATAACTGGGGTATTGAACGCTACTTCTTAGGTGATTTTGGGTCAATGACCCAATCAAACCATCTGTAGAGTTCGACGTGCCTGGAAATTCTTTGTAAGTTTGCAGGTGTGGGGCACTCGAAAGGATATTATAATATACCCTGACTACGTATAGATCAGCTCGAGCTATTGGGCATTACTAATGGTGTCCTCTTTGGATATGAGCTTTTGTTTCACTACATCCTTTGAAATCTCTGTGGTGAGAGTTTTTAGGAATAGGTCTAAAAGAACTCAATCGTCGAGTTTGGATTTGCACAAACTACGATGCCACTGCCATTCATGGAGATGGTTTAAGATATGGATGGCGAGGGTTTGCCTAAAGTTGGTCAGTAATTCCATTTTGGAATCGTGGTGGATGGGTAACTGAAAATATGCCAGGAACACTATAGCGAGTGCGCTAAAGGTTGCATGTGTAGCGGAGGGCCTCTCCACATACCATTTCACTGCTATTCTAGTTACGGTTCATTCAAGTAGTCTTATTCGAATAGTATCGTCAATGATGTTGTTCGACGAAGACCACAGGTGGAAAGACATTACATGATTTCCGTGGTCTTCCGCTTGATTCCCCTCGAATTTTTGAATGTCTGAAGGGAGCTTCGTGGGCATGGTAAGCCATATGGGGTTATGTGAAATGGGGTTGTTTGTCAACTTGATTAAATTTGGTAGATTTAACAAAGCTAGAAAAGGTGATTGTGAGTTTTTAGCCATTGCGACTTGGGAAAACACAATTTTCTAGTTAGGAATAGGGTTTGTCTGTGACGTACCCTGCTGTGCGTTCACCTGGCTTCCCGAATGGGTAGCACTCCTATACCTGCTAGGGGTTGTGGGAGGACTGGTGTGTATTGACCCTGTGGGGGTGTTCATCGGTGTGGCATTAGGAGACCAACTAGGGTTCCAAATAGATATGCCCCAATAAAGGATGAACCAATAATGGTGGTCATGTTTTGTCTTTAACGCCTAAATGGCGAAAGAACTGGAACACCTCCTGGTAATGAGGGGATGTCCAAAAGATGTTTAGATTGAAGAGGCCTTGTTGGGTCCATTATGGCTTCAAATAGGTATTTTTTTTGAAATATTTAAGAGGACAGAGATTATAATCAAAGAAAAAATCTAATTGCATACATAAAACAAAACGAAAAATAAAATAAATTTTCCCTTTAGATTAATCCTATGTGATCAGTCAATCAAAAAATATGGTTTTTTGTTGTTTGTGTATGATACTCAAATCCTAGAATACCTAAGCATCCTTACACGCTCAAATGTAACTGGGCCTTGAGAAGATATCTTGCGAATCCTAGCACAATGTCCTGAATGAATTAGCGACTCACCCAGTCAATCAAATAAAATCCACCAAGGTAAGGTAGAGGATCTAGTGTTTCCTGCACTGTCACCTATAGGGAAAGGATGCCCTAATTTTGGCCACTAAGCACTGCTGTGTCATGTGAGCGTCTGAGTATTGGGGTTCTTGGTAGTTTAGCTACCACTACTGAGTATCAAACAGGTCAGGTATCCTTGAATGATACTACACACACTGGGCCTAAGCCTAACCCCCTCTGAATCGGGTCTCTGTTACGCTCGGGTTTTATTTTCCATGGGTAGATAGGAAGATTTTAAAGTTCTCTAAATATTCAACTTCTATGTTTCAAGATGAAGACTGACCAAGGAGTCTTACTAGATGCCTACCCCCTTGGTCCTAACTTAGACTATAAATTCTTTTGTGGCCCCTGTGGGGAGAATTTAGTGAGTTTTGTTAAGTTAGTTTTAGGTTTCTTTCCCTTACTTAGGGTGTGGATGTTTGTGAAAAAAAAGTGAAAAATCACATAGTTTGAACGTGTGGATATGCAGTTATCCTTTTCGAAATCCCCTATTTAAACTATGTTTTGTTGTTCCTTGCTCAAAATAAAAACATGTGTGGATATGGGATGCTTTCAATTTTTCCTAGTTAATCTAAATGATCAAATATAGGGAGATGGTGAGTTATCAATAGAGATTTTTCATATGCTTGCCTAGGGTTACCTGAAGGTGCAAAGGTGACAAATATTACTTGCTCTTATGCCGACAATTTGATCCTGGTCCCGAAGTCCTAGTGCAAAAATTGGACTAAACTAATGACTTTTACACTAGAAAAGTGAAAGAGATTTAGCTAAGGATGTGTGAACTTGGGCCACTTACTTTGGCTAATTAAATAGGCGTTTTGGTACCTAAATTCACAAAAAATAAATTATTTTGGAATGCAAGTTAATTTTCCTCCTACTTAAACTATGTGTGAGCTTTGCAAAAATCAACTTAAAATAAAACTAACACCTAAAATACTAAAAGAATCTAAAAGTGAGCTTTAACAAGTTGAAGGGCACCTCAACTAGTGCTGGAATATGTAACATGGGCTGCTAGTCACTTTACAAGCAAGAAAAATATGGAAATAGTAGAAAAAATCCTACTTCTAGTGTGTGTGCAGAAAAGGTTGAAACATGCATGAAAGTCATGCGCAGGTCATCTCTGAACACGTGCACTCAGGTGTGTCTGTCTGCAAAAAATCCATGCAAGTTCCTAAAAAGTATTTTTTTGGGGAGCTCCTCCACTTCAACCTGTCACTAAGGGTGAATTGGGCAGTGAAGGAGAGAAAGGGGGTAGTTCCAACCCAAATCCTCAGTAAAGAAAGAGGTTTCTGCAAAAAAGGAACAACAACATAAACTTGGAAATAAAAGTTAGTAGAGTCACCAATCCTGTGTTAGTGTGTTTTGTGCACAAATGTACCAAATCAAACCTACTTAAAAGGGGTGGTTTTTCCCTCTTAAGTTATTGGTCATATACAGAAAATAGATGGAGCTAAGAAAGTTAGTGGAACATGCTAAAACATAAACATACTAGATGGAGAAATAACATGCACATCCAAACATAAAAACTAAACTAAAAAAAATAAAACAAAATCTCTGAATAGAGTGAAAAAAAATCAATAATCCAAATGACGGTGCTTACATCCCCCTCTTATTGAGTGCTGGTAGGAATGAAGGATGAAACTTTTACCCACTTGCCAAGGGGCCCTTAGAGCTATGGAGTTCCAAGTCCCCATGCAAGGACCTCTTTACTTCAGAGCTACCTTGGCACAAAGTCTCCCTCTCTCTACTATGGTGGATTGGAGTTTTTGGATGGCCAGCAACTGAGTCCCCTCTATCTCTTCTCTAGATCACACACGACTGGTATTTCTTAGGGAAATTCTAGCCAACATAACAATGTGTTCTCATATTTTTCATCTCTTGGTGGTATTTTATAGGAGAATTCAAATCTTCCTTCCTTCTCTTGGTACATTATGGATGGTGACCCAAGAGAGGAGGGTGATTCCATTGTGTGCCACATTTATTCCATTGCATGCTCCCTTGAGGTCCTAAGGAGGCTTGGGTGGTTGTCCTTAGGCGGTCTCAAGTGTGGTATTAATGTCCTTGACTGTGCCTTGTGGTCCCGGAAAGTGACTTCCGCCACTCTCAGGACTGCGCAAAATTTTGAGGAAAAGCAACGCAAAGGTGCGCTTATTGAATAATAGTGCACGCAAAGGCACATTTAGCTCGTTCCTTATGTGAAAAATTTGATTTTTCCTCTTAGACCTTAGAGATTTTTAAATACTTCAGATTCTCTAATGTCTCTCAGCACTAGAAATCCTTCTGCCTCACAATAAATAATTTCATCTTTTCTTGTCCGATTTTCCAGTGATAACATTGATATTTGGAATATGGTGGGTCTTCAATCCAACATTATATTTTATGAAATAATGATTAACATTTATTTTTTTCTCATCATCAGTTTCCTCTACTATCTTTTCCCCATTAGGAAATAATTCTTGGATCAACTTTTTCAAACCTTCCATGCCTTCTTTTAGATCATTATTCATGTCTTCCATGTTGTCTTTCATTTTTTCTCCTATACCATCCATCTTAGCTTCCATTATTTTCTTTAAACCATCCATATTAGCTTCCATGCCTTTCTTCAAAACTTCCATTTCATTTTTTGTTTCTCTTTGCAAGAGCGATATTTGGTGCACTTGCTTTTGTAATTTTGATATATCATGTTGCACTTATTCATCTACATGAGTCATAGTAGAGTATTATGAGGCCTTAATGGGTGTTGAATTATTTTTAGGGGGAATTTTATAACCCAATACTAATATCTATGCTTCAATATGTCCTAGGAATCAATTCGAACTTATTTTTCAAACAAGACTTATGCAATTTGAAAAACAAAATACACACATTTTTCTTGCTTTTGAGGAGCGCAATATTGAAACTGAACGATCTCTGTGATTTCAGATATTTAATATCTAAAATTATGCCATGTATTAGCCCTCTGAATATTATTTCCAACGTCACAGGTATCACCTGATTTGGATTCTTCAAGGCAAAGTTATGCCCAATCTACCACAATGACCTAATTTTGGATTAGTTAGGTAGAGCGAACTTTTATGACATGCCATGCATCACTGTTTCCTCCTTCGACTATGAACTTGATACATAGGAAACTGCAGTTCATTTAATTTCAGCCACCTTTTATATAATTCCAATCTGATGCTCAGAGAGAGAGTTCTGACGATTTTACCAAAGTCATGTCGTGTAGATGAAGTTCGGGAGCCTACAAAAACCCTAAATTCCACAAATCATATCTCCAAAAATATTGCGAACCAAGATCTGAAATTTTTACTCAATGTTCCTCAGGATTTCGGCTTCAGGTGATAAAAAATTTAGCTTCTTAACCTTTGTAGAAAAAAATTATAGAAAAAATGCCATGATGACCTATTTGAAGCAGCAAAACCCTAGAATCCAAAGCTCTAATTCCAAATGTTATGAAACCAACTCCAAAAATAGAAGAAAAGAGTGATCAACACCTTATAATTAAACCACTTTGATGGGGAAACCTCATTTACATTACATAAATTAAAAATTATTGGATGATACAAATTACAAACCTCCTTTCTATATATAAGAGTCCATGGGGTCACAATATAATCCTATCCCACCTAACAATAATAATGTAAGGGCACAATAATTAGAATATGGGGGTTACAGGGGTACAAAAATAACAATAAGGGAGTTACACTAACAAAATTAAGGGACTACACTAGTAATATAGGGGCCTAATAGCTGATTACCAAGAAGCTCAAGAATGAAACACTCACGTGGGATGAAGATACTTAGTGGCCAAATCTAGGGCATCCTTCCCTATAGGTGATGATGCATGCAACACTGGATCCTCTTCCCATTACCTTGGTCGATACTTCGGTTGCTGGAAGGTGTTTTTAGCTCTTTTGGGATGTTAGCCCTAGTACCCAGCAGAAGATATCTTTTCAAGGACGAGTTACAATTCAGAGTGTGAGGATGATTAGGTCTTTACGATTTTGAGTATCGCACAAAAAAAAACCAAAACCATTTTTTGATTGACTGATCACATAGGACAAATATAAAGGGAAATTAACCTTTTATTTTTGATTTGTTTTATGTATGCGATCACCTTTTTCATTGATATATAATCTATGTTCTATCATAAAAACTGAAAAATATTCCCAAAAACATACCTAGTCGACACCATAACAGACCCAACATGACCTCGACGATCTAGAAATTTTTTGTAGCTCCCCCCATTAGAGGGAGGAGTTCAAGGTATTTCACCATTTAGGCATCAAAGACATAACATCACCACGCTTATAGGTTCATCCTTTATCAGGGCACCTTTAGTTGGGAACCCTCAAGGGTTACCCAATTCCCCACCAGTGGAAACCCCCATACGGTCACCACACACCACTCCTCCCAAAACCCCTAAGGCGTAGAGGAGAACTACCCATTCAAGGATCCAACAGAACACACAACCGAGTATGTCACACATAAACCCCATACCTAACCAGAACCTTGTGTTTTCATAGTCTACAATGGTGCTCAACACACAATTACCTTTCTTAGAATACTTCAACTTACCCAATCTATCAAATTTAATGAATGACCCCATTGCACATAATCCCACTTGGCCCCCCATGCCAATGAATATCCCTTCGAACATTCCAAAATTCAAAGGGAAGCAAGCAGAAGACCCTGGGAACCATGTAATGACTTTCCACTTGTGGTTTTTGTCAAACATTATTATTGATGATACTATTCGACTAAGAATATTCTAACACACCTTAATTGGACCAGTCGTGAAATGGTATGTGGACCAACCTTCTGCTCCACATGGAACCTTTAACACCCTCACTACCACATTACTCACAAATTTCTAATTAATAAACCACCATGAATTGGGAATGGAGTTACTCATGTATTTTAGATAGACATGAACTGTCCATAACTCGGACCATCTCCACGAATGGCGGCGACTTTGAAGTCTATGGAAATCCAAACTCGACGATCGGGTTTTAGTGGACCTATTCCTAAAAACTCTCACAATAGAGATTTCAAAGGATGTGGAAAATAAAGGACCTGCCTCTGAAGAGGATTCCATAAGAAAATAAAAACAACTTAAGCTAATATACACGCAGTTAGGATACATTAATAACATCCTACCTAACACCATGCACCTGCAAAATTATAAATAATTTCTAGGCACGTTGAACACTGTCGATGGATTGATAGGGTCACTGACCCAAAATAACTTAGGATATAGTAATCCGTACCCTAGTTACGCATATGATCCTAACTAGAACATCCCACAAATAGGCTACCATCAGATTCATCATGAACCTTTGCAGAACATGACCAATAGGGCACCATCGTACCATCATCAACAAGGAGGATCATACCCTACTACACAGGGGGCCCAATACATAGCTAGGAATGCTGAAGGAAGAGTTCCCCCCTTGTAGTCATTCACAAACCAAGGACAAGGACCCCAATATTCCCAATACCCAGCACAAAACCCAACAATGCAGAATAATGTGTTGGTGAAATTTTTGCAGCCTTCCCAGGCACAACAGCGCTAGTCATATGACTATTAGAATCCTATTTATCCTCCTAACGTGACGATTAAAAAATAAAAATAAAAACAAAATGGAAATCTTGGGCAGGGGAACATCAACCAACAGAGCCCTCTATGATCTCAGGTTGTGGGAAACTCCAACCGAAATGAAAACCAGGAGCCAAATGACTCCCAAGGGCAGAACAAGAGGGTTAATGTTTGGACCAACCACTCTTGTGCAATTTGTGGTGAGTATTACCATTACACTCATCAGTGTCCCAAACTCCCCGAGCTACAAAATCTTCAGGGTGACCGAGGACAATGGGGACCCACATAACAAACGACTGTAATGGAGGGGCCCTTCCCCCACTAAGGGGTAGTTAGTACCCAACAACAACAAACACCCCTCGATGATTCCAGAAACAACAGCCACAAAATATATATGACTGGCAAGGAAATGTTCTTTCAAACATAGAATCAAAGTTATGATACCCTGCCAAACACTAGTTTGTCAGGGGCTAGCACGAGGGCACCTACAAAACCGTTGACTATATCAAAAATTCCTATTGAACCTTTGCCAAATATGGCTAAGGGACCAACTAGGTGAGCAGGAAACCACTCCAAACTGGCCCATAATTATAGCATTGTGGATGATTTAGCTCAATCTCCCACTGCCATGTCATCTTTGGAAGTCCCTCAATCTCGCCCAAAGTAAAAACAACCTTACTTTTCGCGTTACGCACAATCGACCCTAATAATTCATGCCTAATGGATTTCAACTTAGATAAATCCACCCCTAGGCTTCCTTCATTGATCACCTTCTAGATACCAGTGTCAGTCCATAACATCACTATCCACTGCTATATCATTGACGAGGGTGCATCCACATGCATCATGTCAAAGAACGTTTGGAATAATTTAGGGTCTCTCAAACTAAAGCCATTAGACATCACACTCAGAGCATACGACAGGTACCCTTCTACTCTCGTCAGTCTCTATCAAAATGTCTCAATCTACTTGTCTCGGTTTGAGATTATGTGTAGAAAACATGTTTTTTCGAGTGAAAAGAATTATTTTGATGATGAGTACACTTTTATCACTTTCTCAAGCTCTTGAAAATTATGAAAAAGCGAAACCATCGATTTCTCTTTTAAGCCCTTTTCAGACTCTCTAAACATGAAAAGAATGTCGAGTACTTGACTATTCGAACTCGTTAAAGGAAATGAACAGTCATCCTTCCAGTATAATTTTACACCTTTTCTGGACTGAAATGGACTATTTACGAAAAAGGTATACATTGACTAATAATGGTAAATAGATGTCTCTCTTGTATTATTTTATCCTTTTTCGGGCTTGAGAGACTAAATTTACGAAAAAGAACAATCATGGAGTTTTCTTAAGTTTTTCTTTTGACTCCCTAAAATTGAAAAACACTGAGTTTTTCCTATACTGGACTCGTTAAAACTTAACAGTAAAGGACTTGTCGATTAGAAATAGGAATGAACCAGTCCTTCTTAGGGTTTGATTTTAATACTAAGTTGGACTCATTTGCAAGAAGAGCTTATACAACAAGCAAATGTTATCCTCCTCAATATTGTCAAAAATAAAGAGGTACCTTCCAGAAATGGTGGGGAAAAAGAGAGAAAATGAATCTAGTTGTCACACTTCGATCCAAAAAGTAGTATAACACTCTTGAGCACGACAATTTTGTCACACTCATACCTAGGTTGGGGAAATCCTTTGTCTACCAGTTAATCAAACCACATTGAAAGTCTTATGTTGGTTTCTGGGTATTAGCTTTAGTTCAATTGTCACCAAACCATCTCCAGTGTCGTTATGTGTTCAAGAGATAGTTCAAATAAACCATTCATTGCAAACATTTGTCTCCATTCACGTTGACCATCCCTGAGTCAGTCCTTGCTAAAAATTCCTTCAAAACTTGAACTAATGGTTTCGTGTCATGTGATTTCCTACGACGGGTCACTTTCTATCAACGATAGCACATCATCTAGAAAGTTGATCTAGAATATTATTAGAATCTTGGGATCTGCATGCCGTAATGGAAGGTTTCTCGCCTTCAATGATAGGTTGCATCATTGACCTTCGATCGAATGATTCTGTGAAGTGTTCGACTTCAAATAATTCATTCACACTTCATGGATTATACTGAGTACTTTGAGATCCATTGTCATTATTAGTGGCTTCTCTCACACTTGTTAATAGTTGACATAATTGATTGGTAACCAAGTGGTTTCTACCATGTTTGACTTCAACAAAATCAATTGCATTTTAATATCCAAAAATGGGAATGCAGCAATACAGGAACACAATTCTAGAAATAGCAGTGATAAATCACCTCAGAAAATATGAGAGGAACACCTAGCCATCAAATGAATGTAACAACAGGAAAAATGGGCTCCTCTACATCATCCCATGTGGGGAAAATGCATCAATTAGACCATAAAAACATTATTCCCAGAGATTTACGTTAAAAAAAGGGAAAATAACACACATATCCCCTAGAACATATATATTTTCCCTCATATAGAAAAGAGAATAAAAAAAAAATCCCTTTCACTAAGTTAAACAGATCTTTGGGCCTCAAATCGGCTTAAAAATGCCCAAACCCCATGACTTAAGCTATGCAGAATTTCTAAAGCACACGATAGTGTTATTCTGTGAGGGTTTCTACAAAATTATTATATAAAATCATAGATCTATAATTTTATTGAAAAATATGCTAAGAAAATAGAGATTTGGCCTCCTTAATACATTATAAAGATAACCCGGCAAGGTTTTCTTGAAAGCTTGAGTACAAAAGAGAAGATCTAAATATTCAGCTCTAAAATAACGTAGTATTACTGTAAAACTACATATTCATGGAGGAATGATAAAATATAGGGATGAGAATCCCTTCTTCTAGCTTTCCGGGAGAAGGGTTTTCCCTTTCCCTAGGAAACTAGCTCAAAAACAAGGGCTTAAACCCTGCTGCTGCAACTCTATGAAAAATGATGCAGTTCCTGCAAGGGACTGTGTTGTAGGAGATGAAAAATTTGGACAAGTTCCAATATGTGAAATGAGCCCAGAAATCCTCCTAGCTGATCTCTCAAGAGAAGGAAAGCTCCACCTACTGAGAAACAGACCCAAAAGTGGTGTTATCAATCCTCCACTGCAACACCCTACAACACAGCACTATTCTCTATAGAAATAATGTTGTAGCTGAATAATGATGCTTGGCCTCAAGCCTGGATGTGGAGAAATACAGTGTAATACTATCCCAAGAGGCCTCTCAAGGGAAGTGGTGGGATTCCCGCTCGAGAACACCCGGTGCTAAACAGCATAGCAACCCTGCTAAACAGCAAGAGGAAGCAATAGTCTAAGCAGACCAATATCAAATAATAATCTAAAACATCATCTAAAATGGCTGCCATTCCCTTCCTTAAGTAGAATTTGAGCTTGCATGTTCTTGGCCCCACTTAATTAGGTCCTTTCCTTCATGAGTTCCTTCTCCCTTCAAAACTGCGTTATTCTCTAATTAATCTCCACTCCTCCTTAACAACGTTGTTGACTTGGTCAAAGTTGATTGAATCAACATGATCCAAACCCTATTAAAACATGGAGGAGCTTTATTTAGCTGACAAAAAGGTCTCCTTTCACACATTGAAGTGTTTTTATTACTACTCAAGAGACTTATGGGCCTTCTCACCCACTTATTCACCTACCTAGTGATAAAAAAACTATAATATTCCATTTAGCTTGAAGGCCAAATTTTTGGAATATTACAGTCCTCCCCCCAATATGTTGCTTGTCCTTAAGCAATTGTATGAGGAAAGAAAAATTCCTCCCCTCCTCCTCTTGTGGCCTCCTCATTAGTAGTCCCCACTGCTGCTCAAAATAATCTGCAACAAATCTGCCCTTCAATGTTTCCTCCCAAGTATGCAAAACCACATGGCTCACATCATAGAAAGGTGGAAGGTGTAAGTGGAAACCTCCTTGCTATCCGATGGCCTCCTCAAGGTATGAGTGATGAAAAACGTGGGAAATCTCATTCCCAATGAGTTAATCCCACACACATGCTATCATCCAAATGAACTGAGCCATTCTAGGTAGCTCATCAAAGAAATCATCAAGCCCCAGTATGCAATGTATTGGGGCTGCATGGAGAGATCAGATTTTTTCATCCAAGTTGTTTCTCTCTCCATTTATGGTAAGTATGGGGTTGTTGCTGATCTTGGGCTGAAATTTCATGGCCTTCAAGAATGGTCCAAGTTACCCCACAAAATAAATCAGCCATGAAGTGCCTCCTCCAAGAATGCAAGTTCTTCAAATGGCTTTCCCCATATGAAGATAGGAGGTGTGATGTGGCAATCATGGTTTGCCCATTGTTTCTCCTGAAACATACAACATGTAAAGTAGGGAGAGTCATACTCTCAATTTTGCATCTCTAACTCATCTAGCACTCTCCATACAAAGCTCCGCATGAACATAAGAATATTAGCAAAATATGGAAGCAAAACCCAATGAAAACAAGTTGTCATATGACAACCGGAGAGTAGATCATTGTTCCACACATGGAACCACCATATTGCATCCCTTTCTTGCATCAAAACAAGTAATAACAAGTGCTCTCCTGGCCACTTGTTTTCTGCCACAATCATTCTATAATATAGAAACATGAAAGTACAATGTGGTGTCAATGGTGCACACCAAAAATCATGTGGCTTCCCTTACAAACCACCAATAAAATATCCAATCTCAATGCTAAAAGTGGCTTCAATTATATCATCATATAATATGCAAGAAGGGATAATCCTCCTCGGTACAACATGTTTCTCATATAAAGTAAATAAGTACAAAACATAATGTGAAATTATACCTTCTCCACCATGTACTTGGGACCTTGAGCTGGAATGGCTCAACCAGAAATTCTCCCCTCACCTCCAAAGAGTAGGGAAGTGGCTGTGACATACTATCTATCACCATCTAGGCTATGCATCTCTCCATATGCTGAAATATATCATGCTATATGCCCTTCCAAATGAACTCCTCTGCCAAAGAAATATATGCATCAAAGTGCATGGAAAGGAAGTCCTCATGTGCTGCATGTAGCAGATTCTCCTTGAGCTCAGAAGCTCTAGTCAAGAATATTCTGCCATAAGAATAGATGACCACATCATTCACCATATATCTATAATCTCCATCCAAGTCATCAAGAATCATGCAAGCACCAAGATCCTTGGAGTACTCTACCAAGAGTTGAGACCTCCAATATGGATCGATCCTCATAATAGACAATGTTGAATATCTAAAATGTGAAGCTCCCCACATGTTGTTGTCTTCTCCTTTGACATCCCTCATGACAAAGTCATCCTCCAGGATGTTGCCATGCCCATCATGTAGCTACTCATGCTCAAATAGAAGTAGTGATCTTTGGAAGTTGGCCTCCCATGAGAAGCTACCATCCAAAAATAACCTTGTGATCTTGGCCAATGTAAACGTGAGTGACCTCCCTCTACTCCAATGTATGGAGGATTCCTTCCTCAAAGTAAGTACCCTATATTTTTCCAAATCCATGGAGCAGCTCCCTTACACCATGAAGATTCCATCCTCCATCACTGCAGCAACTTCTGTCAGCGCAACACATATAATGAGAGTGGGTGATGCTGAAAATGGGAGGATGTCTCCCTCCTCCTTGAGTCTATCCCAAACTCTCTGAGTTGTACTAGACTCCTCCAAAGCCTTCACCTCTCCATAATCTAAGAGGGGTGAACCAAATGGAAAATGTCTCTTACCAACTCCATATCTGGTGGCCTCCCGGGTGGAATGCCTCCATGTAATGAGACATCAATGTCAAGAGTAGACTATACATATGGTTGGGCCACTTTTCACTTGCCTTCACAGCGCAAATCAGTCTGCCTCTTCTTTGCCTTAGCTCTTTGAAATAGATAGGGTTGTGGGTTCCTCATCAAGTGATGTTTAACTTCCTCCCTACCTTCTCCTTCCATCAGCAATATCTCACAATCATTCTACTCATTGATTGTGCTTTTTCCTCGATATGTGAGATCCCGGGGAATCTCTTTCAATGACACAAGAATTCCTCCTATTGGAGCATGTGCTCCTCCTTCCTCTACATGAGGGACTAGATATGCTCTAGATGTGACAACACTGTTGCCCCTAACCTTCTCTTCCTCTTCAATTTGAATGGGAGTCACTTGCTTAATAAGAGGATCCTCTTTTGAAAAAGGACCTGGCATGCCCTCTTGTCCAAAGATATGAGACAGAGATCTTGCCTCTAGGAAGGTGTTATGCAAGATGTGAGCCTTTCCAACAATTTTCTGAAGGGGATTTGAGTTTTTTGGTTCTTCCAAGAGTGTTTTAGAATGTTTTCCATCAAAATTCTCCACTAATATCTTAGTGAACCTTGCATAAGAAGAAATATTGGCATTTTTTAATGAACATGACCCAAATATCCACCAAGCATAGGCCTTACCTTCAAAGTGTAGCACTGCGACTCGTATGGCTTTATCTTCAGAAACTTGGTGCTACTACAAATAGGTGTGTAGCTCCTCCACCCAAGATTTGGCTGAACATGTTGGTGATCCATCAAAATTATATAGAGAAAATATATCCATGTCATGTTGCCTACTCCTCTTCACCTTGATCTTTCAAAACTCCTAGAAAGTGATATGATCTCTAAACTTCTCAGTTTGAGATTCATACTCCTGTAGAAAATCACTAAGAGCTTCCATCTTAGGTATTCCTTCTTCTTTCATATCCCACATAGTAGATTTGGGTATATCACTGCATTGTGAATCATAGTCTGTAGCTACATGCTCACACACATCATGTGAAAATCTATAGTTGGTTTTAGATCCAAACTTCTTTAGAGATTCCCTCTCCCTTCTCATCTTCTTGAGATCTCCTTTAATGCTCTGAATAGTTTGAAAGAGAAGATTTGAGAGCTTCTCCTCATTCCTTCCTCCACATAATGGAGTCTTCTCTTTTCTGTACATTTTCTCTTCTCCTTATTCTCTTGATAGCATAATGGCTGAGATCCACAGGCTGAGCCAAGACTATGATTTGATACCACTGTAATATCCCAAAATGGGAATGCATCAATACATGAATACAATTCTAGAAATACCAGTGATAAATCACCTCATAAAATGTGAGAGGAACACCTAGCCATCAAACAGCAGCAAAAATGAGCTCCTTTACATCATCCCAAGTGGGGAAAATGCAACAATTAGACTATAAAAACGTTATTCCCAGATATTTACATTGTAACAAGGGAAAATAAAACTTAGGTCCCTTAGCATATATATATTTTCACTCATATTTAAAAGGGAATCAGAAAAAATCCATTTTACTGAGTTTAACATATCTCCCGACATCAAATTGGCTTAAAAATGCCCAGACCCCATGACTTAAGCTATGTAGATTTTCTGAAGCACAAGATAGCATTATTTTGTGAGGGTTTCTGTAAAATTATGATAGAAAATCATAGATATGAAATTTTATTGAACAATATGCGAATAAAATAGAGATCTAGCCTCCTTAATACATTATAATTTAACCTGGCAAGGGTTTCTTGAAAGCTTGAGTACAGAAGAGAAGATCTGAACATTCAGCTCTGAAATAATGTAGTCTTACTGAAACATTACATAGACATGGTAGAATAATACAATTTAGGGATGAGAATCCCTTATTCTAGCTTTTTGGGAGAAGGGTTGGCCCTTTCCCTAGGAAACTAGCTCAAAAACAAGGGCTTAAACCCTGCTACTGCAAATCTATGAAAAATGACGCAGTTCCTGCAAGGGAATGCACTGTAGGAGATGAGGAACAATTTGGACAAGTTTTGAGATGTGAAATGAGCCCATAAATCCTCCTATTGGATCTCTCAAGGAAAGAAATGCTCCCTCTACTAAGAAACATACCCGGAAGTAGAGTTATCAATCCTCCACTGCAACACCCTCCAACACAACACTATTCCCTGCAGAAATAACACTGTAGTTAAATACTGATGCTTGGCATCAAGCTTGGATGAGGAGAAATATAGTGCAATACTCTCCCAAGAGGCCTCTCAAGGGAAGAGGTGGGAATCCCTCTCAGAAACACCCGGTGCTAAACAACACAGCAACCCTGCTAAATAGCAAGAGGAAGCAATAGTCTAAGCAGACCAGTATCAAATAATAATCTAAAAAATCATCTCAAATGGCTTTCATCCCTTTCCTTAAGTATAATTTGAGCTTGCATGTCCTTGGACCCACTCAATTAGGTCATTTCCTTCATGAGGTCCTTCTCCCTCCAAAACTGCGTTATTCTCTAATTAATCTCCACTCCTCCTTAACAGCGCTTTTGACTTGGTCAAAGTTGACTGAATCAACCTGATCCAAACCATATTCACAGATGGAGGAGCTTTATTTAGCTTCTACAAAGGTCTCTTTTCACACATTGAAGTGTTTTTATTACTTCTCAAGAGACTTATGGGCCTTCTCACCCACTTATTCACCTACCTAGTGATAAAACAACTATAATATTCCATTTAGATTGAAGGCCAAACTTTTGGAATATTACACGCATGGATAGAATTATACTAGTTCGGGAAACATAAATCAAGACCCTCGATCTAGTTTCTACTATCCAGGCTACGAGGATTTTTATTATTCATGATACAGTAGACTAATTACTATAGATGGCCACGTCCATGTTGTGTCTACTATTGATGTAATTCTAAAATCATTTCTATATCAGAACATGTAGTTAGTTTTATTCTGAGTATGGGAATGCCTACCTCAGTGATGATATACATATATATGTTTGTATTGAATGTTTTTATAGGTTTCGACCAATATGTACACAACCCAATCCTCGGAATGATAAAGTGCTTCACTCTTCAGAACTACTTTAGACTTCGCGCTTTAGGGGGAAATTTGTTACACTAAAATTTGTCACCATGACATATAGCTGTCTATATGGGTTGATAATTACCTATTTTATGCTCCCTTAGAGGTCCAAAACCATAAATTTCCTAAAAAAAATCTTGGAATTGGAGAAAATCTCATTAAAACCCCAAAAAGCCTAAATCCACACTTTTCCTAGCTCTTACCTGTGGTACCGCAGTTTCTTGCTCTATAACCCACGGCACATCCCACATGTTTTGCTTACTAAAACTGCAGACCCCCATAAAAGGTAAAATAAAAGAAAAATTAAGTTCTAGAAGCCCATCCGGTCGAATATTCTCCCAACTGGAGGCTTCTAGAAGCATAATCAGGCCGAGCTCTACCCCTTCATTCATGAACCTCTATCCCTTCATTAATGGAGATTATCCCTTTCTATTTGGAGCTAAAATCCCTTTATGAGAGGACTTTATCCCCCTCTCTATGGAACTGAAACCTCCTTCATTCTCTTATAAATTGAACTCATATTTTAGTCTCAAGGGTAGACTTCTAAACATATAGAAGAGAATTGCTAAAGAAATTATACTGTCTATACTTAGCATCATTGGTGTGAGAACGATCACATACTCATATCCATAGTTTCATGCTAGTTCAGAGAGGAGAAGGCTTGTCAAACCGATGGAAAATGGTTGTTCAAGGCCCCGAAAGAATATGTATGACATCAAGGCAACAAAGTTGTAAGGTTACTTCTTATGATACAAGTTAATACAAATGGATTCTATTTTCTGATTAAGTTGTTCATGTATCTATTTGAGTAATTTAATTCTTGGATTCCTTGATCACTGAGATAGATTAATTTTTCTGAATTATTATATCTTGCAGGTGATTTTAATCCTTTTCTTATCTTTGAGTGCAGGTCTAACATGCTGAGCAACTGGATTGAAGATTACAGCAAGCATTGGACTTCAGGTAGGAGCATCTCCTCTTACTTAGTTATTAATAGTTCTGACTAATAATGATATAGAGAAAATGGTTTGCATTTGGTTGTTTGTTTCTAGATATCCTTAGGATACTAGGGAGATCATTCTTGTCTGTAAGAAGGATTTTATCCACACAACAAAATGGCGACTCTGCTGGGGAATCGATGAACTTAGTTTTATTTTTTGATTTTTACTTTGACTTTTGAATAAATTTTTTGATTTTGATTAGTTCAAAGCTATGTTGGGTAGATAAATCATTAGAATCAATGACTATAAATCTATATTTTTACTTTTTTCTGTGTTTTTCTGGCTTCCACACTTTTTGTTTAAAAATAGAGCGGTAGACTCTGCATATTTTAGCGAAAAACAGTGTGGTACCGCACCTTGTTCCATTAAAAACTGCGGACTTCTGGAAAATTTTGAAAAAAAAAAATCTGTTTTCAAGAGTGTAATTACTTGATTCCCTGTAGTTACCCCAACTTGTCTTGACTGTCAAAGTCTTCTGTGTGAGTTTCTTTTAGCAATTTCTTGGTTTGAAGTGATCTTTTCAATTGATTTGAATTTTATGAGTGAGTGTTTGACCTGTTTTCTTGCCGCTCTGAATAAAAAACCTTTATATACCTCAGCTAATTGGTATGTTAGCATTTTCTTGTTGAGCCATTGAACTTGATGCAAATCTTGCTTTTAGGAAAATTAGATTTTATTTTCATTTGCAAATTTAGAAAACCTTTTAGCTTGATAAGGTCTGAATTTCAGTTTAGAACCATTATTGGATGTTTTTTATTTTTTGCTGAGATAAGTAGAAAGTTCTTGGTTAGATTACAAACTAAGCATAAAAATCCTCAAAACCATTTAGATAGAGTTCAAATTTAGTGTTTTATTTTGATTTTGAATTTTGTGTTTTAAAGAGTTGTAGTTTTCTTTTGGAAGAAGTTTGATTCTAGTTTCTGATTTGAATGATATAAGGAATTTTATTTTGAACAAGTGATCTTTTTTCTATGCTTATTTCTCAAGAAATTGTCCTATTTTCAAAGGTTCTTGTTTATAAAAGAAAGAATTGATGTTTTGAAAGTTATTGAAATCTCTCAAATCATTCCTCTAAATAGGTTACATTGAAAATAAATGAGTTTCTTTTCATATAGATGCATTTTAACGTATTTTTGAGTCGGGTCATTAAACATCATCAAAGTTTCACTTTCATACCTTTTTACCTAAGAAACAACCAAACTAAAAGTAACGCTTAATCAAATTCAGTCTAGAAATTTATATTTTCTAGGGCACTTTTCCACCAACAAAGCTCAAGCTAGTGTCTTGGAATAGGTTGTAGTTAACATTCCAAGGGAGTTCAAACAAACAAGTAGTAAATCTTGCGGTAGGAAAATCCAATTGTAGCATGTATGCTCTGGGAAGCTCCTCCTAAAGGACTTAAGCACGAGATAATGTCTAAACCAGTAGGTAATCATACCTATCTCATCGGGAAAGATAGAAGATGTGCACGTATTAAAAACAGTAAACCTCGGATAGACCATTGTTAAGGAGCCTGGGGTCACTTGTCGGAAAACCTTGGATTATGTCAAGGAGCCTTCAAGGGGATTGAGCTTGTTACTCTTCCCTTGTGTGTATATCTGATCGTAGAATGTCCCCGCAGGTATATGTGTTCTCGTTGGTGACCTTAGTGGCCATAAAATTTAGGATTCTTTCCCAAGGTGACAGTGGAGGGAAGGTCCCACTGTACCTGGAGCAAAGGTCGACTAGACTCACTTCGACTCTCCAGAGGGTTATCTTCACTCGAGATGGTTTAAGTGGAGAAACTTGCACTGGTTTGTTTCATTAAGTAGGTTTTCGGGGTAACTGTTCCAACCGCCATTTCTCCATTAAAATTCTACGATGTTGGATTTCATCGCCAACTAGTGTTTTATTGCAGGAATCTACTATTTTTGCATGGATTGATCTCTTAGATTTTGTAGGCGTATGATCAATATGGTTGTTTCCTTAGATATTTTAGGATTTTTTATTGAAATTTTCTTTGATTTCATATGATTAAAATTTTTAATCGTGGCTAAATTATCGAGACAATCACGTAGAATGCAGGGGAAACCCCCTGAATATACACTAAGCCAAATAGAAAGACTTAAATATGAAAAAGGACATGTAGAAATTAGCTGAATAAATCACTTATTCAATGGAGATTAACCTGATCACACATCAATTTCGAATTGCATGCATAACACATAATCTCTTCTACAATTAATTGTCACATGTGGAAAGAATAGAAGCGATCGCACATCAAATCATCACACACATTAACACAGTATGTATGGGGAAAGCCTATAGCTGAAAACCCCTCAGCTATTCTATATATTAGATGGAGAGAACATGCAGCAAATACATAGTACAAACTCCTCACAAGTACTCAGTACTATCTCCCAAAGCTACACAAAAACTAGCTTGGTTTTGAACAAGTCACAGGTTCAAAACACACCCACTACTTTCCCTGCCTCTATTGCGCAATCAAGGCTGGTCTAAATAGAGATCCAGGTTCGAATCTCACTGGCTCCAACTGCGCAATTGTCATTGGTAATTTCCTCCAAGTGTAATGCAAATCCCATGCAAAACTGATCCTCCAACTGATAGCTATACTCACCCTTTCATCTACCTCTTTCACTGGTCTCCACTGAACTGTCCATGCACTGAATTAAACTGATGTGTTCTTTAGTTGAATAATGAGTTAATAATTAGTGAATTAAATAATATTTAATTCACACAACTCATCTCTAGTGTATTAGCCGGTTAAACTAAATACAACTAGTTCAACTAGTTAACCAGAACACCACCTCCATTAACTCCTCAATCAACTCCACCAAAACTCTGCCACATGAGTCTAACTGAAGTCTAACATGCAATAGCTCACTTAACTCATAGGAAATTCGAATTTCCTTATGTCAGCTGCGTGCCCCACCTCCGGGGGTCAAACTGAAGTGCTCCAAGAGAGTAAACTGTTGTTTATAGTCTAAATATTATTAAGGGTAAATAATATTTGACTTCCATATTTTTAGGAGATACAGTCTAAAAATAGCCTGGGTCCTAAAAATAAGGGTCTCATCTATTTTGACCGACATGTCGCATACTTCAAGAATCTCCAACTGGAATTCCCAAATTATGCTCCGTATGTCTAAAAATAGACATAGTCTAAAAATAGATTTTTCGACAAAAATCACATGTGTGGTCCCCACCTAGTTTAGGTGATCACTTTCCAACTAGGATCGGGAAAGATGTTTCAGGAGGCCTCCTTCACTGTTTCTTGTTGCCATTTTCAACACTCCCTCTCAACAAGAAAGGACTGTCATTGCATGCGACATGCAACTCCATGCATTCACCCTGCAACCTTCACAAGCGCCATGCAACTCCATGCATGCGACATGCAACTCCATGCATTCGCCATGCACCCTTTGCATGCACCATGCAAAATCATGCATCTGCTTTACAACTCCTCTGAAACTGAATAGGCTCCAAACAACTCAATCAATATTGATGCATCTAGCATCTATCATCAAAGTCTTCGACTTCTGCTGGTACCAACTGCACATGTCATCAGGAACTACTGCGCTATTGAACTCTTGCACCCATGCACTATTGCACTTGCTGTCAACTCTGATCCGCGCTCCAGTATCCGACACTGTCACTTTGATCTGCCTGCATCACTCCAACTGATCTTGCTACTGCCATGCTATGGGCACCTCGTAGCCAGGTTCAATCCATGAGATCCACACCATCTCATGAATCTGCCCAGAAATCTCCTCTTGGGATCAATCATGCATGTCGCCCCACCTCATACTTGGTGGTATAGCTGCATGCACTCCCTCTGCCCGTCTGGCACGAAATTTCTCTGCATGAGTGGTCTCTTCCACTCCATGATCCTCTTGTGGCTGCTCCACACTCCGAGGTTCAGTATCACCTGCATGCAAAACCCGCTCCCTCTCAAGCTTCAATTGCATGTCTTCCTCCCGCTTCCCAATAGTAGGAAGCTCCGTAGACATCCCATCTACTTCAAGTCTATAGAGATTCTTTTCCCGAATCCCAACCTTCTTGACTTGTCCCGTTGCCTTGTGCCGAAGGAAAACTTTTCCTTCTCTGAAGACAACTTCATACCCTTTATCCTCTAACATTGCAACTGAGATCAAATTCTTTGTTAGACCTGGTACATGCAATACATATTGTAAAAGAATGAGTTTACCTGACTCCCTCTGAAAGGTTATGGTACCAATGCCGGTCGCATTGTATCGTCCACCGTCACCCAACTCAACATGCATCTGGAGACCTTTCTCCACCAAGTCACTGAAAAGATTCACATCTCCCGTCATGTGAAAGAAAGCGCCACTATCAATATACCACCCCGATCCCAATGCACTAGACAACATGCATGCGATCAAAGAGAAGTCCAGCTCAAATTGCGAGGCAAGAGCCTCACCAGCTGCAGATCCTGCAGCCTGCTTGTTCTTCTTCTTCTTGGGGAAATTCGTGGCGTAATGTCCGTGATCATGGCAATGAAAGCACTTGACCTTGGACATGTCACGCTCTTTACCATCCACTCCGGATTGAGAAGCCTTCTCCTTGCCCTTCCCCTTCCTTTCTTTGGCAGCCAAAGCGCAGTCTTCTTCATCAGCTCCCTTTGACGAAGAACCATCTCTGGTATTTCGCCGGATCTCCTCTTGCACGAGATCAGACCACAGTCTTTCCCATCCCGGCAACTTTTCCCGACCATTGACACTATCTTGATATGCATGCCAACTCTTCGGCAAACCAAGAAGCGCCAAACTCACCAGATCCTCATCATCCACCGTCACACCAACACTTCCCAGCTCATCCCGACATTGGGTGAACCTCGTGAGGTACTTCGGCATACTTTCCCCCTTCTCACACTTGATGTTCCTGAGTCTATCTTTGAGCGCCAGCTTCCTCTAATCGCTCTTGCTTTGGTACAGATCCGTCAAGGCTTTACACATCAAATATGGAGAGGCCTTCCTGTGTAAATTGGATACAATGTGATCCTTTACACCCTCCAACAGGATCCTTCGACATTTTGCTTGTTTCTTTTTCCATGCTTCCACAACAGCAGCATCATTAGAAGTAGGCTTTGGAATCTCTTTCTCCACGAATTCCAACAGCCCATGATCATCTAATACAGCCTCCATGCGGTCCTTCCATGCAACATAATTTGAACTGCCTTCCAAGGCATATTCTAGTCGCAACCCGATGAAAGGCATTTTCACTGCGGCACCAAGAACACAAATCTGCAAATTCGAATTTCACCACCAGCTAATAACTCAATCGCTTCCGATCTACACTTGAGAACAAATTATTTCCAAATCAGATATTGACTGCATGGGCTTTTACCAGACCTTTCACTTTCCAAAGAAAGATGAATCCGGAGGCTATCTGGCCCGTATGCAGACTCTGTCCGAGGAAATAAGTTTGCAATCACCGTAATAGATCTCGACAATTAATCTTGCTCTGATACCATGTAGAAATTAGATGAATAAATCAGTTATTCAATGGAGATTAACGTGATCACACATCAATTTCGAATTGCATGCATAACACATAATCTCTTCTACAATTAATTGTCACATGCGGAAAGAATAGAAGCAATCTCACATCAAATCAATCACACACATTGACACAGTATGTATGGGGAAAGCTTATAGCTGAAAACCCCCAGCTATAGTATATTATAAATGGAGAGAACATGCAGCAAATACATAGTACAAACTCCTCTCAAGTACTCAGTACTATCTCCCAAAGCTACACAAAAACTAGCTTGGTTTTGAACAAGTCACGGGTTCAAAACACACCACTACTTCTCTTGCCTCTATTGCGCAATCAAGGCTGGTCTAAATAGAGATCCGAGTTTGAATCTCTCCTTGGCTTCAGCACGCAATTTTCGTTGGTAATTTCACTCAAATTAGTAAATCCCATGCAAAACTGATCCTCCAACTGATAGCTATACTCACCCTTTCATCTACTTCTTTCACTGGTCTCCACTGAACTGTCCATGCACTGAGTTAAACTGATGTGTTCTTTAGTTGAATAATGAGTTAATAATTAGTGAATTAAATAATATTTAATTCACACAGCTCATCTCTAGTGTATTAGCCAGTTAAACTAAATACAACTAGTTCAACTAGTTAACCAGAACAACACCTCCATTAACTCCTCAATCAACTCCACCAAAACTCTGCCACATGAGTCTAACTGAAGTCTAACATGCAATAGCTCACTTAACTCATAGGAAATTCAAATTTCCTTATGTCAGCTGCATGCCCCACCTCTGGGGGTCAAACTGAAGTGCTCCAAGAGAGTAAACTGCTGTTTATAGTCTAAATATTATTAAGGGTAAATAATATTTGACTTCCATATTTTTAGGAGACACAGTCTAAAAAAAGCCTGGGTCCTAAAAATAAGGGTCTCATCTATTTTTACCGACATGTCGCATACTTCAAGAATCTCCAACTGGAATCTCTGAATCATGCTCCATATGTCTAAAAAGAGACATAGTCTAAAAATAGACTTTTCGACAAAAATCACATGTGTGGTCCCCACCTAGCTTAGGTGATCACTTTCCAACTAGGATCAGGAAAGATGTCTCAGGAGGCCTCCTTCACTGTTTCTTGTTGCCATTTTCAATAGGAAAAACATTACGAACTGGATCAACATAACAGGAAGAAACATCTATCATTATCCATCGTGATTACGAAGTAGATCAACCGCAAACAGCAGAATATACTCCTCAAAAAATTTCAATCTCCGAACTAGCTGAACTTGCTTCTACAACAAGTGAATTATCGTCTATTGAACCTGAAATTTTCGAGCCAGAAACTGAACCTGCTACATTTGAGCCTACTTTAGAGTTCGTTACTCCAACCCTTGATCATCCTGATTCACCTAGAGTGAAGAATCGAATCACAGAAGATCTTCCTCCTGGTCTCATTAGTATCGAAGAAATTACTGACACTGAAGAAGAAGTTGTTCTTCCTTCAGCTCAAGAATATTTAAATCTTAGAGAACGTGAATTGATTTTTTATAGTCCTTTTAGACAAGGCACTTGGTACTCTTCATTGACAAACTTTCTACAGAACGTTTGTCTGAATTATTTTCCACCCCAAATTCCTTTTCCTTATACACCAAGAGGTTATAGATCTCCATTAAACATGTCTGGTGAGGCGTCCATGTTTTCTGAATCTCCAAAAACATATTTTTATGGTGGTCCATCTGTTCCTATAAGATACCAGTCGCTTTCTAGTACTTTCTCAGGGGCATCTCCTTTTCCTGATAAACGTACACCATCATCTGGTCCAAATGAATCAAATACGAGAACATTGAATGGTGAACAAGTTTATATGATGTCTGGAAACATTCCAAACCCTGGCCCTCAAGGTAGCAATTTACCGCTTGGGGGGCAACCTTAAGCTAGTAATTTACCACCTCAGGGGCAACCTCAAGCTTAGTGCATATGTCTGGGTCAATATCAACCCCAAGGACAGTACATGCCTCAAGTTCAGTACATACCTCAAGGTCAATATCAACCCCAAGGTCAGTACCCAATTCAGGGTCCACAACCTCCTTTAGGACAACAGTTCTACTCATAACAACAATTGTTACAAGGAAGTGGAAATTATCCAGCTAATTACTAGCCATATATTCAACTTGGTTATGGTCCTTCTTATGTACAACCTTCAATGGGACCCTCATATTCTGGAGTAAATATGGTGTGGGATCCATCCCATGTTCAACAGAATTTGCAGCCAAATGTGAAAGTACCTTATTATCAACCTGGAAAACTAATTGGTTATAATCAAACTCAACAACCAATCCAACCTACAATTCAAATACCTGCATCTGATCCTGTTCAGCAGCCTGGTCTGAGTACACCTAGAACTCTACCACAAACTACTACTCCAACTTATATTAAAGCTACCACACCTATTCTTGCAGTATCTGTAGCTCCTGTTTCTATTGCCCCTAAAATATCGGTTCAGATTCCTCAAGTTTCTTCTCCGCAGCCTGGACCTACAATTCTGACTAATATTTAGATGCTTGCAGGACAGCCTGGTATAAGTACAGCTATAACAAGCCAACCTTAGTTTATCTATCAACCGTATCAAGAGCAATATCAATATGGACATGTTCCACAAAATCCAGTATACCAGCAAAAGTCGTATCCTTGGTATACATATCAAACAGCTTTTCAACCCCAGTATGGTCCAGTTAATCCTGGTTATCTAGGGGGAATTTCGATTCCAAATGCACAGGCTATTCCAGGATATCCTGGATATCCTCCTCCTGGAACTAGTATAGTTTCACAAGGTTATCAATTTAATCAGTAGGACCCTAACCATTGGTTTCCATTCATAGAAACTTTAGGTTTAATTGATTTATCACACCTTATGAATGATCCCATCTATTATCTTCTGTATTGGCCGCCAATTCCAAATAATTTTCCCGGTGATATCCCAAAGTTTGAAAGAAAATCAGCAGAGGACCCTTCTAACCATGTCATGACTTACCACCTCTGGTGTGCATCCAACTCTTTGATCGATGATTCTATTTGATTAATACTTTTTCATAGAACATTGATAGGATTAGCAGCTAAATGGTACATTGAACTACCACAAGGCTCATTTAAAAATTTCAATGCCTTAGCAACCACCTTCTTAACTCAGTTTCAGTTGCTAGTCAGATATGACAATGACACAGAATTGCTAACATCACTAAAACAATCTATGTCTACATACATATCAGATCACATACATGAATGGAGACGTGGAAGAAGTTTGGTGAAATTTTTTATTCCAGATCAAATCTTGGCAAAATGGTTTATAAAATCATCACTACCAAAAATCACTGAAGATGTAGCAAAAGGAGGAGTTGTTACAGAAGAACAAGTCATTTCTCAAGCTCAGTACCTTGACCTAGTATATACACAATCAGGTACTTTGTACGAGAAAATTCCAGATTTACCATGCCTTGGTCAGATAATAGCAACTCCCTCAGAGTCTCATGCCGCTGATGGTGTAACTGGTTTAGTTAGTACTACTAAGAGTAAGAAGAAATCTTCAAAGATTACTTCTCCTATAATAAATTTACCTGATTCACCAAAAGGAGATTCTTCCCTTGAAACTTCTGCTAAAATTCACATTGTAGATTCGTCTATAACTAAGTCTAAATCTGGAAATAAGAAGAAAGGGAATAATAAAAGTAAACAAACTTCATTTCCCAAAGAAAAAACTGAGAAAAATGAGTCGTTTGATGATAAACAAAAACCTCATTATCCTTGTCTTATCTATGACAAGGATCATTTCACTAAGGAATGTCTGCATAGGTCTGAGGTATCAAAGTTTGTCAAAGGTTCACCCATGCCTTCTGTCTTGAAGGATCCTTTTCCTGTTCAAGATAGAAAAATGATTGGATCTTCTTCTAATACATCAACGGATATTTTGATGATGTCTCAAGTAATGGTTGCGCCTCGATCGCAAGACTATGGAAGTAAAAATCCTGTTACTTGTAAAGAACTAGAAAATTCTAATTCAATACCAGCTACATATCCTTCAGTTTCTGATCCACTTCATATTGAGAAACAAAATCCTGATTTAGTAATTAAACTGCCTCCTAAAGGTGTACTTCGGAAATCAACTTTCAATCCACATGCGAGAGCTGCCCAAAACTACAACATTATTGAGGATTTAGCAATATCTCCTTCAGCAAATGTCGGCCTTAGAAGTGTTGCAGTCATGTATGACACAAAGGAAATTAATCTTACCAGCTATTTGAGCTATATATCTTCAAGATTTGAACCTCATGGTCTTCGATTTAGAAAATTTTACACCACACCTCCCTCATCAAATGGCTTTTCAAATTCTAGTACTACTTAAAAACACGTGTTTCTTTCATACTCTAATTGATGAAGGAGCGTCTACGTGTATTATGTCATTAAACTGTTGGAAATCACTTGGTTCTCCAACAATTAACCAATCTCTGATAATTCTCAAAGCTTTTGATAGAAGAGGATTCTATCCATATGGAATTTTGCAGGATCTACCTATACAGGTCAAAGGAAAAATTGTTAATTTAGATGTGGAAGTTGTTGATGCCCCTCTAGATTACAACCTTCTTCTGCGTCAAAGTTGGTCTTATGATTTGACTGTTTTCATGTCATCTATCTTTCGACTTATCATGTTTCCTCATCAAGGAAATATTTTGAAAATCTATCAACTCTCATATTATTCGTCTGACCCGGCTTCTACATATAGTATTCAACATGTTGGAAAATCAACTATTCCTTATGAGGATGTTGGAGTAGGTTTAATCAAAGATTCCGCCTTAATGGGAACTTTTTCTATGCCTCCACCTAACATACCGCGTACTATTTCTAATATCAATATGATTACATCAAGAACTATTCCACTTGATGACCCTTGGATAGTGCCTTTAGATTCAGAACTGGATTCCTTCAATGGTGAGGTACCTTTGAGTCCTTTTGAGATAGCTTATCAAACAGTACAGTAATTTTCCAATCCTTCATTAACTGATGTTGATCCAATGAATGTGATCACTAAGAAATCATTTTCACCATCAGGCTTAGCTATAACATCAATTCCTGATCCTTTTCAAAAAGTGTTTTATACTGATGAAAGCTTTCATGAATTCTTGTCCATAGATGAATTACCATGGGATGATTATCATCATAGGTCATCATTTTTACCTGAGCTTGATAGATTTGAAAATAATTTTTTATCTTTTTTTACAATTGACTATGTACAAGAACCCCAGAGCCCAATATCGATTACAAATTAGGATTCTGAAATCAATTTGGAAAATATTTCTTTGATGGTTCCCATTGACATATCAGTTAAACCAAGAGTTATTGAAAACATTCATATAGGTGCTTCTTGTACGTTAGATGAAATTACTACATATAAAGCCCTATTTCAATAATTCTGTGACATATTTTCCTGGTCTTATGAAGAAATGGCAGGAATTGATCCCAAGATTTTCATTCATGAAATAAAAACTTACCTAGATGCTCAACCTATCAGGCAAAGATTACGTCTGATACATCCATGAAAAGTTGCTGCTATTAAAGCCGAAGTTGAGAAATTACTAAAAGAAGGTTTTATTTATCCAATTATTTTGACGAATTGGGTATGTAATATTGTTCTTTTTACCAAAAAACAAGGAACTATACGAGTATGTGTCGACTATAGGGATATTAACAAAAATTGTCCAAAAGGAAATTATCCAACTCCCTATATCGATCAAATAATTGATGACTGTGCCAGAAATGAAATGTACTCATTTATCGATGGATTTTCTAGGTACAATCAAATAAACATACTCCCTGCCGATCAATAAAAAATGACATTCATTTGTCCTCGGGGAACTTTTTCTTATTATAAACTACCCTTCAGATTAAAGAATATTTGTGAAAATTTTCAAAGGGAAATGTCTTACGCTTTTCATGACATTAAACACATTATGCAACCTTATCTTGATGATTTACCTGCTCATTCATTGAACAGAGAAGATCATCCTATTCATTTAATAGTCATTTTTATGAGATGTATGCATTATAAGATTCGGTTGAATCCCCACAAATGTGTTTTTTGTGTGCAATATGGTAGATTGGTGGGATTTTCTGTTTCCAAAGTAGGCATTAATGTCGACTCATAAAAGGCTAAGGCTATTGTCAATTTACCTCCTCCTTCCACACTTTGCCAACTCCAAATTTTGCAAGGGAAAGAAAACTTTCTGCGTAGATTTATCCAGAACTATGCTGAGTTAACAAAAGGTTTTACCAGGTTGTTGAAATAGAATTCTCCTTTTATTTGGGATGAGATCGCTGATCGATATTTTGATGCTTTGAAACATGTGTTGACCCATGAACCATTATTGCATCCACCAAATTACAGCCAAGATTACTTTTTATACCTAGCAGCCTCTGATTCGACCATTGGAATGGTATTAGTTCAAGAGGATGAAATCCACAATGAGCATGTGATTTAATATCTCAGTCAGAATCTCAATCTGGCCGAAATTAAATATTCGCATGTGGAGAAATTGGCCTTGGAAACAGTTCAAGTTGTCCAAATATTACGTCATTACATATTGTTACGAAAAACAACTGTGATCTCTAATTGAAACTCGATGATGTACATTTTGACTAAGCAATTACTTGGGGGAAAATACTCTAAATGTATTTTTATCCTTCAGGAGTTTGATTTAGAATTTGAAAAATACAAATCAAAGAAATAACTAGTGTTTGTCTAGCTTATGTGTGAATTCCCAAATACTAAGACGAAAACTGTGGTAGAACATCTGATTGTTGATGAATCTCTGTTTCTTGTCATTACATTAGATCCATGGTATGGAGATATCATCATTTATCTCCAAACCCAAACATTTCGACCTAAAATCTTGTAGAAATTAGCTGAATAAATCACTTATTCAATGAAGATTAACCCGATCATACATCAATTTCGAATTGCATGCATAACACATAATCTCATCTACAATTAATTGTCACATGCGGAAATAATAGAAGCAATCTCACATCAAATCAATCACACATTAACTCAGTATGTATGGGGAAAGCCTATAGCTGAAAACCCCGCAGCTATTGTGTATATTATAATGGAGAAATCATGTAACAATAATAGTACAAAAACTCTTCACAAGCTCTCATGCACTACCTCCCATGCTACACACTATCAAGCTAGATCTAGCAAATCACTTGCTCCAATCCTTAGCCACTTGATAGCCAACCTTGATTGCGTATTTCAAAGATATGGGATGGCCTCTTTATATAGATAAACCACCAGCCTAAACTTTGCAATACTCATAGCTTACTCCACCTATCTATGTGTTGCAAATAGCAACAGTATAGTTACAACTGATAACTAACTCTACCCTTTCATCTATCTCTTTCACTGGTCTTCACTGAACTGATCATGCACTGTAGTGAACTGAAGTGTTCTTGAGTTGACTAATGAGTTAATATTTAATGAATTAAATAATATTTAATTCACTCCACTCATATCTAGTTGAATCCCAACTAGTTCAACTAAAACAAACAGAACACAACTCCACTATTTGTCCCGTTAACTCCTCCAAAACTTCAGCCACTGAAGTCTAACTGAAGCCAACCATGCAAGATGCCATCAAACCCTAGGAACCACGTGATTCCTTGTGTCAGTTGCATGAGCCACCTCCATGACTCAAACTGAAGTGCGCCAAGAGAGTAAACTGCTGTTTATAGTCAAAATATTATTAAGGGTAAATAATATTTGACTTCCATATTTTTAGGAGATCAGTCTAAAAATAGCACGGGTCCTAAAAATAAGGGTCTCATCTATTTTTACTGACATGTCGCATACTTTAAGAATCTCCAAGTAGAATTCCCAAATTATGCTCCGTATGTCTAAAAATAGACATAGTCTAAAAATAGACTTTGCGCCAGAATTTGCCTGCGGGCCCACTTAGTGAAGGCGACTTCATTTCACTAAGCTCCATCATCTTGCCGCATTCTCAACACTCCCTCTCAGCAAGATATGGATTATCTGCAACCCCTATCCTGCCTCTGTGGAATTCGAACTTGCTCCTGGTGAGCGCCTTCGTCAGGATGTCGGCATCCTGATCCTCCGTGGGAACATATGAAAGCATCATGATCCTCCGCTGAACACAATCTCTGATGTGATGGTACCTGATGTCGATATGTTTGGACCTATCATGAAAAAATGGATTAGCCGAGAGCTTGATGCAGCTCTGGTTATCACAGTAAATCACTGTAGGCTCCAAATGCAACCTGAACAAACCTGCGAGGATCTTCCTCATCCAAATAGCCTCACATGCAGCCAAGCTTGCTGCCATGTACTCGGCCTCTGCTGAACTGAGTGCCACGGATCTCTGCTTCCTGCTGTACCAGGAAACTGCTGTCGACCCAATGCTGAAAACTCCTCCAGAAGTGCTCTTCCGGTCCGTTGGACTCCCTGCCCAATCTGCATCAGTGAAACCAGAAAGCTTCACTCCATCCTCCTGTCTGTACCATAGACCATATCCCGATGTGCCTCTGATATAGCGCAATACATGCTTGCCCGCCTTCAAAAAGAGCTTGGTAGGCTTAACCATAGCTTGCGAAAGCTGGTTAACTGCATAGCATATATCGGGTCGAGTATTGACCAAATACATCAACGACCCCACCAACTGTCGATAGACAGTGGCATCCACTACCTCCTCCGAAGTAGCATCTCCCTTCCTCCAACCTCCAGGAAGAGGGGTATCAACAGGCTTGCGGCCTTGCATGTTGAACCTCTCTAGAATCTCCCGGGCATACTTGCCCTGAGAAACAAACAGTCCTCCACTGCGCTGCCAAATCTCCAATCCCAGGAAATAATGAAGGATGCCCAGGTCCTTCATCTCAAACTCTCGTGCAAGATCCTCCTTGCATGAAAGTATCAGCTGCTCATCGCCAGTCAAAATCAGATCATCTACATACAGTACGATGATCAACAGCTTCCCCTCCACCACAATCTGGTACAGGTTTGGATCCGCCTCACTCATGGAGAATCCAAGCCCGGTGAAGTAGCTGTCTATCCGAGTGTACCAAGCACGAGGTGCTTGCTTCAGCCCATACAGTGCTCTCTTGAGTCGGCACACATGCGACTCACTGCTGAAGATCTCAAAACCTTCAGGCTGCTCTATGTACACCTCTTCCTCAATAACTCCATTGAAGAACGCAGTCTTCACATCCATCTGATGAATGTGCCACCCCATCTGCGCTGAGAGAGCAAGGATCGTCCGTATGGAAGAGTACCTTGCGACAGGTGCAAAAGTCTCCTCATATTCAATCCCCTCGATCTGTGAGAAGCCACGGGCGACAAATCTCGCCTTGTACTTCTCCACACTCCCGTCAGCCGCCTGCTTCACCTTGTAAATCCATCGCGAACCTACAACTGATTTCCCAACCGGTCTTGGGACAATCTCCCATGCACTGTTCCTGACGATCGAATCATATTCTTTGATCATGGCATCAAACCATGCGGGTTCCTCCACAGCTTCCTCAAAAGAGGATGGCTCTGTCACAACACATTGACTCACAAGAGCCATGTATCCAGTGTACCGATCCGGTGACTGCCTCTGTCTGCGCTGGGTGGTCCTACAACCTTCTCTGCATCTCGAGCCAGTCGCTCAGCTTCTGTAGTGCGCATGCGCCCTTTGATGGTTGGCGCTGCATGGGTGGTTTCTTCTGCCACAGACACTCCTCTTGTGGCTGATCCACCGCTCCGAGCTCTCCTTAGGAACTGTGACTCCTCATCGTAAGTGTAGCTCCTCTCAAGCGAACGCATGGCACCCTCTCCCGAAGACTTTTATATCCCAAATGGCACAACTTGATCTTGCGTTCTCTTACACATACACTCGATAGTTATAGCAGTGTGTCAGTGTACCCCAAAATATTCAACTTCGTGATTGGATCGAAGCTTCCTTCTTGCATCCCTTTCGTCACATGCATGTAGACGAGTCGAAAATGTGACGATGTCGGGCCTCTTGCCGAATAAGCCTCCTCCGGTGTACTCTGCCAAGAACCTAGCGGGGGACAACGGTTACTGTTCTTGTGTGCATGCCGCCTCAGCCCTAGAAGTGAAGGGTAGGGAGGCCACGATCATGCAACATCGCCGAAGTGCGGCACCGGTCGTTACGATTTCTTCCGCTCGACCACCGTTACTGTGGGTTGTAGGTGCGGCCCGACTCTCTCCGAATCCCTTCTGTGATGCAGAACTCCTTGAATTCAGCCGAGATGAATTCACCACCGTTATCACTCCTTAGAGCAATCACCTTCTTCCCCGACTCCTTCTCGACCAGTGCTTTAAACTCACAGAACTTCGCGAATGTATCGCTCTTCTTCTGCATGAAGAAGATCCAGCACTTTCGAGAGAAATCATCGACAAAGATCACATAATACCTGTGCTTTGCTGTCGAAGCAACAGAGAAAGGACCACACACGTCTGTGTGAACTCTCTCAAGGATCGTCGTGGCGCGACTGTCCTTCTCGTGAAAGGTGGCTTTCACATACTTCCCTAAAGTACACCCCTTGCACTGATCTGACTGCGCAAGGGTGCCCTTAGGAAGTCCAGTAGAAATCTGCTGCAGAATCTTCAAAGCTCCATGAATGGCCCAGTCTGTGCCATGGTTAAGCCTCATCATCTGACTCCCACCACTTCTCCGACCTTGCATGCCATAGTGCTTGTGATCATCACACCAGGCGATAGGGTTCGAAGTTGAACTATCTTCACAGGGTCTCTCCAGGTAGTCTTGCGCGGGGAAGGCTTTCATACCGGCGAAGACCACATCATAACCCATATCCTCCAACATCGCCTCTTTGAAATCGTTTAACTTCTTCAATCCAGGTACATGCATGACATCCCTCAATACAAAGGTTTTACCAGACTCCCTCTGAAAGGATATGGTACCGATACCAGTCGCACTGTATCTATCATCATCGCCCATCTCGATGTGCACACCCAAATCTTTGTCCTCCAGATCTGAGAACAACTCCCGATCTCCCGTCATATGAAATGACGCACCGCTGTCCAAGAACCACACCGATCCCAGCATACTTGAAACTAAGCATGTAATCAGTGAAACTTTGACAGCCACCCCCACACTTCCCAGCTCATCTCTGCACTGAGTGAACTTCGTGAGGTATTTGGCGATGCTGTCGCCCTTCTCCATCTTGATGTTCCTGAGCTTATCTTTGAGCGCCAGCTTCCTTTGGTCACTCTTACTCTGGAATAGATCCGTCAAAGCTTTCCACATTAAATATGAAGTAGCCTTTCCATGCAGGCTGGATACAATATGATCCTTGACGCCCTCCAACAGGATCCTTCGACATTTCGCCATCTTCTTTTGCCATCGACAAGGCACGTACGGTGGGCTTGGGACATGTCTGAACTTTTTCAGGCTGTTCTCTTCTAAACACTTGCTTCCATTCGATCGCTTCATGCAACATTGGGCCACGCGCTTCAAGAGGCATATTGATGTAAGGCATTGAAAGAACATCTACAATCTTTCAACACGGCACCAAGGTAACCTTCTGTAGTCCAATTCAAACTCAACCCTCAGTCCTTCAGTCTATACTTGATAAGGAATTATTTCCAAATACGATTAGGCTTGCCAAAGAGGCATTCTTGGGATATTCACCTTACAAAGAAGGATGAATATTCCGGAGGCTACCTGGCCCGCATGCAGACTCTGTCCGAGGAAATAAGTTTGCAATCACCGTAATAGATCTCGACAATTAATCTTGCTCCGATACCATGTAGAAATTAGCTGAATAAATCACTTATTCACTGAAGATTAACCTGGTCATATATCAATTTCGAATTGCATACATAACACATAACCTTCTTCTACAATTAATTGTCACATGCGGAAATAACAGACGCAATCTCACATCAAATCAATCACACATTAACTCAGTATGTATGGGGAAAGCCTATAGCTGAAAACCCCGCAGCTATTGTGTATATTATAATGGAGAAATCATGTAACAATAATAGTACAAAAACTCTTCACAAGCTCTCATGCACTACCTCCCATGCTACACACTATCAAGCTAGATCTAGCAAATCACTTGCTCCAATCCTTAGCCACTTGATAGCCAACCTTGATTTCGTATTTCAAAGCTATGGGATGGCCTCTTTATATAGATAAACCACCAGCCTAAACTTTGCAATACTCATAGATTACTCCACCTATCTATGTGTTGCAAATAGCAACAGTATAGTCACAACTGATAGCTTTACTCACCCTTTCATCTATCTCTTTCACTGGTCTCCACTGAACTGATCATGCACTGTAGTGAACTGAAGTGTTCTTGAGTTGACTAATGAGTTAATATTTAGTAAATTAAATATTATTTAATTTACTCCACTCATATCTAGTTGATTAGTTAGTTAACTAATCCCAACAATAGAACACAACTCCACTATTTGTCCCGTTAACTCCTCCAAAACTTCTGCCACTGAAGTCTAACTGAAGTAAACCATGAAAGATGCCATCAAACCCTAGGAACCACGTGATTCCTTGTGTCAGTTGCATGAGCCACCTCCATGACTCAAACTGAAGTGCGCCAAGAGAGTAAACTGCTGTTTATAGTCAAAATATTATTAAGGGTAAATAATATTTGACTTCCATATTTTTAGGAGATCAGTCTAAAAATAGTCTGGGTCCTAAAAATTAGGGTCTCATCTATTTTTACCGACATGTCGCATACTTTAAGAATCTCCAAGTAGAATTCCCAAATTATGCTCCGTATGTCTAAAAATAGACATAGTCTAAAAATAGACTTTGCGCCAGAATTTGCCTGCGGGCCCACTTAGAGAAGGCGACTTCATTTCACTAAGCTCCATCATCTTGCTGCATTCTCAACAAATCTCACATTCACATCAATGAAAGATCTGTTATCAATATCAACAATAAAATATTGTTGGAGACACACTTTATCATCATGGTGCAGATTCTATATTTTGACGATGTTTAACTCATGAAGAGGTTGAAAAAGTTTTGAATGAATGCCACTTTGGAGCGTGTGGTGGTCATATGTTTGGGTATACGACAGCCCAAAAGATATTGCGCGCTAGTTATTTTTGGCCGTCATTATTCAAATATTGCATTCTCTTGGTCCGAAAATGCCACAAATGTCAGATATTTGATCTAAAGATGCATGAACCACCAGCTCCTCTTCACCCCACAATTGTTGTCGGTTCTTTTGCAAAATGGGGCATTGATTTCATTACATGTAACCCTCACTTGGCTGGGGGGCATGGGTATATTATTCTCGTAGTATATTATTTTACCAAATAGGCCGAGGCGATGCCTACATTTGCGGCAGATGGAAAAATTGCAGCTACGTTTGTATTCAATCATGTAATTTCTCGTTTTGGTGTACCCCAAGCTGTTATTATTGAACATGGAAGTCACTTTCGAAATATAATGATGACCAAACTTTCTGATCAACTTGGCCTACTCCATGATAACTCTACTCCATATTACCCACAGGCTAATGGTCAGGTTGAATTCATTAATAAAGTTTTAACCACCATGATTAAAAGGATAATCGGAATTCATAAATAAATTTGGCATAACATTATTTTTTCAACACTATGGGCATATTGAACCTCAGCAAAAAATGCAATAGGGTTCACTTCTTTTCAACCGGTTTATGGTTTAGAAGCTGTGTTACCTATTGAATGCGAAATTCCATCACTCCAATTAGCCATAGAGTTACTATCAATTACCTCTGAAGAGGAAAAAAGTTTTTTTTCTTAGCACAATTAGATGAGACTCAGTGCACCACTGCATTAGCAGCCGAAGCTCATAGTATGATCGAAGTGTTACACCTCATGTTTTTTCAGAAGGTGACCTAGTCTTGGTATACAATCAAGCTAACTGTAAGCTAGGAGCTGGGAAATTCGAACCAATGTGGCATGTTCCTTACATTGTCAAGTGAGTGCTTGCAAAAGGGGCTTATGAATTGATTGATTTTGATGGGGTCTCTTTAGATAAGCCCAAATATGGACTTTATCTGAAGAGATATTATGCTTCATTGTTGTGTGAAGATCTCACTTGTACATTAGTTATTTTTCTAATTTAGATGCTTTACATTAGATGAGTGTGTCTAGCTTTAGATTGCTTTTACTACTATCATTGATTATCTTGATTACTCTTGATATTGCAGATGTTGACATCCCTTCAAACGTACATTGGTTTTGCTGATGGTTTCTGTCGTAGTACATGGAATATTTCTTCCACAGCCTAGGTTATTTATTCACCCACTAATGAGTTAGTTTCTATGCATGGGGTAAGCCTTGGTCAAACAACGAATAATGTTGCAGAATATAGCACAGTGATTGAGTTATTATGTGTTGCCATTTCATTTGGCATTCAACGTTTGATCATTAGGCTAGATTCAGAACTCATTGTATTACATTTAAACAGGATATACACAATTAAAAGTCCAGTATTATTGAAATTATTTTTGAAGGGTCATCTCTTGGAAAGGAAATTTGATTACATCGAATATCAACACATTCCAAGAAATTTAAATACATTGGCTAATGCATTAGCTAATAATGTTATAAATAGACATTTTAAACGTTAAAATAGTAAACCAAAACAAAATTTGATATGTGTTGAACAAGATAGCCAGAGAAAGTAATAATAACATAGATAGGAGTTTTTGTTTCAAAAATATTACATCGTTTGCAATCATAGGTTTAAAACATCTTATGATCTAAAAGATAGTGATACAAAAAACAAAATACAGTATTCTTCGATGATCATCCACTATCTGTGGTGATGATCATGGTAGTAAACTATCGCCCGTGCCACCCTGCGTAGGAATCTCCTAAACTGGCCACAAACACCAGTAACGTGTCTTTGGAGACAAAGAGGAATATCATTCAACAATGTCTCTGGGATATCTATAGTCAACCTCTCTAGGTTGTGTTCCAAGTTAGTAAGGATTTCTGCTGCCTGGTTTGGTGGTTGTGCAACAAGCTCTATTGGCTTCCTTTCGAAGCGAAGGAGAGTGGCTGGCCTTCGTGGACCAACATCTGCATTTAAAATTTTGTTATCAGTATTGGAAGATCAAAAAAAAAAAAAATATTAGAGTTAAAACACATCAAAATGATTCATTTACCTGATTCATCCCATTATGCCTCTGGAGGTAAGGACATCTCGGGATCATCTCGGAAATCTATACCCGCATATGGGAAATCCTCAACAACAAAGATTTGGTTCTAAATCCAATGAAAATATGATGGAGTGAATCTAACTACCACACAACCATCGCCACCATGGCAGGACATCAGTGCAAGCCAGCATACCATACGAGGCTCTCTAGGCTCACCACAATCAACAGAGATCAGTTGAGGGGTGAGGGGTGGAATCCTCTCCAAAGAAAAAGAAACCAAGATGGCACCATACCCAAAGTTTTTCAAATTTGAGTTTTTTTCTCTGGTCAATTGGCCTTTTAGATTGGCCAATACCCCTTCACACCAATTAAAAATGGTACCTCTATAACAGTCCACTGATGTCTGCATCTAAGACTTGGTAGCCACATGTGGAGTTGCGCTCCCACGCAACCTGGTCACAGTGAACGAAATGAATTTAAGATCAAGACGTAGGATAGTATTTATATATATATGATTATCTTTGGGATCAACTTCTTCACTGTGGAACTCTTGTTTATAGCTAGCAATAGGCAGGCTTCCTTTCCTAGCTCCAAACAAAGAAATATGTTCACCTCATTTGGATAAACCAGTGAGAAAGTAAATGTCTTCAAGCTCAAGTTCTAGATTCTAATCACCAATGATAAAACATTGTTCTTGGACATCCCATTTGTTCACCAGCCAGGTCATTAGCTCCACTTATGCCCTCATGCCCTGGATTTCCTAGAATTTGTACAATCCACAACTTCTCAATGCACTCATTGTGGCGAGATTATTCATAGCCGCATCATCTACCTCTTCGTGCTCACGTTCTCTCCACTCCAACATTGTGGAAAAATATACAAATAGATGCATTTGAAGGTTAGAAGCTTTAAGAGTGAGAATTTTTAACCATTTTTGAGAGAAATTAATAAATTTTCTTTTCTCATGGCACCTCCACAGTTTTTGTATAGAGATAGTGTGGACCCCCACACACGATCTTCATAAACACCGCGGTAGCCTGATAATTTTCCTTTCGGAAAATTATCGAGGTCCATAGGTAACCAATACATGACCTGCGGACCCTCGAGGGCAGAATTTTGAACATTTTTTCCCCTCAAAAAATGATTTCAAAGCTTAAAAAGAGAATTTAAATGGATGAAAATGAAGAGAAGAGTGTTGTGTATTACCTGGATTCGATGATTTTCGATTTGAGCAATCGGTTCTCCCGTTATCACCTCCACAATGTTTTTTTCCAAAAGCTCTCAACTTTTCACTTTGAATACAAAAGGTGAAAATGACTTTGTTGAACTACTTTTTATAAGATTTTTTGAATGAATAAAATATTATTTTATTTGTTTTCCACTTTAAAAAGTTAATTTTCAGTTTGTTTTTACTTATTGGAAACATGTATGTTTAATTTTTTGAGTTTATGTGCAAAAAATAGGTTTTTTCAAGTTAAAAGAATTATTTTGATGATGAGTACACTTTTATCACTTTCTCGGGCTCTTAAAAATTACGAAAAAGAAAAACCCTAGAGTTCTCTTTTAAGCCCTTTTTAGACTCTCTAAACATGAAAATACTACCGAGTACTTGACTATTCAAACTCGTTAAAGGAAATGAACAGTCGTCCTTTTAGTATAAGTTTACCCCTTTTCTAGACTCAAATGGACTATTTATGAAAAAAGGTATGCATTGAAAAACCATGGTCAATAGAGTTCTCTCTTGTATTATTTTATCCTTTTTCAGGCTTGAGAGACTAAATTTACGAAAAAAATACGAAGCCCTTTTCAGACTCTCTAAACATGAAAACATTATCGAGTACTTGACTATTCAAACTCGTTAAAGGAAATGAACAATCGTCCTTTCAGTACAAGTTTACCCCTTTTCTAGACTGAAATGGACTATTTATGAAAAAGGTATGCATTGAAAAATCATGGTCAATAGAGTTCTCTCTTGTATTATTTTATCCTTTTTCAGGCTTGAGAGACTAAATTTTTGACTCCCTAAAATTGAAAAACACCAAGTTTCACTTATACTTGACTTGTTAAAACTTAACAGTAAAGGACTTGTCGATTAAAAACAGGAACGAACCACTCCTTCTTAGGGTTCAATTTTAATAGTAAGTTGGACTCATCTGAAGGAAGAGCTTATACAACAAGAAAATGTTATCCTCTTCAAGCTTGTCAAAAATAAAGAGGTACTTTCCAGAAATGGTGGGGAAAAAGAGAGAAAAAGAACCGAGTTGTCACACTTTGATCCAAAAAGTAGTATACCACTCTTGAACACGACACTTTTTTCACACTCAAACCTGGGTTGGGAAAATCCTTTGTCTACCAGTTAAAAGTCTTCAGCCAGTTTCTAGGTATTAGCTTTAGGTCAATTGTCACCAAACCATCTCCATTTTCGTTATGTGTTCAAGAGACAGTTCAAATAAACCATTCATTGCAAACATTTGTCTCCATTCGCGTTGACCATCCCTGAGTCAGTCCTTGCTAAAAAAAAATTCAAAACTTGATCTAATGGTTTCGTGTTATGGTCTTTCCTACGGCGGGTCACTTTCTATCGATGATAGCACATCATCGAGAAAGTTGATCTAGAATCCTATTAGTACCTTGGGATCTGCATGCCCTAATGGCAGGTTTCTCGCCTTCAACGACAAGTTTCATCATTGACCTTCGATCAAATGATTCTGTGAAGTGTTCGAATTCAAATCATTCATTCACACTTCATGGATTGTACTGAGTACTTTGAGAGCCATTATCATTATTACTGGTTTCTCTCACACTTGTTAACAGTTCACATCATTGACTAGTAATCAAGTGGTTTCTACCATGTTTGACTTCGACACAATCAATTACATGGATAGAATCGTACTAGTTCGGGAAGTAGAAATAAAGACCTTGGATCTAGTTTCTACTATCCAGGCTGCGAGGAGTTTTATTATTCATGATACGGTAGACTACTTACGACAGATGGCTACGTCCATGCTGTGTCTACAATTGATGTAATTCTAAAATCATTTCTATATTAGAACATGTAGTTAGTTTTGATCTGAGTATGGGAATTCCTACCTCAGCGATGATATACATATATATGTTTGCATTGAATGTTTTTACAGGTTTGGATTGGTATGTCCGCAACCCAATCCTCGAAATGATAAAGCGCTTCACTCTTCAGAACTACTTCAAACTTTCCACTTTAGGGGGAAATCTGTTACACTAAAATTTGTCACCATGACATTTAGCTGTCTATATGGGTTTATCATTACCTATTTTATGCTCCCTTAGAGGTCCAAAACCATAAAGTTCCTAAACCAAATCTTGGAATTGGAGAAAAGCTCATTAAAACCCCAAAAAGCCTAACTTCGCACTTTTCCTAGCTCTTACCTGTGGTACCACGGTTTCCTGCTTTATAACCTGCGGCACGTCCCACGCATTCTAGTTTCTAAAACTTCGGACCCCCGTAAAAGGTAAAATAAAAGAAAATGTAAGTTCTAGAAGGCCAACTGGTCGAATATTCTCCTAGCTAGAGGCTTCTAGAAGCGTAATCAAGTCGAGCTTCGCCCCTTCATTCATGAACCTCTATCCCTTCATTAATGGAGATTATCCCTTGGTATTTGGAGCTAAAATCTCTTTATGAGAGGATTTTATCCCCCTCTCTATGGAACTGAAACCTCCTTCATTCTCCTATAAATTGAACTCATATTTCAGTCTCAAGGGTAGACTTCTTAACATATAGAAGAGAATTGCTAAGGAAATTATACTCTCTATACTTAGCATCATTGGTATGAGAACGATCACATACTCATATCCATAGTTTCATGCTAGTTCAGAGAGGAGAAGGCTTGTCAAACCAATGGAAAATGGTTGTTTAGGACCTTGGAAGAACCTGCATGACATCAAGGTGACAAGGTTGTAACGTTACTTCTTATCTTCTTATCATACAAGTTAATACAAATGGATTTTGTTTTCTCATTAAGTTGTTCATGTATCTATTTGAGTAATTTAATTCTTGGATTCCTTGATCACTGAGATAGATTAATGTTTTTGAATTATTATGTCTTTCAGGTGCTTTTAATCATTTTCTTGTCTTTTAGTGCAAGTATTACATACTGAATTGACCTCTTTTGGAGCGACCAGATTGAATATTACAGCAAGTGTTGGACTTCAGGTAGGAGCATCTCCTCTTACTTAGTTAATTAATAATTCTGAATAATAATGATCTAGAGAAAATGGTTTGAATTTGGTTGTTTTTTTATAGATATCCTTAGGATACTAGGGAGATATTTCTTTTCCACAAGAAGGATTTTATCTGCATAACACACCTGTTAAGGAAACCGCCGCAACCATACCCTCTAAGGAAACTCCCATTGCAAAATTGATTGTCACAACCAAGAAAACCCATAAAAAAGGGAAGAAGGTAGAAAATCCCATCATTCAAAGGTAATTACAACCTTGTGCAGTATGCGACATAGTAGGCCAGCCTACCCATATCTTCCCAGAATTGGATGAACTAAAATCACTCCTAAGCTCTGAAGGAAATATCACGGAAACAAGTTCCTGTAAAAAGGAACCAACCACAAAAAACCAAGGCAAAGCATTGCATACCACCCATGCATGCACTATCTGTAAAAATGACGGCCATTACAATCATCATTTTCCATAAATACCATGATATAGGGATGCCTTACATGCTCTAGAACAATCATATCAAGAGGATCCCTTCGTACAGTCAAATGGAGAAGAAACTCACATCATATTATAGATGTAGGAGGCACAAAATTCACTAGATCAACTCTCGTTCATCCCCCCTCCCCATATCCAACATTGTGCACTCTGCGATGAATGAGATCATTTCATCGCCAAATGTGCAGCCCTACAATTTTTTCAACGATGGTATCCAATTAATGTAGTATACCATGCAGACCTTCTATCCATCTAGCATTCATGTCAGGTATGTGGTGGTGATCACCCATTATGCCATTGCCATTACATCCCTCTATTTCATGCAACACTAACTAGCTTATGCATGGCCATAGTTCGCCTCTCCCTAGAAGATGGCTCAGACACAGAATCCATGGATAGCTTGACAACGCAGGAGGATGTGACAAGTAGGTCTATTATCTTCCTGTCAATGAAAAAGTGGCCAGTCGGAGAAGCCTTAGTAACCTTCACCCTCCCTCCTTGGATAAGACCAACATGTGTGTTGTGTAACACACGGAACCATCTGGTCACCACATACCCAGACCTAGAAGCACTATGCCACCAGTACCTGATCACGTCACCACTAAACAGGACAGGAACACCCAAGAAACAGTTTCTTGTCTAGTATGTGAGGGAAACCATCACGTTCAACACTTTACTTATATCCCTAGAGTGCACCCACTAATTGACATCATTCATTCATCATAGATTCACCGTTGGGTTATCATCAATCCAAATATTATAAACCTAATGGAATGCATATTTCCCCCAGGCATCCCACCCACATTTCCATACCAACATGTTGGGTGAGTTATAAGACGCATCAATCTAGCATGACCCATGCCCAGCCTAGGCCAAAATGTGGGATATGCAACATAATTGGCCCCCAGTTCAATCAATGTAAAGAACTGAAGCACCTCACGAACAACTTTCACATGGTCTCCTCCCTCCCTCAGATACATCTCTCTAGCCAAGAGAAGATAACACACCGTTATTGCCACATTTTCTCACATTTTCACCATACAATGAAATGTGAACACATCCCCAAGCTTCAAGCAATAATATTAGCATTAGATATACACTCCCCAAGAGAGCTAGACAGAAAAAAACCAAAAATTACGAAATGGCAACAGTAGAATCTCTCCCCTACGCCTGATCCTTTCCGAGCGTCCACTTCAGGGATGAAGAGTAGTGTTTGTTATTGCATCATATACTCATTAGGCACAGTGGTACTATGCACCATTTTCATTTTCCATAACCACGAGACAGAGGCATGTACATTAATAGAAATAGTCAAGCACATCTACACCAGGCACGACTTCCAAATCCGAGAAAGCTTGCTTTGTCCCACGCAAGCTGCCACGATGGAAATTCCTCCCCCACAAAACGTCGATGACATGGTACATCATATATAATTAATATAATAATGTATATAAACCATGAATGGGGTTTCTTGCTCATCATTCATAGGTGTCAAGTCAGTTGCAACTACGAGAGTAGCTGCACCAACAACGGTGCAAACCCAATCCATCTGCACTGTGTCGATGGCATATGGTTCCACCACATCAATGATGGAATATTATTCATGTCTGTTGACCAGCTCCGTTAGGACTAAACCTCTTCCTTGTGGCCTTTCATAGACTCAATCCCCCTTAGGATCCTTATTCCACTCAGATGAGGATATTCTTGAAGCCATGGCAGAGCCATATTATCCGTGGGATGTGATGAATTACCGCTCATTTTTTCTTCCTAAAAAAACATTCAGCCCTAACAAGAGAGGAAACCAAGATATTTATGAAATCGAATCAAAATATTTCCTTCCATTAGGGAAATTCAATTGGTTCAAAAATCCCATTCTGATGCTCAATGCATTCGAATAAGGTAACATGTTAAAAAAATTTCCTACCATCAAGGTGAATATCTCTTGAAATCCGTAAAAACTCGAAGAAATTTCACTGGAGGCAACATGCTCACCGGAAGAATTAACCTCTTACACCCAATTATTGCAAGAGTATTGAGATATCTTCGCATGAGACTACTCAAAAAAATTTGGGCTTAGTCCCACTATTGTAGAGCACCATATTGACACCTCGCCTGACATACCACTAGTACGCGACAAACAACATTAACTAAACCCATCCAAAGCAGAAGAAATTAAATGAGAAATCGATAAGCTTCACAAATTTGGGTTCATCTACCCCATCGCTTAGACATCATGGTTTTCAAACCCTGTTCCTATCATGAAAAAATAGGGCACCATGCACGTTTGTACCAATTTTCGCAATTCGAACAAAGCTTTTACAAAGGACAATTACCCTACCCCATTCATCGACCAAGTAATAGATTCTTGTGCAGGACGTAAGGCCCTCTCCTTCATGGACAATTTCTCTAAGTATAATCAAATTCAAATATGCCACATCAACCAGTACAAGACCACATTCACCACCCCATGGGGCACATTCACATATCAGGTGATGCCATTTGGCCTTGAAAGCACTAGAGCCACTTTTAGTGGGCTATGAATTATATCTTTCATATCTTCACACACCTAATCCTAGCCTACTTAGATGACATCACCTTTCGATCCAAGAAGCGATCAGATCATCTGGAGGATCTGCGACTGGTATTCCAACGATGTCGACAATACAACCTATGCTTGAGTCCCCTCATGTGTGTCTTTTGTGTCACAACATAATGACTTATAGGTTTTATTGTGTCTAAGAAAGGGATTAGAGTGGACCCTCTTAAGGTCCAAGCTATGAATGAGGTTCCTCCACCTAAAATTAAAAGAAGCATAGTGATCATCACCTCCTTATGCCCAAAGGAGGCTCCACACATTCACACCAGCGAAAAAATAAATTTTCAGTTCCAATAGGTATGCTCTCTCTTATCCTCATTTAATTCAGCACATGTTGTCAATAATATTTGAATGAGAAATATGATTTCACTTGGGATATTTTTTTGTAGGTGATATACAATAGAAAAAAACCACTTATTGCCCAATGCACTGAAGGTTCCAGAGTAGGTATCATTCTACCCTTAGTATGATAGAGTCCCAGAGAAACTCTGCATATCCTGACATCATTTCTCTACAAGAAATCAACCATAGGTTCCAAACACCCTACCATGTTCATAATCTCCCCACCTTGCACATGATGAACATCCATGTTGGCCATTAGAGCCTGCCCCTCCATGGTTTTCATCACTCAAAGTAGACCATGCATCAAAAATATGGCACCATTGCCATATCACCTCAGTCCGAGAAGCACTTCATCATCATTCATCCACCATGCATCAAGTCAAGTTTTACCATATCAACATAAAACCTGTTTCCTTGACTACCATTTTTCGCAAGAAGATCAAATACACACCATTGCATCTCGCATTTGGCCTACCACCCCTACATCAACATAGCTCATCTGTGAAATTTTGCATCTGCTTCATCAGCCGCACACTGAGGCCAACCAATGGGGCCCCCACCCTTAGAAAAAACACCTTCCTCACATCATCAGTGAGCAAGAATTTTCATGTTTTTGGGGCACACGTCTCTGTGTTTTGTACAATCCAATCCCATTTTTTATTCTTTTGGAAAGTGTAAAAAGAGTTCAGATGAAGAATATCCCACACTCATCCATCCATTTTTCTCCCATGGCAGTAGTCTCTAATCACCCTTGGTCGGAGCATCACACCTTTCATGTAAAGCCACCATGACAATCATAACCAACACATACCCACCCTTGACGTCCTACCGACACTAGGGCTTTCCTCATCAGAATTATTTATGGCTACTACAAAATTTATTTTTCATGTTCCGACCTAGGGCCAATAAACTCCCATTATCAGTTTTCAGTCATCCCTTGCCATCATGCCTATGTTAAAACTATCAAATCATAGACCCTGGTCCCTTGCATCAGTAGCTCTCTTGTTCGGTTGAGGCTTCATTTTTGTCAACTTCAACACCCATTCTAAAAAAAGGAAGCAGTACCTTGGATGGTTCCTCATCTCAATAGGGACATCCTCGGGTGGCATTGTGTGAATCATCATTTCCCACAGATGCCATCAATCCTCCTAAAATTCGACTAAAACACAAGCTTTCATGCCAATATGGTATCATACTTTTCAATCATTGGACTTTGCCCAAATTTGTCGAAGACTCATGCCATTATAAGAATCTCTTTCAGAAATTCTTACATGGAAAGGTCCCATTCATACACCCATGCGTGTAATGAGAATTTATTTTCCATACCAAGATTATGCATGTGGGCACCACATTCAATCTATTGTCAAAGAAAAAATTCCCTTGAGGGTGTCAACAATCGAGTCATCAACCAAATCAGCATATCACTACCATATCAGTGACAAAGATAGAACCTTTATTTTCCAGAGAGATTTTTTTAGCTAGCCAAAGCATTACGAGCATGGGACATGACCTCCTCGTAAAAAAAATTATTTATTGTATGATACTATTTCTTGCAGGTTTCTGACAGAACATGGTCACTCTTTTACCCACCGTAAGGGGTCTCCAATCTTGGGTTGTACACAGGTCTCTCTCTCTCTTGACACATGTTACACATGACACAAAATATAATCTATTTCTACTATACAGTTCTTCCTATACCTCACACATTAGGGGGAAACTATTTTCACTGGAAAATCAAACGAGCAAAATGACATTATCAAATGTCAAGAAAAAGGATTTACAGGGCTGAGAAACATTAGAGAATCTAGAAAATTTAAAAATCTCTAAGGTCAAGAGGAAAAATGTCAAGTAACGCACAAAATACGCATCCAAAATGCGCTTTGCCTGGATTTTTCTTTCATAGGTGCATTTTGTAATATTCGTCAATTAGCATGCAGCTAATGGGAATATTAATTTTGTTTGTAACACCTAGTTAGATGAATAAATGGGTAAGGAAGCCCATATATATATCTTAAACAAGAATAAAATCCCTCATGATGTGAAAAGGGATCAGAATAATAGCTGGATTTTTCACCCTCATGTGTGAAATGGGCAAATACATGTGGATAAGGTCAATTTTGACCAAGTCAATAGTGTTGGAATGGATGGTGAAGATCACCAATGGAGATAGCGCAGTGATAGTGGGAGGAATATTCCTAGAAGATGAAAAACCAAATGAGTGGGACCCAAGGTAAGAAGGCTCACACTTGTTTATAAGGAGTGAAAGGTAGCCATAGTGAGGCATGTTATTGATTATTGATTTTATGGTCTGCATGACTATTCTGCATTCTTCAGTTGTTTAGTTGAGATTGTTGTGTTCTTTAGCATCGGGTGTTCCCGAGTGGGAATCCCATCTTCTTTGTTGAGAGGCCTTTTGGGGGAGCTTGCACTTCATTTTTCCACACTCATGCTTAAGGAAAAAGATTCAGTCTTCAGCTACAATGTTATTTCTACAAGGAATAGTGTTTTGTTGTAGTGTGTTGCAGTGGACAGTTGAGAAACCCACTTCCGAAGCTAGTTTTCCAGAGGAGGAACCATTCTTATCTTTGGGAGACCAATGAGGAAGATTATGGAGCAGATTTCATATCTTGGCACTTGGCCAACATATTTTCCATCTCCTACAGTGCAGTATCCTTCTTGGACTACGTTATTTCAGTGAGCACTTGCAGTGAGGAGTTCCATTGTTTGATCGGAGGGTGATATATTCAGTGATTGGGCCAATATTTCACCTGAAGGAAATATTGGAGGAGATTCATTTATGATATGCATCATATACAACCATCTTGATCCAGTTCTTGAGTTGCAACTGCTACTCAGTCTAGGGCTACATTTCAAAATTTTGTACCTTTTTCATATTTAAGGAAATCCTTCCTGGGTTGTCTTGGAATTGTGTTTGGGAGCTTAGATATTTACCCCCGGCATTGTATGAGCCCTATACTTGTATATTTATGTATTTAAATTCTCTAGCAGCAGTTGTACCTAATAAAACTGCATTGTTATAGCCTTGGCATTTGTTATGTAGCAGTGTTCTTTATATTTCGTGTACATGTTCTCTTGAGGTTGTTTTTTCCTGTCTTGAGTAACTATTTCTTCAAGGACTTGTATACATTTTGCTATTATGATCTCAATGTGATGGCTAAATGATATTCTTACATTACATGTGTTGATTTGTCACTGCTATTTCCATTTTTATGTTCATATATTGCTTCTTACCCATTTTGGGATATTACAGTGGTATCAGAGCATAATCTTGGCTCAACCTGTGGATCTCAGCCACTATGCTATCAAAAGAAAAAGAGGAAAATATATATAGAAAAGAAAAAAATAAAAATCCATTATTTGGAGGAAGGAAGGAAGAGAGGCTCTCAAAGCTTCTTTTTCAAACTATGCAGAGCATTCATGGGGATATCAAAAAGATGAGAAGGGAGATGTGTAAGGAATCTCCAAAGGGGTTTGAATATGGAGCAAGCCCTAGATTTTTCCATGAGGATTGTGAGCATGCATCCACACATTATGATTCAAAGTGTAGTCCTATAGCCAGATCTACTATGAGGGAGATGAAAGAAGAAGAAATTCCTAAGAAGGAGACTCTTAGGGATTATCTGCAAGAATATGAATCTTAGACTAAGAGGTTCAAAGATCACATCAACTTCCAAGAGTTTTGAAAGATCAAGGTGGAGAATAGAAATCAGCATGATGTGGGTAGATCCTTTCATTGTACTTTTGATGGTTCACCTCAATGTTCAGCCAGGGATTGGGTGGAGGAGCTAGACATCTATTTGTAGCAACACCAAATTTCTGAGATTGAATCCATCAAAGTTGTAGTGCTGCATTTTGAAGGTAAGGCCTATGCTTGGTGGATATTTGAGTGTTTTTCATTAAGAAATGAAAATACTTCTTCTTATGCAAAGTTCACTGGGAGAATAGTGGAAGGGTTTGGTGAGAGACATTCTGAAACAACTTTGGTGGAGCTAAACAAACCAAAAGAAACAAACACTTTGCATGTGTTGGAGGAATATGAAAACCCAACTCCAATTTAGAAAACTGTTGAAGAGGTTGATATCTTTCATAATAACTTTCTAGAGGGAAGATCTATATCTCATACTCGTGAATAGGAGAGAAGGAGAGAAGGTCAGGCATAAAAGCGTTGTCACATCTAGATCATATCTAGCACCTCACGAAGAGGAAGGTGGAGCCCTTGCCTCCAAAAGAGGGATTCTTGCATGTTCACAAGAAATACGAAAGGATATCACATGTGGAGATCAAGGCACAAACCATGAACAACATGTGCCATTATTGACAGATTTTGAAACCATGCAGATGAAAGGAGGAGGTAGGGAGGATGACCAACATCATATGATGAGGACACACACCCCTATCTATTTCAGGAGGCTGATGCACAGAAGAGGTAGGCTTATTTTCGCAGTAAGGGCAGGGAAAAGTCTATCCATTCATATATGTTGTCTACTCTTGATATTGATGTCTCGTGGCATGGAGGCATTCCACCAGGAAGACCACTAGATCAGGAGATAATGAGGGATGCTTCACATTTGGTTGCACCACTCATTGTTCCAGAGGCTTGAGGACCTTTGGAGAACTTGATACAACTCTGAGAGTCTTGGGTAGACTCAAGGAGAGGAGAGGCATTCCCCCAACATCATCATTACCCACTCTCATTTCAGATTCTGCGTTGTGGTAGGAGCAACATGGGAAGGATAGCAACCTTCCAACTTGCATCTTTGGCATGGGAGATGTCAAAGAGGAGGACATCCATATGACAGATGTTCTCAATGATAGATCATCAACATTTTCACTATGGAGGATAGATCCATATTGGAAATCCTAACTGTTGGTGGATTATTCCAAGGATCTTTCTACTTGTAGGATATTGGATGACCAGCTGCATGGGGAGGGATATTCAGTCAGAGATGAGGTCATCTACTATCATGGTAGGATCTTCTTACCTAGAGCTTCCAAGCTCAAGGAGAAGTTACTACAATTATATCATGAATATTTTCTCTTCATCCACACTTATTCTATGAAAGCCTATCACACCATCATCGAGAGGTACACTTGGGAAGGCTTTGAAGAGGAGATATATCAGCATTTGAGGATATTCATGGATCATGTGGAGATGGAGGGGATGCATAACTCTTTGGGGAGTTATCATAACCACTTCTTTTCTCTTTGAGAATGGGAGGGGTTTTATTGACGAGGCACTCCATTTTCATTAGCAAAACATATGGTAAGGATACTGTTTGGTTGCATAATGATTTATATAATGAATATGTGCATTCCTTAACCATATATGTGCAGGACATTGCTCAAAGAAGGAGCATTATCTTTTCTAGACTTCATGGTCTACCTGAGGCCATAAGCAGCATTGGTGATTGCCACTCCCTAGGAGGTCTTAGGAAGATGATATATTATGGAGGGTATGCTCACGTTGCACCATATACCATACAATTTCTCCAAACTTGTGAGGGGATTGGGGCAGCAAATAGATGGTCGGGAAGCCACACATCATGCCATATTTTGATGTATTTGAGAGTAAAACTGCGCTGGTTTCATTTGAGGGACCATTTTCCTTCTCCCTTGTTACATATGGTAGCTTACATGATTCTCATGATCATTCCCTATGTTGATGTTGTTCTTATCTTTGTGGAGAGAATGTTTGGAGGAGAGGCACATTGGTTGGATGTGTCCATGGGGAATGAAAATTCCCACACCTTTTATAATCCATGCTTGAAGAGGAGTATGGGAGATAATATGGCCACTACATTAGATCACTTGCTTATTTATGAGGTGGGCCATGTTATTGATTGGAGCACTTGGGTTATGCCTCTCATGAACAATTGGGAGGAACTTTTCTAAGAGTTACCATGTTGGGAGGTGACTCATTTTTTATGGATGATAGCTTGGGGATGGAGATTTCACATGGGAATGATAGTTCCCAATGCACTTTAGAATCCATGCCTTAAGAGGACCTCTGGATAACACCTTTTTTCCTCCTTCGGTGTGTTACTTTCTCATGATGATAGCTATTTGGGATGCTCACCAAAAGCTAGCTTGCATACTTGGGAGGGGAAACTTGGAGATGTATTGATGAGACATTATCTCGTTCCTTGGAGGAGTTTATCATATGAGGATGATATAGGGGAAGGAGAGGAGGCTCCTCAATTCTATCCTTGTAGTTTCTTGAGGAAAAGCAACATTTGGGAGGGGAGGAATATAATATTCCTAAATTAGCATGCAGCGAATGGGAATATTAGTTTTGTTTGTAAAACCTAGTTAGATGAATAAATGGGTAAGGAGGCACATACATATCTTAAATAGGAATAAAATCCCTCATGATGTGAAAATGGATCCTAATAATAGATGGATTTTTCACCCTCATGTGTGAAAAGTAGCAAATACATGTGGACAAGGTCAAGTTTGACCAAGTCGACAACGCTGGAATGGATGGTGGAGATCACCAATGGAGACAACGCAGTGATACTGGGAGAAGATTCCTTGAAGATGGAAACCCTAATGAGTGGGAAAAAAGGTAATAAGGCTCACACTTTTTTATAAGGAGGAAAAGGCAACCATAGTGAGGCATGTTATTGATTATTGATTTTATGGTCTGCATGACTATTGTGCATTCTTCAGCTGTTTCGTTGAGATTTCTGTGCTGTTTAGCACCAAGTGTTCCTGAGTGGGAATCCCATCTTGTTTCTTGAGAGGCCTCTTGGGGGATCTTGCACTTCATTTTTCCACACTCAGTCTTAATTCCAAAGCATCAGTCTTCAGTTACAACATTATTTATGTAGGGAATAGTATTGTGTTGCAGGGTGTTGCAGTGGAGGGTTGAGAAACCCACTTCCGGAGCTAGTTTTCAAGAGGAGGAAGAATTCTTCTCTTTGGGACATTAGTGAGGAATATTCTAGAGTATATTTCACATCTTGGAACTTGGAAAATATATTTTCCATCTCCTACAGCGTAGTGTCCCTCTTGGACTACGTTATTTCAGTGAGCGCTTGGAGTGAGGGGTTGTAGTGTTTGATCGCAGGGTGAGATCTTCAGTGATTGGGTCATCATTTCACCTGAAGGATATATTGGAGGAGATTAATTTATCATATGGATCATATATAGCCATATTCATCCATTTCTTGAGTTTTAGCTGCTATTCAACCTAGGGCTGCATTCCAGCATTTTGTACCTTTTTCATATTTCAGGAAATCCTTCCCGGGTTGTCTTGGAGTTGTGTTTGGGAGCTTAGATCTTCACTCCAGATAGTGTATGAGCCCTATATTTGTAGATCTATGTATTGAAATTTTCCAGCAATAGTTTTACCTAATAAAACTGTGCTGTCATAGCCTTGGCATTTGTTATGTAGCAGTGTTCTTTATATTTCATGTACATGTTCTCTTGAGGCTGGTTTTGCCTATCTTGAGTGACTATTTCCTCAAGGACTTGTATACATTTTTTTGTTATGATATCAATGTGATGGATATATGATCTTATTACATTAAATGTGTTTATTTTTCACTTCTATTTCCAGTTTTATGTTCATATATTTCTTCTTCCCCATTTTGGGATATTACATGTTTGTTTGCACGACTTTCCCTCAAAAAGTTGTGCGGTCCTAGGAGTGGTGGAAGTCACCATTCGAGACCACTTGACACACTTCAGGAGAATATCATCCACTTGTGGCCACCGAAGAACAACTGCCTAGAGCCACCTTGAGACCTCAAGTGAACATGCAAAGGAATTAAGTGAGCACACAAAGGAATCAACCCCCACTCTTGTGTGACTATCCACAAGTGTACCAAGAGAGGGAAGAAGGATTTGAATGTTTCCTATAACTTTCCACCACTAGAAGAAAAAAATTAGAACACATTTGTTATGCTGGAAAAATTTCCCATGAGAAAACAGGCAGTGTGTAATTTGGAGTAGCAATAGAGTTAGAGGGTTCGGTTGTTGGCCACCCTACAACTCCAATCCCTTAGGACAAGAGAGAGACCTTGCAGAACCAGCTCAAGGGTAAATCCCTCCTTCCATTGGGTCTTAGAGTTCCATAGCTCTAAAGTGCCTTTGGAAAGTGTGTAAATTTATACCTTTCTTTACTAATAGTGGTCAATAAGAGGGGATTATTCCACCATTTGTATTATTTTTGAGCTTGTTTTTTTTTTCTACAATAGTTGTGTTTCTTCTTCTTATTTGCAGCATACTATGTTCCATAATTTAGTGTGTTTATGTTAGCATGTTTCGACTAACCAGCTAACCATTCTTTCTTCTTGTGACCATTGCTTGTAGGTTGCAACCATTCCTACCAAGCATCAGTGGTTTAGTACACTTGTGCACTAAACACACCTTAAAAATGTGGTTCACCATTTCTTTATTTTATGAATGTCTTCTTGTATAGTTATGTGATAAATTCCAATACAAAATGTTGTTTTCAATGGTATATACATATTTATTTATTTCTTTAGGAACATGATCGAATGAAATGTATTCAAATTAATGTACCTAAAGCTTAACTGGTGGCTACTTCTAAATAGGACAAGATTACGCAGACGATAGACACCATTCAATTACATGGAAAGTAATAAGGAATCAAGACAAACATGAAGGTGAAGGATGTGATGATCAAGGGAATTAGCTAAAAAAAATGTCACTACATCATATTCAGCTTGGCTATTGATTGAAGATCCAATACAGACACCGTTGAGTGGACTAAAAAATGCAACGTGGTGAAAATGGCCCATGTTTTCAAGGCTAGATTCTTCGAGAAGCGACTCACACCAAAAACGTAATCGATATGTGTTGTGGATGATGGATCCATATGTAAGGGCATAAGAATAAAACAAATGAGATGATGGGGGATGCAATATACCTCAATGTAGATAGAAAAATAAACACGAATTTCAATGAGAAATGTTATTTGTAAAATTTCTTCACATAGAGTGCATTGTAAGGATTGGGAAGAATTTATCCTTTCTGACCCTGTAAAAGGTATTCCCCCTTTCCTAAAAACATACAAATGATGTCAGAACCTAGCCATAATGGTTCAAACATCCCATGTCATAGGACATCATGAGCTTTTTCATAGATAAGAACAACTTCACCTTCATGAAAGGTACGAGGGTTGACTTTATGGTCATAGTAAGATTTGGTGTGATTTTTGGCCACTTTAATGGTTTTCAATGGAACTCAAAGGTATTAATTGGTGTGCTCAAGAATGATGAATATTTTTTCTAAAGGTTGCATGTCCAAGAGGATTTTGACATCAAGGTGGAGGGAAGGTATTTCACACTCGATCTCTAAAGTTGCCTCTTGTCCATAGACAAGGTTGAAAGTAGTGAACCTGATGTTGGTTTTGATAGAAGTTCCATAGGCCCACAATGCATGAAAGAGCGTAATATGCTAGTTGGTATTTTTTTTATTCATTTTCCATTGAAGCATAGTTTTGAGGATTTTATTGAGAGCTTCAAATTTTCCATTACTTTGGTGGTAATAAGATGATGACTATTGTTGTTCAAAGCCCAAAAGTGAATATAAATCACGCCATATCTCATATTCAAAGTGTTTACCATGGTTGAAAACCAATTTCTTAGGAAGCCTGAATTGAGAAATAACATGGTTAAATAAGAATAGTGTTGTAGTATCTGCGGTGCTATTGAATGTGGGCAGGGCTTCAACCCACTTGGTGAAATAGTCAATGGCCACAATAATATACTTATGGTTATTATCATATGGAGGTTGACACACCATAAATTTAACATCCCATTTACATAAAGGGTTGACTACGATAACAGAATGAATGGGAGAAAGTGTATCTCGAGCCATAGGGGTGTATACTGGATAATTGGGATAGTGTATGACTTTGTAATATTCCTTTTTAGGAAAATCAACAATATTGACACCAAAAACATAGTTTTCAGAAAATTATGCTATAATAATGAGAAACAACACTTGGATCCATTATTTTATGTATTATATCCTTCAAATATATAAGGGAATAAAAAAAATCATTCTAGCTATATTAAATAGATCTCCCAAGCCCAATTTAGTCTAAAAACACCCAAACCCTATGACTTCTGCAACGCAAAATTTATGAAGCATATGACACAATAATTTAATGAGGGTTTCTGCTACAAAAAAATGGAAATAAATAGATCAGATGATATATTACTCAAAGAGATGACAAAATGGAGATCTAGTCTCTTTTACACAATCTTAAGATAACCCGGCAAGGGTTTCTTGAAAGCATGAGGTACAAAAAGTAGATCTACAGATCTATGACTGAAAATAACACTATCTGACTGCAGATCTGCATACATATGGTTTTAAAATATAAGAAATGGCTTCAACTACTCCTTGCTAGCTTTCTGGGAGAAATATTGATCCTTTCCCTAGGAAATTAGCTCACAAACAGGGGTTTTAACCCTTCCACTGCAACACCATGAAAAATAACGCAATTTCTCCAAGGGAATGCATTGTAGTTGTAGGTGGATACTTGAACCAATGTATGATGGTGGAAATATAGCCTAGAATACTCCTCTCAGATCCATTCACCAACATCTCCAAGAAAGAGTGGAATTCTCGTATGAGAATACCTTGCACTAAACAGTGCAGCAAACCGAGCTAAACATCTGAATTATGCAAGAAGTCATAAGACTCAATAAAAAAAAATATCTGAATTCCTCTCATGGCTACCATCCCTTCCCTTTTATTCTTGGTGAGCCTTCTCATCCTTGGCCCCACTCATTTATGAGGTTTCCTCCTTGCAAAGACTCCTTCAAAATTGCACTGTTCCCACTAGCTCCATTCTCTCCTTTGGTAGCGCTGTTGATTTGGTCAACCTTGATCTAGTCCACATGCATTGATCCCTTTCACACTCAAGGTGACTTTATTTTGTCTACCTAAACTAATCCAAATTCACATTGGAAGTGTTTTATTCCTACTAAAGAGATTTTAAGGGTCTCCCTACCCCATTTATTCTTCTAGACTGAAAAATAGTGAAACATATAATATTCCAACTAGAAATAAGCTAATTGGGAATATTATAGTCCTCCCCTCCCAGAATTTTCTTTTGCTCAAGCAACAGTAAAGAAGAATGTTGCAAAATATTCTCTCCTTCCCAAGTGGCATCCTCATTAGGCAGATTCCTCCATCGAATCAGATATTCTTTGATCACCCTGTTCCTTACCTCCCTCTCCCGAGTATCCAAGATAGCCTCTGGTTGCAAAACTAGATGGACCTCATCATCAATATATGAGAGATCCATATTGACAACCACATGTTTTCCAATGGACTTCTTAAGGCATGAGACAAGAAAAATGTTATGGATATTTCTCCCAATATGAAGCTCCAACTCATATGCTACTTCTCCAACACGGAAAATCACCCTGTATTGTCCATAGAATTGAGGTTTGAGCTTCATAGCTCCCTTCTCCTTGAGTGTAGACTATTTATAGGCTGAAGACAAAGATAGACCAAGTCATCTACCTCAAACTATCTCTCTATACGACCATGGTCTGCATATATTTTCTGTTGGTTTTGTATTGTAGCAATGTTGTCCTTGAGGGCCTGAAGTATATCCTGACTCTCTTGAATCCATTCCTTTTCTTGAGGGGCTTTTCTTGCCCCAAAAATTGCATCAGCAAATAAGAGTGCATCATACCCATAAAAATATTGAAATAGGGTCATGCCAATGGACATATGAAAAGTTCTGTTGTAACAATACTCCTCCACATGGAGCCAATGCAGCCAGGCTCTCTGTTGGCCTGAAACATAGTTTCTCAAGTAGCCTTCCAACCACTTATTCACTATTTTATTCTTTCCATCAGTTTGTGGGTGATAGCTAGTAGTTGGTTTCAATTCATCACCCACTAACCAAAAAATCTCTTGCCAAAATACACCCATGAAGCGGCTATCCCAATCACTAACTATGGTATTTGGGAGACCATGGAGTCTAACCACATCCCTGAAGAAAATATCAGCTGCCTGTGAAGCAGTATATCATGCAGAAATAACAAAGAATGGTGAATAATTTTTTAGTCGATCAATAACTACAAAGATACAATCCTTACCCTAAACTGTAGGTAGACTGGTGATGAAGTCCATGGAAATACTCTCCCATTTTCCATCGGGAATAGGGAGTGGTTGGAATAATCTTGCATGATGGTTTTTTTCTCCTTTGTTTTTTTGACAAACTATGCACTCCTTTATGTGTTGGAGTAAATCCTTCTTGAGACCCTTCCATGAGAATCTCTCTTAAATATCCTGATAGGTCTTTGTGAATCCTTGATGCCCTGCAAGTGGGGAATCATGTGATGCTTGCAAAATATTCTCCCTGAGCTTATAATCTCTAGTTAAGAAGACCCGATATTGGTAATATATGACCTCATCCATCACTATACACCTCTCATCAGTCACCGCTCCATCTAGGATTTCACACGCAAAGTTGTATTTGGAGTATTCCACCAAAAATTGAGCCTTCCAATCTGCATCTATGCTCATTAAGGATAGTGTTTCTAGCCTCCAGGATAGAGCATATGCCACCACATTTCTCTTCCCTTTGAGATATTCTATGTCAAATTCATATGCCTGGATCTCATTCGCCCATTTTTGTTTCCTCTCCTAAAGTTGCTTCTGCTCAAGAAATAATTAGAGAATATTATGATCAGTCTTTACTCAGAACTTATTCCCCACCAAATACTATTGGAACTTGGCTAAAGCATGCATAATAGCCAACATATCTTTATCATATATGTGGTATAGTCTCCCATGTGGCAACAACTTCTAGCTTTCAAAATCTATGGGGTGTCCCCCTTGCATCAATACTTCCCCAATGCCTTCCTCAGAAGCATCACATTCCAACACAAAGGGTTGAGTAAAATTAGGTAGGACAAAAACCGGGAAACTACTCATCACCTCCTCGAGATTACCAAAATCTCTCTGCATTGTAGGTGTCCAACTAAATGCTCCCTTCTTGGTTAGATCTATAAGTGGTGTTGCTAGTTGAGAGAACCCTTTTACAAACTTCTGGTAATAGGTACATATTCCTACAAATACCTAAAGTTCTATGACATTATTTAGTTCATGCCAATCTCTAATAGCATAGATCTTTTCTTCATGAACTATTACCCCATCCACTCTAATGATGTGGCCCAAGTAAAGCATCGTTGTGAGCCCAAACTCCCATTTGGAGATCTTAGCATAGAACTTTTTCTCCTTAAGAATGCATAATACTGCCTGAATATGATGTAAATGTTCCTCCCATGTGTAGCTGTAAATAATAATTTCATCAAAGAAGACCAATACAAAATTCCTCAAGTGACCACGGAAAATGTGGTTCATGAAATATTGGAATGTTGTTGGAGCATTGGTTAGCCCAAAAGGCATTACCAAAAACTCAAAATGCCCATAGTGACACCAGAATGTTGTCTTGGGGATATCTTGATCCCTCACCTTGATTTGATGATATCCCAATCTCAAATTAATCTTAGAGAAATATTTGGATCCTCTTAGTTCATCCATCAATTCATCGATCCTAGGAATTGGGTATCTATTCTTCATGGTCTTCTTGTTCAATTCTCTATAGTCAATGCACATTCTCAATGTGCCATCTTTCTTCACCAATACCACTGAAGAGGCAAAAGGACTAGTGCTAGGCCGGATATGTCCTAAGGCAAAAAGCTCTTGAATGGCCTTTTCAATCTCATCCCTATAGGCTTTGGGGTGCCTATAGGGTGTGGTAATCACTGCTTGGATTCCTTGCTACAAATCAATAGTATGTTCAAAACCTCGGTCAAGAGGTCTTCCAGGTGGAATATCTCCAAATACTATAGAGTATTGGTCCAAAATATATTTCACATCTAGATGCACTGATGAATCCTTGCTTCTAGCTTCTGAAAAATGCAGTTCTAATGCCCATTCTATTTCCACTCTGTGTAAATCTGATTCCATCTTGTGGGCTGAGATAATATGAGGTGGATAGGTTTGTATGCCTTTGATTTTATGATGTTTACCATTCCCCTTTTCTGTCCATTCCATCTCTAAAGTCTCCCAATCAGTGGTAACCTTTCCTAAGGTGATAAACCACTAGACACCCAATATAACATTGGTGTCTGTAATATCAACCAAAAATAAGTGGTCTGTAAATGTGTAGGTTCCCATGGTGATGGTTAATGCTGGAACATATTTGGCACACTGCATGGTTCTATCTCCTGGAACTAAAACTGAGAACCCCTCAAAGTGTTATATGTGAATGCCCCTTCTTTGTACCAGATGTGTATCAATAAAGTTATGAGTAGCTCCATTGTCTACCAAAATTGATACTCTTTGTCCCATAATAGTGCCCCTAATTCTCAAAGTTAGATACTTGGGAACTCCTCTTAATGCTACAAGAGCCCTTCCCATTGGATCAAAGGCTTTTATTGCATATTCTGTGGGAGGTGCACTTCTTTCTGCTACTACAACACTGGCCTTCTCCTCCTCATCAGAAAATATGTCAGTGCAATGTGGTTTCCCCGCAACACATTGGTGGTTTGGCATCCATGGCTCCTAACAGGTGAAACAGAGTTTTGTCTTCCGTATATCCTTCTGATCATTGTCAAGAGGTGTCCTCCCCTGATTCTCCTTTGGGCATGAAGAAATATTTTGCTAAAAGGGTGCTTTTTTCCTGGGAAAGGTATGTTGTAAATCCCTAGCCCTCTCCATATATTCTTGGAGTGTAGTGGGTCTAGTGCATTTCACCAACCCATGTAATGGTTCAACCATCCCATCAATAAAGATGCATATTCTCTGGTTCATAGTGAGGTCAGATACCATCACTAAAAGCTTCAGAAACTCATCGATATAAATTTCTAGATATCCCATTTGCTTGAGCTTGGTTTGCTCAACAAAGTGAGCCTCTGGATCCCTAGGATCAAATATCTCCACCAACCTCCTAGTAAAATTTGAATATGAAGTGATATGAGCATGAGAAATTGTAGATAACCCATTTAACCACCATTCATGAGCCTCAGCTTCTAGGTGCAGCGTTGCTATATTGATATCCTCTATTTCAGAAACTCTGTTGAGTTGGAAATAAGTGTCCAACTTCTCTACCTAAGCCTTAGTTGTGCACTTGGGTGATCCATCATAGGAGGGAAAAAAGAACCTGCCCAAACTACATTATAGATCTGAGTTCTATATAAACCCTCCCTTTTTATGGTAATGGAAATATCTCCTACCATCCTTGATCCGACAGAACTCCTGAAACCTCAAATGTTCTTTGAATCTTCGATATTGAGATTCATATTCTATAAAATAATCACTAAGGTTTTCTTCCTTCAAGGGCCTTACTTACTCACCTTTGAAATATAGTAATGTGGGAATAGTGGATCATTGTGAAGAAGGTTGTGCTACTATTTTCTCCCAGAAAAAATGTTATGTGTCGGAGCTTTCTCCATGGTGAAACCCTCTAGGGGATTCCTTCTGCCTCATCTCTTTGATATCTCTGGAAATGTCCTGCATAGTTTGAAGAAGGAGATTTTGGATCTCCCTATCCTCCATGGTTTTATATGTATTTTCCCCACATACTGAGCCAATGTCAGAGTTTTGATACCATTGTAATATTCCTTTTTATGAAAATCAACAATATTGACACCAAAAAGGCAATTTTCAGAAAATTACGCTATAATAATGAGAAAAATCACTTGGATCCATCATTTTCTGTATTTTAGCCCTCAAATATAGAAGGGTATCAGAAAAAAATCTTTCTAGCTATATTAAACAAATATCCCAAGCCCAATATAGTCTAAAAACACCCAAACCCCATGACTTTTGCAAAACAGAATTTATGAAGCCTATGAAAGTGTAGTTTAATGAGGGTTTCTACTATACAAAAATGGAAACAAATATATCAGATGATATATTACTCAAAGAGCTGAGAAAATGGAGATCTAGTCTCTTTTACACAATCTTAAGATAACCCGGCAAGGCTTTCTTGAAGGCATGAGGTACAAAAAGTAGATCTATAGATATATGAATGAAAATCACGTTGTCTAACTGTATATATTCATACATATGGCTAGAAAATACAAAAAATTATTGAAACTACTCCTTGCTAGCTTTCTAGGAGAAAGATTGATCCTTTCCCTAGGAAATTAGCTCACAAACAGGAGTTTTAACCCTTCCACTGCAACACCATGAAAAATAACGCAGTTTATCCAAGGGAATATGTTGTAGTTGTAGGTGGCTACTTGACCCAATGTCTAATGGTGGAAATATAGTCCAAAATACTCTTCTCATATCCCTTCACCAGGCTCTTCAAGAAAGAGTGTGGAATTCCTGTTTGAGAATACCTTGCACTAAAAAGTGGAGAAAACCTAGCTAAACAGTTGAAGTATGCAAGAATTCATAAGAATCAATCATAAAAAATATTCTGAATGCCTCTCATGGCTTCCATCCCTTCCATTTTATTTTTTGTGAGCCTTCTCATCCTTAGCCCCACTCATTTATGAGGTTGCTTCCTTGTAAAGACTCCTCCTTCAAAACTGCACTGTTCCCACTAGCTCCACCCTCTCCTTTGGCAACATTGTTGATTTGGTCAACCTTGATCTAGTCCACATGCATTTCTCCCTTTCACACTCAAGGTGACTTTATTTTTTCTACCTAAACTGATCCACATTCACACTGGAAGTTTTTTATTCCTACTAAATAGATTTAAGGGTCTCCCTACCCCATTTATTCTTCTAGACTGAAAAATAGAGTAACATATAATATTCCAACTAGCAATAAGCTAACTGGGAATATTACAGACATCCTCAATTCAATCGCTAAAGAGAGAAGGCCAAAGGTATCTTCCACGCATGATTTAATAGGAAGTGGCCATTTTAGATAGATGACCACAATAAGCACTATTTTGACATGGATTGAGAACTTACTCAGCTTCAGCATAAGTGAGACAATGATGAAGGAAAATGTTGACATCGCAATGATAAATCTTGTCACCGATGAGGATATAGTGACGGGCTTGATGTCGAATACATCTTCAATCATAATGATTGAGATGGGTGGAAAATTTTTATGTTCGCAAATGGGTGAGGGTGTTGACATACCAAGGATCATCCAAGGTTATATCAAAGAAGTGTTCATCTAGAATTTCATCATTTGCTAGCAGATCCAACACACTAGTAGGAAATTTAAAAATGAATTAATCGAGGGATAAACCTTTCTTACTCTTTGTGGTGACAAATACAAAATAAAATTCCAATAGTATAATGATCCAGTAGACATACCTCCTATTGATGATACATTGAATCAGCATGAAGGTCATGCGGTTGGAATTTGTCACAACCTTGGTGGTATGTGTAAGGATATAATGACAAAATTTCTGAATAGAGAATATAATATCGAGGGACAAATTTTCTTTGTGGGAATAGGACAGGGTAATTGTGAAGGTTCTTACTAACATGTTAGATGACATGCTCGTTCACAGTTCGATATTCTTGTATTAAGACCCCAAAAACCAAATAGGTGGAATCAAATACATATAGGATAAAGTCCCTCTCAAATTTATGTGGGTTGATCAAGGAAGAAGAAGTGAGGGCTCATTTTAGGGCATGAAAATACTGCTGAGATTGATCATCCCAAACAAATGGAATGTTAGTGAAAAGGAGTTTTAGAAACCCATGAGGAGTGGTGGCATAGTATAGAAAAAACCAACAAAGAAAGTTAGTTTTTCCTTGGAGGATTTGTAATTGGCGTAGGGTATGAAGAGGATGAATTTCAAGAATGGGTTGAACTTTGAGAGGGTCAAGGGTGATACCATATTAGAACACTATGAAGCCTAAAATCTGACTGATCGGAACACAAAAGACACACTTAAGTGGATTGAGGTGAATTTTATAGTTGTGACATTAGAGGAAGATGGTACAAAAATCATCAAGGTGTTGCAACTGAAGCTTGGAATGAGAAGTGATATCGTCTAGGTACATAAGGATAATGTGAGTCAAGTCGTGAGAATAATAGGATATGGCATGGTAAAATTCCATAACATTCTTTAATCCAGAAGGCATGCCCCTATAGTCAAAGGTTCCCCACACATTAGTAAAGGAAGTGATAAGTTGATCAGAAAAGTGGATATGAATATGATTGTACCTCTAGAATCCATCCTTAAAGGATAAGACCTCGTGCCATGAACACTCATCAACCATTTGGTCGATGAACATTATGGGGAATTTGTATTTAGGAAAAGATTTGTTTACATCATGAAAATTTGTGCAGATATGAATGGTACCTTGTTTCTTTAGAATGGGAACAATATTGGATACCCATGTGGTGTATTCAATGGGATAAATGAAATAAAATTTCTTGAGCTTATCGATTTCGGCTTTGGTAGCATCACACTTGGAAGGATGGATAGGTATTTTCTTATAGTAGACAAGAATGGAATTAGGCCAAGGGTAGAAATCGTGTTCAATAATGGTGGGATCAAGTCCGGGTATCTCATAATAAGACGAAGAAAAAAAATCATGCAATTATTTGATTAACTTAGTGTAAGCTTCAATTTATTTTGGGGTTCCTTGTGCCCCCAAGGTGATATTTTCATCAACCCCTAGTTTATTTGAGATGTTAATTTTGATGGTGGGGGGCGTGTTAGCCATATTTCCTTCTTAGAAAGGATCTGGTGTAGGAATGTGGTTTTTTATTCAAATGACATCACCATGGATTTATTTGAACTCCACAACATATTGATTATGGCTTTGTTGTGGAAGGAATTATGAACAATCATGGATATCATCCTAATGATAATTAGGGGTGTACATGGCTTACATGGTGTCTTCATTAGAATTAAATATCAAATGAAAAGAGGAAGAAGGACCACATGATGATCAAGATATACCTGAGGCATCTTCATGAGAGACAAGGTTCACATGTGCATCATTATAGATATTGGGATGAGGACTGGAAAATGTGACATCTACTAATGTTGAGACCGAAGTCTTCCAAATAAGGTTCCAAAGAAGAAAAATATGAGAATCCTAAAGAGTTTAAATATATATATCCCATGCATGATGAAAAGTAGGCAATAAGATCATAAATATTCATCATATCAAAACCAAAAGAGGGTTCAAGCTTTTGGGTTGAGAAAACTCTTATCCTAGCAATGGATTGGGTTGAGGACCCATAGGTAGAGAGGAAGTAAAGTGACTATGAGCAAAATATAACTCATGAAGCACTTGAAATGTATCAAGAAAATATTTGAGACGGGGAGAGTGATGGGGGTAATGTCCATACTTATCACATAAATAACAAGGGTTACTCGTGCGTAAGGTTTTTCTTTTATTGGCATACATGGGTAAGGTAAGATGGAACTCAGGAATGTCAGGGTTTGGAAAAGTACTAGAGGCCACACATTATTAATATTGGGGAGCCCAGGACAATTATTGGTGGCATGTTGAACAACATCACACAAATAACATGCAGGAGAAGGATTTGGAGGTTTAGGAGGAGTGGGAGTTACTTTGGGTTCCTTGTCTTTATTTACCTTTTTCTTGTATTCCCCCACCTCACCAGATGATTTTGTAGTAGGAGTACCTTCCAATTGATGTTGCGACAGAAATAAAGAAAAGAAAGGGGAGGGAAAAATTGGTTGAAGGGGATTCAAAGTTGTATAATTCTTAAGTTGGCTAGGAGGATTGTTTTGAAGAGGATCAATGTACAAGACTGAAATATTGAAGGTTATGTTAGGAAGAGTCAACATGGCCGTTACAGGGGTAGAAAATATTCCTGATGGCGAGAATAATAAGCTTATTTGACCAGAGGGATAGTGACCAAGAAAAAATTCTCCTGGATCGGAAAGACTTGGGGAAACTATTCCGGGAGGAAAAGGACTGCGAGGGATACCAACATGAGGAAATTGGCCTAGAGGAATTGTACCTGAAGGAAAAGTTGATTCTTGAACAAGAGGTTGTGGAGGATCTTGTTACTGAGAAGGCATACCAAACCACTTATATGTGGCCCATGATGCTTGAAGTATGAAAAAAATTGAAGATCAAGGCTCAGAAGGAGTAGGAAGTGGGCCACAGTATGCCCCAAGAAATGTGGAATCTTTATAGACTCTAGGGGAAACACTGGTAAAGTAAGGGCTGGCATGATTTCTCATCAGTTATGAAATAATGGTCTAAGGATAGGTTTGAGACTGGGGGTCCTCGTAAGTTAACTGATTGATAGTGACAATCTTTCCATTATGTGGAAATAACATCTTGTGAAATACGATGGATGAGATAGCAGACATGGAATAGTTGTAACTATGACCCAACCTGATGTTATAATCTAATGGGGCATCAATGACTTTAATGCCAATCAAGAGCATCTTGCTAGCAACAATGATGGGACAACTGTGATATAAACTAAGGGGTTGCGATGGGTGACTGTCATGAAGAGTGATAGTGGATAGCGAAATATCTGGGGAACCAAGTTTTTTCCAAACACTAGCAGCCATCACACAGATGGAGGCTCCTTTGTCTATTATACATCGCTAGACAGTGGTGTTTTTTACAGATACTAGTATTTGAAAAGCAATGGATGAGGGATGGGGGGGATGTTCCACTATATAAATATCAAAGAAAATTACAAAATTATCAAAGGGATCGACAATTCCCAAAGAATATAGTAGATATTTCTGTTGGGATGGACACATTTGGAGGACCTCCATCATTGACATGGTAGTAGGAAACTGTGCCAAGTCATCTACTATACATAGATATGGGAGGCTCTAAAAGAAGAAACATTTCAATGCAATGGAACTTTGGTGATATTAGAGTAAACGTCTACCTTAAGAAGAGGGATCTATAAGGTACCATTTGGTGATGAGAAGGTCTTAGTGGAACTTTTAGGTTGTGAATCAGTCACTGAAATTGAAGGATGTTTTAAATATTGGTGCAACTCAGTGTGGAGGTTGAATTGTTTGGCGTTGATATTTTCGGAATTCATCATGAGAATTTGGTAATTGTTATGGCCAAATTGTGAAGGTTCTGGGGTCGCATTACTCTCTCTGGGTTGGGAAATCACATATACTTGATGAGGAAAAGGATTTTTATGATCAATCAGTTGTGATGAAGCAGGAGGGGGAAGAGGTGTAGCCATGGTCTGAGGTCCTCTTGAAGTATATTCTTGAGCTACCCATTTCTGGCATATCTAAGGTAAAAGGGGGCATTCATGAGTATAATAGCTTAAGAAATTGCAACAGGCACACGATTGATTGGTTTTAATAACCTTATTATTCTTACGTTGTGCACCCTATTGTTTGTTTGCAGGACTAGGCTAGCCACCCTTAAGGGCTCTACATGGTCTTCAAATGCGGTGGCTCTACACATGCTCCTCCTTTTGCGCCATTGTTGATCATGGTCAGAAAGGCAGGCGGTAGAAGTTTGAAAAATAGAGGTCAAGAGTTCAACACATCTGTCATATCAAAGAGGTAACTCAAAATATTAAATAAAATATTTAGTCACAGTCGAAAAGGTAAAATGAGAGGCACACAATTGGACCAAATACCATTTGGAAACAACTCCACTTAGGTTGCATTGGAAGAGACGAAGATGAATCGAGTCTTTGGTAACGTAATTTGATGATCACCACATGTGAAAATAGTGAAAATTAATTTTTGGGACTTTTTCAGGATTACCTTCGAAGTTGGGAATATTTGAAGGAAGCTTAGTAGGCATGGTTGGCTAATTAGGGTTATGGAGAAGAGGAGAAACCATGAGCTGACTGAAATTAGGGAGGCTCAAACCAACCATATAAGGAAGCAAAGTAGGATTAATGGCCATATTTGTAGATGTTTTTCATATGGGGTTACCTTAGTTATGACCTTGGTTACAACCTTGGTTTTCACCACCCACATTGGTGCCTAACATGGTGATAATGTGGGGATGGGAAGATGCGAAATCAGAGGAAGAACTGGAAGAATCCAAAGAACAAGATTCTGTATGGGGACTCAATGGAGGATTGGGAGGATGGTTTCAAACTTAATGAGAGGGAGTAAGATTTCCTAAAGGAAATTGGTAGTGAATTCCATGAAGTCTCCGTGACATATGCTTAGGGGACACAATGGTGTCAAGGCAAATATGAATCAATAGAATAAAGGGTGATGATAGGAGAAAAGAGTAAAATACTAAAATAAAACACATAGTGCATTAGTGCCAAGTGTAATATAACTATAATGATACGGTACACTAATTAAAGAAAAGACATCCTATCAAAGAAAAAATTACCTCTAGCCTAAAGGTGATCTAAATCCTCAAAAAAGTCCTAGTTATAGTATTTTGAATTTTCTTCCAGGAGACTTCTTAATTAAGTGAATCTAATCCCTGCAAGCATAGTTGTCTAGAGAAAGGTGGGTTAGAGGACCAACTACTTGCCCACAGCTAATCCTATATGGTTTTTTCCGAAGATTAGCCACTAACGTTACCTTCATCCCATAGGGTTGGTAAATTCTTGAGCATCTTGGCCATCAAACATGGCATGAATTTCCTTACCATGGGTTGGTATCCCCGAGGAGAACTACTTGCACCATGGCTAGACTAACCCCCTCTGAATTGGGTTTCTGACACACTTCAACTTTAGACTATGGGATAGTGAAGGATTTTAAGCTCCCTAATATGTAAAATTTATATGTATCAATGTGAGAGATAAGTGGGTGCTATTTGAATCCTATCCGACTGGTCCTAAACGTAACTTCAAAGAGTTTTATAGTTGGAGTTCCCAAGTGGGGTTCATTTATGTGAGTTTAATTATTAAGATGTAGTGTTTGAATTCATGAATTGGTGGTGTTAACCAAGCTCATGTTCACGTGGGGTGTATGTGTGTGACAAATGTTTCAAGTGGATGAGTTAATTGAGCATGTTTTGATGATGCCAATTTTGTTGAGAATAAAGTGCATAAATTGTAAATAATACTAAAAATGGATAGTAAACAAACAATGAATTAAAGCACACAACTCTCCACCCAAGAATTAAATTAAGGAGAAAACGAAAATAGGTAAAACAAGAAACTCAAGAACACCAAATGGAAAAAATATGTAATGTCTAAGGGAATGGTATCTAATGTAAAATATCTATTGAAAATGGGGTAGAAAACTGGGAAAATACCAAGGGTGAGGATGCTGGAAAATGGCAGGTAATAGGTTGCAAAAAGAAGGATGCACAAGGGGGTCCTATATAGGAAACCCCATAGTATATTCTAAAGGGATTAAAGTGGTTTGAAAGGATGTCTACAGGGACTATAATAACCTACCAAAAGGGATGAAAAATAGTGGCTAAAACTACTACACACTAGGCTCCTCAACTCGAAAATTCTCTTCCTAAATGGTGGAGGTGTACTATAAAACCCTAGGGTGATTTTTACTTCCTCAATGAGAAATTACTAACTGGATCTAGGCCTAGAGGTGGCTCAACAAATAATAGGAATTCTTCCCGACACACACACAATAGTCTCGGTAAATCTGGAATTTTTTATTTTTTTTTTGAAAAGTTGCAATGTGTAGAAACTAAAATGAAAAGTGTGTTGGGTGCATATTCTCGGTAGAAAAGTGCATTGGGCACAATTAATGGGCTAAAACATGCACTCTTTTATCACTTCTCTTGCTCAAAAAATCAAACCCAAATTGTGTCTTCACCTACTTGGTTGGTAAATATGACTTGCGGAAATATGTGAAACCTCGATAGAAGTAAATTTTTTTTCCAAAAATATAATATATCTAAAAATAGAAATTGACTGTGCTAAAAAAAATTGGAAAAAAACTGAAGATAGATGAAACAACAATCACCAAGGTTCTTAATTACTACACTAGTGGAGTATCCATTTGTTAGTGTGAAAATTCTTAGCAAGTGTACAAAAATCGCTTCACTTAAGTCAGTGGTGACAAGTGACCCTAAAAAAAAAATATGATCATTTACGGTTTAGATATGCAATGAAAAATAAGGAAAAACCCTAGAACAAAAGATCGTATGTAGCTATAAATATATAACAAAAAAAATGAAAGTGTAGCAACCCAATGGATCAAATGAATAAGAAAATCTTATTAATAGAAAATTTACACCTGGTGAGGATAACTTATAAACTTGGGTCTATAGATCCCCTTCCATGAGATGGGTGTTTTTGATGTCCTTGTGCTTCAAAGATCCATTTCTCTCTCTCAACTTACAATGGGGAAAAAACAAACGAAAATAGCTTGAACTGAAGTGGGAGCTCAAACGTGATGAGACGATAGTGAAGACAATAAGAATGATGAAGCTAAAGAATGATTGGAAAAAGCCTCTATTTATAACAAAGTATGGAGCTAAATTAGGAATTATAAAATAATAAAATATTATTGACCAAATAAAAATCTAGCTGTTCAGAATACTTTACTATATTTTTTAAGAGGGAAAAGATATTCAAAATGGTCGAATGTATTTATTTAGAAATTCGGAGTTAAGGTAATTAAAAAATAAAATGATTTATTAATCACTTTGAGATAATTAAGAAAAAAATAATTATTAAATAGAGATTTAATAATTATCTCATAAGGAAAATATGGAATAAATAAGGAATAATAAAAAACTTGTTTTTTATATAATTGTTCCAAGGTGATTAAGTCAAAAGTAATTACGAAATAATTATGAAGCAATGCTTTAATAACTAATTTTCAGAGAGTATTAAATAAATAATTATTTAATCAATTATTCTCGTGGGGTTTTTTTAATTTTAATTGAAAATAATTTAGGAAAAATGGTTTACTAAATTATTTTCTATGGTGAAAGTGGATTTTCCATGGTAAAACTAATCCTACATTGTGTATGTCAATCCATCTAGTAATAAATGGATAGGTGATCATTTTTGGGGTGATAACACTGGGGTAAACTCTGTCAAGTCCACACCTACAATGAATCCTCAACAACGAGGAGGTAAGAATAAAAATAACAATTCTAAAAAACATTCAAATAATAAAAAGGGAGCACCACAAATCTAGGATACCACTGAGGGTGGGACCAAAGAGAAGAAGAAAAATAATCATTTTCCTTTCAATATTTTTGGTGAAAAAAAAATTAGTGACGAATTCCCTCAGGTGGATGTGATCCATCACTACTTCTTGCAACAAGATGTTTCTCATCAACCTGATGTTTTGATGAATCAAATTATAGTCCAACAATAATACATGGTGTCGAACCATCCACATCCTCATCAAGGGGGGATGGGGAAACTCTTCTCAAAATATACTTATGATGGAAATCCTATGAATGTCACAACAAGAGTGAACAACTATGAGAATCCTAAGATTAGTAATTCCACTTCAAAACTCACGAATCATATTCAACCCAATAGTCTTCTTCAAATTGATAAACCATAATTCAAAATAATGACATGCCATCCTAAAGGTGCATTCCATAAGACTATGCATAAGCTCAATTTATGACCTATTCAAAACTATAGTATTTTTTAGGATTCAACCAAAGGCCCTCCTATTATATCTACGCTTGAAGGTTTGCAAAGTTTTCCAATGGAACACAAAGAAGTATTAAATAAATTTGGTGGAGTAGATCCCTTCGATTTGAACTTGATAACCTCTGAACCTTCCTCATTGATACCCCATATTACACATCATTTGGAATTCTAGATAACGGTCCATGTTTTTGGATAGCATGTTACTAGGATGGTCCTAGACAAGGGGGACTATACCCGTATTATGCCATTGAATTGTTGGAAATATTTAGGTTCATTAACTTTGTCTCCACCTAAATCTATAATAAATACCTTTAATCGACATACTTTTCAACCTCAAGGGTATTTTCCTATTTTTCCTATTGAGATCAGGCGAAAATCATCTCAGTTGAGGTTGAGGATAGTGATTAACCCTTAAGCTATAACCTTTCAGTCGAGTGAAGCTAGGTTTATTCCATGAATACTATTGTGAAATTTTTCTTCTGCATCATGATGTTCCCCGAGCAGGGTAAAATAGTCACTATTAGTCATTTGATATTCTAGAAGCATGACTTGTGTTTCCACAATGTTAATCTGGTTCGATTTGTAAGATATTTCTGTTCTAATTCTAAAATAATTGGATCAAGGATGATAAAAATCTTTTTATTAATGGGCACCTTTCCCCTTTCTCCACCTAACTCATATCCATCCACTTCCACCATATTAACACAATCTCCTCTATCAACAATGTACCCATTAGAGCTGTTGATCCTTAGGAAATTCCTATGAAATGCGAATATCATGAGGGAACCATGCCACATCATGTGGAAGTGGTAACCACTTTAGTGGTTCCACCACCACCGAATGGCATTGGTCAAAATATCCATCCTAAAATGGAATATAATTAGGCTACTCTACCCACATGGGACATATCTCCATCAGTTTCACATGACTCCCCTGATTTCAAGTTTCCTTTAGATAAGGACATCTTGTAGGTCATGGATTCACGCAATAATCCAAGGGAGGTTATTTCTCATGACACCTATCCTATTCCAAATTTTTAAATGATGGATATTTGCAAACGAAACCTTGAATTAGGCTTAGGGGAATTTCCTACACCATCCACTAAAGTACCACCCATGGAATGATTCAAGTATAGTATCTCAAACATTGAACTTTCCACCAAATTGTCAACTCTAAACTCCCTTTTCAACAAATGTCTCATACCCTCTTCATTTTTTGATCATCATCAAGGAGCTATATTAGCTCGTGAGACCATCCCCCTTGGTTTCCTTATGGTTCTTTTCCTTAGTTCATAAACTTGGTGTTATATGGAATTTATAATTACAAACATGCGTATCTTCCCTAGAGTTGATGGCCTAGTCTAGAACAACATAAAATAAATAAACTGATGTTTTGCTTAAAGTAAATGGACAATGGAATGAAGCCTACCTGGAATTTGTCATAAGATTCACTCCTCACTTGGCTTGTACACTCCAATCGTAGCTCTGATTGATATAATTAGAACCTGCACAATTAAACAACACAAACCAATGATCTATGACATCTGTGCAACATCATAGAATAACATTATTCAATGGATCAACATGGCATTGAAATGCATGAAATCATAAAATCACATATAGGAAAAAAATAAACTCTTTTTATTAATATAAATGGAGAGAGTTATAACCAACTATAGGAGTTGATATTGTAGAACAAATCTTGCAATTTTACTTGTCCTTCGTTGCCAAAAATTGTACCTCTATGTCACCCTAATGCATGGAATAATGACTCTCAGAGCAAAAGAATAAGGGTAGAATATATCTCCAAAATTAAACCCCTAGATTGTGGATGGCACTAAATATATAAGAGAGGATGGTAGTTTAGGAATTCTTATCCATTTACCAATCTAGGCTTAAGATCCACTCTTAATGGGAGGATGAGCTCAAGGCATAAGAAGTGAAATATCCAAGGTAGGATAAGATAGGATTTAGGATTTTTATCCATGGTAAATATTTATAATAATCTCTGGAAGCTTCTCGAAGAGGAAGCTTTGAGATTCTTTTATAATTTTCCTGAATTTCTAGAATAAGCACACCCCTAGCAAGGGGTAACCTATTGGTGATCAACGCAAGCCCATAGAAGGCCAACCTGGTATTGAACGTTGGTCCCTAAAGGGAGAGGGTGTGTTGGGCCTAAAAAACACTGAAATGAAGCCGTTAGGGGTATAAATTTATGGTTTTCAAAGTGTCATGATTAGGGATTTGTGTAGGGATGATGACAAGGTTTTCAAGGATCTGAATGATCTCATTTGAAGGCCTATCAACCAGATGTGAAAAAATGACCTATTATAGAATTTCCCCTCAAAAGAAAACTCATAAATGAAAAATTATGACTGAAGTGCATTACCTTGTGAAAAGTTACGATCAAGAACAATCAGTGAGATCATTATCTGTTACAATACATTTACATCATGACATGGTTGTTGACGGAGGCATACCGATGCTTAGCACATAAGCTAATATTACATGTGCAATGATCAAAAGAAATGTCCACTAATGATAAAAGGTTGACCCAATGACTAGATGAATCTGTGTATGATCATAGCCACCATACTTTATAATATTCTATTATTTCTGAAATGAAAACCTCGATGGACGGAAGTAGATCCAAGGTCTTCTTATTTTGTTCACATGGTTTTCCATTGTACAATTCTAACCATGTGAATCAATGAGTTGAGGTCGAACATGGTAGAAAACATCTGATTACCAGCTAATGATATAAGTCATTAATAGACGTGAGAGAAACCATCGATGATGTTAATGGTTCTCAAGGTATTGTAGTACAATCCATATGGTGTGAATAAATGAGTTGATTCGAACACCACACAAAATCTATCGGTCAAAGTCTATTGATGTAAATTTTTTACCGAGAGCGAGGAGACTTTCCATTGATGTATGAAACCACCAAGGTACCACAAGGTGTTTCTAAGTCAACTTCTTGGATAATGAGCTAATTTCGAGAGGAAGAAACCCATCACAGGAGGGCACTGATGTGTCCCCCATCAAGGACATGAAACATGTATCATGATTTGATACGGAATTATGTAGATATGGAAGTAGATCAGTAATGGTAGACATGGAATGAAGGCTTAAGAGTATTGTAGAAGATGTCGACTAAATGACTTCTCTTGAGAATATCAACGACACTGAACAGAGTTAGAAACATTGACCCAAAGTCGAAAACTAAGGCTTTGAAATAGTGTGATGAACCAAAAGGAAATATTATTTCCCAACCCACATCCATGGTGATGAAGTGGAAGATTGGCATGTTCAAGACAGACTCACTACAATTAACAAGTCAAGTACCCTATTTCCCCAATTTCCCCAACCATTTCTGATCGATACCTATTTATTTTTTAACAAGCTTGAGGAGGATAACATATGCTTGATATGTAAGTTCATGCTTTAGATGAATCCCTATGAGTATGTTTAACGTACCCTAAGAAGGGGTGGTTTGGTCCCATCATGATCGACGAGTCCATAATTGTTTGATGTTTTTATGATTCTAGCAAAGGTAAAATGCGACATATTTTTCATGTTTAGAGAGTTTGAAAAAGAGGTGAAAAAGAAAACTCCAAATATTACTTTTCGTAGATAGTCCCTTGAGTCTGAAAAGGTATAAAATGATATGCAAGAGAACCTCTTATCCATAATCATCTAAGGTATTCCTCTTTCATAAATATTCTACGAAATTATGGAATGGTTAAACTTATGATGAGTAGACTTATTTTCATTTAATTTAATGAGTTTGAATAGAGTTGAAAGAGGACTCCTCCTAGAGGAAAAAGTGGTAAAAAATGATAAAAACTGGTTTTGGTCATGATGGAACTGCTCAAAACACGTAGAGGTCAATGGGCTCGCTAATAAGACCAATTATCGTAGGTGTTCTCCAGGAAAGGGTAAAAATCAAGTGAAAGTGTATGATTGGCCAAGTATATGGTGATGATGGAATGAGAAAACCAAGGCTCATCTAAAAAAACAAGCTGATAAAAAATGGCAATGACGTGGGACAAAATGAGAATGGTTTCATTTTTACAGAAGCTTGAAACATGGGAAACTATGCTTTAAATTTGTTTCATTTTTACACAAGCGTTAAACAAGGAAAAACTATGTTTGAAATTTTTTTGCATGCCCCCAGCATAATGAATCAATTCGAGGTACATGTCCCCCAAGCTTCATTTCATTCACCTAAGTAGATTATTGGTTACTAATAGGTGGATGGAATGAAGGTTCATTTATAAGATCAAGTGAAAGACTCGACTAGGAATTTACGAGATCTGATCAAAGACTCAAATTGGAGGGGGATTTGTTTCATTTATTAATGAGCTTGACACAAGACAAGAACTATACTCATAGAAATTGTTTCATTTTTTTAAGGATCTTGACACAAGAAAAGGAACTCTGTTTCAGGAACCTTGTTTCATTTTTTAAGGAGACTGACCCAAGAAAAGGAAATTTTCCCCAAGGAAACTTAATCATGGCTCATAAGAAGCCCTGCCTTCCAAGAGGGTCTCATCAGATGGGACAAGAATACTCTAGAAAGTATAAAAGGATCCAATGGAAATATCAAACTCCATTTCCCATGGTAAATGGTACAATACATTAACTAATAGATCATAATTAAACAGAGGCATGGAACGAATTGCCACATAATAATCTATGGTGGCGGATGTTGATCATATGGTTAACATTTACTGCTTTTCCTAGTTTTGAAGCCTCTCTGTTTGCGAAGAAGAATGCTGAAAAGGACTCCTTTTCCCTCTTATTTCATTCCCACTTAACCTCTGTTTCTTCACCTTTTTCCCCTCTCTTATTTTCTCATTAACCCCTTAAAATCACCCAAATCCCATTTTGAACCTTACAAATACCCTTTGTTTGGCTTGAAAACCCCTTATTCTCCCTACCGAATCCCTTTCCCGGCCTTAAAATGCATTGAAAATAGGCCAGAAAATCACATTTTGCATCTGAGGCTCTAGCCCCTTTTCGGCCAGCCCCTTAACCACTTCCCCTTCATGCAACCAGGTGCTGAGACTAGGAGTTGAGCCCATAGGTGCTTATCGCAATCAGAAGTCTTGCGGAAAGTGCATCTCTTTGTTAAGCTTAAAATCCCCAATGCGATTGGGCTTCTTTCTATGAACTCCTATGGAGATCTCTGACGTTGATTTTAATAGATCTAACAGTCCAGCGTGAATCGCATCACACCCATCGCACCAATCACAATCGCAAATTTTAAAATGTGCTGCCCACCACACTCCCCGATTGTGATCCTCCGATTGTAATCTCCACCATTGATCCATTGCTCTGATCCTATGGCCATCGCATAATCGCAACACCACTCCAATCACAATCGCAAGTTCTAGAATGTGTCACCCCGATGCCTCCCCCGATTGTAATCCGCCGATCCAATCGTAGCCGTTCATTCAACCCAGATCCAACGACTCTCAGTTAATCGCCCTCCACCCACGCTGGGTCCCACCATCCAAAGGTCCCACTTTTGCTCATTTTTCATCATTTCCCTTTGTAAATCCCCCGAGCGTTAAACTTTGAGTTTTGTACTAAATGTTATTTCTTTCACCCAACCCACTATTGACACCTCCGTCATTAATCATGGCCGGTGATTCACCATCTCCATATCTGATCGGACGGTTCACGACTCATCTTTACACCAAGACTTCATTAGCTCCATTTTTCGCCATTCTTTCGCAGTTTTACTGTTGCGCCACCATTTCTCTGGGCATCCATAGCATTCCTTCAGCCACTCCCGGAATTTTATAATGATTTTATTGCATTTTACAGGGTTTTTATAGAGTGGTTAATTCACTCTGTCTCTACAATCACAGTCACTCTGATTCGGAACACAGAGGGGTTATTGTAGCAGAAGTCAGAGCAGCAGCAGAGAAGGGTTAGAAGAATTAAAGCCTATTATTGAATAATTAATGCTTAATCCCGCATCCAAAGGAAGAAGGCACAGTTTGAAGACCAAAGCACACCGATGAGTCATACCTGTGTCTTGACATCGGCAGAACAGAGAGCTTTATAGCCAGATAGGACTCCTAAGAAACATTAGAGGCCCTCACCTAGCCAATCACAGTGGCTCGAGGCCGAGGATGATGATCCTCCATGCCTAGGAAGCAGAGAAAAAGAGGCAGAAAAGCCTCCACCGCCACATCAGAGGCAAATCGATTCCTCTCAGCCAACATTCCGCCATCTCTGACAGTGACCGCCTCAACTCCACCTCATCAGTGAACATTGTCAATTCATGATTTGGCCCTAGTGTCCTTTTTACTTCCATTTTAGTTTGTTACTTTCAAATTTCGAGTGGATTTCACCTTCTACTCCCGCATTTTACTTTCTATCAGAAACTGTTGTTTACTATTTTTGTTTAAAACGGTCGTGAGCCTAACTGTCAATGATGAGATGCCCCTATTCCTCATCATTAATTTTGGTTATTTTTGATGGAAACCTCAAACTAATTACCAGCACACGAGGAAGATATTTTTCCCAAAAATATCTTCTCGCTCATGTTTTTGAGGCCTCTATATAAGCAAGAAATAAAGAGAAAAAAAAGGTTCTAGATTTTCAAAAGAAATTGATATGAAAGAGTTTTTGTATGCATCTTTGTTGAAGCTTTAATACAAATGTGAAGAGCCCGTTGGGTCTCAATGAGAAGGAGTTTTATCTTTAATGAGGATTTTGGTCTAGGTGTTTTATAGTCTGTAACTCTGCCTTATGTGATATAGTTTAGCTGTTCATTTCACTATTTCCATTTCTCTTATATCATGCTCTGGAATGAGAGTGGCTCACTGGTTCTGGTATGAATTTATCAAATTGATACTTATACTAAACCTGTCTAGCGCTTTAAATATGGCTCAGTCATGATATGTTGTTTCATTGTCAACTTCATCCATGTTTCTTCTATATTAAGTGCTATGGGATGTTATTTTTGAAAGGTATGGACATGTATGGATTCTTAGTATCTTAAGCCCATTTCATGTTCAGATATGTTTATGGAATTTCATCTCATTAGTAGTTAGTATTCCTTCTATATTTCTTACACATCATGCCGTCTGATTTTCTATCTCTGTAAATCATTTTTGGAATCCAACCCTCCTTACAGCAAGATGTCTTTGATTTGTCTAATGCATTTATATTGAGGATTCACTCTTTGCCTCTACAGTGTTCTTTTCATTATGCTGAGTCTATGAGTATTCTGGTTCCACCTACATTGTACCTTCTTGTTAAAATTGAAGTAGTAAAGAACCTTGTTCTGATAATTGGCTTTGTTATATATTATGATCCTTACTATATAAGATGTCCTAGGCACTGATCTTTCACAACTCAAGGCTGTCTCTAGGATTGACAACATCTTTTTGGCATCGTTGCCAGGGAAATCGAAGTTGAGAAAATTTGAAACCCTGGGCCTCGACAAAACCTTATTCACTCTTCAAATAGGTGAGCATGGAGAGTTGAGAGTTGTAGATCCCTCACCTTGGTGACTCCACATTCATTTATTAGATAAATTTACTTGCAGTTCTGGCTCCTCGTAAGCCACACCTAAGGTCAGATACGTCTTAGCCAAAGACACCTTCTGTGTCTGACCCAGAAAAGATCCTACATAGAAGGAGTTGGAGGGAAAGACAATCAACCCATACTGAGATCCCTGAATTCTCTTTAGAAGAATTTCCATCCTCCTCCTCTCAAGTTGCCCAAGTGCAAGGTCCCGACTCCACTATGGGAGATACCGATTACTACTCAGATAGTCCACCCCGGGGAGGTGTCCGAATCAAAGAGGAATCTGAATCAAGGGATACCACATACTACCCCTTTCACCCTATTCCTGAGGTCGAGGAGGTCAAGGAATTTACCGAAGTATCTGCTATTAACAGCCTGTTTTTCCCATCAACACCTCAAGCTGATGTCCAATACATTCCTATTGTCATGCATACTGCACTTCCACTTCCTCCTCCTCCTTTTACACATCAAACTCTTGCACTACCTCCACCTCCTCCAATGGCCAACGTTCCTGGCTTCTTGTTGAGTAATTATACCCCCCTGGCATTACCTCAAATGTTGAATGATATGCCACAGGACTATCTGAAGATATTACCCCGATTCAATGGGGAAAATGAGATTGAAGCTCAGAAGCATCTTGAGGTCTTTTGCTCCTTTGCAGAGAACTTTAATGTGGAACACCTAGATGTAGTTCTAAGACTGTTTGTGCAATCTCTTGATGGCGAAGCTAGAAAATGGTTTAAGAAATTAGGAGACCATTCCATCACCACTTGGGAGGCAATGGAAGATACTTTTCTTAGAAAATGGGGAGAGAAGAAATATCATGGACATTGTCTTACTGAGTTTAACACACTCAAGAAAAGACATAATGAAGGGGTGTCAGAATTTATCAAGATATTCAACAAGTTGTATATGAGCCTTCTTGCTGATATGAAACCTCATCAAACCACTACTAAAGTTGTTTTCATGGCAGATTTTGACTCAGAATTTGGTTTCTCTCTGAGAGAAAGAAAGCCTTCCACCCTAGATGATGCTCAAACAGATGCACAAGAGCTAGAGGGAAATTTTTCCTCCACTGGTAAATCAAAGGGAAAATCTAAACAAGATACTAGAAGAAAGGGAAAGGAGGAGATATCCACCTCTAGCCAAGATAGAGACTCAGCTAATGACATGATTGAGGAAATGAACAAAATGATTAAGAATATTTCAAGTAAGCTGGTCAAACTTGAACTAGAGGCCAGGAATTCACCCTCCAATAATTTCCAGAATGCTCCAAACCGGGGTTACAACCCTCAGTATAGAAAACCACCCTTGCAGATACTGCAAAGGGAATGGAAGGAGCAATAAGATCAGGTACCACACCCTCTGTACTTGGAAGGTAAAGTAGATGTTCCTATCGAAGACACCAATTATGAGCAAGAGGAGGCATACCTTGCTTTTTCAAATAGTGATGAAGTTGAATGTCCCCTACAAGAAAGTGATGAAGTAGAGATTCTGTCACATGTGGAAGAAAAAGCTAATGAAAGCACCAAAGATCCTGAGATCGATGACTACTGCAAGCAGTTTGTTGATTTCATGCAAGCATAGTTTAATAGAAGATATGACCTCAGATCTTCTCGAAAGAGAACTCGCACTCAGGATCAAGAGGAAGACACACCTCATGAGGAAGCATCTGCTCAGAAGGAGACAACAACTCAAAGGACTGCAGACAAAGGTAAGAGACCTCTTAACGAATCTTTGAAGTCTGCTGATCAAATTACTTCCTCTTCATGAATGGCTACTCCCCCTAATGTCAAGTCAGTCATAAAGGAAGTCAAACCTCTTGTCCAAAACAAAGAATCGAAATAAATGTCAATAGATAAGTCCTCCTCTACCTTCAGTTTACAAAAGGAGCTTGAGAAGGTCAAAATCCCAGTTCCCTTGACCGAATTGTTGAAACATCCTGTGTATCAGTCTCAGGTCACATCCTTTATTCTCCCCCCAGAAGTAGCACATATTCTAGACAGTTTGAACCTTCAAGAAGAAAGACCCATGGTTGTATTTGGCCCACATGTCGAGGAATTAGATGCCTCCACTCCCCCATTTTATGTGTCCCTAGTAATTCATGACCTGTTGTTGCATAATTGTATGTTAGATTTAGGAGCTTCCCATAACCTATTACCCCTGTTGGTCATGGAAAAACTAGGATTACAAATCACCTGACCATATAAGGACCTCTATTCATTTGATTCCAAAAGTGTTAAATTCCTGGGTATGATCAAATATTTGGTGTTCAATTTGGCCCAAATCCCAGCAAAAAGTGTGGTGATGGACATCGTGGTGGCTGACGTCCCAGCTCTCTTCGGCATGTTGTTGTCAAGGTCCTGGGGAACTAAAATTGGTGGGTCAATCAAGTTGGACTTGACCTATGCTACTATCCTAGTTTTTGGTGGCTAGGAGAGGAGGCTGTATCGGGAAACTAGATTTCTCAAGACAGTTACTAAGGCCGACAACTCGGTTAATTCTCCAGTTTATAGTAAAGAGGGAGATTTCTCATGTTTGATGCTGGAAGAAGATCAAGACTATGCTCATGAACCATCATTCTGCCAGATCAAGACCGAGCAGTCTGTAGAGAGCCATGAAGCAGGAATTTGGACACTTCATTTTGATGGAGCAAACTCTAGAGAATGTAATGGGGTTGGGGTATTATTGATTTCTCTTACAGGCCAATGGGTCCCATTGTCTTTCAAGATAGAGCATGAAGCCACTAATAATATGGCCGAATATGAAGCACTTCTATTAGGATTACAAATAGCCAGGAGCATGAACATACAGAGTTTAAAGGTTCTTGGAGATTCAAAATTGGTGGTTAGACAAGTGAAGAATCAGTTCCAAACCAAACATCCTAGGCTAAGGGCTTATAGGAATGAAGTTTGGGATCTGGTGGAGAATTTTTTCTTGGCATTTAATATTCAATTCATGCCTCGGGAACAGAATAGGATGGCAGACTCCCTTGCAGTGGCTGCCAGTACCTTCCATCCACCTCAAAACCCTCTCCTAAGATATGAAATTGAGGTACGTTATCGACCATCAATCCCAGATAACATCAAACATTAGCAAGTGTTTGAGGATGAAGAGCAAGTGAAAATATTCCTAGAAACAGTAGGGGAATTCTCCAACATGGAGATTGATGCTTGTGAAACAGAAGAGGCTGAGGATATTTCAAAAAATAAATGGGAAGAAAAGGTGGCTGGCCATAAAGTTCTGCAACTAAAAGGAAACACTATACCCGGAGGACTAGTGCCCTTAGAAAGGTTGTTTAACAGGAACGATGTCCCACTGCTGCCGAACAAAGTCATGGAGGAAAATCAGGTAGAAGATATTAAACTTGGTACTGATACTGACCCCAAGAATTTGAAGTTATCCAAGAAATTCCCCGAGGAATATAAAGAGCTCTACCAAAAATTTGCATGGTCTTACTAGGACCTAAAAACCTTTGAAATTAGCGTCATGCAGCATAAAATTCCACTGAAGGGGGATGCGAAGCCACATAAACAAAAGCTTAGACAGATAAATCCCATGTTGCTTCCCTCTATTGAGAAAGAAAGTAAGAAACTGTTGAAGGCCAAAATCATTGTTCCATTGAGATATTCTGAGTGGGTAGAAAACCTAGTCCTTGTCCGGAAAAAGAGTGGAGAAATAAGGCTATGTGTGGATTTTTGAAATTTAAACCGAGCATCCTTAAAGGATAATTATCCCCTGCCCAAGATGGATCACATCCTGCAAAAAGTGGTAGGAGCTTCTCGGATGTCAATGATGGATGGATTCTCTGGTTACAATTAGGTGGTTGTACTACCAGAAGATCAGAAGAAGACTGCTTTTACCACTCCTTAGGGTACATTTATGTATGCTAGGATTCCTTTTGGGTTGATCAATGCAGGGGCCACTTTTCAAAGGGCCATGGACATTACCTTTGTTGGGGAGCAAGATAATTTTGTGGTAGTATATCTGGATGATATCGCTGTGTTCTCAAAAGATGATGTAGAGCACATTGAACACTTGCGTAGAACTTTCAAGAAGTACAAAAGGTATGGTCTCTCTCTCAATCCACAGAAGTCATTGTTTGCATTGGAAGAGGGTAAGCTTTTGGGACATCTTTTAACCAAAGATGGGGTAAAAATAGATCTGAAGAGAGTAGAAGTTATAAATGGCATTTCTCTTCCCATAAATAAAAAGGAGGTGTAGGTGTTCCTAGGGCACATTAAATTTCTAAGGAGGTTTATCGCTAACTATGCTAATATAGTTAGACAAATAACTGACATGCTGAAGAAAAATAATGAGGTAAAGTGGTCCCAAGAATCACGAGAAGCCTTTTCTAGGATAAAAAATGCCTTTGCTGAAGCCTCTGTGCTAGCTGGACCAGACTATGCCAAACCTTTCATGATATTTTCATTTGCATCACCTCATACAGTTGCAGGAGTTTTATTGCAGATAAATGAAGAAGGGTATGAGTAGCCCATCGCTTTCTTCAGTCAGGTGCTCCATGATGCATAACTGAGATATAACATATTAGAAAAGCAGGCATATGCCCTGGTGAAGTCTCTTAAAGCATTTCACATGTATGTCTTGTAGTCCCATATCACTACGTTTGTGCCTATAGCAGCTGTAAAAGATATTATTATCCAAGGATATAGCGAAGGGAAGAGAGGGAAATGGATTGCCAAAATACAAGAGTATGATCTAGAAATCTGCCCTACCAAACTGATTAAGGGACAAGGGCTAGCCAAAATCTTGTCCGAGTTGAACTGTCAAGCTATGGGTATAAATCTGTCCATGATAGAAAATGAGGAGCCTAAGAAGAAAGAAGAGCAACAGGGAGTAGAGATAGCTACTCAGAAGACACATATGAAGTACCTCATCAGCCTGTGGTACAAAGAGATAGTGTAATATATTCTAACGCTTAGCTTCCCTCCTAGCTGTGATAAATCTAAATACAAAACACTAAGGTTGAGATCACAGATGTACGTGGTTTCCAATGGTAGGCTATACTAGCGGGATCCCTCAGGCATTTTTCTTCTATGTCTCACAGAAGACAAGGCTGAGAGTATAATGGCCGATTTTCATGAAGGAATCTGTGGGGTCATTATAGTTGGAGGGCTACTACTCACAAAATCATGAAGGCTGGTTTCTACAAGCCTAAACTCTTTGGAGATGTGTTTTCTTGGGTGAGAGCTTGTGAGAAATGCCAAAGATTTTCCGAAAGACAAAAGTTAGCACCTTTTCCCATGATCCCTATTCATGTGGATGAACCATTCTAGAAATGGGGAATTGACTTTATTGGTGAAATACATCCTCCATCAAGTGGTCAGCATAAGTGGATATTAACTGCCACAGATTATTTCATGAAGTGGGTGGAAGCTATACCTGCAAGGAATGCAACAGATGCTATGGTAATGAAATTTATGGAAGAAAATATCATATCTAGATTTGGCTGCCCTGCCAAGATAGTGACCAAAAATGCACAGGCCTTTAAGTCCTCAAAGTTTGTCAACTTCTGCCAACAGTACAACATTGCACTAGGTCACTCTATTACTTATTACCCACAATGAAATGGCCTGCCAGAGTCTTCAAATAAAACCCTGGTGAGAGCACTCAAAAACACTATCAATGAGAATCATAAAAGTTGGGATTCCCAACTGAAGTTTTCTTTATGGGCCAACAAGATCACCAGCAAGAGATCAAGGAGAAAATCCCCATATGAATTAGTATACGATAGGGAAATGGTATTCCATGTATAGTTAGCCTTACCAGTAGCCTGATTCATGCAAGAGAGTCAAGAAGAACCTGATGATGTGACTAGGAGAATCAATCAGCTGGTGGAGTTAGAAGAAACACGGAACCAGGTAATTCAGAGGCTAACTGAATATCAAGAGAAGATGAAGGACCTTTCTGATCAGCATGCCAAGGAAAATAAGTTGTAGGTTGGGGATTTCGTGCTTATATGGGACATTTGAAGAGTTGAAAAGGGGAAACATGGTAAATTCGACCCACTCTAGTTTGGCCCTTTTAAAATTGTGGAACAAGGGGGCAATAACACTTTTAGGTTGGAAAATTTACAGGGAGACTTGATCAATGCCCCTGTACACGGTCAGTTCCTCAAACCTTACTTCCAGTTCTAATTCAGGAAGAGAGAGCCTGATGTATTATACTGTACATTAGTTTTCTATTTTCATATTTGTTTGAATGATGTGTGTGTCGTGATGAATCATGAAGAGAAAAATAAGAAGTGCTGAAGAGTGGTGTCCACATAGAAGATTAACAGGTGGTCTGCAAAGTTCTAGACACACCCAAGGATGAACGTGTTGTCCCCAGGTGGAGCCAATGTTGATCATATGGTTAACATTCATTGCTTTTCCCAGTTTTGAAGCCTCTCTGTTTGCGAAGAAGAATTCCCAAAAGGCCTCCTTTTCCCTCTTATTTCATTCCCACTTAACCTTTGTTTCTTCACCTTTTTCCCCTCTCTTATTTTCTCATTAACCCCTTAAAATCACCCAAATCCCATTTTGAACTTTACAAATACCCTTTGTTTTTCTTGAAAACCTATTATTCTCCCTACCAAATCCCTTTCCTGGCCTTAAAATGCATTGAAAATAGGCCAGAAAATCACGTTTTTCATATGAGGCTCTAGCCCCTTTTCGGCCAACCCCTTAACCACTTCCCCTCCATGCAACCAGGTGCCAAGACAAGGAGTTGAGCCCGCAATCGCTTATCGCAATCGGAAGTCTTGCGGCGAGTGCATTTCTTTGTTAAACTTAAAATCCCTGATGCAATTGGGCTTCATTCTATGAACTCCCGCAGAGATCTCCGCCGTTGATTTTAGTAGATCTAATGGTCCAGCGTGAATGACATCGCGCCCATTGCACCAATCTCAATAACAAATTTTAAAATGTGCCACCCACCAGAATCCCTGATTGCGATCCTCTGATTGTAATCTCCACCATTGATCCATCGCTCTAATCCTATGGCGATCGCATAATCGCAACACCACTCCAATTGCAATTGCAAGTTCTACAATGTGTTACCCCGCTGCCTCCCCTGATTGTGATCCACCGATCCAATCGTAGCCATTCATTAAACCCAGATCCAATGGCCCTCAGTTAATCGCCCTCTGCCCACGCTAGGTCCCACCATCCAAAGGTCCCGCTTTCGGTCATTTTTCATCATTTCCCTTTGTAAATCCCCCGAGCGTTAAACTTTGAGTTTTTTACTAAATGTTATTTCTTTCGCCCAACCCACTATTGACACCTTCGTCATTAATCCTGGCCGGTGATTCACCATCTCCATATCTGATCGGATGGCTCATGACTCATCTTTACACCAAGATTTCATCAGCTCCATTTTCTGCCATTCTTTCGCAGTTTTACTGTTGTGCCACCATTTCTCCGGGCCTCCACGACATTCCTTCGGCCACTCCCCAAATTTTATAATGAGTTTATTGCATTTTTCAGGGTTGTTATAGAGTGGTTAATTCACTCTGTCTCTGCAATCACAGTCACTATGATTCAGAACACAGAGGGGTTATTGTAGCAGCAGTCAGAGCAGTAGCAGAGATGGGTTAGAAGAATTAAAGCCTATTATTGAATAATTAACGCTTAATCCCACGTCCAAAGGAAGAAGGTGCACTTTGAAGACCAAAGCAGACCGACGAGTCATATATGTGTCTTGACATCGGCAGAACAGAGAGATTTACAGCCAGATAGGACTCTGAAGAAACATCAGAGGCCCTCACCTAGCCAATCATAGTGGCTCGAGGCTGAGGATGACGATCCTCCACACCCAGGAAGTAGAGAAAAAGAGGCAGAAAAGCATCCACTTCCACATTAGAGGAAAATCGATTCCTCTTAGCTAACATTCCACCATATGTGACAATGACCACCTCAACTCCACCTCATCAGTGAACATTGTCAATTCATGATTCGGCTCTAGTGTCCTTTTTACTTCCATTTTAGTTTGTTAATTTCAAATTTCGAGTGGATTTCACCTTCCACTCCAACATTTTACTTTCTATCAGAAACTATTGTTTAATATTTTTGTTTAAAACGGTTATGAGCCTAACTTTCAATGATGAGATGCCCCTATTCCTCATCATGAATTTTGGTTCTCCTTGATGGAGACCTCAAACTGATTACCATCACATGAGGAAGATATTTTTCCCAAAAATATCTTCTCGCTCATGTTTTTGAGGCCTCTATATAAGCAAGAACTAAAGAGAATTTTTTTTTTCCAGATTTTCAAAAGAAATTGCTGTGAAAGATTTTTTGTATGCATCTTTGTTGAAGCTTTAATACTAATGTGAAGAGCCCGTTGGGTCTCAATGAGAAGGAGTTTTATCTTTAATGAAGATTCTAGTCTGGGTGTTTTATAGTCTATAACTATGCCTTCTGTGATATAGTTTAGCTGTTCATTTCGCTATTTCCATTTCTCTTATATCATGCTCTGGAATGCGAGTGGCTCAATGGTTCTGGTATGAATTTATCAAATTGATACTTATACTAAACCTGTGTAGCACTTTAAATATGGCTTAGTCATGATATGTTGTTTCATTGTCAAATTCATCCACGTTTCTTCTATATTAAGTGCTATGGGATGTTATTTTTGAAAGCTATGGACATGTATGGATTCTTAGTATCTTAAGCCCATCTCATGTTAAGATATGTTTATGGAATTTCATCTCATTAGTAGTTAGTATTCCTTCTATTTTTCTTACACAGAATGTTATCTGATTTTCAATCTCTGTAAAGCATTTTTAGAATCCAGCCCTCCTTACAGCAAGCTGTCTTTGAGTTGTCTGATGCATTTATATTGAGGATTCACTCTTTGCCTCTACAGTGTTCTTTTCATTATGCTGAGTCTATGATTATTCTGGTTCCACCTACATTGTACCTTCTTGTTAAAATTGAAGTAGTAAAGAGCCTTGTTATGATAATTGGCTTTGTTATATCTTATGCTCCTTACTATATAAGATGTCCTAGGCACTAGTCTTTCACAACTCAAGACTGTCTCTAGGATTGACAACAGGGGATATACCACTTTCATATAAGAACTATTTAGGGATGATGGTTTATTTGGATTCAAATTAGGATGAATGAATGAAATTTGGTCAATGGTGATGATTCTTCCTTCATGCAGGAAAAACGTCACACAAAATAATGAGGAGATAAGAGCTCCCATAATCACGCCCAAGGATTAAATTCAAATCCAACGGGCCTTGGAATACCATCACATAGATATATATAGTTTTTCCTCCCAAGGTAATAGGAAACTAAGGAAGGATCCCTAAGGGTTGATAGGTTCTTTTTTTCAAAGCTAATAGATTCAAAGAGGAGGACATAAGCTATGGGGAACCCAAGTCTTGCCAAGAAGTGGAGTATATAATACTAACATAATATCCCTCATCTATAATAGTGTTATGGATATTATCATCATAAGCCTTTACCATGATCTTAAAATCCATGTAAGAAGGGAGATAAGTTTCTTTCAATTGACTCCAATCAAAGGAAATGGAATGTTCCTTGGAGGGGATTTCGTAGGAACAAGATAAATCCCTCCTTGTCTGGTATAATCAGAAGAAAAAATAAGAACTTGAGCGGTATGATCCTCACTCTCTACAGGAAAATTAAAATCGACGAAAGGTGGAATTTGGTCAACCCTTTTCTCAACCAATGGTTTTTTGGGAATGGACTCATGGGATTCACATTCATAGAGAGTGGGATTCATTAGATTCAGATTCTGGTCAATCACTCCATCAACTATGGAGGATTGGGAGAAATATTTTGATAATCAGCCAGAAGATGAGGCTAATAAGTTGTAAGTTTTTCCAACACTTTTGAGTCCTCATCTATATCAGGAAAAAGGTGAATTATGATTCTCTTCACATAACCTATAGGGAAACTTGACTTTAACCTTTTCCCCTGGAACTTACTATCACTAGGTGTTGGTTTATCACCATCATGATCTCCAGAGGCTAATGAAAAAGGCTGATGTGAACCTATGGAACACACTTATAATACCTTGGGAATACCATTAAAATATCTAAGAAGGTGGTCACCCTTACATAACATGCAAGGAAATTTAACTTAGTAGGGATGATTAGAATATTTTTCCATACTAGTTTCATTTGTAGAAATGGTTTCCTGGTTTCCCCTCTGATTATTTTGTTTCTTCTTCTTGGTCCTTATATTATTCTTATTAGCTTCTTGGTTACTAGAATAAATACTTTCACCAAGAGATGAGGAATAAAGGGGTGAAGAAATAATAGGAGAAGAAGGAAAGGGGTCAACTTTATGATACACTTGAGGATGATTCTGTTCAGGTGGAGGACTACTTGCTTGAGAATCAATTTGGAAATTCAAAACCAAAGAGGTCGAAAATAACCAAACCAAAAAACCAATGGTAAATTTGGGAAGGGACAAAGTTGCCATATAAGGTGCACCAATATTTCCAAAATAAGGATAAGGACCAGGATTCCCATCACAGATGTTTCCTTGATTGGTGTACTTGGGAATTTTTCCATTAGTCTCAACCTATGATCCTCTAAGGATTCATTCCATGAAGAGGATGTTATTCCATGGTCAATTAATTGATTTTAGAAATTAAATACACAAAATGAAACAAAGGGGTAACTAGGTGATAAATATTACCAAGAAACTATGAACAACAATATAGAACCTTGGAGAACCAAGGATTTACGTACGGGCAAACAATATCACTGAATGATATATACGTTCAGTGTATCATAGTGTACAAGACGTTGACTCAGTTACCTAAGGTGAGGATATAAACCTATCAGGGACTGCTAAAATATACTTAATGATACGTGGGAGTTTAGTTTGTAGTAGTGTTGTATAATGTGTAACCATTCAATGAGAGTGTTCCCATATACTTATCATGTGTGGAGTGCCACTTGATATGCCCAAAGTTACATGGAGAATAATCCGATAAACTTCCATACGTGGAACAAGATATCAACCCCATAATGTAACATTGACAAAGAACAACAACTCCTACGTTTAAATAAGTCGGAATGCATCTCTAGCCTAGACCTCTACGTGTTTCATTACGTTTCAGATCCTCCTTAGGTTAATTGAGTTGAATTTTAGGGTTGATCATGAATTATGTTTTGATTTCAAGGCTCAAAAATTTATGTCACCTAAACGCACCTATGATGCAACCAATATGAGAAAAATAACTCTTTTTATTTTATTTTTAACAATGAAAGGCCTAACTAAGTAGGGGAAGAAGAAATCAATAAATAATGAAACAAACAAGTGATGCAACAATTGATCTCCTCAATGTCACTATTCCATTCAAAATAAAATCCATATATGCAATGAATGATGCATAATATTTTTATTTTGGATAATTGATAAATATAAATATTTATAAAATAAAACTATTCATAATAATGACTAAAAAAAAATCTTTCAAGAAGTCAATGATCACAAAATTCATCATGTTAATGACCTAACGACAAGAAAAAAGTAAAATATAAACAAATAATTATCAAAGGAACTCAAAACAAAAATAAAGCAATATGAGGGTTCTAAGAGACTGAAATACACTTAGGGACTAAAGGAAGAGCAATTGGAACAAAGTTGGATAGAGATAATATCATACAAAATAAAAGTTGTGCATGAAACAGGTGTCAATGCAGGAGATAGAAGGGTAACATTGCACTACAACATAGGAAAAAATAAGGCTGATGAGTGTTGTAACACTTTGCCTCTAGACCAAAGGGAATTTTGATCAGGGGATGCAAGGTCCCCACACAAAAATTATAATTGAAACTCAATAAAAGGGCATTCCTAGGTATTTTAATGATTGAGTAAGATAGTGAAGGTTTGAATAAGAGGCAGAATAAGAACTAAGGAAAAGGAAACCACCAAGGGAAAACATAGATACCCAATGAAGTTGCCAATTTTTTATATGGAATTGACAACTGCGGACATAAGTATCTTCCCCGGACTTGATGGCCTAGTCTAGAACAAGAGAAAGAAAAGAATCAAATTTTTTCCTTAAAGTAAATGGACAATGGGATGAAACATCAGTGTAGAATCTATCTCCAAAATCCAATCCCTATCTCATGGATGGCAGTAAATATATATGAGAGGATGGTAGGTTGGGAATTCCTATCCATTTACCATATAGGCTTGAAATCCAGTCTTGATGGGAGTATGATCTCAATGGATAAGAGCTGAAATATCCAAGGTAGGATAGGATAGGATTCAATAATTTTATCCAAGGTAAATAGTTAGTGTAATGTTCCCAAATTTTAGCCTCAAGAAAAAAGGAACATTATAGTTAACATCAGATGAATAAAATGGGTAGGGAGGCCCATTAAACTCTTTAGAAGGGAAAATAACATTCCTCATATGAAAAGGGGAAGAATAAGCAGCTGGATTGAGCACCTACAGGTGTGAACATGATTGGATCATGTTGATTCAGTCATATTTGACAAAGTCCACATGCACTGTCTAGATACATTGTATCTCCATGATGGACTGCGCAGTTTTAATGGAGGGCAACTTGCATGAGCTAGGTGGCACATATGGATGGGACCCATTGTGGAGAGGAGCACTTGTGATATGTGGAGAGGAGGAAAGCCATTTTATTCATGCTTTGATTTTTATTTTCTTGGGTCTATTTAGACTTTGCTTCCTCTTGCTGTTTAGCAGGGTTGCAGTGTTGTTTAGCCCAAGTTTGTTCCTGGTCGGGAATACCTACCTCATCCTTAGGGAAGGAGAGGTTATTTGGGGTACATTTCCTTATTCCATCATTTTTGCCAAGCTACCTCCTTTAGCTACAACTCAGTTTCTGTTTAAAGCTAGGTTGTGTTCCAGGGTGCAACAAAGGAGGATCTCTTTGAGTCATTTCTAGGCTTGTTTTTCAGTGTAGAGCTTGTCTATCCATTGGGGGATCAGTAAGAAGGAATCCCATTCATATTTTCAAATCTTAGCACTTGGCCAAAGCATCTATGCACTTCTACAATGTACTCCCTTGCAGGAAACTGCTTCATTTTTCAGAGAGCTGCTGCAGCAAGGTTTAATACCTTGATTTTGGGCTAGTTTCCTAGGGCAAGGGCCAACCCTTCCATCAGAAAGCTAGAAAAATGGATTCTCATCCATATTGTAATTTATTCAGCTATGTTCATGTCATTTTGTAGGGGACTACATTATTTTTGCAGTTGAATATTCAGATCTACTCCTTTTGTACTTGAGCTTCCAAAAAACCCTTGTCGGGTTATCTTTACATTGTATAAACAAGGCTAGATCTCTATTTTTCTTTGTGCTTTGGATCAATAAACTCCAGATATATTGTCTACAACATATTTTTACAGAAACCCTCTTGTAATTACGATTTTATTGCTTCAGAGTTTTCTGTATGGGTTAAGCTATGGGTTTTCAGTGTTTCTAAGCCGTATAAGGACCAGGAGATCTATTTAACTTATCTAGAATGATTTTTTTCAGCTCCCATTTTATATGTGAAATGCATATTGCATGATATAAGGTATACAGGTCCCATTTCTCATACTTATTGCATTATTTTCTAGAAATAGCATTTTTATGGTCGAGATCACTGCTTTTCCCCACTTGGAGATGACATATTGAGACATAGTTTTGCTGATATGATCCTAATCTAATGAGGATGTGTTTAATACACATCTAATAAATAAATTAACACATATTGCATCATTGTGTTCAAGTATTGCGGGATCTCCGACTTTAGAATATCTTAAGATATTCTCATTGTTGTAGAATTTCCCTATTTTGGGATATTACAGTGGTATCAAAGAATAATCTTGGCTTAGCCTGTGCATCCAAGACATTATTCCATTAGGAGGAGAAGCTTCTCATAGAAATTAGAATTTGTGCAGAAGAAACAAAAGCATGGCTCCGTTATTTGAAGGAATGAAGGAAGAGAGGATCTCCCTGCTTCTTTTCCAAGCTATGAATAATATCAAAGAAAATCTCAAGGAGATGAAAGGGGAGGAGTGTAGAAGATTTCTGAGAGGGTTTGAAGAAATCCCTAGCTATTCACATGATGGGTGTGAGCATTCAGCCACACATGCAAATCCACATCACAGTCTATTTCCCACATTTACTGCAAGAAGGATGGAGGAAGAGGATACACCAAGGGAGGAGACCTTGAGTGACTATATTTAGGAGTATGAATCTCAATCATGGAGATTCAAGGATCACATGGACTTCCAAGGGTTTTGCAAACTCAAGGAGGCAAGATCCAGCAGCCAAAAAAGAAGTAAGAGAGGTAGAATCTTCCTATATCACTTTGATGGATCAGCAAAGTGCACAGCCGAAGCTTGGGTAGAAGAGCTAGATTCCTATTTTCAGCTACACCAAGTTTCCGAGAAGGAGGCCATCAGAGTAGCAGCGCTGCACCTCAAAGGTATGGCTCATGATTGGTAGTTTAATTATTCTACTTCATTTTTTCATGCAAATGTAAAAACTTATGTTGATTTCACTAAGGAATTGGTGAGGAAATTTGATAGAAAACATTTTGAACCATCATTTGTTAAAAAATAAAATTCAAACACTTTGCATGAGTTGGAGATACCTATTGAACCAACTCCACTCCATATTTCTAAAGGGGATAAAAACATGCATGATATTTTTCCAAGGGAAATATCCCCACTTCTTGAAGAGCCCTCTTCTATTTGTGAAGACATGGAGTTTCCTCCCTCAAGAGATGACCAATATCAAGGGTCTCTCATTGAGGATGAGGCATTCTCATATATGGAAGAAGAGGAGAAGGATCAGCATCAAGGGATGATGAGCATTCACCCTTATCTATTTCTGCACATAAGGAGGGGACTGCACTGCACAATGAAGATAGGGACAACTCAGTCCACTGATATATACAGTCCACTTCAGAGTTTGATGTCTCACTACATGGAGGCATTTCACCAAGGAGGCCACCAGATCTAGAGATGATGAGAGACATCTTATCTTTGGGTTCACCAATATTGGATTTTGGAGAGGTGAAGAGTTTGGAGGAAGAATTTTCCACGGGGGATGTCAAAGTAGTAGGCAGTAGCATGAGGAGAGCTTCACATGCCAAATCACAAGCACTATCTCTTAGGAGGATTGATCCATACTGGAGGTATCAACTCTTAGTAGAGTACTCCAAGGATCTTGGTGCATGCATGATTTTGAATGACTCGGATGGAGATGATGATTATATAGTGGATGATGTGGTCATATATTATCATGGGAGGATCTTCTTGACTGGTGCTTCTAAGCTCGAGGAGAAATTGCTTCATGCAGCACATGAGGACTTCCTTTCCATGCATTATGATGCATATATTTCTTTGGCAGAGGAGTTCACTTGGGAGGGAATCCAACATGACATATTTCAGCATATGGAGAGATGTAGAGCCCAGATGGTGATAGAGAGGAGGTCACAACCACTTCCTTACTCATTGGAGGTGAGGGAAAAATTCCAGTTGAGCCATTTCAGCTCAAGATCTCAAGTACATGATGGAGGAGGTATAATTTCACATTTTGTATTGTACTTATTTTCCTTGTTTGAGAAGCCTGATGTATCAAGAAGAGTTATCCCTTCTTGCATATTGTATGATGATGTACTTGTAGCTACTTTTAGCATTTTTTTTGGCTACCTTACTGGTGGTTTTTGGGGGAGGCCACATGACTCTTGGTGTGCACCATTGAAACCACATTATATCTTCATGTTTCCATCTTATGAGATGACTGTGGAAACAGACAAGTGGCTGGTGAAGCACTGGTATTTTTTTTTTGAGGCAGTCATGGAATGCATTGTGCTAGTTCCTTGTGTGGAACTATGATTCACTCTCTGGTTGTCATTTGGAACCCTGTTTTCATTGGATTTTTCTTCCATATATTGCTAATATGATTACACTCATGGGAAGATTTTTTTGGAGAGTGGAATTTGAGATGGAAATACCCATTGGGAGTATGATTCTCTCTATTTTACATTTTGTATGTTTCAGGAGAAACAATGGGCACACAATGATTTCCACAACACACCTCTTTCCTTCATGTAGGAGGAGCCATTGGGAGAACTTACGTTCTTGGAGGAGGCATTTCATGGTTGATTTATATTGTGGGGTAGATTGGGCCATTTCTGAGGGCCATGACATTTCAACCCAATATCAACAACCCCCTATTACCATAAATGGAGAGAGAAACTACTTGGATGTGAAAATATAAACTCTCCATTCAGCCCCAACACATTGCATAAATCCGGGGTTGCAGATTTCTTTGATGAGCTACTTAGAATGGCTCATTTCATTTGGATGATAGCATGGGTGAGTGGGTAACTCATTGGGAATGATATTTCCCATGTGTATCATCACTCCTACCTTGAGGAGGCCATGAGACAACAAGAAGGCTTCCACTTACACCTTCCACCTTTTCATGATGTGAGCCATTTGGTCATGCATCTTTGGGAGGAGACATTGGAGGGTAGATTTGTTGCACATTATCTTGAGCAGTGGTGGGGACTACTGATGAGGAGGCCACAAGAGGAGAAGGGGAGGAATTTTTCTCTCTCTATGCATTTTCTTGAGGACAAGCAACATTTTGGAGGGGAGGACTGTAATGTTCCCAAATTTTAGCTTCAAGCTAAAAGGAACATTATAGTTAACATTAGATGAATAAAATGGGTAGGGAGGCCCATTAACCTCTTTAGAATGGAAAATAGCATTCGTCATGTGAAAAGGGGAAGGATAAGCAGCTGGATTGAGCACCTACAGGTGTGAACATGATTGGATCATGTTGATTTAGTCATATCTGACCAAGCCCACATGCATTGTCTAGATACATTGTATCTCCATGATGGACTGCGTAGTTTTAATGGAGGACAACTTGCATGAGCTAGGTGGCACATATGGGTGGGACCCATTGTGAAGTGGAGCACTTGCTATATATGGAGAGGAGGACAACCATTGTATTCATGCTTTGATTATTATTTTCTTGGGCCTGTTTAGACTTTTCTTCCTCTTTCTGTTTAGTAGGGTTGCAGTGTTGTTTAGCACAAGGGTGTTCCCGGTTGGGAATCCCTACCTAATCCTCAGGGAAGGAGAGGTTATTTGGGATGAATTTCCTCATTTCGGCATTTTTTCCAAGTTTCCTCCTTCAGCTACAACACAATTCCTGTTTAGAGCTACGTTGTCTTGCAGGGTGCAGCAAAGGAGGATCTCTTTGAGTCATTTTTGGGCTTGTTTTTCAGTGGAGAGCTTGTCTATCCATTGGGGGATTATTAAGAAGGACTCCCAAGCATATTTTGACATCTTGGCACTTGGCCAAAGAATATATGAACTTCTAAAATGCAGTCTCTTGTAGGAACTGCATCATTTTTCAGAGAGCTGCTGCAACAAGGTTTAATACCTTGATTTTGGGCTAGTTTCCTAGGGCAAGGGCCAACCCTTCCCCCGAAAAGCTAGAAAAAGGGATTCTCATCCCTATTGTACTTTTTTCAGCTATGTTCATGTGACATTGTAGGAGACTACATTATTTTTGCAGCTGAATATTCAGATATACTCCTTTTGTACTTGAGCTTCTAAGAAACCCTTGCCGGGTTATCTTTACATTGTATAAAAGATGCTAGATCTATGTTTTTCTCTGTAATTTGGATAAATAAACTCCAGATATATTTTCTACAACATATTTTTACAAAAACCCTATTTTAATTACGTTTTTCTTGCTTCATAGTTCTCTGTATGGGTTAAGTTATGGGTTTTCAGTGTTTCTAAGCCATATACGGACCGAGAGATCTATTTAACTTAGCTAGAATGATTTGTTTTAGCTCCCATTCTATATGTGAAATTTATATTGCATGATCTAAGGGATCCAAGTCCCATTTCTCATAATCATGGCTTTATTTTCTGGAAATAGTGTTTTTATGGTCCAGATCACTGCTTTTCCCCACTTGGAGATGACATATGGAGACATAGTTTTGTTGATATGCTCCTAGTCTGATGAGGATGTGTTTAATACACAAATAATAAGTAAATTAACATATATTTCATCTTTGTGTTCAAGTATTGCTGGATCTTTGACATTATAATATCTTAAGATATTCTCATTTTTGTATAATTTCCCTATTTTGGGATATTACAGTTAGAAAAACCTCTAGAAGCTTTTGGAAGAGGAAGCTTCAGGATTTTTTTTTATTTAACCCTAATTTCTTGAATCAACACACCCCCAACAAGGGGAAACATTTTGGTGAGAAAAAAAGGTCTAGAGAGGGCCAACCTACTAATGAACGATGGTCCCTAAAGGGCCACGGTGTGTTGGGCATAAAAAACACTAAAATGAAGAAATTAAGGGCATACATTCAGGTTTTTGAGAGATTCATGCTTATGGATTTGTGTAGGGAATATGACATGGTGTTCAAGGATGTGAATGATCTATTTTGAAGGCCTATCGACCAAATGTGAAAAAATCGCGTATAACACCTGTGTTCGAGGGGGGGGGGGAGAATATGTCATTGGTTGTTTTTATTTTAGGAGTTTGACTCGAAGATTGTTGTAAACCCAGTTATCCTTGGAATCATAAAATTTTATGAATGTATAAACTCATTTGCATGTAGCAGGACCCCATCATAGTTTTCCATATGTTGGCAACAACTACACATGAATTTCTATCTATTAATTGGAATCCTTCACATGTATCTAGTAGTGGGTACTACATTGAATAACCTATCAAACTATGTCAAACTCTATACATATGTATATAATACATCATCAAAAACCCAAAAAAAATTTAAAATGTATAGATATACAAAAAATCATTTCATGTTGACTTGAGGGATACTATTGAAACTCGCATATAGGATTAGGATTCATCAATATTTTCACTGCATTGTTGACCTTTACGATGTCATTCGAATATGTCTTGGGGTCCACCCCCACCAATTTTTGGAATTAGCCATACCATTTTGCACCTCATAAGTTGTTTGGTAAAGGTTATCCTTCATGGGTTCGATTTGAATAACACTTGATTTGCATTTTGGTGTTCATGCTCTATTCATCTATAAGTTCAAGGATCCTATTTGGTACTTACCATCACATCATAATTGATCCTCATGCCTCTTTTTGTCTCTTAATTCTAGTTACTATTACCTTAAAAGGGTTCCCCATTGTTTTATTCATTTATTTTTTGTTTCTAATGCTCGTGGTCATCAATGTCTTGCTATATGCTATCATAATGATGATTTCCCTAATTCCGCTCACCGACATTGCACTTGTGCTTGAAATCTTACCTTTGGATGAACCTTTCCTCCATATTGTAACCCATATCAGTCTTTCAGATAGACCAATATGATGAGTGGATTTCCATTTGCATAGGCGTTGCCACTACCTTATACTTTACTTAAGTCTCTTCTATCAACCTTGGAGCAAGATACACACAATAATACCACTGGTCTCTTTATAATGATATTACTTATGGTCTTATTTTCATGCTCGTTCAATAATGAAAACCCCAAGCTTATTTTCCTATATTTTCATGCTCATTAAACCTACCTAAAATGTTTACTTCATTCCATTCTTTCCTACTCATTAAAAAATATTAAAGCCAAGGAGAAATCTCATTTCTATTTCCAAACACACTAAACCATGAGATAGAAATGAGTTTACTTTTATCTCTTTTTGGCCTCACTATAAAACTCGCAAAATAAACACCATTTTGATTATTATTTTACCTATTTTTTCAATCACCTTAAAATTTAATAAAAAAGACACATATCAAGCTCACTTGTATTCTCTTTTATGTTTTCTAAAATATGAAGGCAATCCAGTTTACATAAAGGAAAGAGGGGAAGCATATTTTTTTATATGTTGTATCATGTCAATCATACATCCTTAAACATGGAACTTATTTGAGTCATTCTTACGTATTTGGTATTCACCTAGATTTAGATTTAGACCATTAGATTCAGTTAAGTCACTCCATTGTTGAGTCAGTATCTCACCTGATTTGTTACCCTTCCATTCCATGGGTAGTGGCGATGCTTCCTGTGTCACCATTGTGTCTTTTTGGTATTATATAGTCGACACTAAAAAATTTTAAAATTTTCTTCTATTGTTATATGTTCAAGGGAATTCCTATCCATAGTCAACCATATGCAAGTGTCACTCTACCATTTGTGTCATCCAGTCCTATGTCAATTGTGCATCAACGCTTTAGTTGTTATCATCAGAGACCTCATTTTTGGGCCAGTTTCATGTAAATTGATTGGGGACACACCAGGGCCGTCCTTTGATATATATATTCCCATCAGCATCCATAACTTATTTGGGATACAAATATAGAAAGAATCTACTACGTTAGAGATTGCATTCCTTAATGGTAGGCTTCCTTGCGATCGATAGTTGGTTTTCCTCATTGGCACATGTTCAATGATTCTATAAGTGATCAACATTAGCTCATTCATTTGTGATTTGTGATAGGTACCTTAAGAAAAATTTCATAGATGGTGATATTTGTTGCATATATTAACGAGATCTCTCAAATCCTAGTGATTATATGGTCTCCTTGCATGCTTGACATCAACTCATCCTCCCACATGTAATAAATTTGTACCATTGGGATGAGTCGAGGACCTTGGGGCATGGGGCTACCTCACTTATCCACATTTTCTGCCCCAATATGTGTTGTATAATTTATTATGTACTTTGAGGCCCATCCTTACGGACAGTCACCTCAGTTTCTAGTCATACTAATAGCTACTATGCCAAATATATACTTTGTAGCATTACTAGTCCTTGATGACATGGGTTTGTTGTATGTTGTGTGGGTGTACATGCTCTATTCTTTGAGTATCAAGTATGGGTATGCCTACCTTGGGGTTGTACTATATGTATCTGAATATGATTTTCATAGCCTCTACATGTCCTCTATTTGTTATTTTCTCCCTCCACCTATCTCACCAAGTTTATTATAATGTATTTTAACCATCAATTTCTCTTTTGACCTCGTATATTAGGGGGCATATATTATAGTTCAAAAAGTCACCTCTTGGGTATACTAGAAGATAAAAACATATTTCAATGTAGGATACATAAAATGATATATGGAAGCTTCAAAAAATACATAATTGGTGCCTTAAATTCTCCTCTGCCACTAAAATCTAGCACTACTAAGCTCAACAATGCTCTTACTAGTCTAGCAGGGAAAACCAAAGGGCTAACAATGAGCCAATTTCACTGCAAAGGAGAATTTGAGAGAAATTTTACATGAAAAAGATCAAAGAGGGTCAAAGTTGATCATTGCCAGTGGATAAGGATTAAAGGATTAATCATGGTCAATAATATGTATAGATTCAATGTGATCAGTCCTTATAGATATCTATAAAAACATTGTCTCCATATATCAAAAACAAAATTAGGAAAGTATCATATGTCGAAGTGATATTGGAAGCAACACTAAAAATTCTTCCTTGTGATAAGTGACACCATTATCCATATGAAAACTGAGTTGCAGTGAGATGAGGACCATAGGTAGGAAGTACATAAGGCATGGTGATGCATTAACCAGTTATGGTATAATATAGTTATCATATTCCTTTCCCCACTTTATTACTATCTCTCTTGTTGGTTATTATGCTCATGTGTTTCCATGTGATCATGTACTAATGCTAAGAGGGTTTTGTAGAATATAAGGTTTCGAAACATTGTTGTTTGCGTGTAGGTATTCAACATAGGAGAGAGAGAAGAGAAAATATCTCTTGTGATCCCTCAATCTAGTTGCATCAAATAATCAACATCCCTTGATAGAATGTATGACTCCATTATTTATGTAATTTCGTCATATTCATTCATGTTTGTGGGAATGACTTGATTTTAGCCTTGGATGTGACCATTTCTTTCTGGGAAAATCTTTAGCAAGCTTGCTAGAATACAGTAGTCTAATGTTGTAGAGGAAATTTACCCAAAAAAATACAAAATAATTCAATCTTAAAATTTATTAACAATTATGTAAAATATAGTATTTATTTCCCTTGCATTAATTTATATTAATTAAAAATGAATATGCATACAATATATATAATTATTTTAAGAGGAAGACTCCTCACATTTATGAAACAATATAACTTACTGGTAGTAAAAAAAATACCATTCTAAAATGAAAAAAACATAAAACAAAACATTGAGAATATATATATATATATATATATATATATTACATTAACAACTATAACAAAATAATATTTTATTTATAATTGGATTGTTGAAATTTGTCCAAATATTGCATTAGCGTAGCCAAATGAGCTCTGTGGCACCCATTTCCTGGTAGCTAGGGTTCCCCTACCCACAATAGCTGTAAATGATTTTTGCCGACCATGAAGGTTTTTTTCATAGATTTGGTGAATAAGTGGTATAAACTCTCGAAATGATGCTCCCCATTTTGTGGATCCCTAGTTGGTTTGATAAAGCTATGTGTGGCTATTGTTGCCTTGCATCAATCAATCATGATTCCACATAAGCTGTCGAAATAGGTTTAGAGAGGGATGTCCCTATGGAAATTTTTTTGTAGGAGCCATTGTTGAGGCTTTTTTTTGTAGTAGTACACTATCTATATTTGTGGAATCTACCATTATTTTCTACAAATTGATTCCATTCTCTGTGCTTGTGGATCGTTGGCCTTCTCATGGTCGATATAGTTTAGGGATATTTGAGAATAAGGCCACCCAATTTATGGGGCTGAAGGCGTAGATTCATTATTGAGATTACTTCTTTGAAGGGGGATGTTCCCCCTCTGCTAGATGAAGTTGTGACATTCTATGCCCTTGTATCTTCACTCTCCAAAAAAACCACATCTAAGTAAGTGCAAGAAATTTTTTTGAATAATTCATAGGCTACCGCATTAGTGACCCTTCCACAAGGGTTTTGAAGAACTACCTTGAAATTTTCAGATCAATATTTAGTGGGGAAGTTCACAACAATGTGACCATCCAGACTATCGGTGGAATTATGGCTAGATAGACCTTGAAAGCCATTGATAAAAGGAAATATTGGAATATATGCATGCAAGAATGGGTTTTTCATTCTTTTTTGAATTTAAGGAAGACAAAAATGTAATTTTTCAAAATGGATCATATTTTTATGGGGATAGAGGTATGTATATGAACAAATAGTCACTAGACTTTGATCTAGATGAAGGCATATCAAATTTACTTCCTATTTGGGCAATGCTCCCTTGGATTCTTGTTTCATGTTGGAGTGATGATTGTATCCGTGCAATTGGAAATGGGTTGGGGAAATATTTGGACAGGGTTGAACCTAAAGGACTTCAATTTTGCATGTGCAATTTGTTTTGGTGAATTAGATCTAGAGAAATGGTTTACCTCAAAAATAAATTTTACACAATGAGAATGGACTCATTTTCAGACACTTGAATATGTGAAATTATCCTTCAAATGCAAATGTTTCCATGAATATCACCATTTTGAAAGAGATTGCAAGAAGTCACATGAAGGAAAAGGGGGGGGATTCAACAACAAGTAAAAAAGAGAAATTCAAAACATAAAAAAAGGGTGGAAATAAAGGAAAATCGGTAGCAACCAAACCCTATTCCACACTTGGTAGAAACACGACCTCCATCTCAAAAAATATTTTTGAGGTCATGCGGACTCATGAAGAAAATGGAAAGAAAGTGACTTGAGTTGAAGAAGTCATGAACCCTGATATACAAGAAGGCGAAATAAATATGCAGAGAATGAAGAAGAAATAGAGACCGAAATAGAAGAAATAATATCATAAGCATCGTACAAAAAAGAAAAAGGTGGTTTTAGAGGAGGAAGAAGTAACCCCAAAAGATAATAAAGAGCAAACATAGGAAAAAGAACTTGTAGAAGAAACAATTTCAAAGGAAAAGGAGAAACCCCCATCTAGGGCTTAGATTAATAATCAATATTCTCCATTTTCACAATAAATTGACAATTCCATAGGGAATAAGGGACAAAAAATGGGAAGAATGGCTATAATATCAAAGGATTCAAAGGGAGGCATCAGGAAAGTATGGACTAGAATTCCAAAAACAATGCGATGAATTGGGGAGATGAGAAAAACAACTAAGAAATAGGAAGTTCCAAAAGAGGACATGGATGATACTCTAAGAATGAAATTAGAGAGGAAAAAGCATAATTTAACCAAAAAAAAACTAGGAAGCTAATATCAAATTGATGATATCATCTAGTTATTATAGAGTAAACCCCTATAGAAAATAAATCAAATAAATCAAATAGAATATGAATTCATTTTGATCTAGGTAGTGTTCTCCAAAAATTTTAGTTGCAATCATAATGAAATTTTTGTATCATGGAGTAATTATATGAGAGACTTGATTGAGCCTCCATTATCAATTGAGCCAATATTATTGCTCATTCGAAGAAATGTAATAGACTTAGGCCGGACCCCAACTTTATTTTTAATAAAATTCTCATAGCATTTTCTTTAAAAAAAAATTATAACAAAATTAATTAATGTACATTAAAATAATTCAAAGAATGTGATAACTCTCAACATTCAATATTTAATTCAATATTTACAAAATATTCAAATTCTATTAATTCAATATTTCCAATTATAACCCTTCAAACTATTTTGTTTGGGTGGAAATGTGAAGTTGGGTTACACTTTTTGCCCTTTTTTGAGAAAAGAATTTCATTTTTTTCGGTTCTTCAACTTTCTGCAAACTATGACAATTTTTCTGTTTAGAATTTTATTTTGCGATAAAAGTAAAAGTTGTGAGAAATTTTGTTAGCTTTCTATTACTTATTTTTTGAAATTTTTTTATGCAGATTTGATATGTCAATTTAGTGTTTCTTTGAGTGTGTGTTTCTTAACAATCAAAGGATTCATAAGAAGTCATGTTAATACGCAATGTTGTATTCAATGAAAATTTGTGTTTTTGAGAAAACAAAATTTGTTACAACAATCTAGACAGAGTCTACTTTGGTTTCATCATATTTAAAAAGCCAATGGATGCATATCATAATTACTAAATTTTTTTGAATTGGTCCAGTATGAAAAAAATGCATATTTTAGATATGTTTCGTGACGCAACAAATTTCTTAACATATAAGTTATAAACTAAAAATCTAAAAGCTACCCATTAGAGACGACAGACCAATGTAATGCCCCATAATTTTTTCAATTTTTTTTACAATGTATTTTGGGAGATACAAAATTTTGATTTCACTGGATCATAATGACCCTAAAAATTGTTTGCACTCATTTTATTAGAAAATTAAATAAAATTAGTAAATGTTTATGAAATTCCATAAAAGTTATATTTCCTGAAAGTAGATTCATTTCTGAAAATGCTTGTCTTGGTTCCGAAAGTTAATTCAGAATGTTTCATGGAGTTTAATCAATCCAAAGTTGCAGAAACATCAAGTTGCGTGATTGGTGACATGCTAGTTCGGTCCAAATTTGATTAAAAGTTCGGCCGAACTTTTTTTTTGCGCCGATAGCCCGTTAAATCTAACGACTTAATAGTTCGGCTGAATTATTTATCGAATTTTGGCCGAAATTTTAATAAAAGTTCGGCCGAACTGTAATCTAATTTTACGTCCGCCGGAAAATTTTGCAGAACCCCTTGAATAAGAGGATATGGAGATCCATAAATTTCCTTAATATGAATAAAAAGAATGCGAATGTGAAAGGAGGACATCTTGGAAACTTAATTGAGCACCCTTGTGTGTGAAAAGGGGTTGGAAAACCTAGACTGGGTCAACTTTGACCAAATTGACAACATTGTCATGAAGGATTGGACATTTATGGCGGGACAACATGTTTTTAGATCGAGAATATTTGCATGGAAGTAGTGTCATAAATAATGTGGCTTAGGGTTTGAAACATCATCACTTATATAAGGAAGAGGTGGGCAGCCATATTTCATTATGTTGATGTTGATGTATTTTATATTTCTGAATATATGGTCTATTTAGACATATAGCTTTCTTTAGCTGTTTAGCCAAGATTGCAGTGCTATTTAGCACAGGTTGTTCCTGATCAGGAATCCCACCTCTATCATTGAGAAGCCTCATAGGAAGAGCTCTGCGCTACATTTCCACATTCAAGCTTCAAGCCAAGCTTCGGTCTTGTATTACAACACAGTTTCTATTGAGAGATGTGTTGAGTTACAAGATGCAGCAGTGGAAGATTGCATTGGGTGTTTTATGAGCTAGTTTGATAGTGGAGGAAGGTTTCCTTCCATTGGGAGGCCAGTAAAGAAGCCCTTGGGCTTATTTGACATATTTTTCATCAGGGCAAGGTGATTTTATTCCCGACAGTGCATTTCTAGCCTAGATATACTCTATTTTAGTTAGCTGTTATAGGGGTAAGTTCAGTGCTCCATTTGGACTATTTTCTTTCCATTGAGGGGATCAACCCTTCATTGAGAGAGTCTTTTGGAGGAGTTCTTTCATATTTACATCAAATTTAGCCACCTCCTTATATGTGCTTCAGTTGCAGTAAATCTTTAGCCCTAGGGCTTTAGATCCACCATTCATATGTTGTGCATTTTTGGAAACCCTTCCTGGGTTGTCTTGGAAAAGTGTATGGGAGAATACATCTCCATTTTTGGCCTTGTTTGAGAATTTTAATAACAGATCCATATATTTACATTTTCCAGGTGTAGTATTAGTCATAAAATTGCGCTGTATTTTCTTCAGACATTTTGTGTAGCTGTGTATCACATGATTTGGGTGACTTTGGGCATTGGAGGCTTCTTTTGCCTATCTTGAGGGATTGATCCCCAAGATCTTGTAATTATTATTTGTTGTTATACTTAATAACATGGATCTATCAATTGGTTCATATATAATGTGTTAATACTTGCTGCTATTTCCATTATTATGAGCTATATTCCTTCTTTTCCCATTTGGGAATATTACAAAGGGAAAAACTCGAGGGGTCTATGACAAAGGGGTACATATCATATGAGTCTTTCTACTATGCCAATGAGTACATCAAGAAAATAAATAACAGAGTAGGTTGTGTGATTTGGAATGATGAAAGGGATGAAGAAAAAAGAGAAGGGGAGTTGTTCCAAATGAATGAAAAAAGGCGCTTGATAAAGAGTAAGCGACTTATATTTTTTCAAATTTACATAAATTAAATATTCATGTTGAACTTCGATATAATGTATATTTTGATCTCATATCCACTATATGTTGGTTTGATTTCATCAGAAAATGCCAAAATTGAAGCAATGAAGAAATTCCTTCTTTATAATTTCGAAGCGACATAACCGTGGGTCACATTGTATAAACAAAAGAAGATGAAATAGGATAGTGATAGGAAATAATTCAGACGGTTGAATGGTAGAAGTGTGCCTTATCCCAATCAGTTAAAAGAAAATATGCCCCAACAGTTAGGTTGCTGACTAAGTTAAAGAGAAATACGGTGCAACCGGTCGTTACTCGCGTGCTGAAGAGGATGAGCTAAATGTAGGGATTGGGTGCACCCACTCGGTAATAATATATTCATGTACATTTTAAACTTAATAATGCACCTTTTAAATTTAATTACATCCATATTTCATATTTTAAATGTTGGGTTATTATAAGACACATGACACTATGATTTTTTAACTTTTTTATAGGTGCATTTTTTCCCATCTATGTGGACACATGGACACCATTTTCGCATAGAAAATACTGATGATGGAAACATGACACAACACTGTGGAGTGGAAGTCGAGTTCGATCAATCTAGTCGATCTAGCCACTGTGATCAAAAGCAAGTACGAGGAATGTTAGGTTACATCGGAAAGATACAAGAGATCATTGAAGTGGATTTCTCTTCTTTCCAATGTGTTATTTTTAGGTACAAGTGGTGGGACACCTTTGATTGGAATAATGTAAAGGAAGATCGTGATAATAGGCTGATATGGATCAAATCTAGAAAGATGTGGGATGAAGCTAGGAGCCCTATGTTTTCCCAAAACACTAGAACTAGGTGTTTTTTAACCCAAATGTGTTGGATAGGGATTGGTGGTTCGTATTGAGACATGACCCTAGATCAAAACATATTTTTGAGAACAATAGTGTTATCATGCCAAGCGAGCTGTAAGATAATGAGGGTGATCATGAGAATCGAGAGTGTTATGGTACATGTGTTATTTCATCATTTATACTTTTCAAAATGGTTTTTTACAAAGGAGAGGACTCAATTACCTTATAACTAAGATTTTTTTTTTTTCGAAACATTATAATATATATTTTGAATTAATTGGTAATTTGCATTTTGTTAATGTTAAAATCATTTCACTTGATAATTTTCAATTATGTTAATCTCGAAAACAATGGCATACTATATAAAGTTCTTTTCTTTTTTTCTATGTAAGATCATAATAAAATAATGATAATTCTAAAGTACATCAATTTATTTGCATTATTTTCTAAACTTTATTCTCTTACAAAAAATCATATTATTCGAGATTCATTATTTTACAATTATTTATATTCATACAAATTTACAATTATGGTAATTTAATAATATTTACAATATACATTTTACTTACGTTAGTTATGGTTCAAAATTGACAATTAATTTACAATTCTACAAATTTAAAAATTTTAATAAAATCATTTCACCTTAATAAAATTTAAATTTTCACATTAATACAATTACAAGTTTACAAATATTTTACATATAATTATAATTAAAATTAAAATTAGAATTAGAATTACAATTTTACGAATATGTCAAAGCAAGAAAAAATATACCTGAAATGTTTTGATATATATTTTGGTTATGAGATTCCATTTTCTGATCTAAATTATTAATTTTAAATTTCAATTTCAATTTTAATTCGGTGGACCGATAAAAAAAAATAAAAAAATACAAGAGCAAATTAAGATTTCAATTGTAATTTGAAAATCCCATTAAATTTTTTTTTTATTAAATTAGTCTTAACACCTCAATCTCTTACATTAAAATATATAATTTTTATTATTGAATTGATAACACCTCGGTCTCTTACGTTAAAATATATTATTACATGATATTCTCCTTTACATTTTCAATATTTTTAAAACATCATCGCCATACCCTCAATTAATTCCTGCCACTTACATAATCCAACTTGAACATTCCATTGACACCTGCAAACGAGATTGACACCTGCATGTGATTTTAGTTTAAAGTATTGGAACTAATTTAAAATTCCTTTTTTATATCATTGTTTCGAATTGTAATTGTTGTAATGAATGTGCTGGTATTTTATAATTTTTTTATTTAACAACACAAAAAAACAAATATCTTTCCAGGTGCAACTCATATCTTTCAATATTTCATTGATTATTGTATATTAAGCATCATAAGAAAAACAATTTGCATTTAAATTCGATAACCTTAAATGTTTGTAAACCAAAAGTATTGAGAAAGAATAACATATATTTATATTGATGGGTTGAAGACGAGTTTATGATTAGAATACATTTTCATAGAATAAAAGGAACTTCCACTTTATGAATAGTTGAGTGACTCGAACAGATTCTTTAACAAATCCAATGAACCTAGTGGTAATGGACTTAGTGAGTTCAATTTTATGAGTGATTTTGTTGAAATTAATTGATTTTGGTTTTTTATATTTATTATTTATTTTATTATATTTGAGGTTGTTTTCTTGTATATGGTGAAAGGGAGATATGTCAATTTCACATTGAGCAAGTTTGAAATCATACATCGTCTTAATATTTAGCTCCTTTAATGAGCTATAAAATGTGCATCTTATTACATTTACAAATTATTAATATAAAATGTGAATAATCTCAATTTTAGAACCATGACTAATCTTAAAATATAAAACATGAATAAGTTTAAATTTAGAACTATGATTAATCTTAAAAATTAAAAGACACATTTAAAAATATCCAAAATCATGAATTCAAATTCAAAAAATTGCTTAAAATCATAACCACGATCATTGTGTCCAACATATAAAACGTAGGAAAATCTTTTCTTTTGTCTTTTATACTCTTATTTACCAAATAATGCTTCAATTACAAAAACTAGTTTTTCCCGATAATAAATATTTACTTACATGCTTTTGGAAACCATAATACATATTTACTTACAAATAAAATTAACCAAAATAAATTAATCCTCCTGCAAAATCAAATAGAAAGGCACACAAAACTAGGAATAAAGTAACTCATGAATTTGGAAACACATTAAGGAAAGACAATTAACCAAAATAAACTAATCCTCCTACAAAGTCATATAGAAACGCAAGTAAAACTGGGAATAAAGTAACTCATGAATTTGGAAACACATTAAAGAACATATCATAATTGTCATGTTGTTAAATATTTGGCAAGATGGACTAACACAACTAAGAAAATAAACCCATAGTATTCAAATTAAGAAAAGAAACCCATAGTATTCATGATATCCTAAATATGAAACCATGCATATTACAATGCTCTCTTTAAATGATAGATGAACTTCACTCATAAAGAATTAGATTTTTTTTTTTTTAATAAACTATTTTTACTATCAAATCATAGGCTTTTTTTTCTCATATTGTAAGATGTGATGAGTTTAGTATAGTAATTTTATTGTGTTAAGAGGTGCTTTATAATTTGGTATAGATGATGTTTGTAAATATATGTAAATATTTAAACATCAATTTAATATGTCAAATATTATATTGTTAGTAAAATAAGCATTGAAACAAAAAAAATAATAATATTAAAACATCATTTCCACTTAATTAGAAAAGAAATAATAAATCTATTAAATTAAAACCGTTAGATTATAATTTTTTTATAATTAACAAATTATAAACAATTAAAAAAAACAAGATGACATATTACAATAGAATAAATTTAAATAATAATAATTCATATTGGTAATATATATATATATATATATATATATATATATATATATATATATATATATATATATATATATATATATTAAATTTAATTATTAAGCATAAAATTAAAATTAAAAAATATTTCTAAAAATAAAAATGAGAAATCTATAAAATATAAGTAATAAATATAAATTAACATACATTTAACCACATAAATTAAAATAACCATTCATATTTGTAACAACTATATTTCTTGATTTTATATTTAAATTTAATAAATAAATATATTAAAATTCACTATATTATTTATTTATATATATATTACATTGAGAAAATCTATTAAAAAAAATATGAAAGATGTGAAAGAAATATATATTATGGAGATTCTAATAAAATAAAATGAAATGAAAAAAGTCCCATGTCTAAAGATGTGAACATTATATAAATATAAATAATATTATTATGAATTAGGATATATTCGTTTTAAATTTCTACTAAACTTTGATTTATTAAAGATGGAAATGAATTAAATTTTTCTTGAACTTTTAGACATAATAAATTTAAAATTAAAATAAATCTATATTAATATATATTTATATATTATATAACTCCAGGTCTATTTCGGGCTATAAGAAAGATCTAAAACCATATTAATTTTCTTGATATGTGGCAGATTTGTTCTCTTATGAGGAGCTTAGGGCTTGCCCTCGATTAATTATTAGATAACCCTTTCGTTGCCACTAGGGATGTAGTAGAGGCGGCTCAAGTAAGGCAGCTCTACGTCTGCAGGTGGGCACGCAGGGCTTCGGGAAGGAAGTGAAGGTTTATGATGAGGAAACTGTGTTGGTGATAAAAGGGGAATCTTTTTGAGAGAAAGTGTTAGATGAATATAGACAGAAATACACTGACAACATCGAACTTCCTTTGAAAATGTACAAGCTAGATCAGATCAAAGCACATATGAAGAATGGCATATGTTGATGGAGAGACTGTTTTACACTACGCTCAAGTGAGATAGTCGGAAAATGTTTCCCAAGGTTTTACGTCATATGATGTGATGAATTGATGAGGGATTTACAAGTTTTATGTTTTCTTTGGTCTTTTTTTTTTTTATTCGGATATTCATATGTAGATGTTTTTAGGAGAAAATGAAAAGTAAAGTACAATATTCATGTAATGATGTCTCAAATTTTAGAAGAAAGTAGAAATGAAAATAAATATATACGTTAAACATGTTAAAATTTAGTTAACTAGTTAAGGATTCAAGAAAATTTGTAGAGCCTTAGTTCTGTAAAGTTGTAATAAAAAAAAAAATATGAAAAGTGTAATATATTGTGAAAAGTATACATAGGAAATCTAGATAAAAGAGGTATAATTTTATTAATAAAAATTGTTTATAAGTATATCAGAACAAAAAATGGAGGGCTCGTACAAAGAACCATTGACCAGATCAAAATTTAAAATTTTCCAATGTAGAAAATCATATACTAAATTTCAAGAAAGAAAATAAAATAATGGAACAACCTTAAAAACACCTTGAGATGCTTTGATATAAAGTGGACATCATGTTTCTTTGCAAAATCAATGGTTGTTAGCACTAACCGTATAGGAATCAGACCTTCAAACAATAATTATTATATCGGAAGTGTAAGGTAAGTAATATGCCCAATAGGTGAGTGGAGTTTCTCATGAACATTATCTTCCCTTAGAAAGAGATTTGTTGTCACCTATAGGTTCAACCTCTTATTAATCACAAAGAATTATAATCCAGAGGACTAAATGATAGAAATTCTCACTACATACCTCTCTTTCAAAAATTATATGCACTACCTTCATAGCCTTCTCCCTCATTTATATCTATTAAGGTGGTTGGACAATTGAACAACTTATGTAATTAGTAATAATATGTCTTCTAACATAATTTTGATTAGAAGTTGAGGGTGGGCTTCTAAAGGTGCAATTAAGTGAATGTCGTTTTTAATTTTTTGTTTGAGTTTTCCTAGTAGGTGGGCCCCCCCTTTGTTCCATAATCAAAGTCATTTCATATGACTATCTTCTAATAATAGTAATCATAAAATATGTGTGTAAAATAACTATGACATCATGCCATGTGCATTATTAATCATGCAAAAATGTGTGTTGGAGATAATATCGTTAAGAAAACGTATAAAGTCTCCATAGAAATATTAACATCATATCATATAAAAACTAGAAAAAAAATATCATCCTCCTACAACAACTCCTTATGCCTCCTAAACCAACTTACTCCTTGTTTCTCCATATGATCATGCTCTGTGTACAACCATAATATGCTCCATTATATTTATAATAAAAAAAGTAACATGAATCATATAATCCTTAAAAAAACTATCACATTATTAGGTATTTTATATATATCCATAAATATATAAAAAAATCCGCATTCTCATGTAAACCAGTGCATATTAGGTAAACAATAGTAAGAAATAAATAACATCTAATTGTGCATCAACATGATATCAAAAGCATCCATTATCCATCACTTAAAAATATGAGATGGAGCAATTTCAACTTTTTGTTCTTCCATGTGAGGGTGAGATGTCAAAGAGTGGGAGGAACCATGTGAAGGGTCAGATAGACAAACTTGGGCCTTTTTCCTTTTGTTGCTTGCAGCAGGCTGAGGGGTGGCTACACTTTTAGAAGACTAAACAACTGGATTAGCATGTATAGTACATTTCTTTAAAACTTGGCTGACATATGGGTGAGGTTCATCATCAGGTGTAGAAGGTTAAGGTGATTCCTATGGTGAATGCACAATGCATGAAGCAACAGAATCCAATTGAACATAGTGAAAATGTTGCTCTATAAGTGCATTCTTCCATCCATTATTATTGGGAATGAGAGGGGCAGACATGTGTGGTGGCATAGGTATGCCAATGCCTAGTCCATGATGAATAAGGGTTGTTGAGGTTGAACCATAGGTTGGGGGATAGGTTTTCCAGTAAGGTTAATTATGCCAGTATGAAGCGACTTCCTAATTTCCTCTGAATCTCCATCAAAGTGAATTGACAGCCAAGGCCTCCTATCTCTTCTTATCCCAAGCTTCTATCTCTATTTCTTCTTCCTCTACGTCTATTTATATTGAAGAAACTCATATTGTAATCATAAAAAATTAAGTTACTTGGAGGTAATAAAAAATAAGGCATTCCAACATCAATAAATTAATCCAACCAAAGGTGATTCCACAAAGTGTTCAATATCTACATTCCTAGATAGAATCGACACATCAATCGTAGGTCCCTTCTAACTCACTAAATAACGAGTCCATCATTTTCCACATCTACAAGGAGTTTGTTGAAATTTCATATTCCAAACTAAACTCAGATATCTAAGCTCAATTTGTCTCTTTTTTAACTCAATTCTCTCTCTATACATCAACCTAGTTAGAATGCATTAACATTTTACAAGTTAGGAAAGTCATCTTAGCAAGCACTTCATCACTAATTTTGATTTACCACATATCAAGTTCTAAATGCACTCATAAACACAATACTTAGAACCACTCACCTAAACACATTCTCGAATGGTTGATCTCCTTCCTATCACCAATTTTTCTCTCAAGGGCGACTTACCATCTCGATCAATCCTTTAGATCGATTTTTTGTTCACAACTTTTGCAGTCACTAAATAATTTTAGTGATGTTCCCTTTCCATCGAAGGTCAAGAAATGGCCCAACTTGATTTCTATTTCCAATGTTAAGTGATGCGATATTTCTAGAAAATTCAATCCCCTATCCTTCACCTCTCTAATTAGCGATTTATCTCAATCGTACGATTTCATCTCCTACATTTACAGATTTGGGGTTTTCTTTGTACACTTTTAAAGTGGGATCCTTGATATATTTCTCTTTGAATATTGTGAACGATGGAATCATTTCACCACTATTACCTTGCCTGCAATTCAACTTCATTGCTTGCAAGATTATTCTAAGTCTTAAGAAATTATTCTGCCTGACTTCAGATCTCAATTAGAACTGAAACTTTCTTACAAAAATTCTATCTAGTTATGCACCCTAAACAAATTTATAGTTTGTTATCTCTCTTATAATATAGGTTTGACTACCTTATATCAATATTCTTGTTTAGTAATAAGAAATCATTCATATGAAATACGTAAAGACATAGAATCAACACACAAAAATTTATGAATTCCTCTTCTCATTAATAAACACTAGAAGTGTACATACATAATAATAATATTGAGCTTTTCTCCTATGGCCCAATTCTACATGCATTTGGATATTCTAGCTCTTCCTTTAGGTGTGCAACGGTTAAATACAACTTAAGAAGAAAAGTGTTTTTTCCTAGATCCATAAATCATTCCCCGATTTATTCCCTAAAGCTCTCATTCATTTCAAGGAAATTTTTCTTTCTCCTTATGGACAAAATCTTGACTATCCATAATTTTCTTACAACTATGAATCCTATTTTCTATAATAATAAAATAATCTAAGGATATTTAAAAATAAGGAATTACATTTTATTTTCATTGTTGAAGCCCCTTTTGATATTTTCTTTAAGAAGGTTTGATGGCTTTGGGAAGCTCTAATGCTCCACCAGCACTTTGAGTATGGTAAAGTTCCCAATGTTAGGGATTGAATCTCTTGCTTCATGCTCTATGTGCATGTCAAGAATACAACTCTAGGATTGCCTAACTTTCTCTTCCATGTTAGAGATAACACTTTGAATAGTTACATAGATAACATTCTTATATAGTTCCATCACTGCTATGGAAGTTGTTTGAGCCAACGTGCCACAAATGGAGGGAGGACTGAAGTCAAAAGGGGGGGGAATATGAGGTTGTGCCCACTTTCCTCTGTAGAGTAGATGGGATGGTATGTGTTTACCTATGTTGAGGGGAGAGAAAATAGAGGGTGGGGAAAGAGAGGAGAGTGACTCAAGAGGAAAAAAATGAGGGAAGCAAGAGAAGGGGAGGGAAAGAGGGGAACCAGTAAAAAAAACTAAAGTAAGTGGAGAAAACCAAAGCATTGGGATGGGAGAAGAGTAACAAGGCAAGATAAGGACCAGGATATGAGATGGACGATAAGAGAGCCAACTAGAGAGATGAAGGAAGAGACTAGAGAGGGAGAGAAAGGGGAGACCAACAAGAGATACGCGGATAAAATGTTAAGATACGAAAATACCCCCCTAAAATGATTAAACCCAAGTGAGGGAAAGAGAAACCAAAAGACAATAAAGTCTGATATTAAATGAAAACTATTGATAACAAGATCAAGGAAAAAAAATTCCAAAAAAATAAAACCAACAAGTTGTAAGTGCTAGTTGCTCCACAAGATGGTGCTAGAGATGGAGAGAAAAGCCTCCAGTCATTTCCTACAATAACGAACAAACTCCTGAGCCTCCATGGATTAACTCTACAAATCCAAAAATCCCAATTTTTTCCCACCCACCATCATTGGCTACTTAAATAGATGTAAATTCACTCTCTCTTTACCATCCAATCTCCTTCTTGCCAGCTTTCTGCATTATTTTCTTGCCTCTTCCCATAACCTCCCATAATGAGCAACCACCTTATTTCATTGTACTAACACTAGAGTAAAATTACCTTCCCCAAACTCCACATAAATGACCTTTGTTTCAGTGTAAAATCTTCCAATCTACCATACTCCCATCTACTCATGCTAGTTTAATTTTCATGCAAGCTATTAGGTAGAGGGAAGTCTGCCCTCCCTTGCGTTCCCAATGCCATCTCATCTCAAAGTCTAATGAGGTGCCTCATCTCGACACCCACACTAGGGAATATTAATTATAATATTATGTGTAATAGTAAGCTATGATAATGTTTAAATTGTAGATAATAACTGTAATTATTTATTTACATCAAAGAAAAATTCAATGAATTTTATGTTGTAACAATATATTCAATTTATAAATAAATAAAAACACAAATAGATAAAGATGGAGATTCTATTGTTTTTTATATAAAAAAAAGTAACATTAATTATTTATCATGGATGGAAATAGAAACTATATAAATGAAGTATTTAATATAAATAAAAATATTTTTTAATATAATATTTGTTTTTTAATATATTTTGTAGTAGTATTGATTTATTGTATTTTAAGAGAACAATAATTTAATCATATGAAATACATAAAGGCATAGAATCAACACACAAAAATTTATGAATTCCTCTTCTCATTAATAAACACTAGAAGTGTACATACATAAAAAAAATCTTGAGATTTTCTCCTATGGCCCAATTCTACATGCATTTGGATATTCTAGCTCTTCCTTTAGGTGTACAATGATTAAATACAACTTAAGAAGAAAATTGATTTTTCCCAGATCCATAAATCATTCCCCTATTTATTCCCTAAATCTCTCATTCATTTCAAGGAAATTTTTCTTTTTCCTTATGGAAAAAATCTTGACTATCCATAATTTTCTTACAACTATGAATCCTATTTTCTATAATAATAAAATAATCTAAGGATATTTAAAAATAACGAATTAGATTTTATTTTCATAGTTGAAGCCCCTTTTGATATTTTCTTTAAGAAGGTTTGATGGCTTTGGGAAGCTCTAATGCTCCACCATCACTTTGACTATGGTAGAGTTCCCAATGTTAGGTATTAAATCTCTTGCTTCATGCTCTATGTGCATGTCAAGAATAAAACTCTAGGATTGCCTAAATTTCTCTTCCATGTTAGAGATAACACTTTGAATAGTTGCAGAGATAACATCCTTATATAGTTCCATCACTGCTATGGAATTTGTTTGATCCAACGTGCCACAAATGGAGGGAGGACTGAAGTCGAAAGTGGGGGAAATATGAGGTTGTGCCCACTTTCCTCTATAGAGTAGATGGGATGTTATGTGTTTACCCATGTTGAGGGGAGAGAAAATATATGGTGGGGAAAGAGAGGAGAGTGACTCAAGAGGAAAAAAAAGAGGGAAGCAAGAGAAGGGGAGGGAAAGAGGGGAACCAGTAGAAAAAACTAAGGGAAGTGGAGAGAACCAAAGCATTGGGATGGGAGAAGAGTAACAAGGCAAGATAAGGACTGGGATATGAGATGGACGATAAGAGAGCCAACTAGAGAGATGAAGGAAGAGACTAGAGAGGGAGAGAAAGGGAGACCAACAAGAGATACGCGGATAAAATGTTAAGATATGAAAATCCCCCCCAAAATGATTAAACCCAAGTGAGGGAAAGAGAAACCAAAAGACAATAAAGTCTGATATTAAATGAAAACTATTGATAACAAGATTAAGGAAAAACAATTCCAAAACAATAAAACCAACAAGTTGTCAGTGCTATTTGCTCCACAAGATGGTGCTACAGATGGAGAGAAAAGCCTCCAGTCATTTCCTACAATAACGAACAAACTCCTGAGCCTCTATAGATTAACTCTACAAATCCAAAAATTCTAATTTTTTCCCACCCACCATCATTGGCTACTTAAATAGATGTAAATGCACTCTCTCTTTACCATCCAATCTCCTTCTTGCCAACTTTCTGCATTATTTTCTTGCCTCTTCCCATAACCTCCCATAATGAGCAACCACCTTATTTCATTGTACTAACACTAGAGTAATATTACCTTCCCCAAACTCCACATAAATGACCTTTGTTTCAGTGCAAAATCTTCCAATCTACCATGCTCCCATCTACTCATGCTAGTTTAATTTTCATGCAAGCTATTAGGTAGAGGGAAGTCTGCCCTCCCTTAAGTTCCCAATGCCATCTCATCTCAAAGTCTAATGAGGTGCCTCATCTCGACATCCACACTAGGGAATATTAATTGTAATATTATGTGTAATAATAAGCTATGATAATGTTTAAATTGTAGATAATAATTATAATTATTTATTTACATCAAAGAAAAATTCAATGAATTTTATGTTGTAACAATATATTAAATTTATAAATAAATAAAAACACAAATAGATAAAGATGGAGATTCTATTGTTTTTTATATAAAAAAAATATCATTAATTATTTATGAGGGATGAAAATAGAAACTATATATAAATGAAGTATTTAATATAAATAGAAATATTTTTAGTATTTAATATAAATAAAAATATTTTTTAATATAATATTTGTTTTTTTAATATATTTTGTAGTTAGTATTGATTTATTGTATTTTAAGAGAACAATAATTTAATTTTAGAATCCTAATCAATAATTTTAAAAATGATGAGGTGGAAGTTAGTGCCGGGGACCAGCAAACATTGTTATGACATCTGAGGATGCTGAATTGAGGCTGACAAATTTTCTTATGGTGCCAAATCGAGGCGGACAAATTTTCTTCTCTGAAGGAAACCATACAGAGGCAAAGGTTGTTCTTTCAATGCAACTAACAGATACAACACAAGGTGCTGATTTGAGGCAGACAAATTTTCTTCTCTGAATGCCACTAGCAAGAGTCCATGTCCACTCACAAGAGTGCAGGCGCTTTTTCCTTCTCTTGTGGGTGCGATGAGAGCAGTGGAGTTTTTCAGGGACAGACAAAAGAGGTGCACACTAGTCAATCAGGGTGGTGCTTGTACAACATCGTGGTTAAGCTAATGCTGATGTCATTGGAAGTGAATCTGTCCATAATGGCATAATACTGATGTCATCAGGGATTCAGATGAATCTGTACATAATGGAAAATATGGGGGCTTTCCTTTTCTTTGTGTCTCTGCATATGGGGGCTTTCCATCAACATGCACATTCATTTATTCTTGATATTTCATTTCACTCCCATGAATGTTATTTTAACATTGAATTTAAGAATCTCAAAACAATATGGTAATCAAATTTTGTTGGTTCTGGTTTTTTTAACAAGAACATAGGTTTTAATGGGTTTTATTTAAAATTGTTAAAATATTAAATTTCAATAGTCTTTTTCAGTTTAGTATGGTAGAGATGTTGTATTGTTTAATATTTTGGGTTTATCAAAATAAAATAAAAATTAGATTAATTTAAATAATATATAAAAAATTGTTTATTCGATCTTGGATAGACTGTGTGATCAAATGCACTATTAAATCACTCCTTGATGTGAAGTCACTTTTTCAATTCCTTGTACAAAAATGATATATTAAATATGATAAAAATATAATTTTGCTAAACTTAAAAATAAAAACATAAAATTAATAATTCTACTCACATATAAAAATATTATATATCTCCAAATACAAACCTTTTATATATATATATATATATATATATATATATATATATATATATATATATATAAATAATGAGATATAAAAAAGAGAGAGTAAGTTCAGTGTTGTTATTTCAGTCCATATCTTGATGCACACAGCAAGATAATTATGGCGATGACTGCGCTTTCAGACAGAGAAAGAAGGTGTTTGATTTTCATATGCGCACGTTATGACGAGAATGTTGGACCACAGATGCATAACAAAACAAGAGAGAGTTTCTGTCGTTGTGAGCAGCCCAACCTTCGAAACGCTTCCATTTGTGAATGCACAATTGAATGAATGAGCTGAATACGATATGAAGACAAATGTTTCACATGCCCTGTCCCCTGCACAACCTGCCACTTCTCTGATATACTCCTTTTTTTGGCGAGAAACCATGTTTTGTAACGTGAAATGCCAAAGTTACAATGATTCCAAAACTTGAGCTTTAAAAATGAATTTTCCATTAGCACAAAGTCATTGGGATCCTCCTATAGATGCATCCTCATGTGGGAGGCCGTTATCATTCGTTCCCTGTGCAAAAAATTATCATGGTTTACCATATAATTGATTTAATTTTTCCATTATCATTAGTCTTTTATTGTTTTATTATTAGTGTTTTAATAAAATATTTATTTTTATTTCTTTAAGCAGAAATTTATTTGAGAAATGTTAGCTTGTGACAAACCTATCTGACATGTTTAATAAATAACAACTAGAAATTGGTTGTAATAGTCTTTTTGATTTTTTTTCCACTGGTATTTTTTCAATTTTTACATGGCTTGTGATAGCTTTTACTTTTTCCGTTTGGTTTTTTGGGTTTTTAGGGTTTTGAAAGGCTTTCATAATATTTAATGCGTTCAAATGGCTGTTACTTGATGTTGAACTTTTATTATTAAATCTGGAATGTCTTTATAATTTGAGATGAGGCATTATGATAGGATAATATATTACCAAAATTTCTAGAGTTTCGGTTAGGGAAGTCTGGGAATCCTATGAGGGCATTTTCGCAATTGTAGTAAGCCTTTTGTATTTTTATTTTATTTAAGATAAGCATGCCATAAAGTTGGTTATGCAAGGCTCTTAGTAATATATTGGTTTTAAAGACAAATGAGTGAATCTATTAAAATTGGTAATAAGGTGATTAGCGCCTGGTTAGGTGCATTAACCTCCCAAATACTTGGCTCTATGCCAAAGGGCCTCTAAAGCCTTTACGCATAATATTGAAGATTACTTACTTTTTTTCAAATTGAGCTCCTTGAATATCCATTTAACAAAATATTTGGCCTTGTAAACCCCAAAGGAGTTAACTTTCACTAATTGTGGTAGGGAATGTTCTAGCCATGGAGAAGGTCCTCAATAACTCTTTTCAATTTATTTTCTCTTATAGGGAGCTTGGTTAAAGGGCTTGATATTATCTTTTGAGGCTAGATGGATAGGCCTATATTATGTTAGACGATGAAAAAAAGTAAATAAAAAAATAAGTTGGATGGTTAAGCTACCCATATATTGATAAGAAGAATTTAGTGTTCTCTAATCATTCTCAGCTTAATAATGTTAAGGGTAGAGAAAATATGGAAATTTTTGTTTAAATTTTATAATAAAATACATATCATGGAATGTAGAAGGTTTGCTTGACCCTGTCAAGAATATTGTTGTGAGAATAATTCGTTTAGTAGCTTCTGATTTGGATGTATTATTCTTGTAAGATGTTAAACCACTAAGGTCACCTTAAATTTGGGTTTATATCATATTTGGATGGATCTATCTATTTCCCATATCTAGTGATATGAATTATATCCAAACTAGTCAATGGGTGTAAAATTCAATACTTCCAAGTTAATTTAACAAAGAATAAAGGTTTCAAAATATTGTAAGTAATGCTTATGTAAATTTGAATAAGATGAAAATGAGAATGTGAGTGGAAGATGGAAAACTAAATGCAATAAGAAAAAATAAAATGAGACAAGGTGAGAGAATAGGAAATGAAGTTTTATTAATTGCACTCTTTCCTCCATTAATCAAATTTTCAACGGGTCTTTCTCATAAGGAGACAAAGAGGAATAAACAACATTGATGTACCATAGAATTACAACAATAAGCATACACTCATATTGTTCTCAACTTTAAATTCTAATCCAAGGTTTATACAAACTTAAGAGGTGTCTTGCACTATACATGCCGGCACTCATCCCAACTAATGAAAGCTATGCCACCTTTTTGGTTCAATTGAAAGGGGAATTTGTCCATAATTGGTCGCAACTAAATTTATTTTTCAACAAATTATATTTGTAGATAAAGTAAAGAGCTACCACTATGCTATAGAAATAGCATTATTAACTTATAAGAAGTGGAAATACTACTTGTATCTTGCGAGAATGGAAAATACTATTACTAGTTTGTATAAATAACTATATTATCACTATATTGTAGAAAACAAATTTATAGAAATTGTAGAATTCATAAATTTAAGAAATAATTCCATGTTCAAAAGACTTTTACCTACTTTTTGACTCATTATTCATTGGAACATGTTAATAGTTGCCACTAATGTAATGATCAAATTTTTTTTCACTAAAACAAAGAAAGATGTTAAAAGAAAATGGTTAGAAATTGTTTCATAGGAAAGCCAATAAACTTATAGGATACCTTGCGATTCTACAAGAAACTCTTGATTGCAAGTTAAAGAAGAAACTTCTTGTTTTAAGGCCAAACACTCATAATAAAACCTATATCTTGCATGTAAAAAGAATGAAAGTAATTTTGAAAGGGAAAAATACTAATGAATCAAACTTCTACATGACCTTGAAAAAAATACTCCATTCACTAATCTATTGCAAATAAAAAAAATGTATGAACAATCTAACCAAATAACATATAAATGAAAAGGAAAGAGATAGACAAGAACTTCTTGAGCTCTTGTCTGTGTCCCTCCTTAAGGTGCTCTGATACTTGCAAATATTCAATACTAAATCACTAGAAAATAGGATCTTTTCTTCATTAACTTGCCAAACAAAAGTGCCTCAATTATTAGTAGAAAAATCAAAGGATTTAAGGAAATATAAAAATAGTAAACAAAATTCTAGCTAACTTGAGGGTTAGCCTCTAGTTCTGGCTATACTCTAGCATGGGTGAACAACCTCCTTCAAGAGAGGGCTAATTACCTCAAAAAAAAACTAAAATCAAGAGGATGTCCCTCACTCTACGAAATAAGTTCTTTGAGTTTCCTTAAATGAGCATAAGTCGTTGAAAATAGGATCCTACTATAGGAGGGAAGAATATACCTACAAATTTTCCTTACCACTTATCATGGAATCTGCCAAATATTCACTACAACTTTAGAAAAGGAGGTCAAAAGCATCCAAAGGCAGACTAATAATTTGAGAAGCCGTGGGTGCTCATAATAATCATGAATATGTAAATTGTTTTGCTAATGCACTGACAAAAAAATGTATTATAGGTGAAATATCATTATATATGGGGCTTATAAAGTATCCAATGTGTGAGAACATCATCACACACCAATTTGGAATTTTGTGACACTGTTCAGTAACTAATTGCTCTTATTTTCCCTGAAAATTATAGTGTTCTATGAATATGTGTTTTGCATCCCATGGAACATATTTGGTTAGATATCCTTGTTGTTAAAATCTAGCTAAGTCTTCAATTTTTTTTGAGTCCTTAGCTTCTTGGTCTTGGTTAATTTCTTTTGAAAACATAAGTAAGAGTGGGGATTTAAAAATTAACCCAACCCGCTTTGTTTCTAACTTATGTAGCAACCTATTATAGGGAGGTGTTCTAGAGATTTAATAATGAAATATAATACGTGAATGAATCTCTTGATATGAATTTTATAAGGCAAGGCTTGCCATATTTTCTAGCAATATTGTGTGGCTTCCCCCTCAAACAATCTCAACATATCCTCTGTAATATCCCAAAGGGGAGAATGCAGTAATACTGAAACATAATATAAGGATTGCAATTAAGTGAACAATAAATATAAAGACAACATCATAATATAGAGATAACATGAGACTTTTTATTATATGGAGAAGATTCAGTTACACAATGTACAAAATATGAGTGTATCTAGCCAAAGAGATGACCTAGAATTACCCTGCAAACATGATACAACTAGCACTGTGCAACTGATGAGCTTACAGGAAGCAATACTATGATGTCCCTTTTTCTACTGATATACATGGAGCTATTGCAAAATGAAATGCAGATTTATGGAGCTCAGGAGCTTTGATGATGCCAAGATTCTAGATTTGGGCTCTATGATGGCAACCCAAGATAACCCAAAAATGATTATGTTTCATCTGATTTTAGAAAGATCTTGGTTTGGGTTTAAAAAAATTTCTTCAAAGTTTGGATTTAAGAGCATTTCTTGGAAGAAAACTGATTTTACAAAGAATTGTTCTGGGTTTAAAGAATTTTTTTGGAAGACATTTCTTAGAGGTGGCCTGATTTTGCAAAAAAATGTTTTGAACTTAAAAAAAATTCTTGGACATACATTCAAAAGACATTTCTTGGAGGTATGTACCTGTTTTGAGTTGAAGTAAATCTTTTGAGCTTCGTTTTATTTTTATAAGACATTTTTCTCTCGAATTTTTTAAAGTAAGTGTTTTGGATTGGAGTATGTATATTTTGCAAAAAAATTAAACTGAATTTTTTAAAATTAAATCTTTTGTGATATTTTTTGTAATCGAGTTATTGTCTAATTTTTTGAAGGAAATTTTTTGAACTTCATACCCTATTATCATGGTAAATCGAAGAACTTGTGTAAGAAAATATGATCGAAAAAGAGACCTCGAGGAACGTAGAGAAGAGACGAGACAATATCGCAAAAGAAAGTTAGAAGCCCTCTCAAATATTGAAGAGGAAAATCAACCTCAAGCAGAAATTGAAGCAGGTATGTAAATGTAAATATTATGATCTATTGATATATTTAAAATTTTCCTAATGTAAAATGTGAAGCTTAATTTTTATTTGATGAATTAATTTGAAAAATATTTTGTTTAATGTAAACAGACAAAGATATTCCTCAAAATATTGAAGAAGAAAATCAACCTCAAGTAGAAATTGAAGCAGGTATGTAAATGTAAATATTATGATCTATTGATATATTTAAAATTTTCCTAATGTAAAATGTGAAGCTTAATTTTTATTTGATGAACTAATTTGAAAAATATTTTGTTTAATATAAACAAACACAGATATTCCTCAAAACATTGATGATGAGATACAAAATTTTGAAAGAGATATTGAACCAATGATTGAAGATGGTGAAAATATTGAAAGAAATCCAAATAAAGAAATTGAATCACAAGGTATGTATGTATATATATATATATATATAAAACACATGCACATATCATTGAAATTATAGATATATTTATTAATTTAGTTATTTATTGAATATGTACTATTTTTTTGAATATGTACAGATGAAATCACTATCGATAATGAGATGTTAGAAAATGTTGACACTCACACATATGGAGATAAAAAACCTGACCATGTTATACGATATCATGTTAACTACATTTTGAAAAGTATTTCTTAAATGAGCGGGTGACAGTTCAGGCTCAAATGTTGAAAGGTCTCCTGTCATTAAGGAAATTAAAAGAAGCTACAACACTATTGGGTATTCGAAAATCAACCAAAGATAAAAAAATGAAGGAAGATGTCATAAAAAATATGAGTAGTGTTATAAAGTCAATTAAGAGATCTAGAGAGAAAGATGTTTCAATTGTACATAGAGGAATACAGATGGCAATGGTTCATCAAGTACTCAAGAGAATATTTTAGTAACATCTATGGCACGAGCGCTGGGAACCTCACGAAAAACTTTGCACAAACATCGGAAATTTCGACTGCAAATAGATGTAAATGATGAACTCACATGTTGGAGAGCTATTTGTAGGCAACCATACAAAGATAGACTTGGAGAAAATGTTAAAAAAATAATATATGAATATTGGAAGAACAATTCGCGTGTTTCGCCAACTGCAAGGCATGTGATGCGAAGAAGAATAGCACGAAATCAGTATGAAGAACATGAAAAATATTTCTTGAAAACCACTCAGGTAGAGTTATTCAACAAGTTCAAAGAAGAGAATCGTCAAATTCATGTTTCACTTAGTGCTTTTGTTCAACAAAAACCATGGTATGTAAAACCTATCACCGTACGCGACACTTGTTGTTGCCATTATCATGTGGAATTTGAGTTATATTATGACACATTCCTTGATTTCGGTAGAACATTATGGAAGGATTCACCTCCTCCTTCCACTATCCGTGAATTCGTATCTCAAATTCTATGTGAAAGAGAAAGCGATGAACTATTTTACAAAAAGAAATGTGTTGGTGGTAAAAAATGCGATGATTGTGGAAATTTGACTAAATTTCAAAACAAATATCGTATTGATATAAATGATCAGTCATTGTCCAACATGAAAGTCAAATGGAAGAGATATGAATATATCGATACATCGATTCAAGGTGAAAATAGTGTTAAAATAATTGAATTACTAGAAGATGGAATTTTTCTAATAGACTTTTTGAGAAAGCTTGAGGCAGAAATTTACAAATACACCAAGCATTCCCATAGAGCTCGATGGCAAGACTTTCAATTCAAAAAATCTCATGAATTTTTTCCACTAGGGAACATTTTGTCAATGATTGATTTTGCATAAAACTACACATTTGTTCCACAAAAGGAAATTCAGAGTGAATACTATCATTTTGAAAAAGTCTCCATGCTCATCCATATTCTATATAGAAATGCTGAAAAAAATGTCGATCATATAGAAAGCACGAGTGAAAATCGACATATCATTAAAGAATATCACTTTTATATCAGTGACGATCGTACACATGATACATGTTTTGTACAACATTGTTTTGGAAAAAATTATGATTCATTGAAAAATCATGGAATAACATTCAATGAACATTGGATATGGTCAGACGGATGTGTAGGTCAATTCAAATCTGCATGATCATTCTTTTGGTTGTGTTGTCTTGATAAGAAAACCTGCATTAAACATTGTTGGAATTTCTTTGAGGCTGGCCATGGAAAAGGAGAACATGACGGTGTAGGAGCATGCATAAAACAAGCACTTTGAAGATATCAAATGAACCACTTTGCAAGCCGACTTGTGAACGCTGAAGAAGTTGTTCAATGGTGCATCGCTGCTCTAAGCCATGAGAGAAACCCATCAAGAGAAGTGTGAAGGTACATTCAATTTAATTTATATTGGAAATCTAATTTTAAACATTGTACATTTATCATGCAATTATTATCTTTGATTGTATTTTGATATCATATTTACAAATTCTTCTTCTAATTTTCCATATAAAGGTTTTTCTGGCATATTGGAATCGAAGATGTAGATAGATCAATTGGAAATGATGTTGAAATAGTAAAAGGAACTCGAAAATTGCATTCAATTCAAACAAAGTCGTCCAGAAACATGTTTGCATTGGATAAAAGAAAATATTCTTGTTTTTGTGATGTTTGCATAGACAACACAAAATCCAATGATGTTTGTGAAAACAAAATGTATGTGAATGATTGGAAACATACAGAGCTAAATACAAAGGGAAAAATGTCTATTGCAATGTTTGAAGAAATGCAATCAGAGGAAACTACAATATCATCCGATGGTGATAGACTTTCTGATCTTGTTAGAGAAGGTATATTTGAATTACTTTCTAATGATTTAAAAATCTAAAAATAAATTTAAATATGTATAATTTTGTTAAGTTTATTTTATTGTGTAAGAGATGTTTTTGCTGTAATTGCACCTATTGACAATGATGAAAATGTGAAGTATTATTTGATGCGCTGCACTGAACGAAAAATGAAATTATTACAAAACTATAATGATCACGGATTTCAATGTGATAGAGGGTCTATTATACTGAAAGGTTATTTTTTCAGACAAACTCATCAAAGTGGAGACTTTGTTTAATTTGAAGAATATGAACCTAATTCCATAAGTTGTCAATATAGTTACTTGGTGTGTGCAGCACGCATAAAATTGATAGAAGTTCAATCAAATAAAAAATAAAAAATTAAGAGATGGAAAATGTCAAAATCAGATCATGAACAAATTATTGAAGATGGAATTCCATTAGAGTTTTTTTGAGTGAATTTTCCAACAATTTATTCTCTTTGGATTAAATATGTTTTAGAACTTCTAGTACTCAACTAAAAATTTAGCTGCTTTTGTTATTTGTGCAAGTGTTTGCACATGTACAAATTGTTTTGGTACAAGCACGTGCTCTAGTATCAACTGAAAGTAGCTTTTCTATACATGTGCATTGATGAAAAATGTTATATGTATTGGATATATATGTGTGTGTGTGTGTGTGTGTGTGTGTTCTAGAATGAAATTAATTGTTCTAGTTTTACTATGTGCATTGATGAAAAACTAGTTGGATTTTCTGGTAAAAAGTATGGACACAATGTAAATAAATCATCTGCAGTATAGTTTTGTATGAAAATTCCTTTCAGACAAGAGACTCGGAGCACTTCTCCGACTTTTGGTGGGATTTGACCCACATCTCTAATCTGATTGAAAATCTAGTACAAAATTTGCTTGTCCAATGGTCGGATATGTTCAATGTGCATTGATGAAAAATGTTACTTGTCTTGGATAGATATGTTCTAGAATGCACAATTAATTTTTCCAAGTAGTTTTTCTATGTGCATTGATGAAAAACTAGTTGGATTTTTTGGTAAAAAGTTTCAACAATGTAAATAAATCGACAAGGCTACCTATTTGAGTGCATTAACGACATTGACCCAAATTCAACAAACATATATATGTACTAGACTTATATTTCCAATCAAACTTAAAGGGATAATTTGTACATATATCTACTTCTTTAAACTCTTTTTTCATTCAAACAAAACTACATGGAGAGATCAAAAGAAATCTTAAAATTCCAAATGTACTTCAACCATCCAAAAGGGATTTGTGCAAAATTACTTGACACGCCATGCCAATTATAGTGAACAACTATCTAATAGAAACATTTAACATTATATACCACATGTGCCAAATGTAGATTCAAACCATCCAAAACTTTAAAATTTTAAAATTTTTTGATAATATATCGTGCAACATTAAAACATTAAACATCACATGAAAAATGTAGACTGAAACCATTCAAAACTTGAGTTTAAAAAACTTTTTGGTTATATATAGATCGTTACTTCACATGCCATGCCAATTATAGTTCAACTAGATCCAATAGAAACATTTAACATTATATACCACATGTGCCAAATGTAGATTGAAACCACCCAAAAATTTAAGTTTTAAAAACCCTTTGATTATATATCGTGCAACATTAAAAAATTAAACATTTAAGTTTCATTAAATATCACATGCAAAATGTATATTGAAACCATCCAAAACTTTAGTTTTAAAAACTTCACATGCCATGCCAATTATAATTCAACTATCCAATAAAAACTTTTAACATTAAATATCACTTGCCAAATGTAGATTGAAACCATCCAAAACTTTTAACTTTTAATTTAACAAAAAAATATAGATCACAACATCACTTCACATGCCAAATGTACTCCAAGCATCCAAAACTTAAATTAAAAAAAAAAACAAATTATAACACATGTCATTACATAATATGCCAAATGTAGTTCAGATGACAACATTAATTTATAGATGACAACATTACTTCACATTCACATGCCAAAAGTACTAAAACCATCCAAAAATTAAATAAAACAAATTATATTAACAATGTAATAAAATATGTCCAAAAATTGTAAATCTCACAAGTATCAAACTATATCAAGTTTAACAAATTTTAAGACCATCTAAATTTTAAAATAAAATCTACAAATCATGTCCATCAAATAGAGACGGATCTAGCGTCTTTCCTATTAGGGTCTCAGTCCACGCCCGATCATGTGAATGGGAAACCTACATACACAATGCACATGTACTTGAACATTAAAATTTGATGTTTTAAAAATGAATGAGAATATATATATCTAGAACTTCATGTAAAAAACAAAATATAATAAAAAAATCATGCAATACCTCATAAGGTTCCCTCTCCATTTGATGAACAGGTTCTCCCATAGGAACATCTGCAGTGGTAAACTGTACAATATACATGTACAGTTATATATATATATATATATATATATATATATTAAAAACTTTCAAATGAAAATGCACATGTACATATATAAACTTATTTTCAATAATATTAAAAAAAGGAACTAAAGACAACTTGTTCAAATGTTGTGGATGTTCCTATCTCCGTCGCTAGAGTCCGCGGATTAAAGAAATCTTCTATAGGAACCTAAATTCAAAAAAATTTAAATAACTCAAAATATAGATCTCTCTCTCTCTCTCTCTCTCTCTCTCTCTCTCTCTCTATATATATATATATATATATATATAGATATATAGATATCAATTTTTAAAGGAAATTTTTGAGGTAGAATATATATATATACACATATATATATATATATATATATAACTTTTAAACATAAATTTTAAACTTGTGAAAAATTGTCCATACTTGTGGCTCATCTCCCAAGGAAGTAGAAGGTACATCTCCCAAGGAAGAAGAAGGTACCACCATCCCAAAAACATCAGACGGAATCGGTACCTGTTAAAACATTTTATCAAATTATATATATACATACATGTACATGTGTGGCAACAATTATTTATTTTAAAGTCACTTAAAAAACACTAACATTTGCCAACATATCTTGATCGTCAGACCCATCTGCATTATTTGAACCAGATGTCTCGAACGTGATATTAACATTTTCATCACGCATCATGTGTGAGAACTGCAAATGGTGTTTTAACATATAATCATACATTTTTGTTATATTAATGTACACATACAAATAAATGTATACATGTACATACACATGTATTTATTACAAATTGTACACATGTATATGTAAAAATAATTTCAAACCCTAAGGTCACTAACACATACTGTTTCAGTGCCCTCTTCCTCATGAAAAATTAAATCTTGCAAACCATTGCGACAATTTTTTGCATATGTTCAGAGATCTTTAACATTCATGTTTTCAATCTCCTCATCTTTACAATAAACAAAATTGGCACGTGAATTTTCACGTGCTCTTTGTCGATTTAAAAAAATATCAACTCCACCCAATCCACTATGAACATTGTTGATCATAACATCCCTTGCTTCTCGACTTATTTGATAAGTCACATCCATCTCTGATCGTAGAGTTTCGACTTGAAATGGTCAACTCACCAATGGTGGCTCAGGGCGAGGCAACTCCACATCTTGCTTAGCGCCCGTACGGTCATATAATCGACCTTTCCCCGAGCCAAAAAATTCTAGGAGAAGGTCATTGTAGCTGGGTTTCATACCCAAAAAAAATTATGCATAAAACATTTATGAAAAATAAATAGGAACCTCATCGTTCCATGGAAGCCTTCCATAGGCCGCAAGATGCCCGTCATACAAATAACGAGCTATGTTTCGGTGCTTGAAATACTGCACCTTCAACATTTTTATTTTTGGCCCTTCCTTGTAATTAAACATTGACTTGGCCACTTCTTTTGTAACTTTTTGTTTTACGTCCTCCCATTTATCGGGACCCATCACTTTTTATTTTCTCTTTCTCATCATTTCTACAAATGAATCAGTCGTTGGCCCAAGATTTCTGTACACATTTACCATTTCACCCAATGAATGTGTAACTATTTCAAGGCTTTGTCGACTCTCAGCAGGTAGAGACAAAGCCAGGAGATCTCTTTGCAATTTTGCATGAAGTGTTTCACACCTTTGTAAGGTGCATTCCGCCATGTTGGTTTCCCATGGTATATCAGTAATCTCGGTCGGATAAGTTGTGTTGGGTTGACAACATTCTTCTTGAATGTAGTGGGCTACCCTGCATCTATTTTGACCACTAGTTAGAACATTTTCGGCCTCTGAATAAATATATATTTAAAATTTTGTATATTAGAAAAAACACGTGTAAAAAAAGTCGTACAAATTTAATGAAAAAATATTGAAATTGATGGCAACCTTGACGTTGTTGGTTAGCATCTTCTCCAACATGACCCTGTTGAGAACCAGACCCAAAATGACCCTGTTGAGAACCAGCAGTCGTTGATTGGCCTTCGAGGGAATAAATATCACCCCCTTCACACAACTTGCTACCACTCATACCTCGACCGGTTGAACCATGGGCACGCTCCATGGATGGATTAGAAACCCTTCTCCTCTTACCTCCTAAAAATTAAAATATGAAACTTATTAACAACTAATTTAACTCACAAAGTTAATAAAAAATCAATTCCATATGTACACACATGTATGGATATTTAAGATTATATTTAAATACCGTGAACATCCCCCGATCCCTGAACCTCCATATGGGATTCAGCTGATCTTCGTCGTTCATCCTCCATGATATATATCTATTGGTCGAAATTTACACAAAATAGATTTCAGAAAATCAATTTGTAATTTAGTGTACACAATCTATGTAGAACACAAATTTCAAAGCAATAATTGATGTGTGAAACTAAATTTAATCGAAAAATAAATTATAAAAATGATAAGTTCACCAAATTGCGCTTTACATGGTGGGAGCACACTTGGTATAAAATTTACCACTTATACACTTTAGTTTGTGGGAGAAATGACACATGTACATAGTTTACCTTAAAGTTGTTGTGTTTTATGGATATTAAAATGAAGAACTTCTATTTAGATCCATTCTAGAGATTGACTTTAGGGGCATTTACTAGATATGTCACCTTTCATAAAAGATGAGATCCAGAGGCTACTTGGCCCTTTATAGACTCTGCCTATAGAACTTGTAGAAGTAAACACTAGAGGCATTAAGAATATCAAAGAACGTTTTCATGCTCAGACATGGGAATGTGTCTCTTTCCCTACACAAAAAAATATTTCAAGGTAGTTAATATTCATAGACATGTCATCAAGCAAGTCAATGTGATCATCCCCAACTTAATTTTCATGAAATTAGGCTTGGAATCCTCTACAACCTGGTCGATGGAGTTGAATGGGAACTAGGTAAAGGCCTTTACAAAATACATGCTAGTGAATAACACTTACTAGGTTATGCCAACAAATAAAGTGGGAGAAATGTTTTCTCCTCGAGGTTATCCAATTGGGTGTGTAATACCAACTTCACCCATTTCCTAACGGGTTTCTCTCTTAGGTTACAAAGTGTCTTCCACCTTATTAGTTGTATATTTTTCAATTTCCCATGGATTCCTTGAATTTTTTCTCCTACCATCTCCCTCTCTCACTCCCCAAATTATTTTCATCAAACATGCCCCATTGAGGATCTGGAGCAATGTTTGCACCATACTTAGAACTGTCATTGCTGCTAATTGAAATTGGAGAGTCATGTATACTAGATTTCTTGCTTAAGTGGCTCTTACTTGGACAATATCCCGAGATGAGTTTGACATGATGGTCATATGAGGCTGGAAGCTACTTGGTGTAATTTTCCTTAAATATTCAAAAAAACAAAGCAAAAATGTCATTTTAGATCATTTTTTATTAGCTTCTGCATACAGCAGATGTTATCACAATTGCAACACAATCATGTTCCATGAGCATGAATTATGAATGTTGCAAGCCAAATTGCAAGGAAATTTGCATTCATTTTAGGCAAAAGAAGACTATGACATTAAGGTCCATGCTAGAAAAAATTATGCAAATAAGGTTGCTAAGTCTTGATACTTACCATGTGTTTCAAAGCCATAACGAAGGTTGGCTTTGAGAGTGTCCTCCCAAAGCCCTGTCTTGAGATGAAATTTAATTCAATGTCTCTTAGAGTTGCAAGGTGGAATTGATAGAACCATTTGATTTCTTTACCATAGATGGATATCTCCTTTCATCTATACCTTTATCTACCATCTTATTTCCAAGTGAAATGGGAATTTTCACATTTTGAATGCCATTACCATGTATTTTGGTAGTCCTCTAGCTAGACCTATCACAAGTAAGGTTGTCATACCAAACTATTTCTCTTGCTCAATTCAGTGACCATGACTCTCTTCTCACACTGCTTACCATAAGATCTTCAATTGTACATGTCACAAAAAGTTGGGGGTTCTAGGTCTACACCTATTAGGTAAAGTTGTATTTTATGGCATTGTGGTCCTTAAATTTGGAGGTGTCCACCTGAAAAAGTAGGCATTAAATATGGATGAAAAGGATTTTTTTTAACTTTGATAGAATTTCCTCGTGGAATTACTAAATTTCTCGACGACATCATGCTAGCTTTGCTTAGAGAAGAAGGTTTTGGAGGAGAAATTGAATTCTTTTGACTTATTTTTGGCATTGAAGTTTGAAATAGTAGTTTTGATGACTCCATTGATGACCTTGCTAAGGAATTTGATGCACACAATATTGACTTTGAAGATAGTTTACAAGACGTTGAAGAAGTTGTAGATTTTGGTGTTGTCACTAAATGTTTCTTTGTTGTTGGACTTGATCAAGACACAATTTAACTTTACGAGAAGATTGAAGACCTTGAAGAGGTTTTAGATTTTGATGTTCTCACTGAAGGTTTTTGTCTGGTTTTGTTTCTTAAACCATCATTTCCATAGGACATTTTTGGTGAATATATTCTTGACCTTGATGAGAGGATATGATACCTTGAAGAGGCTACATATTTTGGTGACGTCACTAATTGTTTCTCTATTATTATTTTTGTTAAACATCTCTCTTAGGTCGAGGCAACTCCACCTATATTGTATAGTTTATGGGACATAAATCAATATGTATAAATATTCACTTGGTTTTTATAATTGGATAGAGGAATGACTTAAAATGACCTTGTATGTCTTCTCGTTTTAGAGCTAAAATTTTTAGGAAGGATTTAAGTATCCACCTTTCAAGAATCACTAGAAGAGGTTGATAAAGAATATAGGAAGACCAAAAACTAACAAGTGGTGTAATAAATGGATTTCTTGGGAGGTAGGTTGGCATATGGACTATTGGTATCTTGAAATTTTCCAAATAAGTGAATGTATTTGAAAACCAAACCTCTAGTTTATTTTGGTTTAAACAAGGTCTAGAATTTGAAAATTGAATTCCCTCTTTCTTCATCTTACATGTCCAATGATCGGAATCTAGATTGAGGGAAAAAAAAATCCAAAATAAAAATTTTGCACTTTATTTGTTGTACACATGAGTTTTTAAAAGCTAATTAAATCATACATTTCTCACAAAATACACTTAAATCTTGACACATAAACCCCTTCCCAATTGGCTAACTTTAGACGATCCTAAACACATTTTAATTTAACTAATGAGGGAGATAGCCCAACAAAACTAGTTTGTCCATATTCAAATCAAGTTGGTATCAAAGCACAATTTAGCTCATTTTAGTCAAGGTTAGTTAGAAGAATTAGCTATTGGTTTCTGTCTTCAATTTCCTCTCAAAATTAATATGTACATGCTTTTGAGAGACACACTAGAGGAATAAGGTACAATTTTTTGATGAATATGTGCTATGAAAGTAAAGGGTTAAAGGCAAACATGTACAAGGCATAGTTGAGTACAAGGCATAGTTGAGCCAAATGTTGTTAAGGAAGGCCTAATTATTTGGGTCTTGGTTATGGAAAACATGATGGAGAATGCTCCAAAGCCAAGGAGGCACATGAATCTGTTCCAAGATGGAATTTTATTTCATGTTCATTACCTCAAGCTTGTGAAGTTTGTGTTCATGATGAATGGAAAAGTTTGACACCCACTTTGCAAGAAGATGTTAATAATCATGCAACTAATGAGAATGTAAAAGAAGAGGATGTTGAAAGCTCTAGATTCATTGAATTCATTGCTAGTATTCAGAGGAGAGCCACTACCTCATCAAATTCACCTCCTCAAGAAGGCGACAACGGTGAATGTTCAAGGTATAAATTTTCCTCTAATCAAATTTCTTTTGATTATGATATACATGGTAAATATTCACATAAGATTTGGAAAAGAACTTGCATGTTCATTTTGTGGTTTGAATAATCATGATGTTTATAGATGTTGGAAGAAGATATCCATGCACATGAAACTTTCTAAATAAATGAGGCAAAAAGTCAAAAGCCTATTGGACAAGGAAAATAATGTTGAAAATAAGTTGCAATTGTTTATTACTCATTGCCATAAGAAAGGTCACCTTGTAGACAAGTGTTGTACTTTGTATCCAACAAGTCATCCACAACATTTGAAGAAGGTGGAAAGAGATAATGACAAGAATAGAAAAGATGATTCTATAATCGATGAGGGTTAGGATGATTCACATGATGATGAAGTGCAGCTAAAAGAAGCGCCATTGAAATGGTTTGGTAACGGATGGTTATATTTCTTATCCAATTAAGGCTTTGCATGTATTTTGATGTTTCAAGAATTTATTTGCAAATTCAAAGTATGGTGCATGTTGCATGAAGCAAGATGTTGAAGGTAGAGTTATGTTGACACACTTAAATGCAACAAATATGGAAATTTGTACATGAGCTGTTATTTGAATTGAGAGTTAGTTGTTTGAAGAGGCATGTTTTGTCGACTTGTATTTGGTTGATGGTTTTGTACACCAATATGTAAGAGTACATGGAGATATTCACACGATGTGAATCTTTTTTCTTTGAAGGAGAAAAATGATATGTCAGCGAGCTATGTTTCTTGCATGATGTGTTTTTCAGTTTGATGGTTTTGTTTGTGACAAGACGTCACAATATTTTGGGAAGGTCCACTCTTGAGTGAGAGCCTCATGATTACAACCTAATCATGAGAATCAAATGGGACTGTATCCTTATTCTTGGCTTAGTGCCACGAACCAAACATATTGTGTATTAAATGAGGAATTTCTCTCTCCCAATCATTTCTAAATCACCCATATCACCAAGAAAAAATGTTTTAAAAGAACATAATTTGGTAGGGGAAAGGCCTTAGGTCCTTTGATTGTGCACATGTGGTGTGAAAAATTGAAATTGACAATTTGCAAAAAAGTGAAATTATGAATGAAGCCATGAAAACAAAAATCCCAAAAGTGGTAAATGATTTAAATAGACCTAATTAATTATTTACCAACATATATTCTTCAACTTTTAGCAACTAAATAATAAGTAAAAAAATAAATAAATTTGTAATTATGGTTTGAAAGTTACATAATCTTAAGAATCCAAAAAAAAATTATTTTTCAAAACGTATTACTTTCAAAGTATCAACAAGGAATGTACAAGGGTGTTCAATGAATTAATGCTATTTATTTAAATTCCATGATGTATATCTTACTCATAATTTTAAAAAATTATTAAATAATGATCTATATTGGATAATTATATTATTTGTCATATATTTTGATGCTTATAGAGTGAAAAAACTAAAAGAATCAACTTGTAGGGTCATTTTAATGGTGGGTGGAGAATTGGGGTCTAAAACCTTTTGGAGTCATTTTGAGGTATTAAATGACATTTCTGGGGGTAAAACGATTATCCCTTGTGCGGAAATCTTGACCATTATTCTACACTTAAAGACATATCCAATGGTGCAAGAAAAACATCAAATTAAGTTCATTCAAAATTTATGCCTTTAGTAAGTTGACCTATCATGTTGACCACCATGGTATGAGAGAATGTCATTTTAGCCCGATTACTCATGCATAGCAAGCTAGCTACATGTGGAATTTTAACAAGACTCTAAAAGGTATAAAATCACAAACCTCGTTAATGGTTGACGGAGTCAAATCTTACACCTAGTTGGCTATCACACTATGTTAAATACTTGGCCACTAGGAACAATAAGAGTTCCATTTTGTGTTATTGTATTTTGTTCCATAGTTGAAAATACAACTAGGAGTGTGAAGTTAGAGAGAAAAATGTATGAAGTTAAGTTTTTATAGCAACCTTACATGCCAAAAGTCTTAGCTAACTCTAGAGAGATTACCTCTTTCTTTGTACTTACATATTTTCCATACCAGAAAGGAGAGAGTAGAGCATGTTTACATTTTAGTGTTGTTTTTCTCCCATAATGATTTCCTAGGGAAAAAGGAGTCTAGAGCGTCATTACTTTTTAGGGTTGCTTGTCTCCCATAAGGATTTCCTAGGAAAATAATTGTGTTGATTGTCTAGAGATATGTATGTGTGTGTTTCATTATGTTCTCTATTTCTTACATTGTGTTTCATTATGTTTTATATTTCTTACATTTCTGCCCTCCTATTTTTATTTCCAATCAAGGTTTATAAAGTAACATGAGAAGCAACATGAGACTTGGAACAATCATTTTCATTATCTATATGGAAGGCAAAAAGGATTATGTCCCCTTAAGCTTATGCTTATGTAGTTTGTCAATTTTTATCATATATTTTTTGGTAAGGGTAAATGTTTTTTTATCTATAGTAAGTCATGAGTTCCCCAATTTTACCTTATGTAAAGCATGATTCTAGGATTACTACAATTTGTACTTGGTTTTTTATTGTGATGATGCCCTGTCTCAATCACTTGGACATCTCTCGATGGGTAGTTAAATATTTATAACAATAATTAAGTAATATTTATCTATTTGTATTATGTGAAATGTAAAAAATGGTATACTATTTTTCATAAAATTTTGTTGAGTTTATCATATATTTCGATGAAAGTTGATTATATGACACGTTTTCTTTAAAAGGATCTAACAATTTTGTTAAGGTATGAATTTTCAATTTTTTGTGGCTCTCTATCAACCTTCACTTCCTCATTTCTAGAAAAAATCTACTTACTCATTCGTATACCCACTTTTTATTCAAATGCACGGTTTTGAACTCTCGGTAACTATGTTTTTCCACGCAGGAAAATTATATGTCACAATTTATACTAACTCTAAATATTATTTAGAAGTTTGGATTACTGTTATTCTTTTATATAATTTAACATTAGATATAAGTTTAAAATGAAAGCTACTTAGATCAAATATAGCTTAGATATGGCATTTGCAAATTATTATCTATTTATTGAACTAAAGGACATAATTATTACACATGTTTAATTTACATTCAAATGCTTCTTTGATTTATCTCCTATAGCTTAATATAATGCTAGATATATAATTTAACATGAATACCCATGACATAAATATGACTTCTATGTGACATTTGTATTGAATCATCTATTTTTTGTGTTATATGAACACAATTGGTACACGCATATCTAATTTGCATTACTAATATGTCATGCTTCTTTAATTTATCTTATACATACATGACCGGAACATCCCTTTTTAATCTATCCCTTTTGACTTCGGATATGTGGGCAATACTCATCCACATATTTTTCTATCATAAAGCAGTGAGTAAAATTGTATTCCATTTGTGTCAATGTTAAGGTTAAGCACATGGATTAAAGTTATATATAAGATACATTGCCACGGTGTACATTTATATCTAAAGAGTCCAAAAGCTCATTCAAGACCATATGTTTTTTTGATGTAGGTTGATTGGTTATATTTCATTGATTTTGCAGTTGTTGTTGTGGGCCTTACCATCTATTCGTTCTAGTAATTACTAAAACTAATCTTTCAGCTTTTTATTTTAAATAGAAATAAATTTTCAAAGACATTTTAATATGTAAAATTAAGGAAAACCCTTTTTTTCCTATGTGAATATGATAATGTCTAACATGTGCTTTTTATTTTTACAGTAATGACAGAGAACACTATTGTGGTTGAAAATGGTCTAAATGAAACCATACCATACACACAGCTCAATGAAAAAAGAGAGCCTAATATAGCAGGCATAAAAATACTTTGCTACAAAATAATAAAACATCTGAGTGAAAAATTTAAAACATAAATAAAGATATCAAACACAATGATATTATGATGGATAGAATAATTCTGCAACCAAAATGAACATGCAAACCAAAAACTGTAATAAAAATATTACAACATATCATTGCAAAATTTAAAAACATAAATAACCTAACACACAAGGATATCTCAAAACACCTGAATGCATATGTAGAACAAAACTTGTAATAGAATATTTTGCTACATACAACACTGCACATTTTTAAAACATAAACTAACTTAGCAGACAATAATATTAAATTGGATTTAATTCTTTGTGCAGTTGAATTGATGTGCAGAGAAAAATTGGGAATAGAAATCTTTAATACATACAACACACAAATGAAAAATCTTAAAAGATAAATCAATATTGCAAACAGAAGGGTATTTAACTAGACAGAAATGTCCATATAGATTCAGTCAGAAACCCAGACCTAGTCAAAGAAAACATGAACCAATGGTTTATTTCAGCTCTACATCAACGTTGAAAAATCGAGCTATTATGATGTGTTACAAGTCAGCCTACATGCCAAAGTGTTGGTCAGCCTAAAAGGAAGTAATTCTATCTATATTTATATACCTTGTCTGTGGCTCTTTTGATAAGGAATAACTCAGCAATCTTTGAAAACAGTTTACAAATTATTGTAAGATTCAAAACGAATATGTTGATGGGCTTTCAGTGTGAAGTTTAAAGAGTTTGAAAATATTGTGGATCTATTGTTCGGTCATCTTTGAAGCATATTGCGGATAGTATAGTATGAAGTAGATTGCGTATAGTGTGAAGTAGATTGTGGATAGTCTAAGGAAGATTACAAATGCATGAAAAAAATCTATGGATATATGTGGCAGGAGGCAGCACCAACTAATGTTGTTGATAAGACTGTTAAAATAGAGATGAAGAATGAACCCAAGGGTTTATTTGACCCTGTTGTGTCAAAGGTTAATGTTGTGGATAAGACTGTTAAAATAGAGATGGAGAACAAGCCCAAGGGTTTATCTGACCCTGCTGTGTCAAAGGTTGATCAAATTAAGAAGAAAAAACAAGGCGGCAAGGAAGCAAACAATAAAGATGAGAGTGGCAAAGATAAGTTTGTCGGCTTGATTTTTATGTGTAATTCTCAAACAAAGTAGGAGTGTTTCCGATACAAAGTTTTTGGGTTTCCACCAACCAAAAAGGAGCTTGTAGAAAAGTTGAAGCCTGGAATGAAGTTGTTCTTGTATGATTTTAACCTTAGATAGATGTATGGTATCTACAAGGCAGCGTCTGTCATAGGAATGAATGTGGAACCAGATGCTTTCTGGAGTTGTAAAAGGCCACTCCTGGCACAGGTAATCTTTTTATACAATGTTTGATCATATATTCAGTCTTACTTTGGGCCTATGCAATTTCGGTTTCGCATCTTCTCTACATCAGTTTCCTATTTTCTGTTGAGATTAGCTTTTCTAAATCAAGTATGCAGATTGCGGATAGTCTAAGGAAGATTACAAAATTCCTGAAAGAAGATGTAGATATATGTGATTTCAGCTAAGCTATAAAGTTTGGAATATAGAAAGACGTATTTATAATAGAACTAAAGTATCAGTTAAAAACCACAGAACTAAAGTATCAGTTAAAAACCGTAGAACTAAGGTCGAACATAACAGAACTAAAGTATCGGTTAAAAACCATAGAACTAAGGTCGAACATACCCAATGAAAGGAGCAACAGAACTAAAGTATCGGTTAAAAACCACAGAACTAAGGTCGAACATACCCGTATGAAAGGAGCAACAACGCTGACGAAAGAAGCAACAGCGCAGATGGGAGGAGCAACAACGCCGACGAAAGGAGCAACAACGCGGATGGGAGCAGCAGTGACAGTGACACAAATTCGCGTGAATAATGAAACCAGTAAACAAACCAACTTCGCGGGCAATTTATTTATAGAAAATAGTTCGGCCGAACTATTTTAAAAGTAAAAGTTCGGTCAAACTCACAATTCGGCCGAAATTTTGTTGGAAGTTCGACCGATATTTTGCTGCCGGTTTTCCCATCTCTGGCAAAAATTCTGTTTGCCAGCGCCGTCAGTGTGCCGTCAATCTAAACGGAATCACGAGTTCAACCGAACTTACTAAGAAATTTCAGCCGAACTATTACAGATTTTAGCCAAACTTTGGAAAATGTTCGATCGAACTATTGCCAAAAAACATTTTCGGCCCCCGATTCTCACAAAAGTGTAACCTAGCTTCACGTTTCTGCCCTTCTCAGATATCTTGATCTAAGAAAGTCAACCTCTTAGGGTTTCACTATACCACTGCTAGGTATGAATGTATGAAGCTCGATCTGACAAATAGATGGTTGTAATATGTCACAAGATTAGATCTAAGCTTGAAGGGCTGATCCCTTCACTAGATCCTCAAGCTAGAAGCTCAAGATCTAGCTCCTCAATCCTCCAAAGAATGTTGCAAATATTGCTACACAACTTCTCATAAAACTACGCTGTAAAGGAAAGAGGATCTATATGTTCCTTCAAAATATGGCTATGAAGCTCAATACTGGTGGAAATTATGCATACAATGTGAAGGAATGGTCCACCACTGGATTACTAGCTGAAATGCTAGCAACTTCCCTTCCACCTTGGATCTTCAAGAATGGACAGGGCAATTCCTGATGGAAATGCTGCTATTGGGAGATAAATAATAGATGGCTTGATGCCTGATATAGATTTGAAGCACTGGAAAGCCGATATTGAAGCTCAAGGTGATAGGATGAATCCTTCACTGGTTCCCCAACTGAAATATTGAAGGACAACCTCCTCCTCTCAGACCGATCTTCAGAAATTTGCAATTTCTGAATATGGATGTTCTGCAGAAAGTAGGAACAATATAGCACCAATTCCTGATGATGAATGAAGGAAAATAATATTTCAAGAGCTACTCAATGAAAGAGGTGGGATTGTCAACCAGAAACACCCAGTGCTAAACAACACTTGCAATCTTAGCTAAACAGCCAAAGAAAGCATGGAATGTCAAAGGAAAATTCCAGATCTAAATAGATCATACATCAATAATAATCTCAAACATGCCTTCTATGTTGCCTTCATCTTCGTTATATAGTTTGTGAACCTTCTCATGCCTTGGCCCACCTCATAACTTCGTTGTACATGTGGACATAGGTCTTCATGTTGACTGTGTTGTCTCTTCATGATCTCCATCATGTGTGCATTAATGCACCACTTCGTCCATCATCTCATCGTAAATTCTCTATGATATTATATTTTATTCCTTCCAGGATCTTAGTTGACTGCTTCAACCTCCATGATATTTATAATTACTGAGACATGATCTCCACTCCTCTCACATTAAGTATCTGCTCCACTACTCCATTATGTAGATCTAGATCTGAAATATCCACATACACACATAAAAAGTGGATTTTATTTATCTTTTGGGTTTGTGGGTCCCTCCGCCCTCTTATTTACTTAATTAATCATGGAAATTAAGAACTCTAATATTCCAAATATCATGTGAAAATTTAGGAATATTATAGTCCTCCCCAGAAAAATGTTTCTTTTCCTCAAGCAACTACAGAAGTGATTCTATAGCTAGCATCCTCCCTCCAAATGGCATCCTCATGTGGAAGGCCTTCCCATCTGTCACAATGTGTCATGCATGTCCAACTCCAAATCTGCCTCTCTAGAATTTCTAGAATGGCCTCCAACTGAAAAGATAGATACCCATCATCATCAATGAAACGCCTAGTGGCAGCCATATGATGACCAAAGATCTCCTCTACACATGAGATACATAATATGAAGTGGTTCATTCCCAAAGTGGAAAGTCCCAACTCATGAATTATATCTCCCACCCATGATACATAGAGTAGATGGAATCTATCAATGCCACATCATTAGCCTTGTTGACCATGTAGGAATCAAACGTCACATCAACATAGTGAAAAACAAGAAGTAGAGACATATGGATGAACATGAACAATGTCAAACCATATTCTCCCAATAAAAACTAATGCAGCAAATCTTTCTACTACCATGCTAGATCATCATGAAAAAAATTAAGAGAGCCATACTCTCTCAAGAGAAGCCATCACAACAACACTTCTTGTTGCCATGCCAAATCAACATCAATGAGAACATGAGAGCCATACTCTCTCAATAGAAGCCACCGCAGCAATGCCTCTTGCTGCCATATCACACCATCATCATACCATGTAAAATGATCATAATCCCCCAATAGAAGTCAATGTTGTACGGCCTCCTGTTTCCATCCTCAAATAATGTCATGAAATGTATGGGAAGAAATTAATCCATACTCTCCCAAAAGTAACCATAGTAACAATGATTCTTGTTTCCTCCTTACACTATCATGATGCAAGTCATGGAGCAACAATATAGTAGTGGACATGTGAAATGTCTCATCAACATAATACAAATAAGCTCTTTTATGCCACATCATGTGAGAGTTATAATTTCTCCCAAACCCAAGTACATTCATGAACATGAGATACATCCCAAACAGAAATAAATCTAAAGAAATGAGACATATCCCAAACAAGAGTAAATTCAAGGACATAAGGTATATCATGTGATGTCCAAACTCTCTCATCAACAACTAAAGTAACCATGCCTTTTTCTTCCGCATTCTTCCAGTGATGTGTAAGGCATGAATCGGAAAAATATGACTCCTTGAGTGGTAACCATACTAACCCAAGAGAAATTAGTACAGCCATGATTCTTGCTACCCTGTATCATAGATCTGCAAGTGGTTTGGTAACCTCTTGCTCCATACTATCAACCATTCATCCCAATGTGGATGATGGATCTCATTCTACAAATAATTGGTATGCTCCCATTGTAGGATGCCAACCTCCTCAAACTCTTGAAGAACTTTTCACTCCATGATATGTTGAAGTGAACCTCCAATGAGATCTCTCCATGAGGCCTTCTTCTCATAAATGGCCCTCCAAAAAAGATAAGGTTCTGAATCTGCTCCAGGTAGAAGTTTCTCTTTGATCTATGAGATGCTCATTGAGAAAGTGTCATCTATAAAGGAGAAAATATTCCTCATCTCAATATGTCTACCATCTATAATATTTTACTCCATTACTTTGTGAATGAAGTTTTCATTTGATTTCTCCCATAAGGAATGGATCTTCTTCTTTTCACTGCTGCTCATGGACAATGCTATAGATCTGCAAGGTGATACATGTATTGTCTCAAAGCAAGGCATAATGCCTAAGTCATAGCCAGTCATTATACATAGGATCATACTCATCCCATTTTCTGAAACTCCAAATTTCAACTCAAGGGGTTGAATGTAGTTCATCAATGTCAAGCTAGGATGGTTTTTCATCTCTTCCCTAATTAGATCAGGGATCCTCTACGCAATGATATGATTCTTCTCCAAATCAGCATGATGTTCTAACCCTTGGTCATGCATTAGCCCTGATGGCATGTCCCCATAAGTTTAAATAAGAGGTACTGAAAAAATATGACATGAAAGTGGTTTCATACCTTGGATCAACTGATACTCAGAAACATCTTGTAAGGTTACAAAATTTTCCTCTTCTGGTGCAAAGGTCTCTCTAGCTGCTGGTAAGAGTGATGATTGCACTTCTACAAGTGTACCAGTGTTGGAATCTATCTCCTCCTCATAATGCATCTCTTCAATCATGCATGGGGCCCCAAATATCAATAACTCAAGACCATATTTCAAAGATGTAAGTGATCCTCCTCTTGATATAAGCACATCTGCAGCTAGTGGTGGTAGAGGCTCCTCCTCTTGATATAAGCACATTTGCAGCTAGTGGTGGTAGAGGCTCCTCCTCTTGAGTGATAATGAGAACATATTCTCTTGAATATTCATGAAATATCCCCTTGATGATGGAATATGTCACTAAGTGAGATGTATCTTATTTCTTTCTACCATATATCTTCTTCAGTCTTTTCATAAAATCTACATAAGCAAACACTTCCATGTGTGATACATCACTAAACCGCCAATTTATTACTTCACCATCTAGGTGAAGTGTTGCAAAATCCACAGCCTCTCTTTCTCATATATGATATTTTAGAAAGAAGGTAAATAATTCTTCCCTCCAAGCCCTCAATGTGCGCGGTCAAAGGCGTCCACGTGGAGGTCAACTATGGAGTTTCATGTCGGCCGGACTCTGTTTCGTGGCACATAAACATCCATACGGCCATTTCTAAGCTTGCGGAGGTTAAATCGACATCTGTGCAGAGCTCTGAAGTTGAATTCAAGCATCCACCTTCCGTAGATTCACTTTCCAACACGGCCATACTCCTATATCCGTGGGCGTAGTGGTCTACGTGCTCTCTGCCATCATGAACTTTAGGAGACAGTTACAGTTTATTGTTATATATAGAGCGTTTGCATACGCACATAAAGTTAGTTGTTAATTGATAGTTGATGTTCGTGAATGTACTCTGTTATCTTTTAGTCTGCTTTGTAGTGATTACGCTGCCTTTGAGCCGTAACACTACCATTCTGTAATGAACTGCTTTTTAATGTGAGAAGACTCTGTTTTTTAACTTAATTCGTGTTTGAGGATCGTTACCAAGGCTGTGTAGAGGGCCCCTGCTCAGCTAAGGTTTTGTGTATTAGTGTATATTTCTCATTTCATTTCTTTAAAAAGTCATTGTATCATAATCCATCATATGTTCATACTTTGTAGTTGTTTCATTTCTGTTTATACATTTCCATAATTTCCATTTCATTTCTTTCTTTCATGTTTTTATGATTGTTAATCACTGATCAGTTTTCTTGTGCAGGTTTTAGGTAGACAGCCCGGGCATTTTTATAGCATTTTGACTAATGACATGAAACTAACATTGTTCTGCTGCTAGTTTTCTTTTCATAGCTTTTGTTTAACTTCAGTCTTGCTTTGTACATTTCAGTTTTGCTTATCTGATTCAGTAGTTAAATTTAGATATATTAAGTTGCTCATAGCGTCTTCAGTTGCCTCCGAAAGCCACAGCTGGACTGATGGTGAGGGACTGCATTATGAAATGTGTAGTTTAGTATTAGTTTCTTTTCTGCAAATTTATATATATTAAGCTGCTCATAGCATCTTCAGTTGCCTCCGAAAGCCACAGCTGGACTGATGGTGAGGGATTGCATTATGAAATGTGTAGTTTAGTATTAGTTTCTTTTCTGCAAATTTAGATATATTAAATCATGCATGACATCTTCGATTGCCTCCGAAAGCCACAGCTGGACTGATGGCGAGGGATTGAATCATGAGTGTATGGTTTAGTATTAGTTTACTTTCTGCAAATTAAATATCAGTTACACAAGTTGTTTATGATTACTTCCGAAAATCATAGCTGGTCTAATGATGAAGGGTCAGAAAATGAATTGATGTAATCTAATTTAGATTTATTTTGTTGCAATTTTGAATTTCCTTAAGCATAGTTTCTTTTGTGTTTAGTTGGCAGCAAGAATAGTTTGGTTTTCATGTTCACTAGTTTACTGTTTTGATTCATTAGATTAGCAGCATCTTTTCATTTCAGCAGTACACTTTTACTTTCTTTCAAGTCTTGTCATTGTAATTCTCAATTTTCTTTTAAAAGTTTCAAGTTGGTAAATCATTATAGGGGATACCACTTCCTTGAACAAATATAACCAAACTTGTTTTTCATTTTAGAATTTCCATTTCACCTTAGAAAGACCAAAAACGACAAAAGTTAAGAAATAGGTTATCTTGCACATATAGTGCGCCGCACTTCATCAGCTTACGATTTCCGGATTGACAAATTAAATGCAGCAATTTAGGACACACTAAATTGACCAAACATTTTGGCGCCGTTGCCGGGGAAGTGTAACTAGGTAGCCAATTTCTTAAAAAAAAGAAAACATAAAATCATAAAAGAAGGGAAAACTTGATAACTTCTTGAAGTATGCTCTCCTCTTGCACCTAGTGTGATCTGGAGGATCAGAAAAAAGAGTTATTGGTTTAGTAATTTCTTAAGTATGCTCTCTTCTTGCACCTAGTGTGATCTGGAAGATCAGAAAGAGAATTATTAGCCCAACTTTTTAAAAAATAAAAAAAATGACATGCATAGAGCAAGAGATTCTGGGGAAGGTTTATAGCTAAAGCCAAGAGTTCGATTTTCATAACTCCATCTTCTTCAAGGCATAGACCAGATTCACCACCATCTACCCCTAGCCTTAAGATTTTTGGAAGTCAAGGAACAGCTGAATTAGAGGATTCTTCTATACCACCTACTAAAACCCACTTAGAAAACAAAGAGACTTTCTCTCATCCTTCCTTGGTAGAAGAACTAGAGGACTATAAGGACTCTAAAGAAACTATCATGGCAGAGGAAGTAATAAATAGAGGTGGAGATAGAAGAGGAGGAGATAATGGAGATAACAATGGTGAAGGAAATAATGGTAGAAATAGGGACAATTTTCTTGGATTCCCTATAGTTGATGAGGAAACTCATGCAACAATGAAAAATATCTCACCATCTGTTCTTCCTAACTTTTATGGATTACGAAGTGAGGATCCTGAAACATTTATGTTTGAGTTTGAAGTAGTGTGCCGAACTTATGACTATATGGAAGATTCTCAAAAACTCAAACTGTTTCCTTCAACATTGAAGGGATCTGCTTTGAAATGGTTCATGGGATTAGCCACTCAATCTATCGGGACTTGGAATGATATGAAACAAACATTTTTGGATAGATACTTGGACTATTGTATGCCCACCAATCACAAGGATGAGGTATTCAAAATGATGCAAAAAGAAGATGAAAATTTGGAAGACTTACTTGAAAGATTTCAATAAAACTTAGAAAGAGCAAAGATGAGCAACTTAGATGATGAAACCTTGAAAGCCATCATATTAAAATCCATTAGAGATGAATGGATATATATTTTAAACATTATGGGGAAAGGAGACATTTCTCAACTTCCATTTCGTGACATAACAGAACTATGTGTCCATCTCTCAAGAGGAAAATCTAAAACAGGAAAAGGGCCTAGGGATCCTTCTCTTATTAGGGCTAACAAATCTGCAACTGGATCAGTAAGTAGGGCGGAGATTGGTAATATGCTTGATGAGTTCAAAACTGATATCTTAGGGAGCCTTAGTGAACAACTAGACACCCTTAAAATCCAAAACAAGCAGAAAGCAGAAACAGATGCCTTAGCCATCTTTTGTCAGAAATGTAGAAAGAAACATGCTTTAAGGGAATGTCCCTTGGATGCAAAAGTTGTAGAAACATGTATGATTTGCTCAGAAAATCATGAGATCAAGGATTGTCCTTCAATCCCTGGACTCAAAGCTGTTTTTCAAGAAGATCCAAACTCAGTAGAATCTCTCTGTTTTGTCGCAAGGAGACCTTGGCAGGGACAACAATCTCAAGGGTTTAATAACCCTATGAATCTTTAAACCCCACCAAATTGGAATCCTTGGCAACAACCTTGGCCCCAACATCAGAACTCATATCAGCCATGGGTACAAGGGATGCAAAATCCTTATGGGAGATTTGCTCAATTTTATCAATATCCTCCATATTTTCAAAATCAACAAGCTCCACAATTTCCAAGCCCAAATCCACAACTTTCATTGCCATTTCCACAACAACAACCTTCTCAACAAAATACAAATCCTCAACTCATGCTCCCATACCAACAGAAGACAAATCAACTTCCAGCTCAACCATTGCCAAATCCTAACAATAAGAATCCTCAAACTACTTATGTGGTAGAAGGACAACAATTTCCTACTTATATGATTGTTCCTCTCAACGATGTACAACTCAGATCTGGTAGAGTCTTAGAAAAACCTTCTATAGACATTCAAGAGCAAGATACCTCTGAAGAGGACTCTCTTCAAGTCAATAAGGGTTTTGAGGAAGAATCTCTTCAAAATTCAAAAATTCAAAAAGAAAAAGAAAAGCTAACATCCACAACTCCTATAGTTGAGCAACTTGTATCTTCATCTACACCTCCTTTCCCGGAAAGACTACAAATTGATAAGGGGGTGGAAAAACAAATCTTGTTGCCTAACTATGACTTTCTAGATGAATTGAAGAATGTTTGTATCAAGATTCCATTGCTACAAGCCATTCGAGAAATTTCTATTCTAGCAAAAACCATAAAGGAGTTGAGTTTCAAAAGACCAGGAAGGAAGCTAAAGGACACAAGAAGAATCCACCTGGTAGGAAAGATTGCAGACAGTATGATGGGAAAAATTACCATGCAGAAGTATGTAGATCCAGGAAGTCCAATTGTCAAGACACATATAAATGGGATAGAAATTCCAAACACATTGATTGACTTAGGGGCTGCTATCAACATTATGAGTAGACATACTATGGAACAGTTAAAACTTCCTAACCTTCTTTTTACACCTACTTTATTGCAACTTGCAGATCGATCGGTTATTAAACCAGATGGTGTATTAGAAGATATTTCAATCTCCTTAGATTCTTGGGAATATCCAGTAGACTTTATGATTTTGACTCCCAAGAATAATCTAGGAGGACATCCAATTATCTTAGGAAGACCTTGGCTAGCCACAACTGATGCTTTTATTAGTTGTAGATCTGGAGACATGTACATTTCAAATGGTAATTCGACAAAGAAATTCAATTTGTATCCTCCAGCAAGAGCAATCACGGAAATAGGAGACAATGAATGGGTCGATGATGAGAACACTATACAACCTGTCTTTACCATTTCTGAAATTAGTGAGGATAGTCAAATTCTGAACACATTAGAAAATTTTGATATATCTTCAGAATATGACCCCACACAATTTCAGTTGGAATCTGACATAGAATATTTATCATCAAGACAAATGTCTCTTTACTCTATGGAAGAGTTTGGTAATTTTGCTATTGAGATTTTTCCAGAAAAGACATTGAATATCAACAAACATCTGGAGAAGTCACAACAAGAAGAACTAACCAGAATCTTGCAAAAACATTCTACTGCATTTGCATGGGAGTATACTGACATGAAGGGTGTTGATCCTAAGACTTGCATCCATCATATCTATATTGAGAAAAACAGTAGACCAATCAGACAACCTCAAAGAAGGATGAATCCAAATCTTAGGGAGATAGTGAAAGAAGAGCTCCAAAAACTTCTCAATGTAAACTTCATTTATCCAATTTCGGATAGCCGATGGGTTTCTCCTTTGGTTATAGTACCTAAAAAGAATGGTAAATGGAGAGTATGCATTGATTACAGGGAGTTGAACAAAGCAACTTTGAAGGATCACTTTCCTTTGCCTTTTATTGATCGGGTATTAGATACATTAGCAGGTAAAAAGTACTTTTCATTTTTGGATGGTTTTAGTGGCTATAATCAAATACAGGTAGCACCTGAAGATCAAGATAAGACCACATTTACTTGTCCATGGGGAACTTTTGCCTGCCGAGTGCTTCCTTTTGGGTTATGTAATGCACCAGCAACATTCCAAAGAGCAGTACTAGGAATTTTTTCTGATCTAATCCATGATTGTGTAGAGGTTTATATGGATGATTTTACGGTTTATGGTAATTCATTTGAAGAGGCATTAGAAAATTTGGAAAAAGTTCTTATAAGATGTAAAGAAACAAACCTTTCATTAAGCCATGAAAAATGCTTTATGATGTTTACTGAAGGGATTGTTTTGGGACATCATATTTCAGGAGATGGGATTAAGGATGATAGATCAAAAGTTGAAGTAATCTCCAAGTTGCCTATTCCAAATTGTCAAAGAGATGTTAGAAGTTTTCTAGGATTTACTGGTTACTATAGAAGATTTATAGAAAACTTCACTAAAATAGCATCTCCACTCTTCAAATTGCTTACAAAAAACTGTGAATTTAAATGGGATCCTGATTGTCAATCAGCTTTTGAAACTTTGAAAACAAGAATATCTGAAGCACCTATCTTGAGAGGACAAAATTGGAAACTTCCTTTCCATATTTCTACAGATGCTTCAGATACAGCTCTTGGAGCTGTGTTGGGTCAAAAAGATTTAATTCCTTATGCCATTTATTACACCGGTAAAAATTTGACTCCCACAGAGTTGAACTATACTGTGACTGAAAAAGGGTTCTTAGCTGTTGTTCATGCAATTAATAAGTTTAGACATTACATAACAGGCTATGAAACTTTTATTCATACTGACCATTCTGCAATTAGATATTTAATGAACAAACCTTTTACTAATGGCAGAGTGACAAGATGGCTTTTACTTTTGCAAGAATTCAATATTACTGTGTTGGATAGACCAGGAAAACAGAATACAGTAGCTGATTTCTTGTCTAGGATTCAGAATACTAAAGAAGATTCTCCTGTAGAAGATAAATTTCCTGATGAATACTTGTTTGCGGTAACTATTAAGACCCCTTGGTATGCAGATATTGCTAACTATTTGGTTACAGGGAAACTACCTTCACATTTATTTCCAAGAGAAAAACGAAAGATTATTCAGGAGAGTTCAAAATATTCATGGATTTCTAACGAATTGTTTAAAACAGGGCCAGATCTTGTGATCAGAAGATGTGTCAGGGAAGATGAAATGCCCGATATTCTTAAGGCATGTCATGATGAACCATGCGGCGGACACTTTGCGGACAAAAGGACGGCCTATAAAATCCTTTCCTTGGGATATTATTGGCCTTCTCTCTTCAAAGATGCAAAACAATATGTCAAAAGGTGTGATAGCTGCCAAAGAGTAGGGAAACCTACACTTTCAAATGAAATGCCACTGCAAACACAGGTACTCATTGAACCCTTTGAAAAATGGGCTTTAGATTTCATTGGACCGATTAATCCACCATCGAAGCAAAAGAAGTATATATTGGTTTGCACTGATTATGTTACTAAATGGGTAGAAGCTAAAGCATTAGTATCTGCTACTGAAAATTCGGTTGTTCATTTTCTTTATGAGGATATTTTTACTCGCTTTGGTGTTCCAAGAGAAATTGTAACAGATCAGGGGAGCCAATTCACATCAAATTTGGTGGAGAAGTTGATGGAAGAATACAAAATCAAGCACGGAAGATCTACTCCTTACCATCCACAAGCAAATGGTCAAGTGGAGTCCACAAACAAAGTTCTTGAAAGTATCATCACCAAAACTGTTCATCTACATAGAAGAGATTGGGCAGAAAGGCTTCCAGAAGCCTTGTGGGCCTACAGAACTACATGGAGGAATACAACGGGACATTCTCCCTATGAACTTGTTTATGGGAAAGAAGTCTTGCTCCCCATTGAGTTCCAAGTCAAGACCTTCAAGATAGCAGTTCAGTTGGGGATGAACTTATCAGAAGCCCAAAAGCATAGAATGGAGCGGTTGAATGAGCTAGATGAGATCAGACAAGAAGCAATTCTAAGAACTGATCTAGTTCAATATCAAAGAACTAAATGGCATGACAAATATATCAAAGAGAAGAAGTTTCAAGAAGGAGATTGGGCATTGTTATTTGACTCCAAGTTTAAATATTTTCAAGGGAAATTTCAGACTCATTGGCTTGGGCCATATGAGATTGACAAGATCTTTAACAATGGAGCTGTAAGAATCAAGACCATTGATGAGTTTCAAACTCCTCTTATTGTGAATGGCCATAGATTGAAAGTTTATCATAAGCCACTCTCTAAAGAGGATTTTGTCAAGTTGTTTCAAGAAAGTTCTGCAATCAGGCTGGTACAGAAGAATTCTTCTTCTCCACCAGCCTAGCTTTTGTTTTTCAAGTTAAAAAAAAAAAAAAAGAAAAAAAAAAAAAAGAAGAAAAAAAATGGTATAAGCCTGAAAACCAATCATTGATTGGCAGTCTTATACAGAAAATATGGGGTGAAAATCAGGGACACCTGACACTCTATATTTTCCAAAAAAATTTGTCTTTCATTTCATTTCATTTCACCACCCACTCCATTTCATTCCACTTCATTTCATTTCATTTCATTTCATTTCACTTCATTCCACTTCATTTCATCCATTCCATCAATAAAAATCTTTTTTATGACCATTTCCATCTGGTCATTTGTCATTTGTTCATTTCTATTCAACCAAGTAATAGCTGTGTCAGTTTCCGCAGCTGACATCTGTTTCCGCAGCTGACTCCAGTTTCCGCAGCCAGAAGCAGATTCCGCAGCTACTACTCTGTTTTCAAAGAAAAATGTACAGTTAGTTGTTATTTTCATAATTATGAAATAAAATGCAGGAGAAAGGATCAATGGAACATTCAAGACACCAATGGAGATCAATCAGTTGAAGACCAAGGGCAAAAGCAAGGATTCCAAAGGTATGAATAAAGTTTATTTCAAATAGTATTGAAAAAAACATTTTTATATAGTTTTAAACTATGAGCTCTACCCATAACGCGCAATGATTATATTGACAGTCCCGTAACCTTCCACGATCTCCATGTTATCCTCTTGCATTTATTCACAAACGGTTTCATCATTGAAATTCCGATTCTCACTCATGTTCCAATATCCCACAGTAGATAATGAGACGTATTTGAGTTGACAAAGGACTCTTACAAGCCGCATAACTTCATAATCATTGATTGAAACGTGTTCATATTTATTACACAGCCACCAAAATTCAAAACGCGGCCGAATGCATTATACTTTGTTAACCTCTTTGTCGTGTCTCTGTCGTGTTTACAAAACCCACTCTACTCATTCTCACTCCCTGTTTCACTCCATTTCGTTCCTTTTGCTCACTCTCACTCCCGTATATCTACCCACAGTCTTACTCCATTCCGTTTATGGTGCTCATTTCCATTTTATGATAACATCCCCACAGTATTGTGCTCGATCCTGTGTATTCCATCGTTCCATTTCCACTTAAACCCTCACAGAGGCAAACTTGTGAAGCACGGAGAAGTGAAATGGGAAAATTATTAAGGGCAGAGCCGGAAGGACCGAAGTTTAGAGAGGGATATCCGCAAGCAAAAGAGATGTTGAGGAAAGCTAAATGGCTGCGTTTTATTCAGAAATTCAGGGGTTACCACAGAGAAGTTACAAAAGCGTTTGCAAGATCATTTGATGGCTCGGAAGCAGAAGTGGGAGACCTCAAGTTTTTGGTCAATGAAGCATCAATAGCAACAACCACATAGCTTCTTCAGGAAGGAGAACGTTGGTTCAAAAATAAAAGTATCGGTGATGAGGCATGGAGAACAATTCTACGAAATCAAGGTATGGATATCACTGTTTTTAAAAGAGGAATCCCTGTGCATGCAATAAAAGAAGAATGGGCCACTTTACTACTAATTGTTCAGAAATTTATTACATGTGAAGGCCGTTTCGGGTCTATGTACATGTACCATACTAGGCTATTGATGAATTTTATTGAAAACCAAACTCTCAATCTCCCTTATTTTCTATTCAATAGCTTAAAGAAAATGGCTGTGACTGTTCAAAAACACTTGGGAGATGTAGAGCCTCATCTTTATCACCACGACCTTATAAAAATTCTGATTGAAAAGGAGCTAAAGGAAAGAAAAGATACATGGGAACAATTCCTAGTTAGAAACTTCTTTGAAGAACCTCAGGAAATTCCTGAAGGTAGTTCAATTAGAAGGAGTAGAAGAAAAAGAATGAATGTTGAAACCCAAACTACTCCTACACAGGAAATTCCCGCAGCTAGCACAGCAAAAAGAAGTAGAAGGAAAAGAACAATAGATGAAATCCAAAATACTTCTACTACTACTATGAAAACAACTGATAGGGAAGAGAGATTGGTAAAAAGGAAGAAGAAGGAAATTAAAGCCAAGAAGCCAATAATACCAAAAGGGAAAGAAATTATTGAGGCTGTCCATAAAACTCCTTCTTCTGAAGAAGAAGATCACCAAATACTATCTGAAAGATTAGTTTTTCTTCAAAAACAGTCATCTATATCCAAGAAGGCAGAGACAGGAAAACAAGAACAAAAGGGTAGTGTACCACAGCATGTGAGGAGAAGTAGCAGGCTTAAGGGAAAATTGAGAAAAACACAAATTAAGGGTCCTCATTTCATTGATTTGGGTGAGGAGACATCTGAACAGTCTCCAACTGACCATAGTCCATTTCAGTCAGTTAGTGAACCTGATTCCTTTCATTCCCAATCAGACAATGAGCATACTCCATCTTATTCTCAGCAAAACATTGATGTAAGCCCTCCTCGGCGAGATTTTGAACATAATTCTCCTTTACAGCATTTTGGGGACAGCCCAATGAAAATGACACCAGAAGTAGATCCCAAGCAGCAGGAGGTATATGACTATATAGAATCCTTGGAAAAGGCAGCCACAGGTCCAAGTACCTCTTCCATTCAGCCTCATACATTGCAGGATGATTTAGTTCAGTCATTAAAACAGGAAATTTTTGAGCTGGAGCTTTTAGATCGGCACATCAAAAATGAAAATGAAACATTGAAAGAACAGGGCAAGCTGGACAAGATCATCCATGATAATACTATGTTACATTTGGGAATTTGGCAAAAGAAGAATAAGAAATTAAAAAGGAAATGCCAGAAATTGAGCAGAGCACTTGTGAATATCAAATTTAGGTGCTTAATGAAGAAACCCGAATGATGGCAGTACCAAAGAAGAAGAGAAGGGGGTTGGATGTGCTGGCTGAAGTATCAAGGCACATGAACTGAACAAAGAGTATCAAAATTTTGGTTGCATGAGGACATGCAACACCTTCACAGTGGGGGTATGTTGAGTCCCGAATTTGCATCTTTTCCATACACTTTTCCATACCTTTTTCACTCACCTAAACCTCCCAAATTGTCAATATCATGTGAAAAAGGGTATCTAACATGGTTTTTAATTGTGTTTTTGTGTTTTCTATTTGATCTAGATTTTGTTCATTCAGCTGCGGAATCTTGCCACTTTTCGCAGCTGCTGCAACTTTCCGCAGCTATTTTGTGGAAATATATGCTACAGGTGTCTACAAGGGAAACAAGCCACATGGGCAGGCTAGGAATGACGTGGACATGGTTCGTGTCCTATTGGTTCAAGCAAACTCGTCCAAAGAAGCCGCGGTCAAAGGCGTCCACGTGGAGGTAAACTATGGAGTTTCATGTCGGCCGGACTCTGTTTCGTGGCACATAAACATCCATACGGCCTTTCTAGGCTTGCGGAGGTTAAATCGACATGCATGCGAGCTGCGGGTTGAATTCAAGCATCCACCTTAGTGGATTCACTTTCCAACACGGCCATACTTCTATATCCGTGGGCGTAGTGGTCTACGTGCTCTCTGCCATCATGAACTTTAGGAGACAGTTACAGTTTATTGTTATATATAGAGCGTTTGCATACACACATAAAGTTAGTTGTTAGTTGATAGTTGATGTTCGTGAATAAACTCTGTTATCTGTTAGTTTGCTTTGTAGTGATTACGCTGCCCTTGAGCCGTAACACTACCATTCTGTAATGAACTGCTTTTTAATGTGAGAAGACTCTGTTTTTCAACTTAATTCGTGTTTGAGGATCGTTACCAAGGCTGTGTAGAGGGCCCCTTCTCAGCTAAGGTTTTGTGTATTAGTGTACATTTCTCATTTCATTTCTTTTAAAAGTCATTGTATCATAATCCATCCATATGTTCATACTTTGTAGTTGTTTCGTTTCTGTTTATACATTTCCATAATTTCCATTTCATTTCTGTCGTACATGTTTTATGATTGTTAATCACTGATCAGTTTTCTTGTGCAGGTTTTAGGTAGACAGCCCGGGCATTTTTATAGCATTTTGACTAATGACATGAAACTAACATTGTTCTGCTGCTAGTTGCTTTTCATAGCTTTTGTTTAACTTCAGTCTTGCTTTGTACATTTCAGTTTTGCTTATCTGATTCAGTAGTTAAATTTAGATATATTAAGCTGCTCATAGCGTCTTCATTTGCCTCCGAAAGCCACAGCTGGACTGATGGTGAGGGACTGCATTATGAAATGTGTAGTTTAGTATTAGTTTCTTTTCTGCAAATTTAGATATATTAAGCTGCTCATAGCATCTTCAGTTGCCTCCGAAAGCCACAGCTGGACTGATGGTGAGGGGCTGCATTATGAAATGTGTAGTTTAGTATTAGTTTCTTTTCTGCAAATTTAGATATATTAAATCATGCATGACATCTTCGGTTGCCTCCGAAAGCCACAGCTGGACTGATGGTGAGGGATTGAATCATGAGTGTATGGTTTAATATTAGTTTACTTTCTACAAATTAAATATCAGTTACTCAAGTTGTTTATGATTACTTCCGAAAATCATAGCTGGACTAATGATGAAGGGTCAGAAGATAAATTGATGTAATCTGATTTAGATTTATTTTGTTGCAATTTTGAATTTGCAATTTTGAATTTCCTTAAGCATAGTTTCTTTTGTGTTTAGTTGGCAGCAAGAATAGTTTGGTTTTCATGTTCACTAGTTTATTGTTTTGATTCATTAGATTAGCAGCACCTTTTCATTTCAGCAGTACACTTTTACTTTCTTTCAAGTCTTGTCATTGTAATTTTCAATTTTCTTTTAAAAGTTTCAAGATTGGTAAATCATTATAGGGGATATCACTTCCTTGAACAAATATAACCAAACTTGTTTTTCATCTTAGAATTTCCATTTCACCTTAGAAAGACTAAAAACGACAAAAAGTTAAGAAAGAGGTTATCTTGCACATATAGTGCGCCGCACTTCATCAGCTTACGATTCCCGGATTGACAAATTAAATGCAGCAATTTAGGACACACTAAATTGACCAAACAATGTGCTTGTGGAAGATCCATCCAATGTAGGCAAAAATAATCTATGCCTCTTTCTTCTATTACTGTTTCTGGATCTCCTCTCTTCTTTGAGTTATAGAAACTGTTAGAGAGAGAGATTCTCCTTCAATGCTCTAGGCTATGACTTGTATTCAGAAATATATTCACTTAGGGTCTCATACATCAAGCCTTCATCATAATCATACCAGTCCTCCTTTTCAAAGAAAATGGATCTAGTGGAATAGTGTGAAGCTCCTTTCTTCTCCGGTCTTCTTTGTTGCTGAAAAGAAGTGTTGGGACCTTCTTCATCTTGAAACCTTCTTGAGGTTTCTATTTTCCTTTCTATTCTTGCTTCATTGATTTCCTTAGATATATCCTTCATATATCTAAAGGAATATGAGACAAAACTTAATCCCTCCATAGTAGATCTCTACTATATTCTTTTCTTATTTTGTCAAAATTTCCACAAGATGAGCCAAAGATCATGCTCTGATACCACTGTAATATCCCAAAGAGGAGAATGCAGTAATATTGGAACACAATACAAGAACTGAAACTAAGTAAACAATAAATCTAAATACAACATTAGAATATACATAGAAGATGAGACTTTTTATTATATGGAGAAGTTTCAGTTACACAATGTACAAAATATGACTGGATCTAGCCAAAGAAATGGCCTAGAATCACCCTGCAAACATGCTACAACTAGCACTACATAATTGATGAGATTACAGGAAGAAATACTGCACTGTCCCTTTTGATGTTGATATACATGAAGCAGCTACAAAAGTAAATGCGGATATATGGAGCTCAGGAGCTCTGATGATGCCATGATTCTAGATCTAGGCTCTATGATGGCAACACAAGATAACCCAGAAAGAATTTCTCATATCTGTTAGTCTAAGAAAGTCACCCTCTTTGGGTTTCACTATACAACTGCTGGGTATGCATATATGAAGCTAGATCTGACAAATATATGGTTGCAATATGTCACAAGATCAAATCTAGGCTTAAAGGGTTGATCCCTTCACTCTATCCTCAAGCTAGAAGCTCAAGATCTAGCTCCCCAATCCTCCAAAGAAGGTTGCAGCTGCTGCTACAAAAATGCTCATGAAAACTGTCCTCTAAAGGAAGGAGGCTCTCTAGCCTACTACAAAATATGGCTATGAAGCTCAAGACTGATGGAAATTATGCATACGATGTGAAGGAATGGTGCTCCACTAGATTACTAGTTGAAATGCTAGCAACTCCCCTTCTCCCTTGGATCTTCAAGAATGGATTGCATAATTACTGATGGAAATGCTGCTACTCAAAGATAAATAATAGATGAACTGATGCCTGATATAGATCTGAAACACTTGAAGGCTCATATTGAAGCTCAAGGTGATAGGATGAATCCTTCACCAGTTCTGCAACTAAAATATTGAAGGACAACCTCCTCCTCTCAAACTGATCTTCATAAATGTGCAATCTATGAATATGGATGTTCCGTAGAAAGTAGGAACAATATGGCACCAATGTATTCTTATGAATTAAGGACAATACTCTTTCAAGAGCTACTCAATGAAAGAGGTGGGATTCACGACCAGGAACACCCAGTGCTAAACAACACTTGCAATCTTAGCTAAACAACCAAAGAAAGCATGGAATATCAAAGGAAAATTCCAAATATAAATGATCATATATCAATAATAATCTCAAGCATTCCTTTTATGTTTCCTTCATCTTCATTATGTATATTTTTGAACCTTCTCATGCCTTGGCCCACCTCATAACTGTGTTGTACATGTGGACATATGTCTCCATGTTTATTGTGTCGTCTCTTCATCATCTCCATCATGTGTGAATGTAATTATCACCCTCTAAATCATGTGTGCATTAATGCACCACTTCGTCCATCATCTCATCATAAATTCTTTATGATCTTATATTTGATTCCTTCCAAGATCTTAGTTGACTGCTTCAACCTCCATGACATTTCTCATTAATGAGACATGATCTCCACTCATTTCACATTAAGTAGCTTCTCCACTACTCCATTATGTAGATATAGATGTGAAATATCCACATACACACATCTAAAGTGGATTTTATTTATCTTTGGGGTTTTTGGGTCCCTCCACCCTCTTATTTACTTAATTAATTATGGAAATTAAGAACTCTAATATTCCAAATATCATGTGAAAATTTAGGAATATTACATCCTCAAAGTGTGAAATGGATTCATCATTCATTTGTTTCCATATCAACATTATTGTTGGTCTTTTGACAAGATATTATGATTTTCTATGATAGGTTTAGGATTAGCTCCTTTTCCCTAATGAATAGGGGGTAGACAACTCTTATTCCAATATTTTTTTTACTATGATCCTAAGGCCCAGCCATGAGTTTTACATGCCCCGCATTTGATTTAGGATCCAAAGAGGGTGACTGTGATAGTATAAGGTTTTTGGGGTAAAATTCACTCAACCTTGCTTTCTCTTGCATGCAGCAACCCTACCAATATTTGGTGAAATCTATGTGTTTTGGACATTAAATTTCCTTTGCTAAGCCAAATTAGTAATCAATTATTTTAACCCATTGATCTTTTAGAGAAATTTCATATGTTCTATATCACTTCCTATAGTTAGCTAGATCTAAGGACAAGTTTTTCATAGCCACAAAGAAGCTTTGATATATGAAATCTAACCATATTTGACTGTTATCACTCCTCTTGATTTCTCCAATTGTTGTTTGAGATGAATGTTTTCTTTTTCTTATTATTCTCTATTGTTTCCTTATTGAATTCCGAAGACCATAATATCTTCTCTAAGTTGGTCAAGTTGACTTTATAGAATATCTACCTCTCATTGCCCCATTTTAATTGCAATTCTTCTCCATTAGGGCCTCTATCTTGGATTTTTCTATTTCCAATGCGGCATGGGGTAAGAGATGTACTAGTGAAATTATTCATTTAGTAGATAGCCTAGTATCCTTTGGAATTTATTATTGTTCCCATTTTTTTATTCATGAGGAAATCCTCCCTCATTTTATAGATTTGTTTGTTCGACATGGTGCTTTTCAATTCCTAGTTTCTCCTAAGGGTTTGGAGTTTGTTGTAAGTAGAAAATAGTTTGGGAATATACTTCCATTAGAGGATAATTTTGTTGTATGCTTGTGCTTCCTCAAGACTTGAGATTCAAACTTGGTTGCCTATATTATTTACTTGGGTTTAGGGGGTGTTCTTATCTTAATTGATGTGACTACGATTTATTTTTTTCATTTCCTACAATTTAATATTCTTATTATTTTTATGGGAGGAGGCTAGGGCTAGTGGTTGTTTTTCATTTTCCCTTCCTTATCATTTTGAGACTTGGCTCCTTTAAGGCTTTCTGGGTTAAGAAATATTTTTTATCCATATCTACAAACCCATCCCATGGAACAAGATGTTCCAAGTTTTATATAGAATCACAAATAAACAATTTAATAATCCCATGATCATCCAAAGTCTCATGCTTTCCCCCTTTCACCTTACTACTCACCTTATTTAATTACTATAACTAGAAATAAGGAATTATTAGAGTTTTTTATAGTTAAAGGTGGGATAGCTCTCTGATTTGTTATAATAATCTAAATTTGTAGGCATAGATCACACTATATATCCCATCAATGGAGATTTATTGAATTATGTGATATTCCACTTCACTTTAATGATATAGTAAAATTTCCCTTTTACTCCATTTTTTTCCTATACAAAATCCTCATGCTCCAAGTAGAAATTCCTTTTGGTAGGAGTGTCTCCTTGCCTTTCTTCATTATCCCATGGTAATACTCAAGGAATCCATATGATATTGTTGATTCTTTTCTTACTGGAAAAAACATATAGTACACTTAGTATAGTCACATATTTTTTTTCCATTGAAACAAATTCAACAAAATATCATTGCCTTATCCTTTTAAATATTAAAAATTCCATTACCATTGGCTTCTTTGAAAAATGTGAATAACTCATGGATCTTGGTAAATACCGAAAGAGTTTTTAGTTTCGCTTCTATTGAACTCTACCTCCTTTTTGTAGAAAAATATAAATAAGGCATCTTTTTCTTTAAGGAAAAGGGGGGTTATATAGAAAATTTCGACACACAAACGTACAATTCAGGATGAAATCAATGCCATAAAAAACATGTATATGCGTATTAATCTATAATACAAACATCATGTAGCCCAAAAATAAAAAGGCTATCTAAAGGTTCATTTAAAAAATCAAACCTTGCAAGCACAAAAAAATAACATTTATGATATCCGTGTGGTTGTTTCTTTGATAGTAACACATATTCATCAAAGTGCGAACTCAATAGTTTTTTGAATCATGATTTTTGTTAGACAAAAACCCGCAAGCATTAGTCTCCGCTACAATCGCCAGAGTTAGGATCCACGAGAGGCGGTTAGTTCATGTCACGAAACATACGGGGAGCGTTGGACCCAATGTCCAACAATCTACCCCCCAATGTGAGTCGGGTGAGTTTCGAACTTGAGAATTTTGCTCTGAAACCACTTATTGGAACAACGATTGTCATTAGAACAAAACCCATAGGAATTAGTCTCCACTGCAATCACCAGAGTTAGGATCCACGAGAGGCAGTCAGTTCATGTCGCGAAAGACATGGGGAGTGTTGAACCCAATGTCCAACAATAATGTGTAGACCACATTACACTAAATAAGCTAGAATGATCAGATATTAGAAGGTAAGATAGTCATTTTTCAATCTTCACAAATCCTAATTGGAAGGTATGGGGCCGAAACAGGATTCCTCATGTCCCCTTGCAAGTATATATATCATTAATGGGCCAAGGGGGAGGTATGATATAATTCAAAATATTTAAATTCAGCGAGAAGGAGAGAAAAAAATAAGCAGAAGTCAATGCATTGATATGTTGCCAAAATATTTCGCAAGAAATTAGCATTTATGTGCCAAGAATAATTCCTCATTTTGAGAGTTATTCCATATACTTATTTGAGAGGGAGAGGTAGTTGCAAATGATTGGATAAAGGATATCCTTGATGGGATATAGAGAGCACAATTTCTCATCGTGGTTTTCTCCAAGCGTCAACTTCAATACTTACATATTGTATCTCTACCACCAATTGCTAATAAACGAGATATTTTTCCATTCTCTTTGCCTAGTTTGTTTCTCATTGCTTCTTCTTTCTATTTATTTTTGTAGGTGTATTATCTATACATCGTTTCTCCACCACTAACATTGAATTTTATTTTCATGTATAACTGCTAAAATTTTATATTTGTGGCATTAGTTTTACATAGTAGCCACCACACAAAGAGACAAGGAATTTGGGACACAAATGAACCAAATTGCACACTAAAAATGGTGACTCCACTATTGTTTTTCTGATCTTGTTGGTTATTTGTAGGTTGTATTTTTCTATTATTTCCATTTATTTTCAATTTTCTAACATTATGTGCAAGTTTCAAGCCACCTTCAATTCTTCTTCGTCTTCTTCTTCTTCTTCTTATTTCTGAGGGAGGCCTTGCGAGTATCAAAAGAAAAAACATGGTTGTCACCGCAAGTGTGCAAGTAGAACTTTTGAAGATTGCAAACAACATATTTTTTCATTATAATTTCCCTTCCTTCTAAGTTGAAGGGATCCTTTAGTGACCTACCTTCACTCGTACTAATTTTATTAATTTTAGATTGGCCTTCTTTTCTTAATTAGCCACTTACGATTTTTTACAAGTTCTTTTCCACATGGATGGCTTCTATATTTTATTTAATTTTTGATATTTGGACTAGTGGTGGTGTTAGTACGAAAGAGAATATGGTCTTCCCTCTTTCACCATTTGGCGATCCTACAGGGAATATGAAAATTTTCTAAAATCACAACCTTCCATCTCCTTATGGGATTAGAAAGTCATGCATTTTAATTAATATGAGGGGTAAGCATCCCATTATATGCACTTTATTTCATTTTTTTTCAAGGTACAACATACATTTCCTAATTAGGTGGACATTGTAATGAATCACATGATATCCATTGTAATATCCCAAAATTGGGATTGCACAACAAGCCTGCTGAAATAACACACTTCTAGGAGATTTATGCATAGAAATGAGTTTTCATCCCTTGGATCCCTTAGACCAGTAGATCTGGAGTCTAGATCCAAAAGGGGAGAAAAAACAAATCAAACTAGGTGTGGTAAATAGATCTCCCACCACCTAGTCTATCTAGAAAACACCCTACAAGAGGGACTGCAACTATGCACAACAAACTACTTCAGAAATAATGCAGTCTGTGAAAGCATGAGTAGGAGGTCATCATATGAGATCAAATTGTGAATATACAACAGAAAATTAGAATTAAAATGATGCTCTTACATTATACAGTAGAATAAAGAGGATAAGAGAGAAATAAATCTTCAGAAAAGAAGGCTGCAACACATATAGAAACTGCAAAATGGTTTAACAGCATTATTTTAAGGAGCTGCAACAGCTGAATGTTACACTTCAGATCTAGGATGTATCTGTGGATGAAATATTGGATCCATTTCAAATCTGTGCTCTAGAAAGAATCTATTACAATATCCCCTTGGGATTTTGACCAAATCATGCATTACAAAGAGTAGATATGAGTTTTAAGTAGCAGATCTACAATATTATTCAGAAATTTCTGAAGATGACTTTACATTAAAATAGATCAAATCTGAATAGAACATGGATCAAAAAGCTAATCCATGGATCACCAAAGTGAAAGGAAAATCCCAACAACAGAGATATCTCATAAAAAATGGGATCAAAACACCCTGCAAAACCTCCAGTGAAAATAACGCAGTCCCTCAAGGGAAACTGCACTGTAGCTTGAATAACAGAGATGGCCTTATGCCAAGATACAAATTTGAAGCTCGCACAGTGGATGCACTCTTCTAGGAGGTTGTTGTGACCAGCAAAAACCCCCCTTTTTATTTAATATTAGTAATAATACTAAATAAATGGGGACCCTTAGTTAAAAAATCCAAAAAATCAATTAGGATTTGTTTTCCTTTTCAAATAAAACTTTCTATCATAAACTTAGAGAAATACCTTAGAAAGAACATTAAGAAACACTTAAGTTTATGATAGATTACAATAAAATTGTTCTTTAAACAAAATAGCGCATCCATCGCAAAATGATATATATCTTTTATAAAACTGAAAATGCGATTTTGCGCTTTTGCGATAATGCGATCCCAAAAAGCCTATACAATAAACATATTAGTCGCAGATCGTATAGCTCAGAAAACATAAATGTTAAACGAATATCTTTTGTGTTGTTTACCATTTTGCGCTACAGATTTGTTATATGCGCTGGCGCTTATTTTACATAACTATGATGGTTTCTATTTTATGATATTGTGATATTGCTAATAAATCGCAGATTGCAATGTTTCCAGTATTCATGTGTATGCCATGGTCCAAAGGCAATCTTTCCCATATCTCCATGTTGCGCGCTAATGATTAACTTAAATGATTGACTGACAATTAATGTAAATGAGATTGTTTTGATTGAAAATGCTTTACCATTAAAATATTATATCATCCAATACATTTGAAAATAGTTTCTCACCACCTTATCCTATGCTATTGATTTCATTTACTCGTGAAAATGATGCGTAAGAAAGAGCAAAATAACCAAGGGTCGATGAAGATTAAATTGGGACTGTATAGTAGATGTACTAGAAGCCACATACCAAGATACAAGGCGCTTAATTGTATCATCAATGCTACAGAGAAGATTGCGCCTACGCTTGCCGACTCTGTATTTTCAGGACAGTTGAATTATGAAGTCAGTCAACCGCATATTCTCAAAACTATGCTAGATGCCTGCAAGTTTAAAGATCAAGTTCATAGATAGTTAGATTTAGTTTTAATTTTACTGTATTTTAGCCTAGGAAAAGGACAGTCATTGAACCGAATCCTTAATTTTTGTAATAAGACTATTTTTAGATTTAGCTAAGTAGTATTTAAACCCCTCTCATGCATTTAGAGAGGGGTCCTGGATCTTAATATTTTTTGACTTGGAGATTACATTTTTGTACTCCATTGTCTTATATATTTTTAAAAAGGATCACATCTGGTGATTTTTATGCGGAATTATCTTTGAAGTGTTGCATTTCTGTACCTTGGAATTTGATTTTGCATCAGAGTTACTGGATTAGAGTATCAGATTTCAATTGAAAGTCTTCAAGATGAATAAGGTATTTCTATCTATTCACTGTTGATTTCTTTTGTCTTATGATATTCTCTCTAAAAATTTCTATCATTTAAATATATTTGTTTTCACAACGCTTCCTTTTATATATCATTTCTGAGTATAATTGAAACGTTATCTTTCATAAGTATATATAGATGGTATACAATGATGAATGCAATATGCTAATACAACTCTGTTAATTTCTTAAACAGAGTTATCTTTATTTGTTTCTGCATATTTCAATTTAAATAATAATAAATTTTCATGGTTATTGTTAAATTGGAACAATCTTAAGTTGTATTCACATATAATTACCCGGGTTAATGTTAGAATTTCTTTATCAGTATTTAGTTTAAATTAGATAGTTTTATTTCAGTTAATTTAGTCCCATTTCCATCCATCCAAATCAATCCATTTAGTTATAAGGAAACTGGTCCTTTAAATCCAGTCGGAGCCACCATACCAAACGGAAAAGGAGCTGTCCTAAGGTCCTGACCGGGTGGTTTTCCCCAATGTTTGAAGCAAATATTTTCTAGGCTTCAACATTTTTGGCGCTAGAAGGAGGGCTTGAGCTATGAATGGCAAGTAAATCTTTATCCACAAGCCATTCTGAGAGAAAAACACCCTCATCAACTTCTTCAATTTCTTCTGAAATACAAAATCCTATAGAATAAATTGCGAAGAATATTCATACACCCACTACCAAAATCTCAAAACATTCAGACAATCAAAATCCTGAGTCTCCTGAAGTTCAAGATTTAATTCATAAATTGAAAGGATTCTCATTATCTCTAGAAGAGTCTGAAATATCTGAAGGTAGTGTAACTTCAAAATTTGTTTCTTCCAAACCTCTTACTAGGCTTCAAAGTGAAAAACTTGGTATTTCCCCGAAAGAATTCCCTTTACCTAGTAGATTCAAGACAAGAAAAACTCAATCGGAATCAGTAAGTGATATAAGTTCAACATCTAATATTCAAATACCTGTTTCCGAAATCCCATCTCAACAAAATACAATTGTTTCCATATCATCTGCTCAATCATCATCAATCTCAACATCATCTATTCCAACAACTTCTATTCAAACACCACCAGTTTCTACTACTCCTCCAATAGTTGTTCCAATAATGGCTAGACCATGGGCTACTCCAGGGGCAGTCAACATGGTTGCACTTTTACATGATTTACCAGACAATCCTGGAAAATGGCTTCCAAAATTTAGCCCAGATCTTAACATTCAAGCTGAAGAACATATCAATAACTTTATGCTGGCTATTAATTTGAATGGAGTCACACATGAAGATGTTGTAGTTAGACTATTCCCTTATACTCTTCAAGGAGTAGCAGGGTCATGGGAATTTTCATTACCATCAGGATCCATAACAAGTTGGGCCATTTTTGTAGATCATTTTTTAACCAAATTTGGAGACGACCGATCAATAGCAACTTTACTCAATGACCTCTAAAATTTGAAGATAGAACCCAAGGAACCCATTAAATAATTCAATGCTAGATTCAACAAACTATTGAACAAAATCCACATAGATTCACAGCCCAGTGAACAAGTCAGAATTGAATGGTACATAACTGCCTTACCTTCAAACATAGCAACTTTTGTAGACAGAGCTGCAAAACCTACGTTAGCTGAGAATATTAAAGAGGCTATTGCAATAGAAAAACGAATTATCTCTCTAGAAAAGAAAAATGCTAATGAGGAAAGGAAATCAAAGAAAGTCAGCTTCAAAGATGATTCAAAGAAAAAGGCCAAAGACCCATAATACATGGAGGGTTTATAGAAAGTTCTTAAAACCATGTCAAATGAAATGGTTGAAATTAAAAAACAAGTAGCTGAAACTTCTACCAAGAAACCATTCCGAAATTTTAGAAGAAACCAAGTTGAATATAAACCTCCTAATGCAATATCTAATGCAGAATCAAAAGAAGAGGAAGAAGAAGAAGATACATATCTAGTATCAGATGAGGAAGATGAGAATGAAGAAATAGCTGAATTGAATGGAATGTGGGATTTTATTCTCCCTAATTCTGATAGTGAAGAAGCTATGCCTGTAAGTACTAGGAGTAAATCTACAGCAGCGCCTTTACAAATAGCTCCTAAAAAGAAAATCACAACTCCAAGTACCAAAGACAAATCCCCTGCAAAGAAAGCTTCTCCATTACCTACTCAAAATCAGCCATCTTCTTCTAATCCTCCCACATCGACAACAAAGACTTTAGTGGTGTCAGATCCTATGGAATACAACAATGTCGAAGACATGAAAAAGATCAAAGCCAACATTTCCTTACATGAACTCAGCAAACTAAAACACCAGCAGAAGTTGCTATTGAAAGAATTAAACGCTACACCAATTTCTCCTTTACCAAGCGGTGTAGTTGCAAAAAGCTAGAGGAGCTGGTAAACCACCAGATAAGGTAGATGATACTGATACCGTGCTCATTGGAGAAAAGTCAAATTCTCAAACTCCTCCTTTTCTTCTGACTTATGAAATGTACAATAAGAATTTGCATAATTGTTTAATTGATTCTGGAGCCTCCTCCAATATAATGCCTACTTCTGTTTGTGCCAAATTGAATATCGAACCACAGAAATTGGCATTTCATATTGTTCAATTAGATCACTCTAAAGTTCAAGTTGTAGGAGAAATCAATTCAGTTACTATCAGATTAGCTTCCGATCCTAGAATTGTCCAAAGAATTGATATTTTGATTGCTGATATTCCTGAATTCTATGGATTAATTTTAAGCAGGGACTGGTCTACGAAACTTAATGGTTATATCTCGACTGATTATTCACATATGTGGCTTCCCTACAAAGGGAAACCAAATCAAATCAAAATCGAATGAGAAAAACATATAACACACACTTTCACTGAATTTGAACAACCTAATGAACCTGTAGCATTCAACAACAATATTCTTGGAGGTTATTCTGCTGAATCATTTCTGGGAAAATTCGAAGCACCTCAATCACCTTTTTCTGTAAATACTTTTGTTTCTCAAATAGAAAAATTTTCACAATCTGATCCTTCCAAAATTGAAAATATTTCTGATGTAATTGTAGATAAGCCAATAGATAAAACTTTATTTTGGTCGTTATATTTTGATGGATCAAAGTCTAGTGATGGAGCTGGAGCTAGATGCATCTTAATTGATCTAGATGGTGAGAAAACTATGCTGTCATGTAGGTTAGAATTTGAGTGTACTAACAATACCGCAGAATATGAAGCCTTGGTTCAAGTACTTTATAAAGCTATAGGGTTAGATGTTAAATACTTGAAAGTCTTTGGTGATTCTGAAATTGTCATAAAACAAGTTAGGAATACTATTCATTGTCTTTCAGGACATCTTAAACACTATCAAACCCTAGTACAAGATCTCACCACTCATTTTTTAGCATTCAATATTTCTCCTATTCCTAGGAATCAGAATACATCAGCTGACTTGTTAGCTAATGTTGCATCTAAACTCCTACCTGCTGAAGATTGCAGTCCTGATAGGTTTTCTGTAGAATTGATTTTTCATCCATCTGTCCCAGCTAATGTTACAAATTGGAGAGTATTCTATCATGATCAAGATATTTTAAATTTCATGACTTCAGAGAAATCATATGATGAGAAAATTATTGACACAGATGATCATGATTTACAAATTTCTTCAAAAGGTAATGAAAACCCCATTCCAAAATCTGTTGTTAAATTAGAGGATTTATATGACATTAAAGACAGATTCAAGAAATTTACTAATGCTAAACTTCAAAGTTCCACTTTGAAGTTTGAATTAGTAAATATTGGTTCTGATTCTAAACCTCAAAACGTTAACTTAGGACTCAATTTAACACCAGAAGAAAGGGATGCATTCATTAAACTTCTGAAAAAATATAAAAACGTTTTTGCTTGGAATTATGATGATTTAAAAACGTATGATACTTTGGTTATTCATCACACAATTCCAATGCTTCCTAATATTAAACCTGTTCAACAGAAGTTGAGAAAGATTCATCCAAATCTCGAAAGTCAAATCAAATCAGAACTTAATAAACTTTTAAAAGCCAAAATCATTTTTCCGGTCAAGCACTCCAATTGGGTTTCCAATATGGTACCTGTAAGGAAGAAGAATGGTGATATAAGAATCTGTATTGATTTCAGAAATTTAAACAAAGGATGTTTAAAAGACAATTTCCCATTTCCAACCATGGAACATATACTTCAAAAGGTAGCTGGTTCTGAACTTATGTCCTTTCTCGATGGATTTTCAGGCTATAATCAAGTTTTAGTTCATCCAGATGACAGATTGAAAACAACTTTCAGAACAAAATGGGGAACTTATGCTTATCAGAAAATGCCTTTTGGTCTAATAAATGCAGAAGCAACTTTTCAAAGAGCCATGGACATAGCATTTAAAGGTCTGATCAATAAATCAGTTGTTGTTTATCTTGATGACATAACAGTATTTTCAAAAAAGAGAGCCAATCATCTACATGATTTAAAACAAATATTTGAAAGATGTAGAAGATTTGGTATTTCCTTAAATCCAAAGAAATATTTCTTTGCTTTGGGTGAAGGAAAATTTTTGGGATTTGTTGTGTCAAAAGATGGTATATATATTGATCCAGATAGAGTGAAAGAAATTTCTGATATTTTTTTACCTCATAACAAAAAATCCATGCAATCATTTCTTGGACAGATCAATTTTGTTAAAAGATTCATTCCTGATTTTTCTTTAATTGTTTTACCTATGCAAAATATGATCAAGAAGAATTCAATATCCAAATGGGCGCATAAAGAGAAAGAAGCTTTTGAAGCAATCAAACAAGCGATCATTAATGCACTAGCATTGAATACCCCGGATTTTTCTAAAGATTTTACTTTGTATACTCTGGCCACTGAAACATCCTATGCAGCCGTTTTAACACAACTGAATGATCAAGAAATCGAAACACCAATTTCTTTCTTTAGCTCAAATCTGCAAGGAGATGAGCTTAATTATTCTGATGTTGAAAAACAGGCCTTTGCTGTATTTAAATCAATCAAACATTTCATACCTTTTCTCTTGAAAACACATACAAAAATCATTGTCCCATTCTCTGCAGTGAGGCAATTATTAATTCAAAAAGAAGTAGGAGAAAAGAGAGCTAACTGGGTAACAGCCTTGCAAGAATATGATATTTATATTAAACCAGCTAAGATTGTTAGAGGACAAGGTTTTTGCAGATTATTGGCAGGAGCTCATAACATACCAGAACATCAAGATTCAAATCAAGATATTCAAGTAAGTCAGATAAGTGTTACAGATTCTGAATCTCAGTATGCTGATTTTATCTATTACTTGAAAAATGGGTATGCTCCTTCTAATCTCAGCTATAAGAGTAAACGCGCTTTAAGGTTAAAGGCTATTAAATATGAGATCATTGATAATGTGTTATTTAGGAAAAATTATGATTCAATTTTATTAAGATGTCTTGAAAAGACTGAAGCTGAAAAGGTTTTGCAGGAGTTGCATGATGGACCAACAGGAGGTCATTTTGGAGGTGATACCACAGCTCACAAAATAATTCGTGCTGGTTATTACTGGCCTACCCTTTTTAAAGATACGCATGATTACGTAAGGAAGTGCCGAATTTGTCAAACTGCAAGTGGAAGACAAAGGAAACCAGCTTTTCCTTTGCAACCAGTGACTATTGAGCAACCATTTGAACAATGGGGGCTTGACATTATTGGTGAGATAATACCTCATTCTTCCAAATAGCACAAGTACATCCTTACTGCAACTGATTACTTTACAAAATGGGTAGAGGCAATCACGTTGAAGGTAGCCAATTCTGATGCAATTATTGATTTCATAGATCAATTCATCATAACCAGGTTTGGTGTACCTAACACTCTAGTCTTTGATAAAGCATCTTACTTCTCTAGAAATAGTTTAATAGAATTTGCAGTCAAAATAGGTTTTAAATTAAAATATTCAGCAAATTATTATCCACAAGGTAATGGTTTGGCTGAATCCACTAACAAAAACCTTATCAAAATCATTAAAAGGATCGTTGACCAAAATCAAAAGAATTGGCACAAATCTTTAATCTTTGCATTATGGGCTGATCGTATCACTGAAAAAGCTTCAATAGGGACTTCACCTTTCAATTTGGTTTATGGAAAAGAAGTTGTGATACCATCAAATTTAACTCTTCCATCACTAGCCCTAGTGCAATTTATTGAAGAAAATCCTTCTTCATCCATTCAATTGAGATATGATCAAATCCTTAAACTAGAAGAAGATAGAGATAAAGCAAAAATTATTCATGAAAAAAATCAACAGCTTGTAAAATCTTCTTTTGATGCAAGTTCTACCGGCTCAAAAATTTTGTCAATTGGTGATCTTGTTCTGAAATGGGATAAAGCACACGAAGAAAAAGGTAAACCTACCAAATTTCAGAAAATGTGGCTAGGACCATTTCAGATCGTTGAGAAGATAGGTTCAAATACATTCATACTCCAAGATCTAACAGGTAAGAGAGAATCTCTTCCTGTAAATGGGCTTATCTTGAAGAAATTCTTTTCATAAGGAGGTAACCCCTTCTTAAACTATACATATTCCTTTCTGCAGAGTTTTTGATTGTTTTTTTCAAATAAAGGTTGTTAATGAGTCTCCAATTGACTGTTTACTATTTAAGAAAATTTCTTTGGGAGAATATTATAAATATTTATTTTGTGTAAATAAGAATTTTTAAAGTAATGATCACAGTTTTTGAATAGTTTAAAATAAGATGTTAAACTTTGAAATATTATTTCAATCATTTTCATGATCTTTTGAAAACTTGAGAAGAATGTAAATCATCATAAGTTTATTAAGCAAAGAAAGGTTATCTATCAAAGTAAATATTTTTCAAAGTTTTGGAACCCAAAAAACTCTGAAAATTGTCATCCATTGATTCTTAAGGATAAAACTATTTCACCCCATCCATTTAAGTTGTGATTTTTTAGAATGTAATTCTAAAAAAATTGAAAAGTTAAGAGATAAGAGGTCTCATTATGAGCTGAATTACCATGTTCATAAGGAGTAATAAAACTGACATTACCAATGCTGCATACCAAAACAAGGTAATGGCTTATAAATATAAGACAAGGGGTCTCATCACGAGCCAGCTTGTTCATTTTAATTATAACTAGTGAATGGCATTGTTATTAAATGGCTACCAAACCATAACAATGGCTCTTAAAATAAAAAATAAGTAAAAGACAAAAACATGAGATAATAGGTCTTATGAATTTATCTTTTAAAAAGTCATAATTTTAGTTGGATGGGACAATGAATGGTTAATGGTTTAAAGGTAACCCTGTCAAGATTATGAATGTTTGCTGGCAGCAGAGGCAATACCTATGGCAATAGAGTATATTATAAAACCAAAACTTGGAGAAATCCACTTACTTCATTATTAACACCAATCAAAGCTTGAGATAACCCAAAAATGTTTTTATTCTTAAGGAATTAGAAAGAAATTATGAAATGATTTTTATTTTTCTTTCATAGATACATTTTATTTGAATTATCCTAAGATAGTTTTCATTATCTTTAAAAATATTTACTTACTAAATATATAGTGTTCATTTTATTTTTTGAGAGATAACTGTTTCTTTCAGTGAATCGCCAATTGTTGTGACCAGCAACAACCCCCCTTTTTATTTAATATTAGTAATAATACTAAATAAATGGGGACCCTTAGTTAAAAAATCCAAAAAATCAATTAGGATTTGTTTTCCTTTTCAAATAAAACTTTCTATCATAAACTTAGAGAAATCCCTTCGAAATAACAGTAAGAAACACTTAAGTTTATGATAGATTACAATAAAATTATTCTTGAAACAAAATAGCGCATCCATCGCAAAATGATATATATCTTTTATAAAACTGAAAATGCGATTTTGCGCTTTTGCGATAATGCGATCCCAAAAAAGCCTATACAATAAACATATTGGTCGCAGATCGCATAGCGCAGAAAAAAAAAATGTTAAACGAATATCTTTTGCACTGTTTACCATTTTGCGCTTTTGCGAGATTTGCGATATGCGCTTTTGTGCTATTGCGCAATTTCTGCTTTTGCGCTATTTTACATAACTACGATGGCTTCATTTTGCGATATTTCGATATTGCGACATTCCGATATTGCGATATTGCGCAGCAAATCGCAGATCGCAATGTTGCATATTCATGTAGGCGCGTTGTCCAAAGGCAATCTTCCCATATATCAAATCTGTTATGCGCTTTAATGATTAAATTAAATGATTGGATTGACAGTTAATGGTAAATGAGATTTTGTTTTGATTGAAAGTTGTTTCACGATTAAAATATTATATTTCATCCGCCTTCACATTTAAAACAGTCTCATCACCTTTCTTATGCCATTACTCTCATTTACTCGTAAAACGTAGGCAGAAGAAAGAGAAAAATCAATCCAAGGGCTGACAAGATTAAATTGGGACTCATACTGGATGTACTTGGTGAAGCCACATAGTGAGTACAGTGCGCTTAATTGTATCATCAATGCTACAGAGAAGATTGCGCCTACGCTTGCTGACTCTGTCTTTTCAGGACAGTTGAATTCTGAAGTCGGTCAACCGCATGTTCTCAAAACTATGCTAGATGCCTGCAAGTTTAAAGATCAAGTTCATAGATAGTTAGATTTAGTTTTAATTTTACTGTATTTTAGCCTAGGAAAAGGACGGTCATTGAACTGAATCCTTAATTTTTGTAATAAGACTATTTTTAGATTTAGCTAAGTAGTATTTAAACCCTTCTCATGCATTTAGAGAAGGGTCCTGGATATTAATATTTTTTGACTTGGAGATTGCATTTCTGTACTCCATTGTCTTATATATTTTTAAAAGGGATCACATATGGTGATTTTTTATGCAGAATTATCTTTGAAGTGTTGCATTTCTGTATCTTGAAATTTGATTTTGCATCAGAGTTACTGGATTAGAGTATTAAATTTCATTTGAAAGTCTTCAAGATGAACAAGGTATTTCTATCTGTTCACTGTTGATTTCTTTTGTCTTATGATATTCGCTTTAAAATTTCTATCATTTATATATATTTTTTTTCACAATGCTTCCTTTTATATATCATTTCTGAGTATAATTGAAACGTTATCTTTCATAAGTATATATATAGATGGTATGCAATGATGAATGCAATATACTAATACAACTCTGTTTAATTTCTTAAACAGAGTTATCTTTATTTGTTTCTGCATATTTCAATTTAAATAATAATACATTTTCATGGTTATTGTTAAATTGGAACAATCTTAAGTTGTATTCACATATAATTACCCGGGTTAGTGTTGGAATTTCTTTATCGGTATTTAGTTTAAATTAGATAGTTTTATTTCAGTTAATTTAGTCCCATTTCCACCCATCCAAACCAATCCATTTAGTTATAAGGAAACTGGTCCTTTAAATCCAGTCGGAGCCACCATACCAAACAGAAAAGGAGCTGTCCTAAAGTCCCGACCGGGTGGTTTTCCCCAATGTAAGAAACGGGGAGATTTTCTAGGCTTCAACGGGAGGTTAAGAGATACACTCACTGAGAAGAGGCTCCAATACAAGCTAGATCTGAACAGATCTAGAATTCCACTTGCTACAGCCTACAAAAGCAAACAAACCCTCACTGGATCTACGTTGCAGTTGGAAGTAGAGCTTGGCCCAAAGCCTAATAGTGGATCAAATCAGCAAGACTCCTCCAAGAATCATCAATGGAAGAGGTGAAATCCCTACACAGGAACTCCAAGTGCTAAGTGGCATAATTCTCCACTGAACAGCAAAGAATGGTATTTGTCAAAATAGACAAAATACTCAGAAATATAGAGAATCAACAACCTTCTCTTGCTGCCTTCCCCTTCCTTTTATAAGATGAAAGCCTTTGCAAACCCTAAACCACCTTGATGAGTTACCTCCTTTCACATGAGGGGCCTCCTTCTAGAACTGCGTTGTCCCTTCATGAGGTGCATTGTATCTAGATAGCGTTGTAGATTTGGTCAAGGTTGACCCAATCTCATAGCTCAAACCCCTTTAACACCTGCAAGTGATTTGTTTACATGGCCCAAATTTATCCATGTTCATATGGGCATTGATTTATTCATTCTTTTGGGAGTTTTACATGTCCTCCTTTATTCATTTATTCATGCAACAGAAAATGAGACAAAATTGCATATTCCTCTTAACTTAGGCTAAGTAGGAATATTACAGTCCTCCCCTTCAAAATGTTGTTTGTCCTCAAGCAACGGATAGGGTGAGAGCTGTAGTACTTCCCCTCCTCCATCGATGACACCATCAATGATCAAGTCCTCATCATAAGCCAAGTGCTCATCAAGCCAATACATCATGAATTGTTCCTCAAAGGTCAACATAAGATGTGCATAGTCCATCCCACCAAGAGTGAAAAATTCAACAGAAATAAACATGGCTAGAGAAATGCTCCATCTAAAACATGTAGCATGAGGTACAAGGAGAAGTTCCAATCCATGTAGTACATACAAACTACCCATCCTCCCCCGATACAATCCGTAAACAGTACAACTATATCATCCAAGTATGGAAGCAAGACTACATATATGCAAACAGAAATTTGAGCTTGAGCAGGTGGGTCAAAATCCCACATGTGATGCCAGCGCAGTGCATCTCCTGCCTGCATTAGATCAAGGTGTGGTAAGTGGCATTCCCACCACACATTTGCTGCATGAGTCACCTTAACATGGCTGAAGATGTTAGATAAGTTTGGTGCCTTTGGAAAGCACCCATCATGAGAAGGAATCTCCCTTTGCACAACAAGGGAGTGGCCAAGTTCAACATTTCTATTGGCCCACCAAAAGCCATGAGATCCACATGATCTCTCACTCCCTTTAGGAGTCATATCCTGCAAAAACATGGTAAAAGATTATGACAAATCAGAAGATAAAGCTTTCTCTACATGATCAGATCTTTCACCATCAAAGTTCCTCATACACATGGAGTTGTGCATTGGCATTCCCCTTCTCTCAAAAGAAGGAAGGAATCGCTGAAATGACTCTTGCATAGAGTCCATTGGTTGTCCCAACTCCACATAGCTCATGCACTCTTGAAAGTGCTGATGTAATTCCTCTCTCAAGCCTTCCCAATCAAAGCTCCTCATGATCGAGGTATAGATCTTCATTGAATGCATATGGCTGAGAAAGAATTCTTTATGTGCCCCTTGTAGTATCTTCTGCTTGAGCTTGGAAGCTCTAGCCAAGAAGACCTTACCCTGATGATAGATGACTCCCCCTTGGACTAAGTAGCCCCCTTCTTGCTGCATGTCATCTAGTATCATACATGTGTGGAGATCTTTGGAATACTCTACAAGCAGTGAAGATTTCCAATACAGATCCACATTGTTCAACAATGACAACGCTGATGATACATCCATGGAAGTGTCTGTCATGTTGCTGATCTCTTCTCTGACATCTCTCATGCCAAAGTTGTGTGTTGGAAGGATGATCCTCCCATTCTTTTCCTCCCACAGCGCAGATCTAGAAAAGGGAGAGGGTGATAGTGATGCAAGGAGAAGATCCCCCTCATTCTTGAGTTGTCCCAAGCCCTCCAGCGTTGTAGCTTGGCTTCCCATTGCTCCAATCCCTCCTGGATCTAGATTTGGAGCAGCACTTTGTGAGGCCTCCCCCACAAGATCTGAATCTGGTGGCCTCCCAGGTGGTTTGCCACTAGATAGGAATGTCCCTTGCAGAATTCTCATGAACATAAGAGAACGGACTGTGAGATCCTTGCTTCCACTGCGCAAATCCATCTCTGTTGTTTGTGTGGAAGTGCTAGGTGAGGGATAAGTATGCATGCCTTGGATCATTTGGGGTTTACCACTCTTCATGTCCACCCACTCCATCTGCAAGGCTTTCCAATCGATGGTGACTTTCGCCAATGTAATGAACCATTGGACACCCATGATATTGGTGTCAGGTATGTCAACTACAAAAAAGTGATCCACCAAAGTGTAAGACCCCATACTGACTTAGAGCGATGGGACATATTGCATGCATTGCATTGTCCTATCTCCTGGGACCAAAATAGAGAATCCCTCAAAAGTATCAGTGGGAATTGCTCTCATCTGTACAAGACGAGCATCAATAAAGTTGTGGGTTGCCCCACTGTCAATCAGTACAAATACCCTCTGATTCATGATTGAACCTTGTACTCTTAGGGTCAAGTACTTAGGCACTCCTCTCAAAGATGCAAGAGTTCCACCTATTGGAGCAAAGGCTCCATCCCCATCCCGAGATGGTGTTGCATCTCCCTCAACATTATCAGCGCTGTGACCCCTCCTTGGTTCATCATCTTCATCTTCCTCCTCAAAATCTGAAAAGACTTCTATGTAGTGTGCTTTCCCAGCAACAAATCTATGTCCAGGTGCCCATGACTCTTGGCAAGTGAAACATAGTATCTTCTTTCTCAACTTCCTCCTGAGTTCAATATCAAGAGGCTTCTTGAATGAGCTCTCCTTGGAAGGAGCATCTTTTTCTTCCTTCCCTTTAGAAAGGTGAAGGGCCTTGCTCTGGAAAGTTGCCTTTGCTTTTGGCAAGGCATCTTGGAGGTCTCTAGCTCTCTCAATGGCATCATGCAAAGTGATGGGCTTGGTAGATTTAACCAACCCATGCAAAGGTTCATCCAAGCCATCGATGAACATGTACACCCTCCTTGCTGCAGACAGATCAGGAACCATAACAGATAATCTCAGAAACTCAGAGATATAAGTTTCTGCATTTCCCGATTGCTTTAACTTTGCAAGGCTCATGAAAGGTGATTTTGGATCCTTTCTGTCAAACCTCTCCACCAGTCTTCTAGTGAACTCAAAGTAGGCAGTCACATTGGCATGGCCCAATGTAGACAACCCATGGAACCACCAATTGTGTGCTTCACCTTCAAAGTGCAGCGCTGCAATCTTGATGGCTTAAATCTCAGGGACTTTGTTCAAGTGAGAGTAGATATCTAGCTTTTCTACCCATGCCTTGGCAGAACTGGTGGATGACCCATCAGACTTGGGAAAACGAATCTGCCCATAGAGTGGTGTCTATCATGATTATGAAAGAACCCACCATCTTTATATTGCTGCCTTGGTCTTCTTTTTTCCTGAAGGTGAAAAACGCTTAGAAACTCAAGTGGTCTATGAATCTCTAATTTTGAGATTCATATTCCACAAATTAGTCTTCAAGGGATGCTTGCTCTTGTGGTCCTTCATTCTCCACAGCCAAGAAGGTAGGCATAGTGGAGCGTTGTGGAGCTTGTGGGGCTTGTGGCTGGTTGACAGATTGACCAATCTAGTGGTGAGACATGTCAGAGCTTTCCCAAGGATGAAATCTCCCCGGAGATTCCCTCATTCTGTCCATCATCATTTATTTGATCTCTCTAGCAAGATCTTGCATGGCCACCAAAAGAGTCCTTACAAACTCTTCTCCTTCTTTATCACTTGCAGTTTCAGGGGCTTTACCCTTGTCTTGATCATCAGTGGTGTAATCAAACTTCTTGTCACTTCCATTATGATACCTCTTCTCCCTCTCAGTAAGAGGATCGTATTCTTCTGAATGCAACATGGTTTTGGTTCTCCAATGAAAGCACAGGCTGTACTAGGAAAGGAGCTCTGATACCACTGTAATATCCCAAAATTGGGATTGCACAACAAGCCTACTGAAATAATGCACTTATGGGAGATTTATGCACAGAAATAATTTTTCAGCCCTTGGATCCCTTATATTAGTAGATCTAGAGTCTAGATCCAAAAGGGGAGAAAAAAAAAATTAAACTAGGTGTGGTAAACAGATATCCCACCACCTAGTCCAGCTAGAAAACACCCTACAAGAGGGGTTGCAGCTATGCACAACAAAATGCTTCATAAATAACGCATTATGGGAAAGCATGAGTAGGAGGCCATCATATGAGATCAACTTGTGAATATACATCAGCAAATCATAATTACAATGCTGCTCTTACATTATACAGTAGAATGAGGACAAGAGAGAAATAAATCTTCAGAAAAGAAGGATGCAACACATATAGAAACTACAAAATGGCTTAACATTGTTATTTTAAGGAGATACCACAGCTGAATGTTAAAATTCAGATCTAGGACAGATCTGTGGATGAAATATTATATCCATTTCAGATCTATGCTCTAGAAAGACTCTATTACAATATCCCCTTGGGGTTTTGACCAAATCATGCATTATAAAGAGTAGATCTGAGTTTTAAGTAGCAGATCTGCAATATTATTTAGAAATTTCTAAATATGACTTTACATTAAAATAGATCAGATCTAAATAGAACATGGATCGGAAAGCTAATCCATGGATCACTAAAGTGAAAGGCAAAGCCTAGCACTAGAGATCTCTCATCAAAAATGGGATCAAAACACTCTGCAAAACCTCCATTGAAAATAACACAGTCCCTCAAGGGAAACTACGTTGTATCTTGAATAACAGAGATGGCCTAATGCCAAGATACAAATATAAAGCTCACACAGTGGATGCACTCTCCCAGGAGGTCAAAAGACACACTCACTGAGAAGAGTCTCCAATACAAGCTAGATCTGAATAGATCTAGAGTTCCACTTGTTGTAGCCTACAAAGGAAAAAAAACCCTCACTATATTTGTGTTTCAGTTGCAAGTAGAGCTTGGCCCAAAGCTTGATAGTGGATCAAATCAGTAAGACTCCTCCAATAATCCTCAATGGAAGAGGTGAAATCCCTACATAGGAACTCCAAGTGCTAAGCAGCACTATTCTCCACTAAATAGCAGAGAATGGTATTTTTCTAAAAAAACAAGTTACTCAAAAATATAGACAATCAACAACCTTCTCTTGCTACCTTCCCCTTCCTTTTATAATATGAAAGCCTTTGCAAACCTTAAACCACCTTGGTGAGTTAGCTCCTTTCACATGAGGGGCCTCCTTCTAGAACTACGTTGTCCCTTCATGAGGTGCATTGTATCTAGACGGCGTTGTAGATTTGATCAAGGTTGACCCAGTCTCACAGCTCAAACCCCTTTCACACCTGCAAATGATTTATTTACATAGCCCAGATTTATCCATGTTCATATGGGCTTTGATTTATTCACTCTTTTTATGAGTTTTACATGTCCTCCTTTCTTCATTTATTCATGCAACAGAAAATGAGTCAAAATTGCATATCCCTCTTAGCTTAGTCTATGTAGGAATATTACATCCATCTTTGTTTTAAGAAAAATTTGTATGTTCACCATTCACACCTTGAACACACATAAATCCACACACTAAGTTCATATAAAAATTTTGTAAATAGTATGTCATTTCCTTTTTCACCATTTCAAAATCCGACAAGGAAATAGAAATTTGTACTCTGTTTATTTGAATTCTACACATCATAAGTGAAAATACAACTTCTTAAAATCAACCTTAACTTTATCTCATCTAATTTCTCTAGATGGGTCAAAAAATAATTGATATTTTATGTTAGGAGCATGGGAGTATACATGCAAATAAATTTCCCTATTTATTTCACATTGAAACATTGAAGTTGTCTTTTTAGGGAGCCTAAAAGCCTCCTAAACCTAGTGGAAAAAATCCAGTGGTGAGAAGAAAATTGTGAAGGGGAAATGCCTATAATATGTAATACCACAAACCTCCTTAAATATCTCAATTCTTGGTATGGGATCTCGATCCAATGCTAAAAACTAGAATATGTGATTCTCTCACCATCACTGGATGAAGGTAGCTTACTGGCCAAAGCCTAGGTAATATTTCCCAATAGGTGATGGGTGTAGGAGCACTTGCACCTCAAGTGGATTTTAAGTGGATGTTTAAAGCATGACTAATTTCTTCAAGACGTGGTCCCAACAACCTTCAGTATAATCCAACATCCATACTTGGTTGTTTTTTCATCCAATGGCTTTAGAATCCATTATCGTAAAAGCCTTCTAAAGACCTAGTTATTGACTGAGTGGAAGGACACTACATATTTTACAAATTTTTCATATGTAAAACCTCATGTGAAACTTTCTTGTTGGAATTTTTCACACATTAAGAAATTTTAAATTAAAATTTTAACCTTTTATTTTTTTCTGTCTTATATGTATGGATAATTTTTTTTCTAAAATCCCCTGCATAGTACATTCACATACCTACTAGGGCACTATAGCGGATCCCATAGTTTCCCACCACTATAAAGTGCCTTCAAATCCCAACCACCATTAGCACGAGGATTTTTTCGTCTTGACCCATCCCCTACTCGACCTTCCACTTTCAGATGGAAAATAACTTATAATTTGATAAGCTCATCCATCCTTGGTGCCACTTTGTTAGGAATTGCTTCCTCTCAAAGTAACCCTAGTACATCTCAACACGTTCACGTTATAATAGCCAACACCATGTGGATCATCCCATTTGTAGCTTCATTGAACCTCTTGGATATCTCAAAGCTGAAAAATGATCCCATAGGCTATGACCCTACATGGATGGCTATGCCAACCAAATTACCATTGAATATAAAAAAAAAATGAAGGTACGTGGGTAGAAGACGCATCCAATCATGTCATGTCTTTCCATTTATGGTCTTTCTCCAACAGAATCATTAAGGACTCTGTTAGACTGAGACCTTTTCAACATACCTTAACTACACCTATAGTGAAGTGCTATGTGAGTGAGGTTTGAGGAGTGCATCACACCTTTGAATATTTTGCCAAATATTTCCACACCTTTTTCCTGCTTCTAGTTCATCATGATAGACAACCAGAATTATTGAATCATTTTTTAGAAACTACCTCCACAAATATCATTGACCATATCCATGAATGGTGTAAATGCCATAGCCTTTATAAGGTGGATGTTAGCCTTGCCCTTATTTTATATTTCTTCCTCAAATATCTTTTTCCCATTATTGCAAAGGATGTAGAAAGCACCATGCCATAAAATTAAGAAGAAGCCATATCCAAAGCTCAAAAATTTGAGCTCATTTATATGTAATCGAGGTACCTCTACTTTGTGATAGCATATGGTACTTCCCTACAATATTTACCGAAGAAAAACTTAGGGCATCTAATGCTACAAATGGGTTGATCAGGAATGTCACCCAATTTCAATCGGGGAACCCTCTCCCATATCAAGGTAATACATATAGTCGACCTCCATCATTTTCCAATTTTACTAATACATTTACAATGGAAACATAATAGCTTGTGAGTATTATACCAATCCTCCTATATCTTCTCCTAACCCTCCCATGCATGGGAATCAATACCCAACATGCACATTTGATGGAACATCTACCTCCAAAACTACCCATGGAAATATACCACAAGCAAATATGTACTTTAACTTTCTCGCCCCTTCACAAAATAAAATTACACCCCAACATAATGTCGATGTCAATTTTTTCCAACATTTTTTTTCTCAGTACCAACAATCATTCAAATAAATAAATGCCTCCAAACCACCCAACTAAAATAAGAATAAGGGAAATAATTAACCTGAAATGGAACCAAGGGAAACCAGGGAACCAAAAAAATCTAAATGCATCTATTGGAGGCAATTTTCCCAGTCAAAATCAAAATCCAAACGAATGTACCAAAACTCCACAAAAAAAAACAAGAGTAGTGGGCCTCGAACTATTTAAGCTTGTACAATATGGGGAGAATATGGTCACTATACACACCATTGTCCTAAAATCATAGTGTTGAAATGAATGTGAGAGGCTAGGGGGAAATTAAAATAAAAAAAACCACCCATCATGTTGCAAAACCCATTCCCCCATCAAGAAAATATAGCGGCATAACGTGAGGTAGTTACTTTGTAATACCAGAAATAGGAAGGGGGTAGTTCAACTAACCCTAAAAATAGTGATATATACATATAGGTAATATATTTCTTACTCCAAACACATATTCAAGATTATGGGACACCCTCAGAACCTAATCTCTCAGCCCCTATGAAAATTCTAGAAAATACAACTACACCACCTTCTACACTCTAGTCACCCTCATTAAACCCGTTTCTAAGATGGCCAAAGGACCATTACAAAAAAAATCACATAACACAAAGGTAGCCTACAACTATGTCATTTTCTATGATATTTTAGAGTCTCCATTTTCCATGTCATATTTATACGTTATTCAAACTTTTCCAACTCAATATAATTCTCTTATTTCCACGTTAGGAATTTTTAATCCTTCAGATTTAAGATTAATCACCTTTGACTTAGACAATGTGAAATTGTGACTACCATCTTTGGTCACATTATAAATCCTAATGATTATTTGAAATGTCACTATACACCAATGCATCATTTATGTTTGTAGTGCACATGCATTATGTCAAAATAAATTTGATATAACCTAGGTTCCCTTGAACCCACTACTTCTTCCATTACTTTCAAGGCATATGATGGTCGCCCATCATCATGTGTAGGATTGTTCTAGACTGTCTAAGTTAAAATTTCTAGAAAGACAGTTCTCATTAAAATGTAATTCCTTGATGCCCCTCTTGACTGTAACATATTCTTTGGATGAAGTTACATGTATGAAATTAAAAGAGCTGCATCAAAAAAATTTCACATAATGAGTTCCCCCCATAACAATAAAATGATCATTATAGACCAATTGACTCACTATCAAATGAGAATGTCCCACTCACCTATCAATGTGTTACTCTTTGTAGCATCATGAAAATAATTGGTCCCTTGATTGAACAAGGTCAGCCCAGGAATCTTCAAACACTCTCCATGGGACCCCATTATGTTACCATCCACTTTCACATCTCCTATGTGTGTAGTAAAGACATCATATCATAAATGACATCATAATAATCAACCACCAGAGGAATCCATTATTATTGTGATGAGAAATATCACATTCCTCCAATATATTATCACTCAAAATCCTTTCCTATGCCCCTTTACTAACTTTGTCACACATCAAGTGATGGTAATGCTTACTCTGCCTGACATGGTTCTAGCCATTCTCACCTATTATTTCACACCTCTTACAACATTGGGTATTTCAGGAACCATGCCACATTTCATGTCATTCCTAACAACCCTAGGGAAGTTTGATGACCTAACGGCCCACCAAATATCACAAACATGTTAGACGACACCTCAAGAGAGGATAGAAGGAAATATAAGAATAAATACCCCACTAGAATATCTTCTCCTAGGGTACCTTCCCAACGCATCGATTCACCCTACCAATGGATGGCCTTCATTAGAAGAACTTAAAATCCTTCTTCATTCCTTCCAGACACCAATTCCCTCTTGTCCAACAATGATGAAATATCCACCACGCCTCATAGCTAGGGAATAAATACCAACCATCCTTATTCCATTTTGACACAGCATGTAAATTACACATGTCACTTCCAAAAGCTCCCTCAATATCAAGATGCATTGATTACATTACATCATGATACGATAGTCGCACCACCTCTTCCTCCTACCGTGGATTTGGACGATGCACCTCAAACCATCTATGATCTCTCCTTTGCAGTTACTTATTATACATTGTAACAAATCCCCTGATAATCCCACCAGAAACATAGGTTAGAAGGAGGTGTTTACTATGCTATCCCAATCCCCAAGGTTTAATTATGGTGATGTGATATAATTCTTTTCAATCTTTCTGAAATTCCTCTAAACTTCAAATTGATGATGTTGTTACGCTCATCTCATGAACAAAATGTTGACGATACAATTTTTTTCCCAATATGAACACTCGATCAAAAGTTATGACCATTTAAGGTTGGCATATTAGATGATGCCACATCACCCCTATTTGAAACATGGAACCTATGTGGTCCCCAGGTGGTACCCATGCAGGATCCCTACTATATTCCACCTTGCAGTTTTCGACCCATTCAAGCTAGTTCATGTCACATTATTTGTCGACCCATTAATCACCTGGTTTGATAACATATATATATTATATGGTGCACACATGAATGTATGTATATTTATTTATTACCTTCACCATATAATGTCTAACAACAACCCTTACCCCATACCCAAAGTAGGCAGTGGTCACTATGAAAAATGAACCTTCAAAGTACTATTAAAATGAGGTATAAAAAATTCAATTTTCCTCTACTCTAAACTAATATTAACCATCACCATTGCATTTGTCTCATCGAGAAGAATCTGGGGAGATAAAATTTCTCCTCAATATGACTTTTGGATTAATAAGTACTACCTCTTAAGTAGTCAATGTTTCCACATCATCTAACTACCACATGGGGGTCCACCATTGTCCTCTGTAGAAGTTGGGTTCATAGGTCAGTTAGGGAAAAAACCTCTTGTTGTGCACATTTCTCCTTTCCAGGTCCAACCCCCAACCTATGACCTAGTTGGGGTCAACTTATCGCTTTCGTTGCATTAACTCTTTTTATGCCTCCCAGGCAGATCTGACCAGACTAATCATCCCCTCTCCCAGTCCTAGAGATTCCTAAGTGTGGCACTTTTTTATTCATTTTACGCTTAATCACCATGCAAGTATTGGGAATATCCCTTCTTGTGTCGATGATGAAGTCATCAGACGAGGGTCTTTCCGAGCCAACACACGCATGGGTTGCAATGGAGTCCTCTCCCCCAATATGGGTAGTAAGGGAGTACCACCCATCGAAGGATTAGTGACTCACATAAATCTTAGGGGGCCAAGCCCTTATTCCAGATCAGTTGTAGGCAACCCCTGAAAGTGGGTTCCAGATTGAGAAAACCACCATTGCCTCTTTGAACATGCGTTCCAGAGGGTCTGGCTCATCCCTCTGGTCTTCCCAAATTTGGAGCATTACATCACCCCAATTCCATAGTTTTGATGTCCTGTTAGGTGCACATTCTAAGTAATTTTGGGTAATTTTATCCGAGCCTAAGTGGCCTAGTGAACTCGAACCTCCGACATATGCCCCGCTCTAATTGGCCTATCTCGTACAATGCCACACCATCCTTCCTGCTTCATCCCAGTGCTCCATTCCATCGAATGTATTTTTCACTCCTCTTTAATTAAACTAGATGCATTTGAGCATTTGATGTCATTGTACCACCCTTTCCCTAATGCTATCTTTTTAATGCATTGGGCTCCTTCCACTAGGCTTGCGTAGACAGTGGGGTGACACTCTAACCAATAGTGGAGCAGCAATACTTACGTCATTGCATTTGTTCTATCTTGGTGCTTTCCTTAGTTACTTGACATGCAACTTTGAGTGGGTACCATCGGGCTTACTTGGTAGGTGGGCCTCTCCCACACCAATTACACATCACTCGGTTCTATATGGAGGCCCTCCTGGGCTGACCCAACATGAATGAATTATAGCCAATTGCATGACTGTCAAGTACATGTAATCCTGCTAGATATATCTCTACACTTTGTCATCATTCCAGTTTCATGGCCAATAGCATAGCCCTGAGCCAATACTACCAACACTTTTATGATGTGAGGCAATCCTTCTGGGCTTGTTGTCTTGTGGGCATAATATATAGCCAATGGCAAGTCCATTGGTCTTATGTGTTAGCTAACTCATCCTAACTGAAACCATCCCAGTTAATTACTTTTTTGTGAAATAAAAACTTATAGGGTCCTAATATCAGTTCATTTTGTCTTCCCCTCATGCAATCACGACAAGGGAGAACTGGTCATGCTATTATGAAGCCTCAATTACTAGGCTTCTACCTAGTTAATGGATAAGGTTATTTTATTGAATTATAAGGCTAAGTCTCGACCCTCTTCCACCTTGACACTACTTTCCTTAAATCTTCTCCATTACTCGACCAGAGGAAATATTCCCATCCTTAAGAGATGCGCCTGATTTGGATCTGTTATCACTTAGATTTTCCTTGAAGTTGTGGAAAAGGAAAGTAAATCCAAGGTAACCACAAACCAACCAACCTTCAGATATAGAATCTAGCCAATCTATATCCAGAGAGGGCTCTCTCTTTAAAATTTAGCTTTGTTCTTAGAAAATATTAGGCTAGTTATAAGTCCAAGAGTTTGTTTGAATTTAAATGGTGGAATCCGCCAACTAAGGGCACGATTGAGTATTTCAAGCCATTGGGATACGGAGTCGAAAGGATGGCTTTACTGGATTAATTTTTTACACCAAATATGGCTTTGCAGGGCAAGATAGCCAAACGAGAACAATTTTAGATATTAAAATGAATGGAATGGATTTTGAAGGGATGAAAGGAAATTAAGAATCTTTTAACATGTTCAAAGAAATAAAGTGAATGATTAAAAATAAAGAGAAGTTAAGAATTCTTTAATATAGTAATCAAAATTTTTAAACTAGCGAAACAAGAGCAATCAAGAATTCATTGTTTATAACCAGTTTAGAAGAAAACATTTAGAATAATTACAATTGAAATGAGAGTACACTTAAGAAAGTTCTGATTTATTCTTTTTTGTCAATTATTCAGAAATGGAACATAGTGATATTATAAACAAATATAAAACTTAAAACATATGATAGAAATGACTTATTGAACTGTAGTCTGACACATGAATCCTGCAAAAAGTCTTGAGCTTCAATTCATCATCCAGCAAGCCACAAAGAAATTTCTCCAAAGCACTTTTATTCCAAAAAGTCAATGTTACAGCAAAGTAGAAGAATCCACCCTCAATAAGTCAATTGAGGGCTTATTTATACAAACAATGATACAAAATATCTCTTAAAAAAATGAGATATAATCTAAGATGAGTCATAAATAAGTTACAATAAAAATAGAGACAGATGGTCTCATGGATAAGACAAGAACTAACTGATGTTGTGTTGTTCCCTCATTTCGAGAATGTGCTGGAGGCTGGACCTATATTTGGGCTTATCGTTGTCTTCTTCAGTAATTTTGTGCTAACTGACTTGCTTCAATGATACTCTTTGTTTTTATCGATACACTTTCAACTGAATTGATACTCTTTGACCTTTGTTTTGTCCTTTATCCCTTATACTGTGGTAAATAGGAAAAATTTCAAATAAGGATAAATTTTACAAAATTTCCAACAAGTCTTCCCACCATTTATCTTTTGCTATTTTTGTCCATTGAAGCTTCCTCAACGTTTCATCAGCCTCAGTATATCTGAAAAAATTAGGCTGGTTAGGAAATAAATGCCTTACTTCATGTTCTAGATAAAACAAATTCTCTAATCTGTCATGAAGATTCCTTCCTGTAGGTAATGTTGCTTGTGATGAAATGGATGAGGAATTGGCAAGATTGTGAGCATGTATGTCCAATTTCATAACATAAGTTTCTAGGTCCATTATTTTATCTTCTGACATCATAGGGCTAGGCAACCCTTTATTCAATAAAACATCAAATCTTTTTCTGAAATCAAGGATTTTAGTTTGTAAGTCAAAGCATCTTCTTTCTAAATTCTTCATAAGAGTTCTCTTAGTAAAAACTCTTTTTATCTCTAGGATTGTTGCAGTTCTGTCTTGAATACCTAAATCTGCAAGTTGTTGTCTGGTTTGAGTGTTCATAAATTGTATAAGCTGATTGGCTTCCTCAGGCCTATTTCCTAATTCTGCTCATGTGTTTTCAACTTCATCCAGAGCTGCTCTGACCAAATCATTCTGCTCGTACATTATCTGAATTGAAGACCATATGTCTTTTATTGACTGGATAATATTCTCCCAAAGATTTCATTTATTTCTCTCAAAGGCTTCTCCAATGTGAGATCCTTTTCTAATGATTTAACCAATTTTTCTAATCTCTTGATTTCTCTTGATTTGTCAGCAACACTCATTTTTGAAAGATCATATTTCTGTTCTAAATTGACAAGTTGTAACTTTGTGTGCTGAAGTTCAGTTACTTGAAGTTTCAAGTCATCCATTTTTTTTACTATTTGTTCTGAACTCCAGTTCTTTTTCTGTTTCAACCAATTGCTCATTCATTTTTAATAGCAACTCCATCATTTCTTCTTCAGAATTTTTCTTTATTATTTCTTCAGTTTGAGGATGTCTGGAGGCTGGAAATTTCAACTGCTTTCTCAAAGCAGCAATGTCATCATCTTTTTTCTTTATTAATGCTTCTATGCCTTTGACATCCTTTGGATTGTGTCCCAAACCAATTATTATTTCTTCCAATGTTTTTATTCTATTATATTTGGCTTGAGAAAAAGCCTTTTCAATCTGCAATTGTGTACTGGTGTTCTCCAAAGAGTCCTGTAACTTGTGAGCTGCCATTGCCTTATCTGTCAAAGTAGAGTAGATGATTTCCCCAGTCTGCTTATGCAACTCAATCTGATCTAAAGGATGGATGTATTTTGTTAGGACTTCAAAGTTTGTCCTAATGTAATTAGCAACTATTTGGGGTTGTTGCACCTTGGGTTTGAAATGGCTCATTAACATTTTTCCCTGTTGGATGTCAAAATTTGACATTAGTATTTCTTGATTCTTTGGAGCCATTTTTCAATTATTGATTATATACTTACATTTTCAGTGGATCATTCCTAGCCTTAATATTGATAAATTTCTTCTTTATATCTCCTATATCTTTGACTGGTGTTTTGAAAGAAGATATTTCCATACTCTGTTGCTTCTGTAGCTTTTCCCTTTGAGAGGTAGAAGACGCCCCACTGACTATATCTGTTTGTTGACTGCCTGATTTTCCTTGTCCTTGACTGTCAGAAATTTCTTGAAATGATTCAACTTCTAGAAGAGGATTAAATCTCTGCCTTTTAGTATCATGTTGCTTTGTAGATCTATCACCAGGGGTGGATGTTTCAGCTTCTCTCCTTTTCCCTTTTTCCATATTAAGAGGAGTTTGGAGATTGGAAATTTTTGCCTCATTGATCTAAACTGGAGTGATTTGTGCCTGACCTTGTTCTTTGGATGTCTCTGGTTGCTCTGTCATTGTGAACTTTTCAATTACTTGTATGTTCGGTTCTTTTTATTTTCCTTTTGATTCTACTGCAATGTTTTCTTGTAACTCCTGCTGAATAATCCCAGTTGAGGAAGGGAAACTTCTGATCTTGGTACCTATACAAAAGAGTCTAGGTCAAGCATCTTCTCAAGATCTTTCATAACATTTCTTATATTGACCTGCTCAATATCATGCTCTATCAATGTGCCTTCTATCCATTCATCTGTGTTAGCATATTTTTCAATCTCTGGAATTCTCTGATGGATGTATGGCGCTGATTTATTTTTCATTCTTTTATCACAAATGAAGTTGAGTGGGTCATAAGGTGCCCAATAAAAACTCTTCTGTAATCTGAAATGGTCTTATAATATCTTTTCGGCTTCCTCCCCTCCATCCCTAGAGTTACAGATAAACGGACCTAATTGACTTTTGATCCGGAGTTGAGCCTTCTTCTTTGCATTACAAAAATGAATTATATCAGAGTGATTCATTAGCCTGAAGTACTCTAATGAAAAGAGTCTCATGGGGACATATTTTGGCAATTTAAATGGAGATATTTCACATCCATATATCCTGACTTCTGTGTGATTTTGGTACAAGTACCAATCACCAATCTTGTATTGTTTTGATAGCTGTAGAGTTTTCTTGATTTCATTACTGATTCTAGGAGGAGAAATTTCAGTTAACAAAGTGGTTGCTAGTTGTACAAACAAATCAATAAACTCTTTATAAGAATAGGGAGAATCTTGAGAACTATGGGTGATGGCTGACCAAAAGATAACAGATGTAGGATTCCCCTGGGCATCAAGATTTTTGGTATAGAAAGGGAAATTTTCATACTAATAATATAGCATGAGGTGATAGATGACAGAGGAATATTTGAAGACTTTCTCATTTTCTAATCTCATGAATTGGTCATGGATTTTGTCTGCTATATAAGATGCAAAGTCATACCTGACAGCAGGAGGCTGTCCAGGGGTAAAAATATACAATAATACTAGAACTAAATGGTCAAAAAATTCACTGGTATTAAAGCCCATTATAAAAGATATCATATCCAAAACAATTCTACCCTCCTCAGTGAAAAAAGCATGCACATAAGGGGGAGGGCCATTAGGCTGATGATCAGGAAACATAAAGGTCTGACAGATGTGGCTTAGTTCTTCATGGGATAGTTTTGTAGATTTCTCAAGAAGGTCTCCCGGGGATAGGGGAGTGAGGGCTTGATCAGGCTGAAAATGAAGCATCTCATTGATTGACTGAGCCATAATTGGGAAAAGGACGTCTTGGTTTGGGGATAAGACTGCTCTCTGGTTAGGATCATAATTGGCATGGAAAAGATGAATTATTTCAGGGAAAATATGAACATAGGGAAAGAGGTATCGGGGAAGATTAGATTACCATAACCCAATTGTATCCAAGCCATTCAAATAATTGTCTCTGCAGCAACAAAAAATTCGAAGAGGGCTTTCAGTAAAACTCAGGTCTTTGATTTGGAAATCCCTGTCGACTAATGATAAATAATCCAGGTCTCTGTGAGGGGCGTTCAATGGGGCGACGTTTAAAACCACAGGAACTTCCACTTTTGGTTCTTGTGTGTTCAAAAATGGAAATTTGGCTTATGGTGAAAGATTGAGCAAAATTACAGATTTCGACGGGAGAAACAGGTACAATTGCAGGTTGGGAAATCAATTACAGTTTTTCGAGATTAAGGAATGAACTAGCAATCAATTTTTTAACTTTGTTTCAATAAAAGAAAGAGGAAAACCGAGTTTCTTACAGAGTTCAGTGGGTTTTTAGGGTAAATACCTGTTTTTTGGAGAAAAGAACATTTCGAACAGATGCAGGTGAGTGCGGATAATCTTCTGAGAGGCTCGACTGCAATTTTATTTGACAGGATAAAGGTTGGCAGACTTCAGAAATTTGAAATTCAAATTTTCTGTGTGGAGGGTGTATTCGTTCAGTTCGTGCAGAATAATGAAAACGACAATTTTTTATTTATTTATTGGAAAACTCAAACGGGGGGGAATTTTTATTATTTTAATGACTGACGTCATTCTGTACGGGAGGCGAGTCACGGGGGGGAAAAGTGGTAAGCGGTTATTTCCACACCACTTATGGGTGAAGGCAGTTTCGGGCGGATGGGCAGCAAAGCGATACAGAGATTGACACGTAGCATACACTATTTGAAAACCACTTTTCATTTCGCACGTGAATTTTGGGATGGGGGATGGACAGCGGAATCGATGCGAGCCATTGATCTTGGGCGGATCGATCCAACAGTTGACAAGATATGGAGTTGACAGATATTTAATGGGCGGCACTGACATGATTTAATAAGAATTAATCATTTCGGGAGGCGTTTGATTGGAGGGTTCGGTTATTAATTAATCTTAATGATTAATTAATCCCGTATGGAAAAAATGGTCGAGAAATGTTAAATGTGAGGGATGATATTTCAAAGTTTAGTTTTAATTAAACTTTGTGTTTATTTTCTGTTTTAAACATATATACATATGTTTAAACCTTTTTCGTATATTTTTAATATATGGTGATTAAATCAATCTGATTTATTACCATAGGGGGTGGGAATAGATTTAATGTTATATTTTAGCCAAAAGGGAACATATTGTGGGTTTTTGATTTGAATAAGTTGGAATAAAATACTTTTGGCTAAAATAGCTATAATACATGGGTTTTGGGAATATTATTACAAAAGGATTTATATATAATAGGAAAAGGTGATTTTCATAGGGATTTAATAGATAAATTAGAATTAATATGACAAGGGACAATGTAAACTCTTAATACTTAATTATAACCAAGAAAGTGAGAATTCAAAAGCAAATATTGTTGTTATACTTTCATCACTTAGACTTAGAATAAAAAGTGATTTTCAGGGGTTTTTATGAAAAATTGAAGGATTTTCCTAAGTAAAATGGGATTTTACTTAGAAAAGATTTTGAGAGGTGAATGAATGTGATAATGGATAACTTCAAGTACTTAGGTCTTTTTCAATTATTGGGCCGAGGGTCCGGTCCCTCCAGAAGTCAAGGAAATGCCTTGAGTCCCTCTAATCTTCAAATTCCTTAGCACTTAGGGGAAATTAGTAAAATATTTAAGGAAAAATGAAGGGGAAGTTAATAATATTGACTTTGCTCTGCTGTGAACTTTTTCCAATGTAGTATCTGCCTTTGTACTTTGTGATGAAAGTAAAAATTGAAAACATTTAGAACCATCATTCATCAGATGTAATTCTGCAACAACATCTACCTACCCTACTTACTTACCCTACCATTTTCTCTTCTTTATTAGGGTGCACTTAGACTGGAAAACCCTTTTCAATCTTATTTTTCTTTTACATGGAAAATCTATCTATTTCTACACTTATTACATCCAAGGGCTCATATTAAACTGTTGAGCACCTTTTATTAACTCTACCTATCTACTTATCTGCCAAGATTAAACTGTTTGGTCAGATATTTATTCTCTATTCTACAACATGAAATTGAAAAATGAATAAGTCAAGTTTAAACAGTTTGACTCTTCATAAATTGTGGCAAAATTTTGACAAGCTGCACACAATTTTGTTTATTACAAAAAATGAAATAGTAGTGGCATTTAGACTTGCACACTTTCCTGGTCTATTTTTGTTTGGGGTTCATTTCTTTCATTTTTTTTTTGACCATTTTATTCTTTTCACCCTTTGATTTCTCTTTTAGGGTATACCCTCTTTACATTTTTTAAATTTTTTGATTTTTTAAGAATATGGAACACCTTTGCACCAGAAAAAGATTTGAACATATTGCATAGTTCAATAAATCAATCATGAAAAATGACACCTATTGGTATAGGAGTCTAACGTTGGCTCCACTTGGGGATGGCTTTTCCTAGTGAAAAGTCAAGAACAACAGGTCAGATGCCTTAAAATTCCTTTAACTGAACCATGAAATCTTCTTTTTCTAGTGGCTTTATTGTATATATGATAGTGAAACTTCTGAAGCTTAGGGCCTTCACTTCGGGCTTCAACTCCAACAAGTCACCATCCAATCAAAACTGATGCATTAGAAAGGATATAATATGTACATGTTAGAAAAAATCAGAACATCCTAGTAAATGGGATCAAAATAGTGCTTTAGTATTCGACCATTGACTAGTCCTTCCTCAGTTTTTGAACAACCCAAATTCTTCAAAAAATATGTGCTATTTCCCTGTAAAGCATGAATGATGTAAGGTCCTTTCCATAAGAAATAAAATTTACCATGTTTTCCTTTATCTTCCCTTCTGGAATCCCATCTTAAAACTTTATCTCCTATTTGAAAATCTTCTGCTTTAGTCCTTTTGTCAAACATTTTCTTTAACTTTTCCTACAGGACTTGGGATTGTTGATACACTTCTTCTCTGGTCTGCTGCAAGCGAATTGTTTGGTTTATTCTTCTCTGAATATCATTTGGTTCTACTTGAGCCTCTTAAAGTAATTTCATAACAGGAATTCCTAAGGATGATGGAAATCTAGCCTCAATACCATAAACTAATTCATATGGACTGGTCCCAATTGATTTCTTAGTTGTAAGTCTGTCTGCCCACAATGCATTGGTAAGTTTCTTATGCCAATTCTTTTTATTCTCTTCCAATAATTTTTTAATGATATTAATAAGGCTTTTATTGGAAGATTTAGCCAGTCCATTACCATGAGGATAATAGGCTGTTGAATGGCCTAAAGTTATGTGATATTTATTGCAGAAACTAATCATTTTCTTAGACTTAAAAGCAACAGCATTATCAGTTATAATTTTCTCTAGACAGCCAAATCTTGAAAGTATATTGGTTTCTAAGAACCCTATAATTACATAATCATTGGCTTGTCTGCATGGGATAGCTTCAATCCATTTAGTAAAGTAATCTGTGGCAATGAGGATCCATCTGTGTTGCCCAGAAGAAGGGGGATGGATTTATCCAATAAAATCCAAGCCCCATTGCTGAAAGGGTCTCTCGGTGGAAATTGGTTTTAATGGTAAAGGTAACAATTTTCTCTTGCCCTCGAAGATCTGACACTTATGACAAGTAGTTACAAATTTCTTAACATCTGAAAACAAAGTTGGCCAGTAAAAACCAGCCCTTAATATCTTATCTGCAGTTGACTTCTAGTAGAGGTGTCCACCACAATATCCTGCATGAAATTCATTAGGAGCCTTATCAGTTTCATCTTTCAATAAACAATTTAATAGAATTCCATCATGATTCTTCCAAAAAAGAGCACTATCTAAAATAAAATACTTTAAAGATGTCATTTTAAGAACCTTTGTTTCGTTCTGGATAACCCTGGAGGAGCTTGCAGGTTTAACAAAACATAAATGATATCAGTGTACCAGGGTGAGTCTAAAAAGGCCTGACTGATCTCTGGAGTTGCCATCTCCTGTTCGTCATCCAGTTCATTAATATCCAGGGCTTGACAATTTGTTTCAGTCATGAGTTGAGCCAAACCTTGTCCTTTTATGAGTTTTGTAGGTCTTATTTCAATATCATATTCTAATATGGTAGCTATCCATTTACCTTTCTTGCCTTCAATTCCATCTTGAGTTAAGATGTCTTTAACGACAACATTAGGTACATAAGCTATCACATGAGAATACAATATATAAACTCTGAAATCTTTAATTGCTTTCACAAGTGAAAAAGCTCGTTTCTCCATGATATTATATTTCAATGATGCATCTCTAAGTGCTTTACTAAAAAAATCTATTGGTTTTTCACATCCTTGATCATCTTTTTGTAGTAAACAACTGCAATTGTGTGTTCAGAAGCAAATGAAAAAATTATGAAATCTCTATCAAATTTTGGACTGGTAAGAACTGGTGTTCTGGTTAAAGCCATTTTGATTTCTTCAAATGATTGCTTGGCTTCTACAGTCCAGTCAATACTTGAATCCTTTCTTAACATGTTAGTAAGCAGTCTAAGTAATTCAGCTAAACTAGAAATGAATCTTCTCAAAAAATTGATCTTTCCTATGAAAGCTTGAAGTTCTTTAATATTCCTGGGATGAGGTATCTGCAAAATGGTTTGTATTCTTTCATGATCAATTCTAATGCCATCTTTAGAAATAATGTGACCTAGGAGCTTTCCTTCTTCAAGACCAAACAACGATTTTTTCGGATTTAAAGAAATACCATACTTTCTGCATTTTAAAAATACTTGTCTTAGATGATCTAAATGTTCCTGATCTATCTTGGAAAAAATGGTTAAATCATCTAGATAAATAACCATAAAATCATGAATTTCTTTGGCGAATGCAATATCCATTGCTCTTTGAAAGGTTGCCCCTGCATTTTTGAGTCCAAATGGCATCTTAACATATTTAAAAGTACCCCATGGTGTTGTAAATGCTATTTTATCTTGATCATCAGGATGAACCAGAATCTGGTTATACCCTGAAAATCCATCCAGAAGAGAAATCCTTGAAGATCCTACTACCCTTTGTAAGATATGGTCCATTTTAGGCAAAGGATAGTTATCTTTTAAAGAAAATTTGTTCAAATTTCTCAAATTGACACATATTCTAATCTCTCCAATATTTTTTCTTGTTGGTACTAGATTAGAAACCCATTCAAAGAACCTAATAGGAGCTATAATTCCTGCTTCATAGATTCTTTTAATTTCTTTCTCAATTGAAGGTAGTAAAACAGGGTTGATCCTTCTAAGTTTCTGCTTGAATGGTTTCTGATCTAGTTTCAAAGGTATTGTATGTTGAATGATTGATGTATCATATGATTTGAGATCTTCATAACTCCAGACAAAAACATCCTGGAATTCTTTTAAAATTTCAACATATTTAACCTTCTGATCTTCTGGCAGAGATTTAGATAGTTTAACCATCTTGGGATTTCCTTCAGTTCCCAAATTGACTTCTTCAATATTAGCTTTTAAAGGTTCCATTTTGGGTTTTAGTGGAATGTCATTTGAGTCAAAAAGATCTTCCAAAGGAGTTAATCCTTTGGGTAAATGATTATCTTTCAGATTAATAATTTAAGATTCATCTTCTATAATCTCATCGAATTCCATTTGTTTCAAATCTTGCATATCTTTTTTAGTGAATTTGGTTGGGTGAAGCATGTGAATTGTAGTCTCTTCTGAAATATCCTTTTCTTGTTCATCTGGTTGATCAGATTCATTGATTGTTGTGTCTTCATTTATACTACTGTTAGAGAACTCATTTTCTAAGGTCAAAAAATTATTGATCTGATTATTATTTACAAACACTTGCCAATTCATGAGACTGTCTGGTATAGCAGGTCTATGTCTAATCTCAGCTGTGAATTGATGATTAGGTCCAAAAGGTAATTTACAGGTGCTAGCGAACATTGCAAGACTGTAAGCATGCAAATTTTGTTTTCTAGGAATTTTGGCAAGTTGAGCTTGTAGGAAAGTGTTGAGAATTTCCACAACTGTTCCTCTGTATTCTCTTAGTCTGGGGTCTTTTGTTGAACATTCACCATTAATCTGTTGAATAATTAACTCAGAGTCTCCTATGATTGATACTCTAATCGCTCATAACTTTTTGACATGTTTAAGCCCTAGCAAAAGAGCTTCATACTCTGCCATATTATTAGTGCATCTAAAGTTCAACCTATAATCATGGCCTTCAGTGTGATCATTTTCAACATTATGTATCCAAATTCCAACTCCTACTCCTAACTTATTTACTGAACCATCAAATTCTAAATGCCACAGAATTTCATGTTCATAATCTTCATTAACTGTTTTAACATGTTTCTTAACAGGAAGAGCTGGTTTTTTAGTTTTTTCTGGTGTCTCTTGAATGTCTGATGTTTCTTTGTTTTCGGAAATTTCTTTGATTTGAATGGTAGATTTATTTGCAGTTTCTGTTTCTGGTGCTTCTATTTTAGTAGGAAGGTCAGATTCAGCATTATAAAGGATGAATGAGTCCATATCAGAATTTACTAAATAGACAGGGAAGATTTTAGGCTTCTTATGGCTACTGACTAAATATTTCATCAAGGTCTCTCTGTATAGTCTTTTAGGTTGACCAAATACTGAAATTGTAGCATATGACATATCTAATTGAATAGATCCTCTGAGTTTGGCACCCCAGGATCTGGACAACAACATACCATATTTAGGAGGAATATCGGCTACTACTATATCCATCAAAACAGATTTCACAGGGTATTGCACCACAGTAACACACAGATCTTTAATCAAACCCAAACATCTTACTTGACTTGAATCAAAAGAAAAAAGATCTTTATATGGTCTGGTAATGTCAAGGTTTAGTCTTTCCATCACAGCTTCGGGCATTAAATTATGGGATGCTCCAGAATCAAGCGTGGCGTTATGAAGTATTTTGTCATGAACATTCAAACTCACATAAAATGGAGGAGTTCCTCCACTTTCTGGTTTACCATTTACCTCATGGCCAAAAAGGAGTTTGGGTTGATCATCAAAAGCATTTACTGAATCATCCATTATAGTAATGTTAAGGGATCTGCTGATTTGACTTCTATAGACATCATGTTTAGCCAATTCTTCTAATGGAACAACTATCTTTATTTTGCCTATTTCAGCCTCTAGATTGAAAGGTTTTTCTGTTTGAGCTCTAGTGTTTTGGACAGTTGGGTTTTCTCTGTTTTTTGAGTCTTCAGTGTTTTTATCTTTTTCATGGGTGGGATTATGAGTTGAAGGTGTTTCTAAATTAACTTCTGCTAGTTCTTCTACGTTTCCTACAGGAGGAGAATTATTAGAAAGTAATTCATTATTTTGTTGGTTATCAGACACATCTTCAATTATTGGATTTGCGAGGTTAGGACTTGTTCTAGACATAATTTGTACAGGAGGAGTGTTAGTTTTACCTTTGATGTTTTGTTTTGCAGCTTTCTGTTTTCTATTCTCTGTCACATCAATCCGTCTACTTCTCAAATTGTATTGTTTATGAACCTCATAAATTGTTGTGTCATATCCTTCTTTGAAATCAAAAGTTTCTCCTGAATGAGTTTGAAATGTTTCAAGAATATGATTTTCTTGATCTTCTTGAGATAGGAAAACTTCTGGTTAATTTTTGTTCTCAGTCACATTATTTATTTCAAAATCCTCAGTAGGTTCCTCAGAAGATGAACCTTCAACAAAATTTTCTTGGAATGGTGGCCTGATGTTTTGGTCAGGAACATTTTTCCCAGTATTTTGGTTCTGATTTCTTCTGAAGTTTGGGTTCCTAACAACATTTTGATTATCACCAGAAGAATTTCTTTTGATTGTCTCTACTCTATCTCCCAGTATTTCCATACCTTTAATAATTGCATTCAGCTTTCTTTCAAAAGCTGAAGGCTCTTCGTGTATAGGCATCCTTCTTTCGGCTCTAGCTTTGGCTCGTTTTTCTATGAGGTTAGCTTCAACACTAACCACTATGCTCTGCATCTCTTCTAGGGTTTGGGGAGCTCTTTCCCTAAGTGACTATGCTATGTCAAAGTCAAAACCATCAGGTAATTTAACCAGTACTGAATCCGGAGGGGGTCTAAGGTTTTGAGGGATAGCGTTATAGGCTTCGTTAAATTTGATGATATAATCTTGCACTACTTCATTAGGTCCTCTTTTTAATTTTCCAAAGTCAGATAGGATCTAAAGAGGGTCTTTCTTCTTCTCCCATCTATTTAAAAATGACCTATATAGGGCTGGTAAGTCAGCAACACTATTCGGAGCAAGAGCCCTAAACCACGTCCTGACTTCCCCAGTAAGACTTTGGACAAAAATTCTCATTCGAACATCATCAGCGTCAATTTCATAAAATTCAAAGTAATCAGTCATCCTTTTGGTATGTTTTTGAGCAGTATAAGTACCAGAACCATCAAAAGGGGTGATATTACTCTGATAGTCTGGAGGCAAAGCAGCAGGGTTGCCTGGCAACCTTAACAAAGCATATCTATTGGCCATTGGAAGGTGTAATGGAATAACAGGTGATGATGGTCTGGAAGGAGTGGGTGGAGGAGTAGAAGGAGTGACTTGTGTTTGAGAAGTTTGGAGAAAAGCAGCTGAACTTGGGGAAACTGTAGTAATTACAGAAGTGTTTGAAGTTTCTTCAAAGGTCTGTTCAGATTGAATGGAATTTTGTAAATGTCTGTCAAGATGTAATGAAACAAATCTCAATTGTAAATCTTCAAAAAACAATGGGTCTGAAACTAGTCTGGATAATTCAGTTTCAGAAAAATTCACAAATAAAGATGTTTCAAATCGCTCATCAAAAGGTATTTCATCAAAATATATAATCTTCATAGGACAGGATGCTGATCTAGAAAGAGCTCGGGAACTTCCAGAAATTTCTTGACTTCCTCTTTCAGAGCTCTCTTGACTTTCTTGTCTTCTAAGAATCCTAGGAATCAGATTTGGATTATCGAATACCGGAGGTGGGTTTGGATCAGGATTTGACCTAGTATAACGAGTTATTTTTGAAGCCAGTTTTCCTAGTAATGTTTCTTTTTGGTTTTTTGTTTTGAATAAAATGAAAGTATAAATTCGACAAACTCTTTAAGAAATTTAAGATTTTGGATTAAAATTTTCTCAAAGATTTATTGAACTAGAGAGTTTGATTGAATGTTTGGAACTAACGTTCAGTTATTTAAGCTAAACCAGAGATATACTGAAGAAGCATTTATTTACTATGCAATTGCGGAGCAAAAGAATTTCAAAGGCTATCTAGATGATCTTCAGACTCTGTCTATAGCTTATAAGAAAAAAATATTGACAATAAAGATATTCAGATCCCCAGTATGGTCGCCACTATGTTATCACTCAGATTTTCCTTGAAGTTGTGGAAAAGGAAAGTAAATCTGAGGTAACCACAAACCAACCTTCAGATACATAATCTAGCCAATTTTTATCCAGAGAGGGCTCTCTCTTTAAAATTTAGCTTTGTTCTTAGAAAATATTAGGCTAGTTATAAGTCCAAGAGTTTTTTTGAATTTAAATGGTGGAATCTGCCAACTAAGGGTACGATTGAGTATTTCAGGCCATTTGGCTATGGAGTCGAAAGGATGGCTTTACTGGATTAATTTTTTACACCAAAGATGGATTTGCAGGGCAAGATAGCCAAACAGAGAACAATTTTAGATATTAAAGTGAATGGAATGGATTTTTAAGGGATGAAAGGCAATTAAGAATCTTTCAACATGTTCAAAGAAAGAAAGTGAATGATTACCAATAAAGAGTAGTTAAGAATTATTTACTATAGTAATCAAAATGTTTAAACCAGCGAAACAAGAGCAATCAATAATTCATTGTTTATAACCAGTTTAGAAGAAAACAATTAAAATAATTACAATTGAAATGAGAGTACACTTAAGCAAGTTCTGATTTATTCTTTTTTGTCAATTATTCAGAAATGGAACACAATGATATTATAAACAGATATAAAACTTAAAACATAGGATAGAAATGACTTATTGAACTATAGTCTGACACATGAATCCTGCAAAAAGCCTTGAGCTTCAATTCATCGTCCAGAAATCCACAAAGAAATTTCTCCAAAGCACTTTTATTCCAAAAATTCAATGTTACAGCAAAGTAGAAGAATCCACCCTCAATAAGTCAATTGAGGGCTTATTTATACAAAAAATGATACAAAATATCTCTTAACAAAACGAGATATAATCTAAGATGAGTCATAAATAAGTTACAATAAAGATAGAGACAGATGGTCTCATGGATAAGACAAGAAGTAACTGATGTTGTGTTGTTCCCTCATTTCGAGAATGTGTTGGAGGCTGGACCTATATTTGGGCTCATTGTTGTCTTCTTCAGTAATTTTGTGCTAACTGACGTGCTTCACTGATACTCTTTGTTTTTACTGATACACTTTCAACTGAACTAATACTCTTTGACCTTTGTTTTTTCCTTTATCCCTTATACTATGGTAAATAGGAAAAATTTCAAATAAAGATAAATTTTACAAAATTTCCAACAAGTCTTCCCACCATTTATCTTATGCTATTTTTGTCCGTTGAAGCTTCCTCAACGTTTCATCAGCCTCAGTATATCTAAAAAAATTAGGCTGGTTAGGAAACAAATGCCTTACTTCATGTTCTAGATAAAACAAATTCTCTAATCTGTCATGAAGATTCCTTCTTGTAGGTAATGTTGCTTGTGATGAACTGGCTGAGGAATTGGCAAGATTGTGAGCATGTATGTCCAATTTCCTAACATAATTTTCCAGGTCCATTATTTTATCTTCTGACATCATAGGGCTAGGCAAACCTTTATTCAATAAAACATCAAATCTTTTTCTGAAATCAAGGATTTTAGTTTGTAAGTCAAAGCATCTTCTTTCTAAATTCTGCATAAGATTTCTCTTAGTAAAAACACTTTTTATCTCCCAGATATTTGTAGTTCTGTCTTGAATACCTATATCTGCAAGTTGCTGTCTGGTTTGAGTGTTCAGAAATTGTATAAGCTGATTGGCTTCCTCAGGCCTATTTCCTAATTCTGCTTGTGTGTTTTCAACTTCATCCAGAGCTTCTCTGACCAAATCATTATGCTCGTACATTATCTGAATTGAAGACCATATGTCTTTTATTGACTGGATAATATTCTCCCAAAGAATTTCATTTATTTCTCTCAAAGGCTTCTCCAATGTGAGATCCTTTTCTAATGCTTTAACCAATTTTTCTAATCTCTTGATTTCTCTTGATTTGTCAGCAACACTCATTTTTGAAAGATCATATTTTTGTTCTAAATTGACAAGTTGTAACTTTGTGTGCTGAAGTTCAGTTACTTGAAGTTTCAATTCATCCATTTGTTTTACTAATTGTTCTGAACTCAAATTCAAAGTGTGTACCTGTGATGACTCTATTGGCTGACCTGTTTGCTGTGTACCTGTAATTACCTCTATTGCAGATGCTGGAAGAGAAGATTGTTTGTCTTTCAATGCTTGCTCCAGTTCTTTTTCTGTTTCAACCAATTGCTCATTCATTTTTAATAGCAACTCCATCATTTCTTCTTCAGAATTTTTCTTTATTATTTCTTCAGTTTGAGGATATCTGGAGGCTGGAAATTTCAACTGCTTTCTCAAAGAAGCAATGTCATCAAATTTTTTCTTTATTAATGTTTCTATGCCTTTAACATCCTTTGGATTGTGTCCCAAACCAATTATTATTTCTTCCAATGTTTTTATTCTGTTATCTTTGGCTTGAGAAGAAGCCTTTTCAATATACAATTGTGTACTGGTGTTCTCCAAAGAGTCCTGTAACTTGTGAGTTGCCATTGCCTTATATGTCAAAGTAGAGTAGATCATTTCCCCAGTCTGCTTATGCAACTCAATCTGATCTAAAGGATGGATGTCTTTTGCTAGGACTTCAAAGTTTGTCCTAATGTAATCAGCAGCTATTTGGGGTTGTTGCACCTTGGGTTTGAAATGGCTCATTAAAATTTTTCCCTGTTGGATGTCAAAAGATGACATTAGTCTTTCTTGATTCTTTGGAGCCATTTTCAGATATCGATTATATAATTTCATTTTCAGTGGATCATTCCTAGCCTTAATATTGATAAATGTCTTCTTTATATCTCCTGTATCTTTGACTGGTGTTTTGAAAGAAGATATTTCCATACTCTGTTGCTTCTGAAGGTTTTCCCTTTGGGAGGTAGTAGACGCCCCACTGACTATATCTATTTTCTGACTGCCTGATTGTCCTTGTCCTTGACTGTAAGAAATTTCTTGAAATGATTCAACTTCTGGAAGAGGATTCAATCTCTGCCTTTTAGTATAATGCTGCTCTGTAGATCTATCACTAGGGGTGGATGTTTCAGCTTCTCTCTTTTTCCCTTTTTCCATATTAAGAGGAGTTTGGAGATTGGCAATTTCTGCCTCATTGATCTGAACTGGAGTGATTTGTGCCTGACCTTGTTCTTTGGATGTCTCTGGTTGCTCTGTAATTGTGAACTTTTCAATTACTTGTATGTCCAGTTCTTTTTCTTTTCCTTTTGATTCTACTGCAATGTTTTCTTGTAACTCCTGCTGAATAATCCCAGTTGAGGAAGGGCCAACTTCTGATCTTGGTACCTGTACAAAAGAGTCTAGGTCAAGCATCTTCTCAGGATATTTCATAACATTTCTTATATTGACCTGCTCAATATCATGCTCTATCAATGTGCCTTCTATCCATTCATCTGTGTTAGCATATTTTTCAATCTCTGGAATTCTCTGATGGATGTATGGTGATGATTTATTTTTCATTCTTTTATCACAAATGAAGTTGAGTGGGTCATAAGGTGCCGAATAGAAACTCTTCTGTAATCTGAAACAGTCTTGTAATATCTTTTCAGCTTCCTCCCCTCCATCCCTAGAGTTATAGATAAACGGACCTAATTGACTTTTGATCCGAAGTTGAGCCTTCTTCTTTGCATTAAAAAAATGAATTATATCAGAGTTATTCATTTGCCTAAAGTATTCTAATGCAAAGAGTCTCATGGGGACATATTTTGGTAATTTAAATGGACATAATTCACATCCATATATCCTAACTTCTGTGTGATTTTGGTACAAGTACCAATCACCAATCTTGTATTGTTTTGATAGCTGTAGAGTTTTCTTGATTTCATTACTGATTCTGGGAGGAGAAATTCCAGTTAACAAAGTGCTTGCTGGTTGTACAAACAGATCAATAAACTCTTTATAGGAATAAGGATAATCTTGAGAACTATGGGTGATGGCTGACCAAAAGATAACAGATGTAGGATTCCCCTGGGCATCAAGCTTTTTGGTATAGAAAGGAAAAATTGTAGACTGATAATATAACATGAGGTGATAGATGACAGAGGAATATTTGAAGACTTTCTCATTTTCTAATCTCATGAATTGGTCATGGATTTTGTCTGCTACATAAGATGCAAAGTCATACCTGACAGTAAGAGGTTGTTTAGGGGTAAAAATAGACAATAATACTAGAACTAAATGGTCAAGAAATTCACTGGTATTAAAGCCCATTATAAAAGATATCATATCCAAAACAAGTCTACCCTCCTCAGTGAAAAAAGAATGCACATAAGGGGGAGGGCCATTAGGCTGATGATCAGGCAACATAAAGGTCTGACAGATGTGGCTTAGTTCTTCATGGGATAGTTTTGTAGATTTCTCAAGAAGGTCTCCCAGGGACAAGGGAGTGAGGGCTTGATCAGGTTTAAAATGAAGCATCTCATTGATTGACTGAGCCGTAATTGGGAAAAGGACATCTTGGTTTTGGGATAAGACTGCTCTCTGGTTAGGATCATAATTGGCATGGCAAAGATGGATTATTTCAGGGAAAATATGAACAGAGGGAAAGAGGTATACGGGAAGATTAGATTCCCATAACCCAATTGTATCCAAGCCATTCAAATAATTGTCTCTACAGCGAAAAAAAATTTGAAGAGGACTTTCAGTAAAACTCAGGTCTTTGATTTGGTAATCCCTATCGACTAATGATAAATAATCCAGGTCTCTGTGAGGGGCGTTCAATGGGGTGACGTTTAAAGTCACAAGAACTTCCATTTTTGGTTCTTGTGTGTTACAAAATGGAAATTTGGCTTATGGTGAAAAATTGAGCAAAATTACAGGTTTCGACAGGAGAAACAGGTACAATTGCAGGTTGGGAAATCAATTACAGTTCTTCAAGAATAAGGAATGAACTAGCAATCAGTTTTTTAACTCTGTTTTAGTAAAAGAAAGAGGAAAACCGAGTTTCTTACAGAGTTCAGTGCGTTGTTAGGGTAAATACCTGTTTTTTGGAGAAAATAACGTTTCGAACAGATGCGGGTGAGTGCAGATAATCTTCTGAGAGGCTCGACCGCAATTTGCTTTGACAGGATAAAGGTTGGCAAACTTTGAAAATTTGAAACTCAAATTTTCTGCGTGGAGGGTGTATTTGTTCAGTTCGTGCAGAATAATGAAAAAGATAAAAAAAAAATTGTTTTATTGGCAAAGTCAAACGGGGGGGAATTTTTATTATTTTAATGACTGACGTCATTCTGTACGGGAGGCGAGTCACGGGGGGGGAAAGTGGTAAGAGTTTTTTTCCGCACCACCTATGGGCGAAGGCAGTTTCGGGCAGATGGGAAGCGAAGCGATATAGAGATTGACACGTAGCATACACTATTTGAAAACCACTTTTCATTTCGCGCATTAATTTTCGGATGGGGGATAGCCAGCGGAATCGATGCGAGCCATTGATCTTGGGCGGATCGATCCAACGGTTGACAAGATATGGAGTTGAAGGATATTTAATGGGCAGGACTGACATGATTTAATAAGAATTAATCATTTCGGGAGGCGTTTGATTGAAGGGTTCGGTTATTAATTAATCTTAAGGATTGGAAAAAATGGTCGGGAAATGTTAAATGCGAGGGATGATATTTCAAAGTTTAGTTTTAATTAAACTTTGGGTTTATTTTCTGTTTTAAACATATATACATATGTTTAAACCTTTTTCGTATATTTTTAATATATGGTGATTAAATCAATGTGATTTATTACCATAGGGGGCGGGAATAGATTTAATGTTATATTTTAGCCAAAAGGGAACATATTTTGGGTTTTTGATTTGAATAAGTTGGAATAAAATACTTTTGGCTAAAATAGCTATAATACATGGGTTTTGGGAATATTATTAGAAAAGGATTTATATATAATAGGAAAAGGTGATTTTCATAGGGAGTTAATAGATAAATTAGAGTTAATATCACAAGGGACAATGTAAACTCTTAATACTTAATTATAACCAAGAAAGTGAGAATTCAAAAGTAAATATTATTGTTATACTTTCATCACTTAGACTTAGAATAAAAATTGATTTTTCAGGGTTTTTTATGAAAAATTGAAGGATTTTCCTAAGTAAAATGGGATTTTACTTAGAAAATATTTTGAGAGGTGAATGAATGTGATAATGGATAACCTCAAGTACTTAGGTCTTTTTCAATTATTGGGCCGAGGGTCTGGTCCCTCCAGAAGTCAAGGAAATGCCTTGAGTCCCCCTAATCTTCAAATTCCTTAGCACTTAGGGGAAATTAGTAAAATATTTAAGGAAAAATGAAGGGGAAGTTAATAATCTTGACTTTGCTCTGCTGTGAACTTTTTCCAATGTAGTATCTGCCTTTGTACTTTGTGATGAAAGTAAAAATTGAAAACATTTAGAACCATCATTCATCAGATGTAATTCTACAACAACATCTACCTACCCTACTTACTTACCCTACCATTTTCTCTTCTTTATTAGGGTGCACTTAGACTGGCAAACCCTTTTCAATCTTACTTTTCTTTTACATGGCAAATCTATCTATTTCTACACTTATTACATCCAAGGGCTCATATTAAACTATTGAGCACCTTTTATTAACTCTACCTATCTACTTATCTGCCAAGATTAAACTGTTTGGTTAGATATTTATTCTCTATTCTACAACATGAAATTGAAAATGAATGAGTCAAGTTTAAACAGTTTGACTCTTCATAAATTGTGGCAAAAGTTTGACAAGCTGCACACAATTTTGTTTATTACAAAAAATGAAATAGTAGTGGCATTTAGACTTGCACACTTTCCTGGTCTATTTTTGTTTGGGGTTCATTTCTTTCATTTTTTTTTTGACATTTTTATTCTTTTCACCCTTTGATCTTTCTTTTAGGGTATACCCTCTTTACATTTTTTAAATTTTTGTTTTTTTAAGAATATGGAACACCTTTGCACCAGAAAAAGGTTTGAACATATTGCATAGTTCAATAATTCAATCATGAAAAATGACACCTATTGGTATAGGAGTCTAACAGGATCTATATGAATATCATGAGAGCTTGATATAGCCTTTTATTAAACGTCTTTTGTTGGTACTTTCAGCCATGACTCTAACACAGAAGTTCTACAATAATTGAGAACCACATCAACACTCGACTATGACCATGGTGTCTTACTAAAACACCTTATGGTGCTACCCCTACTAAACTTGGGAAAAGTCCACTCCAAAGGGTTCCTCACCCTCCTACATTTCCCATATCAGAATAGGAAATTTCAAGTGCATGTGTGAAGGCACTCCTACATCCACTTCGACTGAGGACCTAAAATGAACTCCTAAAATGGCTTCACCTCTCCTTCCACATGCCAATGGTTCTAGACTTTGAAGCAAGTCTACATGCAGCTCCATGGAACTACGCAAGGGATTTCAGGACTTATCCAGTAATGCTAGGAAGCATGTTGAAGACCTCCAAATAATTTAACTACCAACAATGACATTCTACCATCAGTGACAGTTCCCCTACGGAAAGAATGCAAGCTTATGATAATGCATGGTTGAGAGGTCACTTAAACAAAGATCATAAGGCTTGAATGGGATTCAAATAGGAACAAATTTCTCGACGTTAGCACAATGCCTAAATTTTTTATTCACAACCTTGTAAATAAGTGAACATATGTACATGTGTGTACACAAACCCTGCTAATAAATAAGCCTCTTATAAAATCATGTATATTAATGGAAAAGGTTTATTTTTAATCCCAATGCTACCTAGATTCAACCAGACTCTCATGGAACGTTCCACTGCTTCTAATGTATTATAATGTTTGTGTGTTATTTTCATTTTTCCTATTTTTCAACATAGTTATACATTTACTATAGAATAAGATTCCATTTCAGGGATATATCCAACATAACCCTTGTTATCATGTAAATCATTATACATTGTGTTTCTTACTATATGTTATAAACAATACCAGCATAGATTTCACACAATATTTCCTTTCCAATCCAGAAGCGTATGTTTTCTTGACCTATTTAACAACATCATTTATCTAAGAGATGCAACATTTTATATACATTATTTCATCTCAAGAATAAGTGCATTTCCAATTAAATATGTAGTCACACACTCATTAAATTAATAGCACTATTGAAGTCCATAAATCCATCTACTTCTCGAACCATAAATGCATCATACTTTCGTTAACATTAAAAAAGTATAGAAGATACTTATATTTAAATTGTGCAGGGAAACTAAGTCTAGGATAAAGACTCTCCACCAACCATAGACAAATAAAACCAATCTCACTTGCACCTTTCAACCCTGAGCCATATTCTGGAGACTGAGTGGTCTTTCTTGCTCAAACAAATGAAACACCAACTGCCAGCTGGAATAGGGACTCTAGAGGACCTCTTTCCTTAATCCCGACAAATTCTTGTTGAAGAAATCTATTTTGAGGGAATCCATGGGTTCATAACCTCAAACTTCAAGAGTAATGTCAGGGATTCGCCTCCTTCCAAGGAAGTTGGTAGTATAATGCAAATCCAAAGAATAAATTCATAAGCCTTCAGGGATGGCCTCTGTAAGAATTAACTCAAGGACTAACCTCCTCCCAAGCTATCCAGGGATCCAGGGACTAATATCTCAATGCAATATTGCCACTTAGTTGGAATATTATGTGTTTCTCTATCTTGCAGGTTAGAATAATAAATGGGGTAAAGAGACCCTTAAATCCCTTTAGTAGGAATAAAACATTCCCTATGTGAAAAGAGGTTTGAATAAGATGGCCAAATAAACCTCCCTTGGTGTGAAAAGGAGGCAATGCATGAGGATTAGAACCTTGTTGACTTGGTCAAAAATGATGCTAATTGAGGAAGGAAACCAGTGGGAACATCACAGTTTTGAGGGAAGACTCTTTGCAATTAAGCAACCTCATGAATTTGTGGGGCCCAGGGTAAGGAGGCTCACCAAAGATAAAAATGAAGGGATAATAGCCATGGGAAGCATTAAAAATCTTTTCTATGTTTGAGTCTTATGACTTCTTGCATGCTTCAATTGTTTAGTTGGGTTTTCTGCACTGTTTAGTGCAAGGGGTTCTTATGCAGGAGTTCCATTCTCTTTCTTGGTTCAACTTGGCTAAGGGATTTGAGAGGGGAATTGTAAGCCACATTTCCACTATCTGACTTGGGGTCAAGTAGTCACCAACTCCTACAACGTAGTCTATTCTAGAAACTACTTCATTTCTAAAGGCGATATTGTTGTAGGGTTGAATCCCTTGATTGGGAGCTACTTTCTTGGAGAAGGAGGCCTTTTCTCTCCTAGAAGGCTAGCAGTGAGGATCTTCAGCCATTTTTGTGTATTTTCATGTATTATTCAGCCATTTCATATACAAATATGTAGTAAAATACATCATTTTATGCAGAGATGTCATTTTGTACTTCTGCTCATGTGAAACCCTTGTCGAGTTGTCTCCATTTTCTGTAAAAGAGGCTAAAACCTCCATTTTATTGGCTCTTTGATTAATGATATCTCTAGATATGTTATGAAACATATTTTTCTGTAGAAACCCTTTCAGAATTATGCTTTTTCAGGCTTCATAATTTCTATTTTGTTGAAGTCATGGGGTTTGGGTGTTTTTAAGGTGTTCTGGCATGGGGAGATATGTTTAACATAGCTATAATGATTTGTTTCTACTCCCATTTTATATTTAAGGGTTATTAAGTGTAATATAAAGGATCCAAGTCCTTTTCTTATGTTCTATAATATAAAATTCTGAAAACAACATTTTTACTCTCCATATTGCAGAAATTCCTGAAAAGGAATATTACAGTGGTATCAGAGCTCTGCTCTTGGCTCAGCTCATGGGAAAAATTTATCCATAGTATGAAGGAGAAATATATTTTAAGACTCATTCTTCAAACCATGAAAAACATTATAAGATATCTCAGGGAGATAAGGCACAAGGAAATCCCTAAGGGGTTTTACCAAGAAGCAAGCACCAACACCTCATTCTGTGTGGAATAATCAGCCACTCAGCCTTCATTACAATGCTCCACTATGCCCTCATTCTTATCTGAAGATAGGGTGGAAGAAACCCTGGGTGACTACTTTGTGGAGTATGAGTCACAATCCCAAAGATTCAACGAACACTTGAGCTTTCAAGAATTCTGTTGGATCAAGGAAGGGAGGAGATTTTGCTATCAACATAAGAGGGAAGGATGGATGTAGGAGTTAGACCTATGGTGCAGTATTGGGATATTATTCTTGCCCATATATTATGGATCACCTAAGTGCACTGCCCAGGCTTGGGAGGAGAAGTTGGATACCTATTTTCAACTCAATATAGTTTCTGAAATAGAAGTTATCAAATTAGTTGCGCTGCACTTAGAAGGGGAGGCTCATGAATGGTGGTTCCATGGAATCAATACACTAGGGCATGCTCACATAACTTCATACTCAGCCTTCTCCAAAATACTAGTAGAGATATTTGATCCAAGCGATTTGGAGGTCCACTTTATGGAGCTAACCAAGCTCAAACATAAGGGATATTTAGAAGACTATATTTTTGAGTATTTGAAACTTTTGGAAATGGTATCCAACCTCACTATGAGAAGAAGGGTATGTATGTTTATTGGGGGGATGACCGAACTATTTCATGGGTTCGTAATATCCACCAAGCCAACTACACTCCTTGAGGCTATGGAGAAAGCTAGAGATTTATGAAATGCTTTTCCCAAAGAAAAAGAATTACTGCAGTAGGAGGATTTTTCATGGCCAAAGAAATCACCTCTTGACCATGAAAAAAGGAGACTAAGGACGGAAAAAATTTTCTTCACTTTCCATAAGCCATGGGTGCCAAAACATGAGTGTGCTGCAGGAAATGCTCATTATATTGAGATTTTTTATGAAGAAGAGGATAGGGCCAACACTATGCTACCTATATAAGATTAAGAAAATACTTTTTCTCCAAGGGGAGGAGCTCTTGCAGTGTTGAGGGGTGTCCTTAAATATCTGAATTTAAGATTTAGAGGTACTATTATGGGGCAAAGAGTATCAGTGTTAGTAGACAGTGGAGCTACTCATAATTTCATTGATTCACAACTTGTAAAGAAGAGGGGCATCCATATGGAAAAAATTGAAGGATTTTCAGTATTGGTTCTAGGAGCCAGAACATTGCATTATGTTAAGTATGTCCCGGACTTGTCTATCACTATGGGGACCTACACTATGATTAACCACTTTTTTGTGGTTGATATTACTGACACCAATGTCATATTGGGAGTCCAATGGCTGATCACTCTTGGGAGAGTCACTACTGATTGGGAGACTATAGAGATGGAATGGATATGGAAGGGCGATGGTAAGTAGAAAAAGATCAAAGGGATACACACTTACCCCCCTCAGGTTGTTTTAGCCCATAAGATGGAGGTAGAATTATGCAGAGGAGACATAGAATGGGTAGTAGAGCTGCGTTTATCTGAAGTTGGAGTTCAAGATCCACTAGTACACCTGATGTGCAGGCTCTCTTGGACCGGTATTCTATAGTATTTTGGGATATTCCCCAAGGGAGACCTCCCGATAGGGAATTTGAGCACACTATTGAGTTAGAGCAAGGGATTAAAATTGTGATTAATACCCTTTATAGGCATCCCAATGATTATAGGGATGAAATTGAAAGGGCCATTCAAGAACTACTAGCCCTAGGTCATATCCGGACAAGCACTAGCCCTTTTGCATCTTCAGTGGTCTTGGTTAAGAAGTATGGCACATTGAGAATGTGCATTGACTATAGAGAACTAAACAAGAAGACCATGAAGAATATATATCCTATTCCCAAGATCGATGAGCTGATGGATGAGCTTAGAGGATCCAAATATTTCTCCAAGATTGACTTGAGGTCCGGCTATCACCAAGTCAGGGTAAGAGATCAAGGCATTCCCAAGACATCATTCAGATGTCACTATGGGAATTTTTGGTTCTTAGTAATGCCATTTGGTCTGACCAATTCCCCTGCAACATTCCAATCTTGCATGAAACACATCTTTCGTGGTCATCTAAGAAAGTTTGTATTGGTCTTCTTTGATGATATTATGATTTACAGCTGCACTTAGGAGGAACATTTGCAGCATATTGAGACAATGTTGCATATTCTCAAGGAGCAACAATTATATGCTAAACTCTCGAAATGTGAGTTTGACCTCACTGAGATTCTCTACTTAGGCCACATCATTGGGGTGGATGGAGTAAGAGTGCATGAAGAAAATATCTGAGAAATCAAGGACTGGCCTGAGCCAAGAAATGTTTCAGAGCTCCAGGGATTTGTGGGCATATGCACATATTACCAGAAATTTGTCAAAGGGTTCTCTCAACTTGTAGCACCACTTACAAACTTGATGATGAAGGGAGCTTTTAGCTGGACACCTAAAATGAAAAGGGATTTTGATAAGCTCAAAGAGGTAATGAGTAGTTTCCCAGTATTAGTTTTACCCGTTTTTTCTCAACCTTTTGTGTTAGAAATTGATGCATCAGGTGAAGGGATTGCAGAAATCTTGATGCAAGGACGACATCTTATAGCCTTTGAGAGCAGGAAGCTACTACCACATGAAAGGATATACCCTATATATGATAAAGAGATGTTGGCTATCATACGTGCCTTAGCCAAATTTCGGCAATACTTGGTGGGGAATAAATTCAAGGTGAAAACTAATCATAACAGTCTCAGATTATTTATTGAAGAAAAGCAACTCCAAGAAAGACAAAAAAAATGGGTAAGGAAAATCCAAGCTTATGATTTTGACATATAGTATGTCAAGGGGAAGAGAAATGTAGTGGTCGGTGCTCTATCTAGGAGACCAACAATGCTATCCTTGAGGCGCATGGATGCAGATTGGAAGGCTCAACTGTTGGTTGAATACTCCAAGGATAAATTTTCACGTGAGATACTTGATAGGATGATAGTTGATGAGAAATATAGAGTGATGGATGAGATCATCTATTACCGGGATCAGATCTTTTTGGCCAAGAACTCTAAGCTCAAAGAGAAGATCTTGTAAGCATCACATGATTCCCCACTTTTAGGGCATCAAGGATTCAGAAAGACTTACCGGGCCATAAGAGAGATATTCTCATGGAAGGGTCTCAAGGAGGATGTACTCCAACATGTAAATGAGTGCATATTCTGTCAGCAAAATAAGGGAGAACACACTCATCCTCCTGGATTGTTGCAGCCACTCCCCATTCCAGATGGGAAATGGGAAAGCATCTCCATGGACTGCATCACCGGTCTACCTACTGTTCAGGGTAAGAATTGTATCTTTGTAGTTGTTGATAGACTAAAAAATTATTCACACTTCTTTTCCATTTCTGCACATTATACTGCTTCATAAGTAGTTGAGCTCTTTTTTAGAGATGTGTTTAGACTCCATGGTCTCCCAAGGACCATAGTGAGTGATCGGGATAGCTGCTTCATGGGTGGCTTTCGGCAAGAAATTTTCCAATTAGTGGGGACTTAATTAACACCAAGTACCAGCTACCACCCATAGACCGATCAATAGATTGAAATATTGAACAAGTGGATAGAAGGCTACTTGAGAAGCTATGTTGCAGGGAAGCAAAAGGCATGGTTGCATTGGCTCCATTTGGGGGATTATTTTTAAAACACCACTTACCACATAGCCATTGGTATGACGCTATTTTTAGCACTCTATGGGTATGATGAACTCTCAATTTTTGATATCACGTTTGGGGAAAGCAAGGCTCCTAGAGCAAAGGAATGGATTTAGGAGAATCAAGACATACTTCGGGCCCTTAGAAACAACATTGCTACTACCCAAAATCAAGAAAAGATGTATGCACACAGTGGTTGGGTAGAGAGACAATTTGAGGTGGATGATCTAGTCTATCTTCACCTTCAGCCTTATAAAAAATCTACACTCAAGGAGAAGGGGGCTGAAAAGCTCAAACCACGTTTCTAAGGGCCATACAAAGTGGTTCGTCTAGTTGGGGAAGTTGCTATGAGCTAGAGTTTCCCGAGGGGAGCAAGATCGACAATATTTTTCATGTCTCATGCCTCAAGAAGGCCATTGGACAAAATGTAGTTTCCAACATGGACCTCCCACCTATTGATGATGAGGGTCATCTAGTCTTGCAACCTGAAGCAACTCTGGATACAAGGGAGAGGAAGCTAAGGAATAGGGTAATCAAAGAATATCGTATTCGATGGAGGAATATTTCTGATGAGGATGCCACTTGGGAGGGAGAGAAGATCCAGAACATCCTTCTTTGTTTTTTTTTTACCACAAGCAAATTTTTAGAGGGAGGACTGTAATATTCCCACTTAGTTGGAATATTATGTGTTGCTCTATTTTGCGGGTTAGAAAAATTAATGGGGTAAAGAGACCCTTAAATATATTTAGTAGGAATAAAACATTCCCTATGTGAAAAGGGGTTTGACTTGGTCAACAATGATGCTAATTGAGGAAGGAAATCAGTGGTAACATCGCAGTTTTGAGGGAAGAATCTTTGCAATGAAGCAACCTCATGAATGTGTGGGGCCCACGGTAAGGAGGCTCACCAAAGATAAAAAGGAAGGGATAGAAGGATTGGGAGGCATTCAAAATCTTGTCTATGTTTGATTCTTATGAATTCTTGCATGCTTCAGCTATTTAGCTAGGTTTGATGCACTGTTTAGTACAAGGGATTCTCATGCGGGAATTCCATTCACTTTCTTGGTTCAACTTGCTTAAGGGATCTGAGAGGGGAATTCCGAGCCATATTTCCACTATCTGACTTGGGGTCAAGAAGTAACCAACTCCTACAGCATAGTCTATTCCATAAAATACGCCATTTCTGAAGGTGATGTTGTGGTAGGGTTGAATCCCATGATTGGGAGCTAGTTTCTTGGAGAAGGAGGTGTTTTCTCTCCTAGAAAGCTAGTAGAGAGGCTCTTCAGCTATTTTTGTGTTTTTTCATGTATTATTCATCCATTTCATATATAGAGCAGTAAAATGCATCATTTTATGTAGAGATGTCATTTTGTACTTTTGTTCATGTGAAACCCTCGCTAGGTTGTCTCCATTTTCTGTAAAAGAGGCTAAAACCTCCATTTTATTGGCTCTTTGATTAATGAAATCTCCAGATCTTTTATGAAACAAATTTTTCTATAGAAACCCTTTATAAATTACATTTTTGCAGGCTTCAGAATGTGTGTTTTGCTGAAGTCATGGGGTTCGGGTGTTTTTAAGGTGTTCTGGAATGGGGAGATCTGTTTAACATAGCTATAACGATTTTTTTCCACTTACATTTTCTATGTAATGGTTATTAAGTGTAATATAAAGGATCCAAGTCCTATTTTTCTATTCTATAATATAAAATTCTGAAAACAACATTTTTACTCTCCATATTACAGAAATTCCTGAAAAGGAATATTACACTCAACCCACAGCCTCTAGGGGACCCAAGATATTGTAGGGTTGCAAATAATTCTATCTAAAAACACATATTATAAGGAACCCAATTTGTTATAGGGCTCCAAAGACTATTATCTAAACCCACAACTTCTAGGGAACCACAATACCAATCCCCTTCATGTCTCTTCACTTATCCTTGCGAGTTTCTTCCCTACTCAAAGTTAAGTATTGAATGTTGCTCCAATCACTTTTATTCCTCCATTAATGAATGACTGAATCATCCCCAAAAAAAATCCCTCTATGTTGTTACTTTTCCTTGTTATACACTAGTTCCCATCCTTGTCCTTGCTTGCTTTCTCAGTCTAGTGCTTCATAAATTTTCCTTTCCTCTTTCCTTTCTAAGGTTATAAATAACATGGGATTGTGTACCTTCCTTACATTCCATTTTAATTTAGGAAACAATACATTAAAATCATGCATCAACCAAACTTTAAAGTTTGTCTAAACAATTCAATATTTTTTCACATAAGAAAAACTCAACATCTTGAGAAAGAGACCCCCCTCTTCATCACTTGAATATGTGTCCCTTCGACTTAGTCCAATTTTTAAATTTTATATATGTAAAAATATTTACAATGATTTCATATGAGAGAACCATGGGTGGGACTGTCACAGACCCCTCCCCCCGAATGGAACATTGCCCTCGATGTTTTTTTTCTCATATGCAAAACTAGAAATAAAATGCAAACACATATTGTTTTATAGAGATTTAGACACACAAATATATATATTATTTATAGTCATTTACAAATTTTCTTAACCAGTAAATAAAAATGGATAACTACATTTTATGGAATCAACCATTTCGTAAGTTGCCTCCACTAGCCTAAAGTGCTTCCACTGCACTTTCACTTTCTCTATGTCTCAATTCCGAAGAATGAGACTCCTCTAGTCTAGAATGCACATTGGATTTGGATGTAAATCTCCATCTGGTTCCACCTATAACATAGACCAATCAATCACATGATTAGAGTCTTGCATTTATATTTTAAGGAAGGAAACATGGAGAACATCATGAAATTTTATTGTAGGTCGTAAGGTGAAGCTATAGGTCACTGGTCCAATCCTCGCAAGGATCTCAAAATTCCCACAATACCAAGGTGCCAACTTGGTACATGTCCCAATATTTAGGGAATTCTTCCTAGGTTTGATTCTCAGATAGACATGCTGCCCCAATTGTATCTCTTTCTGCACCCTATGTCGATATGCATAACTCTTTTGTGTATCATATGTGGATTTTAAATTTTGTTTTATGATCTAAACTTGTTGCTCCATTTCCTTGAGCATATAATGTCCAACAAGGAACCTGTTCACCGATTCACTGCATCTAATACGATTGTTGCAACTCCTACCATTCAACCCCTCAAATGGGGTCATATTTATGGATTCTTAGTACCCATTATTGTATTGAAATTCCACAAGTGTAAGATATTCTTCCCACTCCTTGGGATGGTGCATCACATTCATCCTTAACATATCCTAAAGGATTATGTTTTTTCCCTCCATCCTCCCATCCGTTTATGGATGATATGCTATACTGAATGCCAATTTTGTTCCCATTCCTACAAAAAATTCCTTCCAAAACTTGTAAGTGAACCTAGCATATTTGTTTCAGAAAATTTTCTTGGGAATACCCTGTAGCCTCACAATATTATTTATGAATATTTGTTCCATGTCACTAGTAGTGTTAGTGGACTCGATTGCTACACAATGAGCTATTTTTCTCAGCGTATCAACCACTACCATGATTGCATCATGATTTTTAGATGGTATAGGAAATCTCAGAATGAGATACATAGAAATTACCTCCCATTTCCATTCCAAGATGGAAATAAGCTCCAACCAACTTTCTAGATACTTGCATTCAAGCTTTACACAGTGAAATTCTATGCATTTTGCAACAAAAGAAACCACTTCATTCTTCAAATCCATCAAATAATAATATTTTTTAATGGTCTTAATGGTCTTTTGATACCTTGAATGGCCTGAATAAGCCTTATCATGGAGCTCTTTGATTATCATATTTTTTATTTAATTGGTATTTGGCACCTAAATTATGCATTTAAAACTTATTACGACATTGTTAGTGAGGTGACATTCTTCAACCTAACCACCTTGCAACAATTTTTCTTTCACTTGTTGACATTTTTCATCTTGCTTCTTAGCAAATTTTGACCCTTTATATCAGGTTTGTTTTACAAGAACTTACAAATGAAAAATGATTCACTTGAATTATTCTGCTCAAAGCTTTGGTGACCTTGTTTTGTTTTCCTTTTATTTACTTTATTTAAAAGTCAAATTCACTGAGGGTGACCAACCATCTTACTTTCCTAGCATTCAACTTTGGGTTCCCAAACAAATACATGATTCCATGATGGTCTGTCATGCGTGTAAATTTTATGTCAAGGAGATAATGCCTCAAAAATTTTAAAGAATGAATTATGGAAACCAACTGTAAATCATGGGTTACATAATTCACCTCATGTTCATTTAAATTCCTGAACTCATATCATACTACAATTACTTCCTGCATTAATACTCCACTGACACCTTCCTTCTAGGAATCTGTGCATACCATGAAATCCTTATCGGGACCTACAATTCTCAACACTGATGCATTGGTGAGCAACTTCTTTAACTGTTGAAATATTTCAGCACATTGAGTAGTCACACAAATATTTTTCCTTTTATTTGAAAAGTTATGATGGGATGGCCTATATTAAAGAAATTTCTAATAAAACTCTTGTAATCTCCTACAAATCCCATGAAATATCTAACCCCATTCACATTCTTTGGAGTTGACCAATCCATTATGGCCTTGATATTTTAAAGATCAGCTAATATCCATTCTTAGAGATAATATGCCCCAATTAATGTATTTTTAATTGGGAAGAATCACAATTACTAAGCTTTGCATAAAGCTTGGGCACCCTCAACAATTGCAACATTTCATCTAGATGATTTTCATGCTCTTCTTTAGTCCTTGAATACACTAATATGTCATCAGTAAACATAATGAAAAACCTTTAAAAATAGAGGTTCAACACATTTTTCATTAGGCACGTGAATGTGGCAGGGGAATTAGTAAGCCGAAAAGGTACCACTACTAACTCATAGTGTCCATATCTTGTCACGAACATAGTTTTATGAATTTCCTCCTCCTTGATTTTTACTTGATGGTATCCCCACCTAAAGTTGATATTCGATAAAACTGTTGCTCTCCTCAACTTATCGAAAAGAGCATCAATCCTTGGAAATGGGTATTTGTTCTTTATGGTTACATTATTTAACTCCTTGTATCCAATCCATAATCTAAGGGGTCCATATTTTTCCTTTACAAATGACACATATTTTCCCCATGGAGACATAATCGACCTTATGTAGCTCTTGTCCAACATTTCTTTTAGCTGCAATTTGAGCTCGAATAACTCGGGGGTGCTCATCTTATATGGTGCCTTGGATTCTTGTGCTACTCTAGGTACTAGCTTAATAGATAAATATATATCTCTGTGAGGAGGTAATTTAGGAAACTCCATTGGGAATACATATTCATAACATTTCAAAACATGGTAACTATTTAGCAACTCAACTTCTTGATATTTCATTCCACTATTATCTTTCTCGTCCCTAGAAAATTGCACTATGGATGATATGCATCATTTTATTTTTCTACGTATGACTTTCATGGTTGTAATCATTCTTAATAAGTAGGACAATTTTTTCCCTACAAAACCCTACTTTCTTGTTGCTCATCTAAGCATTTGATTTCCTTTCTAAGGAAATCCATCTTGTTTTTACATAGATAAAACCATTCCATTCCCAATAGTATACCATATACACCCCATGGAAATGTATTAAAGTGTGTTGTTATGGGAATTTCATTGATCTTAAATGGATAGGACCTTACCCAATGGTTGATATTCCTTTTTATTTGAGTTTCTAGTTGAACCAACCATGGTTCTAGATACAATTATCTGACTAGATTAGATTTGTCAACAAGATATGGGTTGATAAAACTATCATTATAACTTAGATAAATTAAAATGGGAATAGTTTCATCATGTGACTTACCATCCCTCTCAATGATGAATGGCCCGTGATCTCTCTAGAGATTTTCCACTACTGTAGCGATTCTTGGCATACTCCGAGATACCTCACCCACCATGCAAGCCTATTGAGAACTCTAAATATTTAGTCTAATATTTTTTTGATGTTTACAATCCCTTAGTTTTGTGGTTTTCACCATAGGTACAACATTTGAGTGGCTCTTTGCATTCAAACTTTGTCTTCCCTATTGTGGGTTGTTGCACTTTTTTCTTAACCATAGTATCTTCTACTGAGTTTGATATAAAAGAGATAGGTGCTTACCTTACCTCTTTTCTGAGCTCTTCTTAGGAAAATTATTCTTAGGTCCAGCATTGTTATTTTCCTCCCAATTTTGTTTTATTTCTAGAAAATGTTTTTCTTGCTCATAATAATGCTTCAACTTTTCAATAGCATCCTTCAAAGTCGGTGATTCAAACAACTCAATTTTGTCTTTGAATACCAGAGGAAATCCACTAATAAACCTTTGAATCTGAGCTTTCTAATCCATGTGATATGGTACACACCTCAATATCCATAGGAACTTGGTGACATATTCCTCATCTAATAATTGCCCCATCTTGAATTCATAGAACTCCTTTTCATTTCTATCATAATAATGTTCAAACAAGCATTTCTCTATGAAGTGTTTTTAAAATTTTTTCCAAGTTAACTCTTTCTCAATAATACCTCTAAAATTCTTCAAATATTCCCACCATATATTTGGATTTACTTTTAGGCTATAGGTTGTGATTCTAGCTTTCAAATTTTCAAAATAGTCATGTATCCCGAAAGACTTCTTCATACCCAACATCTAAGCTTTTGCATCGTATTCTTTCTTCATATCCCCATAAAATATGGGTGGCTTCGATTTATTAAATTATTAAGGCATGTGATTGTTTCCCTTTAATCCTAAATGATTATGATGATAATGGTGCTTCTTGGTGGTCGAATTAGGTGATCTGCTAGAATGATTCAATTGTATGATAGTCTCTCCTCTTGGATTGCTCAAGGTTACATCTCCTAGAATAGTATCCTCACTACCTTTTCCGTGCATGTTTCTATATCCACCACCATCTACCCCATTGGTGTTCTCTTCTCACTCATGAATACTCTTTCTATCTCTATAACTGACCTTCATCTCATATTGCTTCTTCTTCTATAAATCTGAGAGACTGTGCATGAGAAATTCATTTATCTTAGCTTGAATTTTTTAAGCTCTCACCAACCTCTTGTTATCTACTTTGAAACTTCTAACTTCATCCCTTAGGCTACCTAAAGTGGTTGATCTAGACAATGATTCCCTCCCCCTTGGTCCACTGATATATCTTCTTCATTAACTATGATCCCTTCACTTGCATCTTGATATTAATCAAAATTATACTAAACCATTCTAGTCATCATTGTTTTATTATATCTTCCTTATGCTACTTATGGTGTGCTTTCAGTTACACACAACATTAGATTTTAATGTAATAATAAATAAACACTATAATCATGAACATTGTATTCATGGGGCTATCATGGAGAATTCTACAGGGACATGAAAATCATGTTAGCATGTTGAATTTATTTAATAATTCATATGCATTAATCATAAAATAACACATATTTAATAGACAAATAGAAATATTGTACACATATATGTACAATGCTACACCATCCTTCCTGCTTCATCCCAGTGCTCCATCCCATCAAATGTATTTTTCACTCCTATTTAATTAACCTGGGTGCATCTGAGCATGTGATGTCATTGTACCACCCTTTCCCTGACGCTATCCTTTTTAATGCGTCGGGCTCCTTCCACTAGGCTTTCATAGATAGTGTGGCTACACTCTAACCAATAGTGGAGCAACAATAATTATGTCACTGCATTTTCTCTTTCTTGGTTCTTTCCTTAGTCGCTTGACATGCACCTTCGAGTGGGTACCGTCGGGCTTACTTGGTAGGTGGGCCTCTTCCACACCAATTACACATCACTCGGGTATATATGGAGGCCCTCCTGGGCTGACCCAACATGCTTGTCTTATAGCCAATGGCATGACTGTCAAGTACATGTAATCCTGCTAGATATATTTATAAACTTTTTCATCCTTCTAGTTTCAGTGCCAATAGCATAGCCTTGAGCCAATAATACCAACCCTTTTATGATGCGAGGAAATCCTTTTGGGCTTGTTGTCTTGTGGACACCATATATAGCCAATGGAAATTCCATTGGGATTGTGTGTCAGCTAACTCATCCTAACATAAATCATCCCATTCAATTACTTTTCTATGAAATAAAAATTTATAGGGTCCTAATATCAGTCCATTTTGTCTTCCCCTCATGCAATCATGACAAAGGAGAATTGTTCATGCCAATACGAAGCCTCAATGACTAGGATTCTACCTAGTTAGTGGATAAGGTTAGTTGATTGAATTATAAGGCTAAGTCTTGACCCTCTTCCACCTTGACACTACTTTCCTTAAATCTTCTCTATTACCCGACCAGAGGAAATATTCCCATCCTTAAGAGATGCGCCTGATTTGGATTTATATGAATATCATGAGAGCTTGATTTATCCCTTTATTAAGCATCTTTTGTTGGTACTTTCGGCCATGAATCTAACGTAGAAGTTCTCAAATAATCAAGGAACACATAAATTCTCGACTATGACCATGGTGTCTTACTAAAACACCTTATGGTGCTACCCCTACTAAACTTGGGCAAAGTCCACTCCAAAGGGTTCCTCACCCTCAGAAATTTCCCATATCAGAAAAGGAAATTTCAAGTGCATGGGTGAAGGCACTCTTACATCCACTTCGACTAAGGACCTACAGTGAACTCCTGAAATGGCTTCACCTCACCTTCCACATGCCAATGGTTCCAAAATTTGAAGTAAGTCTACAAGAAACTCCATGGAACTATGCAAGGGATTTCAGGACCTATCCAGTAATGCTAGGAAGCATGTTTAAGACCTCCAAATAATTTAACTACCAACAATGACATTCCACCATCAGTGACAGTTCCCCTAGGGAAAGAATTCAATCTTATAATAATGCATGGTTGAGAGGTCACTTAAATAAAGAGTGTTAGCCCCCTATAATTTTTTTGACAAGCAAACAGGGGGCTAAAATGTTGTTGAGCCTTCAAGGAATGCATTTCCCCTAAAAACACATCATCCTTCAGGCCTCCTTGTGCCTTTTGTCCTTTGATGAAATCCCCTCTGCTAATTTCCATTATAAAACCTCTCTGTTTCTGAAGAAATGCCCAAAGGCCTCCTTTTCCCTCTTATTTCATTCCCTCTAAGCCTTTGTTTTCATCCTCTATCCTCCCCCTTCAAATTCTACCTACACCCCTTGCTGGGTCAAATTTCCCCTTTTCCTCCCTATCGTTACCTTTCTTTAGCCTTGGAAAATGTTAAAAATGGGCAAAAACCCACTTTCCTACTTTATAACAGGGCTTAGCCCCTTTCCCGCCAGCCCCTTTCAACAACTTCCCCATATACCTGTAGCCCAAGACCAAGCACTTAAATAATTTGGAGCCAATCGCAATCGGAGTCTCGGGCAGGTGCTTTCCTTTGTAACATCGAAAAAACTCTGATGCAATTGGTTTTTTCTATAATTCCTGCACCATGTTTTACACCGTTGATCTACTGTTTAGATCGGACGGCTGGCGCTTTATTGCACCCACACTTGGATCGCAATCACAACATTTATCTGAAGTCCCCTGATCGGTTCATCGCAAAAATTTGTGATGCGATTGATCGAATCACATTTCCACCTCTGATCGCTTCGACCTCCGATCCTCTCAATCACACCATATCTCCAATTGACCTGATCGCAACTCTTCTCCCGATCCAATCCTGACCGTCTATTTAATCCATGATCCGACGGCCATCGCACTTCCCGCCCCATCGCAATCGAAACTTTTGTAATGTGTCACACTTGTTTCCCTCCGATTGCGATTGCCCGACTAAATCACAGCCGTCAATTCATTTGGAAACCAATGGCCCAGATCTTATCGCATCACCCCGTCGCTCTTTCCATTTTTCCCTCCGAACAGATCTCCACCATCGATTCCCTTGTCGATCCAATGGCCAACGCTCAATCGCACTCCCGTCCCAATCGCAATCGCATTTTCTAATTGCAGCCACCTCTTGTTCATTGTGATTGTGGTTATTCTGATTATATTGTGGCCATCGATCTTCCTCTGAGATCTGATGGTCCAAAGTGAATCTCCCTCCACCCACGCCGGCTCCCACCATGTACGATCATTTCCCTCACATTTCATTACATTTCGTTATTTTCCTTTGTATTTCCTTCATTAACCAAACCTCTGCGATTTGCATTAAGGTTTAATAGTTCATGTTTGTTCTGCCCATTTCATATACCATCCTGCTGTTGCATCTCTGTCATCGATCTCCGCCCTTAGACCATGATCGAACGTTCCATACGCATTTTCCGGTCAAACCCTATTTGTTTGTTGTTTACACCATATCAAAGCATTTTCCACCGTTGTTTCATATTAAACCACCATTTCACCACCGCCGTGCTACCACTTTGACCGTCCTTCATGACCATCCACCTCCTCCATGCATGGATTTCTTAACACAGTTGTGGATTTTTGCAGGGTACAGGAGGTGAAACGTCGCCATGATTACACAGTTTTGATACAGTGGCAAGTTTTCACCGACAGAAATATAAATGAAGCGGCAGAGAGCTCGAGGCACGAAAGCTCATTTTTCATCAAAGTACAGGGTTGAGGCATTTCTATACACATCAGCAGAATGTTCCCGCCTATGAAAGGACAAAGCACCCATATTGTTTGTTTAATTTACCTTGTTCTTGAAGGGATCTCCACCCTAACCACAGTCCGGAGCTACCAGAGCATTTGTTTCACAAGTATGGCAGATCATTCAGTCATTTATTTACCATTTTTTTTATGCACCAGAGTACATCAGGACCAGACCAGAGTAAATGGAAGCCGAAGAAGATCATTCTTCCGTCCAAGACATGCCAGAGATTAATGCATAAGATTTAAAATAGAATGGGCTACGACTCTCTTTTCTTTTCTGAGTTTTAATTCTTCATTTACTTCTTCACCTACCTCCTATGCTCTCTTTCAGCTATAAGATTCAAACAGAGATTCATTGTAAAGGTTGTTGATCAGTTATTAGAGAATTGCAAGTAGTTTATTTTGAGAACACAGTCTCTGTGTAAAGTTGTAAGATAGGCTGAGGAATATGATTTCAGATTGAGTATTCGGCTATTGGCATTGTTGTACTTGACTGGTATTGTCGTTTAATATGACAAGCACATTTCTTTGGATCCTGATCTAAAGTAGCAGTGATGTTTTCCTATCTCTGTGTTTTAATTCATTTCCTTCCGTTTCTACTGGCTTGCATCAGAAGATTGGTATAGGATTTACCCTTGTTAGGTACCCTATGTTTCTACTCTCCTTGCCTTTGATGTTTCTCTTCTAAATGTGCTATCTAAGAATCGATTTCAGATAATTTAACCAGTGTAGTGGATGTTATTGCCTGCTCTCTGATGTATGAGTTAAATGAATCTGTTCTTATATGTTTCTTGTTAAGGATTTAGTTGGAAGATTTGGGAACACTGGGGATTAGAGTTAGCCCTATCCACTAGGATCCTTGTGCGACCAGTTGGTCCTTAACTTTGTGCCCTGAATCTATGTTTTCTCCTCATCTCCTACCATTCCATATCATTCTATCATCTTTAAGATCCAACGTTTTAGATGACTAGCCCAATTGAAAGCCTATATATTGCTTAGCAAGCAAACCCTTTCCTTGACTCCATTTCCCAATGGTTTCGAATGCTCCCTGGAATACTTCGCCTCTGCCTTTTTTCTCTTTTCTCATCCTGGTCTTACATTGAATCCTTCTTTCCTAATAACCAGCAACCAAACAAAAAATCAAACAAACAAACCTGATGCCTATAACTAGCCTTACATTTTAAACTTTGACCTTCAAAGACATATACCTTTAACATATCTTAGAGAGATCCCTCTCTGGACCCAGGAGGGCTAGATCTTGAGGTCTAAAAGTGGTTTGATGTTGTCTCATCTTTTGGTCATCCCAATCTGGCCAAACATGGGAACCCCAACATAATGGTGACTTTGCTGGGGAACTGAGTGCATTTATCTTACATACTCTTAGGCACTCAAAACATCCTGAATCTCTGGTTAGATTGGCATCTCATTGCTGATGGTGGATAAAATCCTACTTCAAACAGTCAAATTCATCCACCTGGTGACTCCACACTCCATAATCCCCAAAGACTCCACTGGAGGAAGAACCTAAAAGATGGCCAGACCTCATAGAAGGATAGAACACATGGGTAGGATTTGGTTTAAATAATTCATTGATTTTGTCTATCACTATGTTCTATCCTACTTCAAGCTTAATCAAGTGCACCAAGATGAGACCCGCAATGAGTATGGGAAATATCTTAAGCCTCAGTCTTCAGACCACGAGCAGACCTGTACTCCTGTGAAGAACCTGGTGGAACAAGAGGCTCATGTTGTATCTCCCACCCCTAAAGAAGCTTCAAGTAGCCATGAGCCCATTGTTACACCACCTACACCTACAAAGGTCATAGAAAGATATAAGCCTTTGGTTTTACCTCTTATCTTCTAACCCCTTCCTTCAGAACTTCTAAACCAGCTGCCTCTTTTTGATGGAGAAAATAAAAGCGCCACTGTCAAAGAACATGTTCAAAACCTCGAGGATTTACTTGAATTGTATGAAATAGAAGAAGATGATGTGTGCATTAGAACGTTTGTCTTGTCATTATAAGGAAATGTTAAGAGTTGGCTCAAAGGCCTTCCAGTGGCAAGCATTTTTAGCTTTCATCAATTTTCTCAAATTTTCCTCGATAAATGGGCAGCCCCTAAGAATGCTCTCCTCATCCTAGGAGAGTATCAGAATTTGAAAAGGCAGCCAGGAGAGATAGTACAAGAATTATCAGCCAGGTTCAATCAGGTATATAACGTGATAACTTCTGATATAAAGCCACCCTTGGGATGGGCTCTATTGCACTATCCAAGTTCTTTTGACCCCGAGGTGGAATTTCATATAAGAGAAAGAGAACCTTCGAGCCTGGAGGAAATGCAGAATATAGCAGTCACTGTCGAGTACAACATAAAGTGTAGGGAGGAAATATTAAAAGCAACAAAGAAATACTGAGTAGAGCAAATAAGGCAGATCTCTTTATAAAACAAGCTGGAAAGATTGTTAGAGACTGCCAACACCCTGCTGAACATAGAAGAGGAAGAATATGAGGCTGAAACCAGAAATGATGATTGGAAAAGACTTGCTCCTTTTCCTCAAGAAAGACAAACCGGATCACTGCAAGAGAGAAGCCACATGCCAAGCATGTATGATGAAACAGAGCTTGAATTACAAAATGAACTTGCAGACTATTTTGAAGAAAGACTTGCTGGGAGTCCTGAAGATTTGATGGGTGATGTTGCTTATAATTATGATTTCTCTAATGATGATTTGTCTGATGATGATTTATTCCAAAGGGAAATTGAGCTTGTAGGGCCATCATCAGTAGATTCATGGAGGGAAGATCATGACCATCAACTTCAAGAAAACGATGAGCCAATGCAGGCCATCTATGATACTGATGGAGAAAGCATTGAAAGCATGATAGCAGATGAAGATTCATTGAATCTCCTGTCTGCTTTATATCCGAACATTAGTTATACTTGCTAAGAGGATGGAAGCCGACGTCTCTTCAGTGTAGGGGACAAGGAGGAAAAGGGTGAAGAAAATCTTGAGCAGAATGAATATTCAGAGCCTTCTCCCAAAGGGATTGAAATAATCAAAGAAACCCCTGCTCAAGAATATGTTAATTCTTTCACGGAGTTCAATCTGTTTCAGCAGAACCAGCCTGCACTACTAGAGGACAACACTTTCGAATATAATGAGCCCTCTAGCTTAGGCTGCATTGAAGATGAGCGAGACCTTCTTTCCCACAGACATCTTTGTCTGGATGCAGAGGAAGAAGAGGTGTTCCTAGTTGATTCTCATCTGCCAAATACTCCAAACCAGGAGGAGGAGGAGTGTGATTACGAAGGCCTCACTGCAGATGCAGCGATTGAAGCTACCCAGGATATAGATAGCCTACCAGCCATGGTGGGCCTTAAAGAAGAAAGTCTATATCATGTTCTGATTGATCCTGTGGTGGAATACATGGAGGCCCTAATTGGCTCAGCTCCTCAAGAATCAATCCTTTACAAGAGCCAAATACATCATAATTGGTCACCACTGCTAGCGGCCTCAGTTTTGAAGATCCACATGCAGAGCATCCTACGGCTGTCTTTGATGAGTAGTCAGTTCTTCTTCCCTTTTTGCTATTAATTTACTGGCTACATTGGCATTATTGTATCACCTAGAGCATCAGAGATTCCCAGTTAGAGTAGGGTAGGTAGGAATGTCTGAAATAAAGCTCGGCCTGTGAGCATGTAGTTAGTTGTTTTAATTTCTGTAAAGTCCAGCAATCCAAACATTCTAGTCCTGGCTTGATTGTTTTTCAAATTATGTCTTAGAATATAGAGAAGAATCTGCTAGACAGTTTAATCCTAGCAAATATAGTTTAGGTAGAGAAACTATGAGACCAACAGTTTAATCTGGTCTCATGCAGTAATAAGGATAGAAGTAGAATAGGTTTATTTTCCTGCTTGTGAAATTGATGATGTGAAGGGTCTGCAAGTCCAAATGCACCCAGAAGAAAAAATGATAGGACTTTAGTGTGGGTAGGTAGTTTTTTGGTAGAATGTTACTGCTGATGTAATGTCTTCATGATTTGTGGCAGCTGATTTAAAGAAATAAAGGGATGTGCCAAGAAGCAAGCATCTAGCCTACACCAAAGATTTATCTTCTGAATTCTTGACTCCTTCAAGAAGAAGCCATCCCCATGTGGAGCCACTGTTAGCCCCCTATAAATTTTTTGACAAGAAAACAAGGGGCTAAAATTGTTTTGAGCCTTCAAGGAATGCATTTCCCCTGAAAACACATCATCCTTGAGGCCTCCTTGTGCCTTTTATCCTTTGATGAAATCCCCTCTGCTGATTTCCATTATAAAACCTCTCTGTTTGTGAAGAAATACCCAAAGGCATCCTTTTCCCTCTTATTTAATTGTCTCTAAGCCTTTGTTTTCATCCTCTGTCCTGCCCCTTCAAATTCTACCTACACCCCTTTTTGGGTCAAATTTCCCCTTTTCCTCCCTATCGTTACCTTTCTTTAGCCTTGGAAAATGTTAAAAATGGGCAAAAACCCACTTTCCTACTTTATAATAGGGCTTAGCCCCTTTCCCGCCAACCCCTTTCAACCAATTCCCCATATACCCGTAGCCCAAGACCAAGCGCTTAAAGCCTTCGGAGCCAATCGCAATCGGAGTGTCGGGCGGGTGATTTCCTTTGTAACATCGAAAAAAATCCGATGCGATTGGTTTGTTCTATAAGTCCTCCACCACGTTTTACACCGTTGATCCACTATTTAGATCAGACGGCTGGTGCTTTATTGCACCCCCACTTGGATCGCAATCGCAACATTTATGTGAAGTCCCCCGATCGGTTCATAGAAAAAATTTGTGATGCGATTGATCGCATCGCATGTCCACCTCTGATCACTCCGACCTCTGATCCGCCCAATCGCACCATCTCTTCAATTGACCCGATCATAACTCCTCTCCCGATCCAATCCCGACTGTCCGTTTAATCCATGATCCGACGGCCATCGCACTTCCCGGCCCATCGAAATCGGAACTTTTCTAATGTGTCACACTTGTTTCCCTCCGATTGCGATTGCCCGAATAAATCACAGCCATCCATTCGTTCAGAAACCAATGTCCTAGATCTTATTGCATCGTGCCCATCGCTCTTTCGCTTTTTCCCTTCGAACAAATCTCCACCGTCGATTCCCTTGTCGATCCAACAACCAGCGCTCAATCGCGCTCCCGTCCCAATCGCAATCGCATTTTCTAATTACAAGCACCTCTTTTTCATTGTGATTGCAGTTATTCCGATTAGATCGTGGCCATCGATCTTCCTCCGAGATCTGACGGTCCAAAGTGAATCACCCTCCACCCACGCCGAGTCCCACCATGTACGATAATTTCCCTCACATTTCATTATGTTTCATTCTTTACCTTTGTATTTCCTTCATTAACCAAACCTCTGCGATTTGCATTAAGGTTTAATATGTCATGTTTGTTCTTCCCATTTCATATACCATCCCACTGTTGCATCTCCGCCATCGATCTCCGCCCTCAGACCATGATCGAACGGTCCATACACATTTTTCGGTCAAATCCTATTTGTTCGTTGTTTACACCATATCAAAGCATTTTCCATCGTTGTTTCATATTAAACCACCATTTCACCACCACTGCACTACCACTCTGAGCGTCCTTTGTGACCATTCACCTCCTCCATGCATGGATTTCTTAACACAGTTGTGGGTTTTTGTAGGGTACAGGAGGTGAAATGCCACCATGATTACACAATTTTGATACAGCGGCAAGTTTTCACCGACAGATATATAAATGAAGCGGCAGAGAGCTCAAGGCACAAAAGCTCATTTTTCGTCAAAGTACAGGGTTGAGGCATTTCTATACACATCAGCAGAATGTTCCCGCCTATGAAAGAACAAAGCACCCATATGGTTTATTTAATTTACCTTGTTCCTGAAGGGATCTCCACCCTGACCACAGTCTGTAGCTACCAGAGCATTTGTTTCACAAGTATGGTAGATCATTCAGTCATTTATTTACCATTTTTTTTATGCACCAGAGTACATCAGGACCAGACCAGAGTAAATGCAAGTTGAAGAAGATCATTCTTCCATCCAAGACATGCCAGAGATTAATGCATAAGATTTAAAACAGAATGGGCTACAACTCTCTTTTCTTTTCTAAGTTTTAATTCTTCATTTAGTTCTTCAGCTACCTCCTCTGCTCTCTTTCAGCTATAAGATTCAAACGGAGACTCATTGTAAAGGTTGTTGATCAGTTATTAGAGATTTTCAAGTAGTTTCTTTTGAGAACACAGTCTCTGTGTAAAGTTGTAAGATAGGCTGAGGAATATGATTTCAGACTAAGTATTCGGCTATTGGCATTGTTGTACTTGACTGGTATTGTTGTTTAATATGACAAGCACATTTCTTTGGGTCCTAATCTAAATTAGCAGTGATGTTTTCCTATCTCTATGTTTTAATTCATTTCATTCCGTTTCTACTGGCTTGCATCAAAATATTGGCATAGGATTTACCCTTGTTAGGTACCCTATGTTTATTCTCTCCTTGCCTTTGATGTTTCTCTTCTGAATGTGTTATCTAAGAATCGATTTCAGATAATTTAACCAGTGTAGTGGATGTTATTTCTTGCTCTCTGATGTATGAGTTAAATGAATCTGTTCTTAGATGTTTCTTGTTAAGGATTTAACTAGAAGATTTGGGAACACTGGGGATTATAGTTAGCCCTATCCACTAGGATTCTTGCGCGAACAGCTGGTCCTTAACTTTGTGCCCTGAATCTGTGTTGTCTCCTCATCTTGTACCATTCCATATCATTCTATCATCTTTAAGATCCAACGTTTTATATGACTAGCCCAATTGAAAGCTTGTATATTGATTAGCAAGCAAACCCTTTCCTTGAATCCATTTCCCAATGGTTTTGAATGCTCCCTAGAATACTTCACCTCTGCTTTTTTTCTCTTTTTTCTTCTTGGTCTTACATTGAATCCTTCTTTCCTGATAACTAGCAACCAAACAAAAAATCAAACAAACAAACTTGATGCCTATAACTAGCCTCACATCCTAAACTTTGAGCTTCAAAGACATATACCTTTGAAATATCTTAGAGAGATCCCACTCTGGACCCAGGAGGGCTAGATCTTGAGGTCTGAAAGTGGTTTGATGTTGTCTCATATTTTGGTCTTTCCAATCTGGCCAACACATAGGAACCCCAACAAAGAGCATAAGGCTTGAATGGGCTTTAAATAGGAACAAATTTCTTGACGTTAGCACAATGCCTACATTTTTTATTCACAACCTTGTAAATAAGTGAACATATGTACATGTGTGTACACAAACCCTGCTAATCAATAAATCCCTTATGAAATAATCTATATTAATGGAAAGGTTTATTTTTAATCCCAGTGCTTCCTAGATTCAATGAGACTCTCATGGAACGTTCCATTGCTTCTAATGTATTATAATGTTTGTGTGTTATTTTCATTTTTTCTATTTAGCAACATATTTACACATTTACTATAGAGTAAGATTCCATTTCAGGGATATATCCAACATAACCCTTGTTATCATGTAAATCATTACATGTTGTGTTTTTTATTATATGTTATAAACAATACCAACGCACATTTCACACAATATTTCCTTTCCAATCCAGAAGCACATGTTTTCTTGACCTATTTAACAACATCATTTATCTCAGAGATGCAACATTTTATATACATTATTTCATCACAAGAATAAGTTCATTTCGAATTAAATATGTAGTCGCACACTCATTAAATTAATAGCACTATTGAAGTCCATAAATCCATCTACTTTTCGAACCATAAATGCCTCATACTTTCGTTAACATTAAAAAAGTATAGAAGGATAATTATATTTAAATTTTGCAGGGAAATTGAGTCTGGGACAATGACTCTCCACCAACCATATAAAAATAGAACCAAGCTTACTTGCATCTGCCAACCCTGAGCCATGTTTTGGAGACTGGGAGATCTTTCTTGCTCAAACGAATGAAACACCAACTGCCAGCCTGAACAGGGACTCCAGAGGACCTATTTCCTTAATCCCAACAAATTCTTTTTGAAGAAAGCCATGTTGAGGGAATCCATAGGCTCATAACCTCAAAATTCAAGAGTAATGTTGGGGATTCACCTCCTTCCAAGGAAGTTGGTAGTATAATGAAAATCCAAAGAATAAATTCATAAGCCTTCAGGCATGGCCTCTGTAAGAATTAACTCTAGGACTAACCTCCTCCCAAGCTGTCTAGGGATCTAGGGACTACTATCTCAATGTAATATTCCCACTTAGTTGGAATATTATATGTTGCTATATTTTTTAGGTTAGAATAATAGATGGGGTAAAGAGACCCTTAAATCTCTTTAGTAGGAATAACACATTCCCTATGTGAAAAGGGGTTTGAATAAGATGGCCAAATAAACCTCCCTTGCTATGAAAAGGAGGCAATGCATGAGGATTAGAACCTGGTTGACTTGGTCAACAATGCTGCTAATTGAGGAAGGGAACTAGTGGGAACAACGCAGTTTTGAGGGAAGACTATTTACAATGAAGCAACCTCATGAATGTGTGTGTCCCAGGGTAAGGAGGCTCACGAAAGATAAAAAGGAAGGGATAAAAACCATGGGAGGCATTCATAATCTTCTCTATGTTTGAGTCTTATGACTTCTTTCATGCTTCAACTATTTAGATGGGTTTATTGCACTTTTTAGTGCAAAGGATTCTCATGCGGGAATTCCATTCTCTTTCTTGGTTCAGCTTTCTTAAGGGATCTGAGAGGGGAATTATGAGCGAAATTTCCACTATCTGACTTGGGTTCAAGAATTCACCAACTCCTACATCACAATATATTCTAGAAACTACGTCATTTCTAAAGATGATAATGTTGTAGGGTTGAATCCCATGATTGGGAGCTAGTTTCTTGGAGGAGGAGGCTTTTTCTCTCCTAGAAGGCTAGTAGTGAGGCTCTTCAGCCATTTTTGTGTCTTTTCATGTATTATTCAGCCATGTCATATATAGAGTTGCAGTAAACTACGTCATTTTATGCAGAGATGTCATTTTGTACTTGTGCTCATGTGAAACTATTGCTGGGTTGTCTCCATTTTCTTGGCTCTTTGATTAATGAAATCTCCATATCTGTTATAAAACATATTTTCCTGTAGAAACCCTTTCAGAATTACATTGTTGCAGGCTTCAAAATTTATGTTTTACTGAAGTCGCGGGGTTTGGGTGTTTTTAAGGTGTTTTGGCATGGGGAGATCTGTTTAACATAGCTATAGTGATTTGTTTATGCTCCAATTTTATATGTAAGGGTTATTAAGTGTAATATAAAGTATGCAAGTCATATTTTTATATTCTATAATATAAAATTTTGAAAAAAACATTTTTACTCTCAATATTGCAGAAATTCCTGAAAAGAAATATTACAGTGGTATCATAGCTCTACTCTTGGCTCAGCTTATGGGAAAAATATATCCACAGTATGGAGGAGAAATATATTTCAAGAATCCTTCTTCAAACCATGCAGAACATTACAAGATATCTCAAGGAGATAAGGCATAAGGATAGCCCTAAGGGGTTTTACCAAGAATCAAGCACCAACACCTCATTCTATGTGGAATAATCAGCCACTCACCCTTCACTACAACGCTTCACTATGCCCTCATTCTTATCTGAAGACAAGGAGGAAGAAACCCAGGGTGACTACTTTGTGGATTATGAGTCACAATCCCAAAGATTCAAGGAACACTTGAGATTTAAATAATTCTGCTGGATCAAGGAATGGAGGAGATCTTGCTATCAGCATAAGAGGGAAGGATGGATGTAGGATTCATACCTGCAGCATAGTATGGGGATATTTTTCTTTCCCATATATGATGGATCACCTAAGTGGACTGCTAAGGCTTGGGTGGGGAAGTTGGATACCTATTTTTAGCTCAATAGAGTTTCTGAAATAAAAGCTATCAAAATAGTTGTGTTGCACTTAGAAGGGGAGGCTCATGAATGGTGGTTCCATGGACTCACTACACTAGGGCATGCTCACATCACTTCATACTCAGCCTTCACCAAAAGACTAGTAGAGAGATTTGATCCAAGGGATCTGGAGGTCCACTTCATGGAGCTAACCAAGCTCAAACATAAGGGATATATGGAAGACTATATTGCTGAGTATTTGAAACTTTCAGCAATGGTATCCAAACTCACTATGAGCAGAAGGGTATGTATGTTTATTGGGGGGATGACTGAACCATTGCATGGGTTGGTAAGTTCCACCAAGCCAACTGCACTCCTTGAGGCTGTGGAGAAAGCTAGAGATTTGCAACACGCTTTGCCCAAAGCAAAAGCACTACTGCAACAGGAGGATTCTTCATGGCCAAGGAAAGCACCTCTTGACCATGAAAAAAGGGGACTAAGGAGGGAAAAACTTTGCCTCACTTTCCATAAGCCATGGGTGCCAAACCATGAGTGTGTTGCAAGGAAGGCTCATTATATTGATATTTTTTATGAAGAAGAGGAGAGGGCCAACACTATGCTACCTACAGAAGATGCAGAAAAGACTTTTTCTCCAAGGGGAGGAGCTCTTGTAGCGTTGAGGGGTGTCCCTAATTATCTGAATTTAAGTGTTAGAGGTACTATTATGGGGCAAAGAGTATCAGTGTTAATAGACAGTGGAGCTACTCATAATTTCATTGATTCACAGCTTGTAAAGAAGAGGGGCATCCATATGGAAAAATTTGAAGGATTTTTAGTCTTGGTTCTAGGAGCTAGAACTTTGCAGTGTGTTAAGTATGTCCTAGAGTTGTCTATCACTATGGGGACCTACACTATGATAGACCACTTTTTTGTGGTTGATATTCCTGAAATCAATGTCATATTGGGAGTCCAATGGCTGATCACTCTTGGGAGAGTCACTACTGATTTGGAGACTCTAGAGATGGAATGGATGGGGAAGGAGGATGATGAGAAACAAAAGATCAAAGGGATACACACTTACCCCCCCAGATTGTTTCAACTCATAATATGGAGGTAGAATTATGTAGAGGAGACATAGAATGGGTAGTAGAACTATGTTTATCTGAAGTTGGAGTTTAGGATCCACCATTACACCCTGATGTGCAGGCTCTCTTGGACTGGTATTCTGTAGTATTTGGGGATATTCCCCCAGGGAGACCTCCCGATAGGGGATTTGAGCACACTATTGAGCTAGAGCAAGGGATTCAAACTCTGATTACTACCCCTTATAGGCATCCCAAAGCTTATAGGGATGAAATTGAAAGTTCCATTCAAGAACTACTAGCCCTAGGTCATATTCGGCCTATCACTAGCCATTTTGCATCTTTAGTGGTCTTGGTTAAGAAGAATAATGGCACATTGAGAATGTGCATTGACTATAGAGCACTAAGCAAGAATACCATGTAGAAGATATATCCTATTCCAGGATCAATGAGCTGATGGATGAGCTTAGAGGATCCAAATATTTCTCCAAGATTGACTTGAGATCTGGCTATCACTAAATGAGGGTAAGAGATCAAGACATTCCCAAAACGGCATTCAGATGTCACTATGGGCATTTTGAGTTATTATTAATGCCATTTGGTCTAAAAAATTCCCCTGCAACATTCCAATCTTGCATGAAACGCTTCTTTCGTGGTCATCTAAGAAAGTTTGTATTGGTCTTCTTTGATGATATTCTAATTTACAACCGCACATGGGAGGAATATTTGCATCATATTAAGATAGTGTTGCATATTCTCAAGGATAAAAAATTATATGCTAAACTTTGGAAATGTGAGTTTGGCCTCACTAAGATGCTCTACTTAGGCAACATCATTGGGGTGGATGGAGTAAGAGTGCATGAATAAAATATCTGAGAAATCAAGGACTAGCCCAAAGCAAGAAATGTTTTATAACTACGGGGATTTGTGGGCATATGCACATATTACTGGAAATTTTTCAAAGGGTTCTCTCAACTTGCAGCACCACTTACAAACTTGACCAAGAAGGGAGCTTTTAGTTGGACACCTACATCGCAAATGGATTTTGATAAGCTCAAAGAGGTAATGAGTAGTTTCCTAGTATTAGTTTTACTTGATTTTTCTCAACCTTTTATGTTACAATGTGATGCATCAGGTGAAGGGATTGGAGCAGTCTTGATGCAAGGAAGGAATCCTATAGCCTTTGAGAGTAGGAAGCTGCTACCACATGAAAGGCTATACCCCATCTATGATAAAGAGATTTTGGCTATCATGCATGCCTTATCCAAATTCCGGCAATACTTGGTGGGGAATAAATTCAAGGTGAAAAATTATCATAACAATCTCAGATTATTTCTTGAACAAAAGCAGCTCCAAGAAAGACAACAAAAATGGGTAAGAAAAATCCAAGCTTATGACTTTGAAATATAGTATGTAAAGGGGAAGATTAATATAGTGGCTGATGCTCTATCTAGGAGACCAACAACGTTGTCCTTGAGGGGAATGGATGCAGATTGGAAGGCTCAACTATTGGTTGAATACTCCAAGGATAACTTTGCATGTGAGATACTTGATGGGATGATAGTTTATGAGTGGTATAGAGTGATGGATGAGATCATCTATTACCAGGACCGGGTCTTTCTGGCCAAGAAATCCAAGCTCAAAGAGAATATCTTGCAAGCATCACATGATTCCCCACCTTCAAGGCATGAAGGATTCACAAAGACTTAACGGGCCATAAGAGAGAGATTCTCATGGAAGGGTTTCAAGGAGGATGTACTCCAACATGTCAAGGAGTGCATAGTCTGTCAGCAAAATAAGGGAGAACACACTCATCTTGCCGGATTATTGCAATCAATCCCCATTCCAGATGGGAAATGGGAAAGCATCTCCATGGACTTCATCACTGGTCTACCTACTATTCAGGGTAAGAATTGTATCTTTGTAGTTGTTGATAGACTAAAAAATTATTCACACTTCTTTTCCATTTCTACACATTATACTACTTCATAGGTAGCTGAGCTCTTTTTTAGAGATGTTTTTAGACTCCATGGTCTCCTAAGGACCATAGTGAGTGATCAGGACAACCGCTTCATCGGTGGCTTTTGGCAAGAACTTTTCCGGTTAGTGGGGACTGAATTAACACCAAGTACCAGCTACCACCCACAGACCGATGGATAGACTGAAATAGTGAACAAGTGGCTAGAAGGCTACTTGAGAAACTATGTTGCAGGGCAGCAAAAGGCATGGCTGTGTTGGCTCCATTTGGGGGAGTATTGTTAAAACACCACTTACCACATATCCATTGGTATGACCCTATTTCGAGCAATCTATGGGTATGATGCACTCTCATTTTCTGATATCATGTTTCGGGCAAGGAAGGCTCCTAGAGAAAAGGAATGGATTTAGGAGAATCAAGACATACTTTGGGCCCTTAAAGAAAACATTGCTATTGCCCAAAATCAGAAAAATATGTATGCAAACCGTCGTCAGGTAAAGAGACAATTTGAGGTGGATGATCTAGTCTATCTTTGACTTTAGCCTTATAAACAATCTACACTCAAGGGGAAGGGGGCTGAAAAGTTCAAACCATGTTTCTATGGGCCATACAAAGTGGTTCGTCAAGTTGGGGAAGCTGCATATGAGCTAGAGCTTCCCAAGGGGAGCCAGATCCACATTGGACAAAATGTAGTTGCCAACATGGACCTCCCACCTATGGATGATGAGGGTCATCTAGTCTTGCAACCTGAAGCAAGTCTGGATACAAGGGAGAGGCAACTAAGGAACAAGATAATCAAAGAATATCTAATTCGATGGAGGAATCTTCCTGATGAGGATGCCACTTGGGAGGGAGAGAAGATCCAACAACATCCTTATTTTTTGTTGCTTGAGGACAAGAAAATTTTGAGAGGGAGGGCTGTAATATTCCCACTTATTTGGAATATTATCTGTTTCTCTATTTTGCAGGTTAGAAAAATAAATGGGATAAAGAGACCCTTAAATATCTTTAGTAGGAACAAAACATTCCCTATGTGAAAATGGGTTTTAATAAGAATTCTAAATAAACCTCCCTTGGCATGCAAAGGAGGCAATTCATGAGGATTAGAACCTTTTTGACTTGGTCAACAACGCTGCTAATTGAGGAGGGAAACCAGTGGGAACAACATAGTTTTGAGGGAAGAATATTTGCAATGAAGCAACCTCATGAATGTGTGGGGCCAAGGGTAAGGAGCTCACCAAAGATAAAAAGGAAGGGATAGCATCCAAAGGAGGCATTCAAAATATTGTCTATGTTTGATTCTTATGACTTCTTGAATGCTTCATCTGTTTAGTTGGGTTTGCTACACTGTTTAGTGCAAGGGATTCTCATGCAGGAATTCCATTCTCTTTCTTGGTTCAACTTGCTTAAGGGATCTGAGAGGGAAATTCTGAGCCACATTTCCACTATCTAGCTTGGGTTCAAGTAGTCACCAACTCCTACAGTGCAGTATATTCTAGAAACTATGTCATTTCTGAAGGTGATGTTGTTGTAGGGTTGAATCCCATGATTGGGAGCTAGTTTCTTGTAGAAGGAGGATTTTTCTCTCCTAGAAGGCTAGTATAGAGGCTCTTCACCCATTTTTGTGTCTTTTCATGTATTATTCAGCCATGTCATATATAGAGTTGCAGTAAACTGCATGATTTTATGCAGAGATGTCATTTTTTACTTGTGCTCATGTGAAACCCTTGCTAGGTTGTCTCCATTTTCTGTAAAAGAGGCTAAAACTTCCATTTTCCTGGCTCTTTGATTAATGAAATCTCCAGATATGTAATGATACATATTTTTCTGTATAAAACCTTTCAGAATTATGTTTTTCTAGGCTTCATAATTTCTGTTTTGCTGAAGTCATGGGGTTTGGGTGTTTTTAAGGTGTTCTGGAATGGGGAGATCTATTTAACATAGCTAGAATGATTTGTTTCTACTACCATTTTATATGTAAGGGTTATTAAGTGTAATCTAAAGGATCCAGGTCGTTTTTTGTTTTTATATAATATAAAATTCTGAAAACAACATTTTTACTCTCCATATTATAGAAAATCCTGAAAAGGAATATTACACTCAACCCACAGCCTCTAGGGGACCCAAGATATTTTAGGGTTGTAGAAAATTATATCTAAAAACACATATTATAAGGAACCCAATTTTTTACAGGGCTCCAAATACTATTATCTAAACCCACAACTTCTAGGGAACCACAATACCAATACCCTTCACATCTCTTCACTTATCCTTGCGAGTTTCTTCTCTACTCGAATTTGAGTATTGAATGTTGCTCAAGTAAATTTTATTCTTCCATTAATGAATGATTGAATCATCCCAAAAAAAAATTCCTTTATGTTGTTTCTTTTCCTTGTTATATAGTGGTTCCCATCCTTGTCTTTGCTTCCTTTCTAAGTCTAGTGCTTCATAAATTTTCTTGTCCTCTTTCCTTTATAAGGTTTCAAATAACACGGGATTTGGTACCTTCCTTACAGCCCATTTTAATTTAGGAACCAATCCATTAAAATTATGCGTCAACCAAACTTTAAAGTTTTTCTAAACAATTCAATATTTTTTCACATAAGAAAAACTCAACCTCTTCAGCAAGAAACCCTCCTCTTCATGAATGGAATATGTGTCCCTTCGAATTAGTCCCCTTTTTAAATTTTATATATGTAAAAATATTTACAATTATTTCATATGAGAGAACCATGGGTGGGACTTTCAAAGACCCCTCCCCCTCAATGGAACATTTCCCTCGATGTTCTTTTTCTCATATGCAACACTAGAAATAAAATGCAAACACATATTTTTTTATGGATCTTTATACAGAAAAATCTATATAGTATTTATTGTCATGTACAAATTTTCTTAACCAGTAAACAAAAATGGATAATTACCTTTAATGGAATCAACCATTTCGCAAGTTGCCTCCACTAGCCTAAAGTGCTTCCGTTGCACTTTCATTTTCTCTATGACTCAATTCCAGAGAATGAGACTCCTTTGCTCTAGAATGCACATTAGATTTGTATGTAACTCTCCATCTGGTTCCACCTATAACATAGACAAATCAATCACATGATTAGAGACTTGCATTTATATTTTAAGGAAAGAAACATGGAAAACATCATGAACTTTTATTGTAGGACGTAAGGTGAACCTATAGGTCACTGGTCCAATCCTCGCAAGGATCTCAAAAGTCCCACAATACCAAGGTGCCAACTTGGTTCATGTCCCAATATTTGGGGAAGTCTTCTTAGGTTTGATTCTCAGATAGACATTCTCCCCCAATTGAATCTCTTTCCGCACCCTATGTTGATATGCATAACTCTTTTGTGTATCATATGCGAATTTTAATTTTTTTTTTATGATCTAAACTTGTAGCTCCATTTTCCTGAGCATATAACATCCAAAAAGGACCCTATTCACCGATTCACTGCATCTAATATGATTGTTGCAACTCCTAACATTCAACACCTCAAATGGGGTCATATTTATGGATTCTTAGTATCCATTATTGTATTGAAATTCCACAAGTGTAAGATATTCTTCCCACTCCTTGGGATGGTGCATCACATTCATCCTTAACATATCCTGAAGGATTATGTTTTTTCCCTCCATCCTCCCACCTATTTATGGATGATATGCTATACTAAATGCCAATTTTGTTCCCATTCCTACAAACAATTCCTTCCAAAACTTGTAAGTGAACCTACCATATTTGTTTCAAACAATTTTCTTGGGAATACCCTGTAACCTCACAATATCGTTTATGAATATTTGTTCCATGTCACTAGCAGTGTTAGTGGACTCGATTGCTACACAATGAGCTAATTTTCTCAGCGTATCAACCACTACCATGATTGGATCATTATTTTTATATGGTATAGGAAATTTCGTAATGAGATCCATATAAATTACCTCCCACTTCCATTCCAAGATGGAAATAAGCTACAAAAAACTTTCTAGATACTTGCATTCAACCTCTACATAGTGAAATTATGTGCATTTTGCAACAAAATATACCACTTCATTCTTCAAATCCATCTAATAATAATATTTTTTAATGGTCTTAATTGTCTTTTGATACCTTGAATGGCCTGAATCAGCCTTATCATGGAGCTCTTTGATTATCATATTTTTTATCTAATTGGTATTTGGCACATAAATTATGCATTTAAAACTTATTACAACATTGTTAGTGAGGTGATATTCTTCATCCTAACCACCTTGCAACATTTTTTATTTCACTTGTTGACATTTTTCATCTTGCTTCTTAGAACATTTTGACCCTTTATATCGGGTTTGTTTTACAAGAACCTACAAATTCAAAATGATTCACTTGAATTATTCTGCTCAAAGCTTTGGTGACCTTGTTTTGTTTGCCTTTTATTTACTTGATTTAAAAGTCAAATTCACTAAGGGTGGCCAACCATCTTACTTTCCTAGTGTTCAACTTTGGGTTCCCAAAAAAATACATTAGTCCATTATGGTCTGTCATGTGTGTAAATTTTATGTCAAGGAGGTAATGCCTCAAAAATTTTAAATAATGAATTATGGAAACCAATTGTAAATCATGGGTTACATAACTCACATCATGTTCATTTAAATTCCTGAACTCATATCATACTACAATTCCTTCCTACATTAATACTCCATTGAGGCCTTCCTTCTAGGAATCTGTGCAAACCATGAAATCCTTATCAGGACCTGCAATTCTCAACACTAATGCATTGGTGAGAAACTGCTTTAACTATTGAAATATTTTAGCACATTGAGCAGTCACACGAATATTTTTCCTTTTCTTTGAAAACTTATGATGGGATGGCCTATCTTAGAGAAATTTCTAATAAACTCCTGTAATCTCCTACAAATCCCATGAAATATCTAACCCAATCCACATTCTTTGGAGTTGGCCAATCAATTATGACCTTGATATTTTGAAGATCAGTTGATATCCCTTCTTAGAGATAATATGCCCCAATTAATATATTTGTAATTGGAAAGAATCACAGTTACTAAGATTTTCATAAAGCTTGGGCACCTTCAAAAATTGCAACATTGCATCCAGATGATTTTCATGCTCTTCTTTAGTCCTTAAATACACTAATATGTCATCAATGAACATAGTAAAAAACCTTTACAAATAGAGATGCAACACATTTTTCATTAGGCACATGAATGTGGCAGGGGAATTAGTAAGCCCAAAAGGTACCACTACTAACTCATAGTTTCCATATCTTGTCCCGAAAGTAGTTTTATGAATTTCCTCCTCCTTGATTCTTACTTGATGGTATCCCCACCTAAAGTTGATATTCGAGAAAATTGTTGCTCTCCTCAACTTATAGAAAAGAGCATCAATCCTTGGAAATGGGTATTTTTTATTTATGGTTACCTTATTTAACTCCTTGTATCCAATCCATAATCTAAGGGGTCCATCTTTTTCCTTTAAAAATGACACATATTTTCCCCATGGAGAGATACTCGACCTTATGTAGCTCTTGTCCAACATTTCTTTTAGCTAAAAATCGAGCTCAACTAACTTGGGGGTGCTCATATTATATGGTGCCTTGGATGCTTATGCTACTCCAGGTACTAGCTTTATAGATAAATATATATCTCTGTGCAAAGGTAATTTAGGAACCTCCATTGGGAATACATATTCATACCATTTCAAAACATGGCAACTATTTAGCAACTCAACTTCTTGATATTCCATTCCACTATTATGTTTCTCGTCCCTAGAAAATCGCACTACAAATAATATGCATCATTTTATGTTTCTACGTATGACTTTCATGGTTGTAATCATTCTTAATAAGTAGGATTATTTTTTCCCTACAGAACCCTACTTTCTTGTTGCTCATCTAAGCATTTGATTTCCTTTATAAGGCAATCCATCTTGGTTTTACATAGATACAACCATTCCATGCCCAATAGTATACCATATACACCCCATGGAAATGTATTCAAGTGTGTTGTTATGGGAATTTCATTGATCCTAAATGCATAGGACCTTATCCAATGGTCGATCTTCCTTTTTATCTCAGTTTCTGGTAGAACGATCCATGGTTCTAGATACAATGATCTAACTAGATTACATTTTTCAACAAGATATGGGTTGATATAACTATCATTATAACTTAGATAAATTAAAATGGGAATAGTTTCATCATGCGACTTACCTTCCCTCTCAATGATGAATGGCTCGTTATCTCTCTATAGATTGTCCACTACTGTAGCGATTCTTGGCATACTCCGAGATACCTCACCCACCGTGCAAGCCTATTGAGAACTCTAAATATTTGGTTCGATATTTTTTTGATGTGTAAAATCCCTTATTTTTGTGGTTTTCACCATAGGTACAACATTTGAGTGGCTCTTTGCCTTCAAACTTTGTCTTCCCTATTGTGGGTTGTTGCACTTTTTTCTTAACCAAAGTATCTTCTAATAAGTTTGATGTACAAGAGATAGGTGCTTACCTTCCCTCTTTTCTGAGCTCGTCCAACGTTGTTATTTTCCTCACAATTTTGTTTTATTTCTAGAAAATGTTTTTCTTGCTCATAATAATGCTTCAACTTTTCAATAGCATCCTTCAGATTCAGTGATTCAAACAACTCAATTTTGTCTTTGAATACCAGAGGAAATCCACTAATAAACCTTTGAATCTAAGCTTTCTAATCCATGTGATACAGTACACACCTCAATATCCATAGGAACTTCATGACATATTCCTCATCTAATAATTGCCCCATCTTGAATTCATAGAACTCCTTTCACTTTCTATCATAATAATGTTCAAACAAGTATTTCTCTATGAAGTGTTTTTCAAAATTTGTCCAAGTTAACTCTTTCTCAATAATACCTCTAAAATTCTTCAAATATTCCCACCATATATTTGGATTTACTTTTAGGCTACAGGTTGTGATTCTAGCTTTCAAATTTTCAGAATAGTCAGGTATCCTGAAAGACTTCTTCATACCCAACATCTAAGCTTTTGCATCCTATTTTTTCTCCATATCCCCATAAAATATGGGTGGCTTCGATTTATTAAATTATTAAGGCATGTGATAATTTCCCTTTAATCCTAAATTATTATGATGATAATGGTGCCTCTTGGTGGCCAAATTAGGTGATATGCTAGAATGATTCAATTGTGTGATAGTCTCTCCTCTTGAATTTCTCAAGGGTACATCTCCTGGAATGGTATCCTCACTACCTTGTCTGTGCATGTTTCTATATCCACCACTATCTGCCCCATTGGTGTTCTCTTCTCACTCATGAATACTCTTTCTATCTCTATAACTGACCCTCATCTCATATTGCTTCTTCTTCTATAAATTTCAGAGACTATGTATGATAAATTCATTTATCTCAGCTTTAAGTTATTAAGCTCTCACCAACCTCTTGTTATCTGCTTTGAAACTTCTAACTTCAACCCTTAGGCTACCCAAAATGGTTGATCTAGACAATGATTCCCTCCCACTTTGTCCACTGATATATCTTCTTCATTAACTATGATCCCTTCACTTGCACCTTGAGATTTATCAATATTATACTAAACCATTTTGGTCATCATTGTTTTATTATATCTTCCTTATGCTACTTATGGTGTGCTCTCAGTCACACACAACATTAGATTTTAATGTAATAATAAAATAAACACTATAATCATGAACATTGCATTCATGGGGCTATCATGGAGAATTCTATAGGGACATGACAATCATGTTAGCATGTTGACCATATTTAATAATTCATATGCATCAATCATAAAATAACACATATTTAATAGAAAAATAGAAGTATTGTACACATATATGTAGCAAAACAGTCCAAATTAGTGCATAACTATCAAATAACTAGTAATTGTTAAATACACATTCAAGCTTGCCATTTCACAACTGTTAGAACTACTTGTTTTCTCAAACAAGGTATTTTTTTATTTCACTATTGTTTTCAAGTAGATCAAGAGGTGAAACACCAATTATGGCTATAGGTAATTTATTTAAACCAAATTTTAACACCTAAACAATTATTTAGTTAATCTTCTAAAAATAATTACTCGCTCATGATAGAGCCCATCTAGTCCAAGTGTTGAACCTAGATGCTATGATACCACCTCTAACAACAACCCTTACCCAATACCCAGAGTAGGAGGTGGTCATTACACAAACCCAATCTTCAAAGTACTATTATGAAAATGGGGTTTAAAATTTTTGAATTTTGTCTACTCCTATAAACTTAGATTAATTAGTTCCATTATTTTCATATCATCAGGGCACATCCACTGATATAAAATTCTGCCTCAATCTGACCTTCAGATTGAGAAGTGAGACCTTTAAAGGAATTAGCCCTACCACATCCTCTAATTTCCACATGGAGCTCCACCATTTACCTTCATGGTAGTTAGGTTCATAGGTAAATCACGGTGGAAAGCTATCTTGCACGGATTTCTCCTTTCTAGGTCTGAACCCTAACCTTTGACCTAGTCGAGGTCAGATTCTCTCTTGCATTGTGTTAGCTTACCTTAGGCCTCTCGAGTGGGTTTGATTGGACATGTCATCCCGTTTTTCCCTTCTCGATGATTCCTAAGCATGTAATTTTGTTATCATTCAATTGCTTAACCATGGTGTAGGTCTTGGGTGGATTCCCACTCATGTTAATTGTGAAATCATCACACAAGGCTCTCAACAGGCCAACACATGCACAAGTTACAATGGGTTCTCCACCCCCATCCTCAAGATGGGTAGTAAGGGAATACCACCAATTGGAGGATCAATGAGTCACATCAATATTGGGGGCTTAGGCCCTTATTCCAAATAAACTTTAGGAACCCATTGGAAGTGGGTTTTGGATCCTGCAAACCAATTTTTTTTTTCTAACTCAAAGGAACCCAACCGCTTGGCTCACATGTAACTACTAGAAAAACTCTGGGGGGCCACAATATTTCCTCCTCCTAATAGCCTGAGTCACAGCAAGGGGGATTTTAACAAGGGTATTTTGAGTTACAAAAAAATCACATTTCTCTAATTAACCAATTAACCTGCCTTTCGAAACCTGAATCCAACAAATCATTGTCTCCTCTCTAAAAACGCATTCCATGGGGTGGGTATCATCCCTTCAGTCCTCCAAATGTTGAAGCACTATGTCATCCTGATGCAATACTTGCAATGCCCTATTAGGTTCACATATTATAGACTTATGGGTAAGGTTATCTAGGCCATGTGGTTGGCTGAATTCCACCATCTAACATATGACCTTCTCTGATTAGCCCACGTTGTACAATGCCATTCCATCCTACCTCCTTCATCCTAGTGACACGATCCACTGCTCCTCTTTAGTTAACATGTGTGGGTCCCAGTAGGTGACTTCATCCCAAAACCCATGCCCCAACGCTTTCCTTTTTTATGCGTCAGGATCCTTCCATCGTGCTTGCATGGATAGTGAGGACACTCTTCGACTAATAGTAGGGAAATCGTACTTATGTCACTTCGCTTGTTCTATCTTGATGATTTCCTTAGTCACTACCATTGCATATCAGGGTGGGGACCACCAAGCTTACCTGGAAAGTGGGCGTCTCCCACAAAATCATGCAGCACCCAAGAATCTATGGATGTTATCATATCTCGACCCCACATGCTAAAAAAACCAGTAAATGGCATGATTATTAGGTACACATCATCCCAATGTATCTACCCAAACACTTTCCTCCACCACACACCCTCATACCTATGGGTTCACTATAGTGGGCTGACAGGTCAGTTTTCCTCCTTTGGATAGTAGCATAGCCCTAAGTCAGCATGGCTACTAGCACTTCCCAAATAAAATCATCTCACCAACCCCTTTTTGACGCAAGCCAATCCTTCTAGGATAGAGGCTCCAGTCTCATTGTCTTGTGCGCGCCACCTCTAGCCAATGGTAGGTCCACTGGGCTTGTGTGTCATCTAGCTCATCCTTGCTGATATCATCCCCATTAATTCTTCTATTATGAAATATAATATTTTTGGGTCCTAATACTAGTACTTATTGTATTCCCCTCATCTAATCACGATAGGGGAGAACTAATTATGCCAATACAAAGCCTACATGACTAGGTTTCTTTATGGTTAATAGAAAAGGTTAGTTGATTGAGTTATAATAAAAATTCTATACCCTCTTTTGTCGCAAAAATTATTGTCTTCAATATTTTCCATGGCTTGACTAGAGGAAATATTCCTATCCTTTAGCAACACACCTGATTTGGATTTAGATAAATTTAATAAGAGATTGCTTCAAATATTCATTAAGCATATTTTGTTGGGTGTTTCAGCCATGAATCTACCACAACATTTTTCAATAATCATGAACTGCATCAATGCTTGACTGCGACCATGGTGGCTTACTGAAATACCTTATGGTGCTACCACCTTCAAAAACACCCCTTACCGAATGCCCATAGTAGGAGGTGTCACTATGCAAACCCAATCTTCAAAGTACTATTATAAAAATGGGGTATAAAAATGTATAAAATTCTCTACTCTTTGAAATTCGTATTAACCATCACCATTGCATTCATATCATCAAGACATGTCTTGATATAAAAAAATTCCTCAATTTGACCTCCAGATTTGAAAGTAATTCCTCTTAAGGAATCAATCGTGCCACATCTTATAATTTCCACATTGTAGTCTGCCATTTTCTCATGTGGCAGTCTGTTTGCTAGGCCAGTTGGCGTCAAAAAATATCACTGATCATGTTTCTCCTTTCTAGGTTAAACTTGGGTTTACCTCTCCCCTGTGTTGTGTTAACTCTTATGCATCCCGACTGTGTCGAACCAGACATGTCATCCATTTTACCCATCCCAACGATTCCTATGCATTGTGTTTTGTTATCCATCGACCACTTAACCCTCATGCAGGTCTTGGGCAGATCCCTTCTCAAGTTGATGGTGAAATCATCACAGAAGGGTATAAATGGGCCAACATGTTCATGGGTTACAATGGAGTCCCTCCTCGAGATGGGAAATAAGGGAATACCACCCATCGGAGGATCAATGGCTCACATCAATCTTTCAGGTTGAGAATTTACTCCAAATCAAGTACGGGAACCCCCAAAAGTGGGTTATGAATTTAGTAAACCACCTTCACCTCTCCAAACACACATTTCATAGGCTCAGGCCCATCCCACTAGTCCTCCTAATTTTGTACTACTACATCATCCCAATGCCCTAATCCAAATGCCTTGTTAGGTGCATATCTTATGGACTTTTGGTTAAGGTTTTTTCAGCCTGTGTGGCCTCGTGAACTCCACCCTCTGACATATGCCCTGCTTCGATTGGCCCACATTGTATAGTGCTACACCATCATGCATATTTCATGTCAATTCTCCATCCTAGTGACTCCATATTCCACACCTCTTTAATTAACCAAGGTTGTTCCCAGTAGGAGATGTCATCACAACACCCTTACCCTGGTGCTCCCCTTTGTTATGCGTCAGGCTCATTCCATTGGGCTTGCATGGATATTGGGGTATCTCTCCAACCAATAATGGGGCATACATACTTATGTCACCCCACTTGTTCTATCCCAATACTTTCCTTAGTATTTCCCCTTGGACCTCCAAGTAGGGACTATTGAGCTTACCTAGCAGGTAGGCCTATCCCACGCTAATCATGCAGCACATGGGCATATGTGGGGACACTCTTGGCAAGATCTTACACACTGAATTCCACCCAATGGCATGAATATTGGGTACATGTCATCATGTTGGATCTATCCTGACACTTTCCTATGTCACACTCCCACATACCTCTGGGTTCGCTGTAGTGGGATGACATGTCAGGGGGTCCACCTTTGGCCATAACATATCCATATGCCAGTGTGGCTACTAGCGCTTCTTGGTTGATGCAGCCCGCCAACCCTTTTATGATGCAATCCAATCCTTCCAGGCTCGATGTCTTATGGACGTCACTTTCAACCAATGGTAGGTTCATCGAGCTTACGTTTAAGCTAGGTCAACCCAACTGACATCATCTTGGTTAATTATTATATTATGAAATACGAAATTCCTAGTTCCTAATACCATGCCACATTGTGTTCCCCTCATATAATCATGGTAGGGGAGAACTAGTCATGCCAATATGAATCCTCCACTACTAGGGTTATGTTTGGTTAACATATAAGGTTATTCAATTGCGCTATATGGATAATTATTGGCCCTCTTCCATCATGAAACTACTTTCCTTTGATCTCCATCATGGCCCAACCAGAGGAAATATTCTCACCCTTAATTCATGCACTCAATTTGGATTTAGATGAATATCATGAGAGCTTGCTTCAACTCTTCATTAAGAATATTGTGCTAGTGTTAGCACTTGAATTGGACCCCAGGCTGCAAAAGGCAAATCAGGGTAACAACAAAACCACGCTCAGCCTTGTAGCTAGCCCTGCAAGGATTGGAGAGGGCTCTCTCCATGAAATAATATTCAATGGAACACAATAAATGGAATGATATTAGGCTAGGTAAAATGATAGGGATAAAAGGTTTAAATAAAATGAATGAATGAATGAATGAATTTCAGGGATGTGTGGGATATAAAGGGACAGTTGAAAGCAGGAATTAAATCAGGACACAGGATATTTCATGGGGCAATATAGGCAAGAAAATTAGCAATTAAAATTTAATGATATGGGATGGAAAAATTGGTGCAGAGCTGAAAAGGGCACAATAAATGGATGCTTTTCAAACAGAAGAAAAATACAGAGTATGAATGATTTCCCAAGGCAGAGCATATAAAGATGGATTCTACCTTTCTATATTGAAAGAATTCAAAAGGAAATGTTTATGTATGAATGGAACACATAACAATTCACATATGAAACAAAGAAGAAAAACAAATGCTAACTCTCATACCACATGCATCCCACAAATCAAAGCTGCATCTCCTATTAATTCCTGTCAAACTATACAATGTAGCGCAGAGATGTTCTTCCACACTTTTCCCCTACTTTCTGAGTTACAGATTGTCAGACTCTCAGACTGCTTACAAATTATTTACAATTGCAATAAATAGGCTGAAATGTGGGAACACAAATCCATAGAAAATGGAGTTGTTCTAACAGCTGAAGAACTGAAATACAATCATAGAAAGTAATACAACAATCTGCCCCTGAAAATAAGGGACAACATTACATTGACTGCTTTTGGAGATTTTGTTGTTAGGCTGTATGAACAAAAATAGGTAATCTAATGAAAAATTTTCTTATTTTACTGTTTTCTGTAACAATCTTTGTTTTAAATAAGCTCTCAGCCCTTTCACTGTTCTTTTTCTTTCCATTATTTATTTGTTCTCTGACATTTTAGTAAACTGCCATAGAAATAGAACCGAATGAAATTATATGCTTTGTGAAGGGAAAAAACCGTGAATAGGAAGGAAGGGAGTGGAGGCGGGACCCTCATTATAATTGCAATCAGAGTGAGCCGGGCGGAGGGATATCATATTAAAACACAAGTGCAATCGCAATCAGAATTGGGGAATGGGGCAGGCGGAGTAACACATTTAAAAATATGCGATGCGATTGGGGAGAACCCTTTGTAATAAAAAAAATAGATAATTTTTAACTTTTACAAAGGGGAAGGGAATTTTGGTAATGAATGGCGGAGGAATTAAATGGTGGGACCGGGGGTACGAATCGCAATCGGAAATCGGAGTTAGGAGTAGGGAGGAGTGATAAACATAAAACTTATTATGCGATTGGGAAAGGGGAATGGAAAACCTTTGTAAAAAAAAATAGAACAAATTTCTAATTTACAAAGGGGAAAGGGCTTTTGGTAATACAAATGGGCGGATATATTATGGTGGGCCCTAGGGGTCAATCGCATCAGAGATCGGGAGTGGGGGTAATCGCGATCACCATCGGGAGAATAGAACTTGCGATGCGATCGGGTCAATCGGAGGAAGAGTGCGATCGGAGGATCGAAGCGATCGGAGGAGAGGATGGGATCAGGGGAGAGGATGCGATTAGGTCAATCAGAGGAAGGGTGCGATCAGAGTATCGGACTGATCATAGGAGGAATTGCGATGTGATGATTGGAGAATGGTGTGATCAATTGCATTGGGGTGTATTGCGATGCGATGATCAGAGAATGGTGAGATCAATCGCATTGGGGTGTATTGCGATGCGATCAATCGCATCGCAAATACTTGCAATTGAAACTTCAAATAAACTCGCGATTTGGAAAGGTTGTGATTACGATTAAATAAGGGGGAGGGGACTTATAATAAAGTTCTACGGGGTATGGTTGGGGAAATGGTTTTATGTGGTGAGACTTTATAATATCCAAATTTTTATTATAAAGTTCTATGGCATGGAGGGGAAGTGGTTGGGCATAATCACATATGTATTTATAATGCAATTTTACAATTGGATGGGGGAAAAAGGGATTTCATAAGGAAGATATAGAGCTTTAAACATAAAGTTAAAGGGGAACAAATGGGAAATAGGGGTTATATGAGGATATAAGGGCCTTTACTTCACTTAAGCATAAATTTAAATCTAGAAGTTAGTTTTGAGAGTGTAGCATATCATTGGAAAGCTCTTTCCGGGTTCCTTCTGATGGATCTACTTGGAAGATGATTTGGTGCTGAACATGCTATGAAAAACTTCTCTGAAGGCTGGGACATCAGTTTGTGGAGATGGCAGCTTCTGAATTGTGACTTATTACATATGATGATATAAAATTACATAATGAATGATAATAAAGGAAAAATATTACGTTTCACCTCAAAAAATGTTTTTGAGGTGAAAATTACATCAAGATGAATAAAATGTCTCTCTGATTCTTCCTGGTGCTGTGACTTTGAGCTTATTGGCTTCCTCATGACCTTGCTGATATTATTGACATTTGACTCATTAATTTGACCATGGTGAGACCCTAGAAACTAATGAGACCCATCCTATGACCTACTGATATGATTTTGAGAATGAAAGTGACTAATGACTAAAGACCATAGTAAGGAAAATCAGCAAGTACCTCATGAGGGACAAATGATAAAAATTACTACCATAAATGAATCCATGACCTAACGGGATGGTGAAATTGATTATTATGGGACTCCTAATATGCAAATGAAAAAAGAGGAGTTTTGATCACTGATGGCAGTATGACTAGACTGACACTAACATTGGCTCCAATGGGGATGGTAGCTCTTTGGAGGTGCCAAGAACACCGTAGAACAAGTAGCCTTATCCATTGGGAATGGAATTAAAATGTTGAAAACTGACACAAATGAAAACTGACTCTGACTCTAGACTAAGACTGAAAACTAAAATAAAAACAAACCATACACATATCATCCAAGTTTTATAGCCTTCATCTCGGGCCCCAAACTTGAATGAATGTGCATTTTGAACTTTGCTTTTAGAAAAATAAAATGGTATATACATTGATGATGAGATAGATTCTGATCCATGTCTTCAACAATGGTAGTGCTTCAGTAGCCTACCATTTACTACTCCTCCAGGACAATCCTGGCCATCCATTTCTAAAAGTAAGAAGGCATTCTGACCCCTGTATGTTGTAATTTTGTATGGTCCCTTCCAAAGGTTGTAAAATTACCATGCTTCCCTTTGTCTTCATTACATCCCATTTTCAACACTACATTATCCAAATAAAAATTTTATGCTTTAGTCTTCCTATCATACATCTTTTTAATCTTGTCCAGCAACTGGCTCACTTTCTGTGACACTTCTTCTCTTGTTTGTTGAAGGTGGATCATCTGGTTGATCCTTCACTGGTTGTCATCATCTTCACTGCCAACTTCTTGTAATAATATCATAACTGGAATTGTAAGAGAAGTAGGAAAGATAGCATCAGTACCATGAACCAGCTCAAAAGGTGACATACCTACTGATTTTTTACTGCTGACTGTATCTGCCCACAGTGTATTGATAAGCTTCTGATGCCAATTTATTTTTTTTTCCTCCAACATTTTCTTAATTATATTCATCAGTGATTTGTTCGATGATTCTGTCAGGTCGTTTCCTTGCGGATAATACATTGTTGAATGGCCCAGCACAATGTTGTACTTATCACAAAAATCGACCAATTTTCTTTGATCTGAACGCGGCTGCATTATCTGTCAAAATTTTACATGGGCAACCAAAATGGGATAAAATATTTGATTCCAGGAAATGAATAATTACTATGTCAGTTGATTGCCTGGTAGGGATGGCCTCGATCCATTTCGTAAAGTATTCTGTCCCAGTCAATATCCATCGATGTTGTGCTGAGGACGCGGGATGTATTTCTCCTATAAAATCGAGCCCCCACTGCTGAAAGGGCGCGTTCACTGAAACATGTTTCAAAGGAAGTGGAAGCAATTTCTTCTTCCCTTGGAAAATTTGACATTCATGACAATTCATCACTGTTTATATAAATCAGAAAATAATGTGGGCCAATAATACCCGGCTCTCAATACGTTGCTTGCTATATTTTTCCAAAACAGGTGACCACCATAGTCACCTTTATGGAAATCGTGCATTACCTTCTCGACTTCTTCTTCAATCAGGAAATTTAGAAAAAACGCCTCCCAGATCCTTCCAAAACAGAGCACTGTTCAAGATACAATACTTTGCAGATTTCAGTTTCAAAGATCTACCTTTACTCTTAGACATGCCTGGAGGAGGCGAGAGATGCTGAAGAACATACACAATATCTGAATACCAAGGGGACTATAGAAAAATATCTGAAATGGGAACCAACAAACCTTCATCTTCCTCTTTCGACATTGTTGAAATGAGGTTTATATCTAAAGCATGTAGATTTGATTGGGCCATCAATTTCGCCAAACCTTGGCCTTTGATCAACTGAGTAGGCTTGATCTCCAGATCGTACTCCAACATAGCTGCTATCCATTTGCCTCTTCGAGCTTCTGGATTAGTTCGCATGAGCACATCCTTGACTGCTGCGTTAGGGACATATGTTGTAGTGTGTGAATGTAGAATATAGACCCTGAAATCTTTCAATGCCTTGACAAGAGCCAATGCCTGATTTTCAATAATATTATATCTTAAAGCAGCATATCTAATAGTCCTAATGAAAAAATCAATTGGCTTTTCTACTCCATCTCTCTTTTGCATTAAAACAACGGCTATAGTATGCTCAGATGCAAACGAAAATATAATAAAATCTTGAGTATAGTCGGGACTGATCAGAATTGGGGCATTAGACAAAGCAAACTTTACCAGATTGAATGAATTGACAGATTCCTCACTCCACTTAACAGTGTTATATTTCTTCAACATATTGGTAATCTCTCTTAAATGCTCAGCCAGATTAGGTATAAATCTGCGTAAAAAATTCATCTTACCATTAAAGGCCTGAATCTCTTTCTTGTTTCGTGGAAGATCTATGAGCTGAATTGCCTCCACTCTGGCTGGATCTATGCAAATTCCATCCTTAGAGATGATATGCCCGAGAAATTTGCCCTCATCCATGGAAAAAAGGCTCTTTTTGGGATTAAGAGAAATCCCAAAATTTCTGCAACGCTGAAAAACCACTCTTAGATGGTGCAAATGCTCATCATATAAACATGAAAACGCTGTCAAATCATCCAAATAAAAAACAAGAAAAACATCTTTTTCATTTGCAAAAGCAATGTCCATTGCACGCTGGAAAGTGGCTCCAGCGTTCTTCAGTCCAAAGGGCATCTTGGCATACCGGAAGGTTCCCCAAGGTGTTGTAAAGGCAGTTTTATCTTGGTCCTTCTCATGCACCAATATTTGGTTATATCCTAAGTAGCCATCAAGTAGTGAAAACCTAGATGCTCCAACTACTCTCTGCAAAATATGGTCCATTTTTGGAAGTAGGTAATTACCTTTTAAGGATTCCTTATTCAAGTTCCGAAAGTCAATACACAGTCTTATTTCTCCAGTATTTTTACGCACTAGGACCAAATTCGAAATCCAATCAGAAAATCTAATATGAACTATGATTCCTGCTTTGTACAATCTGTTTACCTCCTTTTCAATTGATGGCAATAGCTTTGGACTGATTCTTCTCAGCTTCTATCTGAAAGGCTTCTGATCCGACTTGATAGGAATTGTATGCTGAATTATGTCCTTATCATATACTTTCAAATCTGAATAATCCCATGTAAATACATCAGAAAATTTAGAAAGCAATTTAACATAATTCTCATTTATCTCAGGGGATAATGCCTTTGATAATTTGAAAAATTTGGGTTGATCAGCTGTTCCAATATTCACGTCTTCAACTCCTTTCTCTGTGGGCACCAAGCTTGGTTTCTTTGCGACATCATCCTGACCAAAAATCTCCTCTAGAGGTATGAGACCTCTAGGAATTACATTATCCTTTAACTGCAAAATTTCCATCTGGTTTACTTCCAACTCCTGATCATCAACCTCATACTCACCCTCTATGGGAGTATCTTTGAATTTTCCATCACCCTGTAAAAATGCATTGATCTCATTATCATCCCAAAATATTTGCCAATACCTTAAATTGTCCGGAACAGCAGGCCTATGTTTGACATAGATTTCGAACTTATTGCTAGAGTTCATTGGAATCTTCAAGTTACTTGTAGTAGTGGCAATAGAATCAGCAATAATGTTTTGCATCCTGGGTACTACTGTCAAAGTATACTCTCGGAATGTTTTCAAAATGTCCAGGACTGGATTTTTGTATGCCCTCAATCTTGGATGTTTTTCTTGATATTCTCCCTTCACCTATTTGATTATCAGTTCGGAGTCGCCATACACAGAAATCCTTTTTGCATTCAACTTCTTCAAAATTTTGAGGCCTGCAATCAAAGCCTCATATTCTGCTTCATTGTTAGAGCAATCAAAAGCTATCTTATACGCACAAACTCTAACATTACTTAGAACCTTCTTAGGTTGAAAAACAGGGCTCCTAATCCATATTCCAATGCCAAATCCATCCTTACCAACAACTCCATCAAAATCCATACTCCACAAGCCTTCTTCTTCTTCTTCTTGAAGATGCTAAAAATTTTCTTCTTTCTCTTCTTTACCTTGCCTACTTTCTGGCTGTTCATTGTCCCTTTGCTGCTAGCAGGCAGGAGGTTCAGAAGTGTTTGCTGCCTTGTCATTTTCCTTTTTGAGGACCTCTCTAAAATTCTCTGAAAACTCAGGTATTTCATCCAATTATACCAATTGAACAGTCTCATCATTTAAACCACCATCAAAATACAAGAAAAAAGATTCTAAGTCTATATGGACAGCATTAATGGGATGATTTACAGGCTTGTCTTTGATGGTAATCATATATTTCATTTTATTTTCTCTATATAACTTCCTCAACTGGAAAAATACAGGGATAGTGACATAAGAGAAGTCAAGCTGCATATTTCCTTTGAGCTTAGCACCCCAAGACCTAGATAGAAGCATTTCCAACCTTGGTGGGACATCAACAACAACTACATCCATTCAGACATTCTTTGCTAGAATCTGATCTAAAGACACTACCAAATATTTAATTAAACCAATACAGTGGACCCTAATTGAGTCAAAGGAATACAATTCATGATATTTATGAGCGATGTCAAGGCCTAGCTTCTCCATGACAGCTTTGGGCATCAAATTATGTGAGGCCCCGGAGTCCAACATAGCATTATGCAGGATAAACTCATGTACTCTAAGACTCAAGTAAAAAGGAGGGACTTCATTTTCTTCAGATTATTCTGTGGCTGGACCAAAAATAAGTTTAGGGTAGTCATCTTCTACATTGACCATATCAGAGACAGAATCTATTTACAAAACTTTGGACACCTGAGTTTTATACAAACTATTCTTCACCAATTCTGTGAGGGGCATAGACACTTTTAATTTAGAGATTTCATTTTCTAGATCAAAGGAGGGATATTTTTCTACCTCTTTGATGGGCGGGTCTTTCTTCTCTGTTGGCTCCTTTACTGTGTTCTTCTGGTTCTTCTCATTGGCTACGTTAGCAAATGTAAATTCTTTGCTAGAGGAAGGATCAGTCGGCTCCTTAGCTTTCTTCTGTGCATCGTTTTTCATTTGGAGTTCCTTTCTCTTTTGGATGGGGTTGACTGTAACCTCTTTGTTCCTTAAAGATTAATTCCTTTGTTGAGCTGACAGACTGTTCATATACCCTCTCTGATAGTTTTCAGACTCCTCTTCCAGTACTGTATCATTGGCCAAAATGAAATTTTGGTCTTTTTGAATGTCTGGAGTCGCCACTGTGTGTTCTTCGACTTCTGTAAGGAAAATGGGCGCACCATCAGCCGTGAAAAAATGATTAGCCTCAATCACAGGATCATCATCATCTGAATCTATTCCTTGCACATAGTTCTGTTGCAAAGGAGCTTTAATTTTCTACCGTGGTGATGCAATTTGATCCTGCATTCTTGGCTCTCTCTGTTTAATTCTCAATTGCGACTGTTGCCCTCTGAAATTTGGATTTCTTGTTTGAGGCTCAGGTCTATCTGTGGTGGTTAAAGTATCAACCATTTTTTCAACTGTTCTGATCAGAGTGTCCATTTTTCTATCTGAAGTAGAGGCCCCCTCTTTTATTGTAACTCTTTTCTCAGCTCTGGCTCGTGCTCTTTTAGCCAGTAGATTTGCTTCAACATTAACCGCTATCTTCTGCATGTCTTCAAGTGAATACGGATCTCTTTCACGTAACTGATATGCCATGTCAACATCAAATCCATTAGGAAATTTTAAAAATTCCAGTCCCTCAGGAGGCTTCAAATTAGTTGGAATAACATTATATACAACATTGAATCTCAAACAATAATCCTGCACAGTTTCACCCACATTCCTTTTAATGTTCTCATATTCAGATAGAATTTGAAGTGGGTTCTTTTTTACCTCCCACCAGTCCAAGAACTAACTGTGCAACTCCTACAACGTGTGAATTGCGCCTGGCGGTAGGGCTCTAAACAACTTTCTGACTTCGCCTACGAAACTTTGAACAAACAACCTCATCGTTACATTCTCTGCTTCTACCTCATGAAAATAAAAAAAGACATTCATTTTATCAATATATTGTTGAGCCGTGATGCTCCGAGTTGCATCAAAAATGGGAATTTTGCTTTGATAGTCAGCCGACATATCATCGAGGACCTGGGTTAAGACCAGGGGTGCATACTTGGTAGCCATAACTCTGGGTGGATTTACGACGAGATTTGTAGGATTTGAGGGAGGTGTTAATGAAGGAGATGATAATTGGGAACTGACTGACGGGAATGGTGATGAATTAGGAGGGGGAAATGCTTTTCCTGATGATTCTGAAGGCTCAGGGATATCAGTTACAGTGATGGACTGAGGAGAATTAAAAATGTAATCGTCAATGGACGCATTTGCTCTTTGGACTTCAATATATACAAGGAAATCAGGATCTAAAACTGTATCATCAATGTCATTTTCAGACTTGTTCCTAAATAAAGAAAGCTCAAAATTATCGTCAAAGGAAAGATCTTCTACAAGAAACCATTCACTGGGCCAAGTATAGGATCTAAAGATGGGTCTGGGGCTTAATGGTCCTTCTTGTCTTCTGACAATTCTTGGTATAAGATTTGGATTTTCAAACATAGGGGGAGGATTTGGATCTGGATTAGCCCTGGTGTATCTTCTTGAAGCCAATGTGGTCGAATTTCTATTTTACAAAAATCTTATTTTGCAGCCTAGCAAAAATCTGAACATCATCTTTCAAAAGTCTGGAATTATTTGATGTACTGGGGCAAATCTTGCAAGTCAGATGTTATGTTTATAAAACTAGACCGGATATTGACTGAAGCAGCATTTATCTACTTATGCACCTGCAAAGCAATGTGCAGTTCAAAGGCTACCTGGCATAACTTCAGGCTCCGTCTGTAGTTTATAAAACAAATAACACTAATAATAAAAAAATCTTGAACTGCTCCCCAGTGAAGTCGTCAGAGATGTTAGCACTTAAATTGGACCCCAGACTGCAAAAGGCAAATCAGGGTTACAACTAAACCACGCTCAGCCTTGTAGCTAGCCCTACAAGGAAAGGAGAGGGCTCTCTCCGTGAAATAATATTCAATGGAACACAATAAATGGACTAATATTAAGCTAGATAAAATGATAGGGATAAAAGGTTTAAATAAAATGAATGAATGAATGAATGAATTTCAGGGATGTGTGGGATATAAAGGGACAGTTGAAAGCGGGAATTAAATCAAGACACAGGATATTTCATGGGGCAAGATAGGCAAGAAAATTAGCAATTAAAATTTAATGATATGGGATGGAAATACTGGTGGGGAGCTGAAAAGGGCACAATAAATGGATCCTTTTCAAACAGAAGAAAAATACAGAGTATGAATGATTTCCCAAGGCAGAGCATATAAAGATGGATTCTACGTTTCTATCTTGAAAGCATTCAAAAGGAAATGTTTATGTATGAATGGAACACATAACAATTCACATATGAAACAAAGAAGAAAAGAAAATGCTAACTCTCATACCACATGGATCCCAAAAATCAGAGCTACATCTCTTATTAATTCCTGTCAAACTGTACAATGTAGCACAAAGATGTTCTTCCACACTTTTCCCCTACTTTCTGAGTTACAGATTCTCAGACTCTCAGACTGCTTACAAATGATTTACAATTACAATAAATACGCTAAAATGTGGGAACACAGATCCATAGAAAATGGATTTGTTCTAACAGATGAAGAACTGAAAAACAATCATAGAAAGTAATACAACAATCTGCCCCTGAAAATAAGGGACAACATTACATTGACTGCTTTTGGAGATTTTCCTGTTAGGCTGTATGAACGAAAATAGGTAATCTAATGAACAGTTTTCCTATTTTTCTATTTGCTGTAACAATATTTGTTTTAAATAAGCTCTTGGCCCTTTGAATGTTCTTTTTCTTTCCATTATTTCTTTGTTCTCTAAATTTTTAATAAAATTCCATAGAAATAGAACCAAATGAAATTATATGCTTTGTGAAGGGAAAAAACCGTGAATAGAAAGGAAGGGAGTGGAGGCGGGACCATCGTTATAATCGCAATTGGAGTGAGACGGGAAGAGGGATATCATATTAAAACACAAGTGCAACCGCAATCAGAATCGGGGAACGGGGCAGGCGGAGTAACACATTTACAAATATGCGATGCGATTGGGGAGAACCCTTTGTAATAAACAAAACAGATAATTTTTAAATTTTACAAAGGGGAAGGGAATTTTGGTAATGAATGTCAGAGGAATTAAATGTTGGGATCAAGGGTACGAATCGAAATCATAAATCAGAGTTAGGAGAAGGGCGGAGTGGTAAACATAAAACTTCCGATGCAATTGGGAAAAGGGAATGGAAAACCTTTGTAAAAACGAAATAGAACAAATTTCCAATTTACAAAGGGGAAAGGGCTTTTGGTAATACAAATGGGCGGATATATTATGGTGGGCCCCCAGGGGTCAATCGCATCAAAGATCAGGAGCGGGGGTAATCGCGATCGCCATAGGGAGAATAGAACTTGCGATGCGATCGAAGGAGCGTATGCGATCGGGTCAATCGGAGGAAGGGTGCGATCGGAGGAGCGGATGTGAACGGGGGAGCGGATAAAATTGGGTCAATCAGAGGAAGGGTGTGATCGAAGGATCATAGCAATCATAGGAGGACTTGTGATGCAACGATCGGAGAATGGTGTGATCAATCGCATTGGGGTGTATTGCGATGCGATGATCGGAGAATGGTGCGATCAATCGCATTGGGGTGTATTGTGATGCGATCAATCGCGTCGCAAATACTTGCAATTGGCACTTCAAATAAACTCGCAATTTGGAAAGTTTGAGATTGCAATTAAATAAGGGGGAGGGGACTTATAATAAAGTTCTACGGGGTATGGTCGGGGAAGTGGTTTTATGCAGTGAGACTTTATAATATCCAACTTTTTATTATAAAGTTCAATGGCATGGAGGGGAAGTGGTTGGGCATAATCACATATGTATTTATAATGTGATTTTACAATCGAAAGGGGGAAAAATGGATTTCATAAGGAAGATATAGAACTTTAAACATAAAGTTAAAGGGGAACAAATGGGAAATAGGGGTTATATGAGGATATAAGGGCCTTTACTTCACTTAAGCATAAATTTCAATCCAGAAGTCAGTTTTGAGAGTGTAGCATATAGTTGGAAAGCTCTTTCTGGGATCCTTTTGATGGATCTATTTAGAAGATGATTTGGCACTTAACATGCTGTGAAAAACTTCTCTGAAGGCAGGGACATCGCTTTGTGGAGATGGCAGGTTCTAAATTGTGACTTATTACATATGATGATATAAAATTACATAATGAATGATAATAAAGGAAAAATATTACGTTTCACCTCAAAACATGGTTTTGAGGTGAAAATTACATCAAGATGAATAAAATGTATCTCTGATTCTTCCTGGTGCTATGACTTTGAGCTTATTGGCTTCTTCATGACCTTGTTGATATTATTGACATTTGACTCATTAATTTGACCATGGTGAGACCCTAGAAACTAATGAGACCCATCCTATGACCTACTGATATGATTTTGAGAATGAAAGTGACTAATGACTAAAGACCATAGAAAGGAAAATCAGCAAGTACCTCATGAGGGACAACTAATAAAAATTACTACGATCAATGAATCCATGACCTAAAGGGATGGTGAAATTGATTATTATTGGACTCATAATATGCAAATGCAAAAAGAGTAGTTTTGATCACTGATGGTAGTGTGACTAGATTGACACTAACAGTTGGTATTTTCGGCTATGAATCTTCCATATGAATTTTCTAATCATCAAGAACTACATCAATGTTCAGCTATGACCATGCTAGATTACTAAAACACCTTACAGTGCCACCCATCCTGATATCGGGAAAAATCGACTCCAAATAGTTCGTGGAACTCAAACATTTCTTGTATTAGAATAAGGAAATTTCAGGACTACGAGCTTAGGTGCTTCTGTAGCCACTTCGGCTGAGGACCAGTAGTGAACTCTTGAAATGGATTCACCTCTCTTGCCACATGCCAAGTGTAGAAACCCCGATTTAAAATTTCATGTAATAAAGTTAATGTAGGAAAATTAGGAGTATGGTAAAGGGACACTTATTCCAAGCTGAATGTTGGGAAAAATATCCTAGTGGGCATCACTTGATTTGTTTATGGATAAGGAGAAATTGTAATACTCCAAAATGGAAAACACAGGAATATAGAACAAAATGTTGGAAATAGTAGTGATAAATCAACACATAAAATGTAAGCAGATCATATAGCCATTATATTGATATCATAGAATAAAAATGTGTACAATATCTTGAGGGAAACTTCACTCAAGTTAGGAAAAAGGAGCCTCAAGAGAACAAGTACATGAAATATGAAGAAAATTTCTACACAATAATGCAAAAGACTAAGAAAACATAGTTTTTACTGGGTTTACTATTGTTGGAATATGTAAATACATAGATATTCTGTTATATCACTCAAAATGTGCTAGGGATAGAGATCTATTCTCCCAAGCGCATTTCCAAGACAACCCAGAACGGATTTCCGGAAATACACAAAAATGAAAAATGTCAGAATGAAGCCCTAGGGCTGAATAGCAGTTGCAAATGAATAGCTGGAAGGAGGTGGATGAAACTGATGTATAAATGAATATATCTCCTCCAAAATATTATCCAAGTGAAATTTTGATCCCCTTACTGAAATTCTAACCCTCCAAAAGTGGCACTAAAACCTGCTCTACAAATACCCTCTGAAATAACGTAGTCATTGAGGGAAACTACACTGTAGGAGGTGGAAATAGCTGGGTTTGGTGCGAAAATATGAAATAAATCCAAAGGAACTTCCTTGCTGGCCTACCAATGGAAAGGCTACCTCTCCACTAAAAATGGACCTATCAATCCTCCACTGCTTCTACCCTGCAACACAAAAAAATTCTGGAATAAACAACGCTATAGCTAAAGATTGAAGGTTTTCCTAATGCTGGAATGTAGACTATGAAACTTAATAGCCTCTCATGATTAGGCACTCAAAGTCCCCTAAGGATGAGTGTGAGATTCTCTCTCGGTAACACCCTTTTGCTAAGCAACACAACAAACTCCGCTAGACAGCTGAAGAGTGAAAACAATCATATAGACCACAAAATCAATAATCAACAACATAAGCTCTATGGTTGCCTTCCCCTTCCTTATATGCATTGTGAGCCTTCTCACCTTCGATCCACTCATTAAATCCACTACTCTCATGGATACTTACTCCCATTAACATTGTGGTGTCTCTCATTGATGATCCACTCCCTCCATACCAGGTGTTACACCAATTTTTGGTCATCTAACTTGTTACTATTAGATGGACCAAAGTACACCATGTAAGACCAATTTTACCCTAAGTAAAATTTATTTTGATATGAAAAATAACTTATTAATCCATAGTTTATTAAGTTTTTTATGGTCTAAACAGGAAACCCCATGAGGAAATATTGAATAAATCCATATTTGTTTGATTTTCCTCAAGGAATAATTAGTCAAACAACAATTTAATTAATATTCCTGGTTAAATTTGACTAAATCATTTATAAATAATAGAATACATCACTATTTATTTAATTATTATTCCACCACATCCTTAAAATAATAAATAAATCATTTATTTATTTATTATTTACAAATAAAGGTATTTGACCAAATTCAAATTCTTTTTCCCTCCAACAAATATATTAAAATATTCCATAAAATTTGGATCTAGATTTAGTTAATAATATTTTAATTATGCACTAATATCTATACTAACTCAATATTTTTTTATAAATAGAAGGTTTTTTCCATTCACTCACTACCTTTTGTTTCCTAAATATCACTATGGATCTATACTTTTGGTTGAACTTTGTGTAATATCCCTTTTTCAGGAACAACTATAGATTGGGAATAATCTGAGATATTACCGATGTGAAGTTACAGAAATATGTCTGATACAGATGTAAAAACACTTATCCTTCAATATTATGTGCGTCAACAACTTTGTACAGCAATTTATAAGCCAGAAAGTGGGGAAAAGAAGTTATTTCGGCCCTAAAATGCTTAATTTCAGAGATGTGCATAAAAATATGTAGGGGGGATGGTTGGATCTGATAGCTTAGGTACTAGGAGTCTACATACCGAATTTAAGCTCAAACAAATGATCCTAGCTAATTTAAATAGTTTCTCCTTCCCAAACTAGGCTAGAAAACCCTGATTTCCGATGACTTAATGTATGCAGAAATTTACTGAAGCTCAGGCAGCGTGATTTTATGAAGATATTAGTTATAATGGGTTAATAAAATCATGAAATCAGTTACACAACACTGCTCATACAATAGAAGAGAGAAAATGAAAACTTAGGTGAGAAAATCCCTCTAAAAGAGGTGCTGCAACAATTGTATTTCACTGTAAAACCTTGATAGCGTTATTTTCTAAAGCATGCAGTAGCTATAGGTTAAAAATAAGATCTAGGACAGGTCAATGTACAAATTATTAGATCTATATGAGATCTATACACTAGATTGTTCCTATTTTACATAACCCTTGGGGTTTTCAGCAAATCAAAAAATATATAGAGTAGATCTGAAATCTTATGCAATAGATATGTAGATTTATACAATATTTCTGAAGTGGAAACATGTATGAACAGATCAGATCTGGAAGGTACATGGATTTGTTGGCCAATCCATGGATCACCATAGTGAGGGAAGATTCCCAACATCAGAGATCTCTCTCCCAAGAGATAGTTGAATCACCCTGCAACTTCTTCATTGCAGATTGTGCAGTTCAAGAATGGTAACTATGTTGTAGGCTCTGGAATATGACATGGCATGATGCAAAGGCCCGAAATTATGCTCCAATAAGAGAGGCACTCTTCTAGGAGGTTAAAAGACACACTCCATGAGAAGAGACTCCCCAAACATTCTAGATCTGAATAGATGTAGAGCTCCACTTGCTACAGCTTAAAAAAGCAATCAAACCCTCAACAGGGTCTGTATTTTAGTTGGAAGTAGAACCTTGGTCAATTTCTGGATAGTCGATGAGAAATGCAAAACTCTTCCAAGAGCTACTCTATAGAAAGATGTGGGATTCCCGCCCGGGAACACCCAGTGTGAAGAAACAATATTCTCAGACTAAACAACCTAGAGAATTAGTATAAGAAAACCAATTTCTTAATATCTTGAACAGCCTTTTCTTGCTTCTCTCCTCTTTCTTTTATAGGATGAAATTCTTGCAAAACCCTAAACCATCTCAAAGGTTTAGCCCCTTTCACATGTGCATCCTCCTTCTAGATCCGCTTGGAGTATTTAGGAGGTAAATTGCACTTAGACAATGCTACAGATAAGGTATTGTTGACCTAGTCAAATGTCACAAACCCTTTTCACACATAAGAGGTTTCATCAAAGAAGCCCTAATTTATCCTTGTTCACATTGGGCATTGATTTATTACATAGTTTTTAGGAGTTTATTGATCCTCCCTTACAATTGTATTCATGAACATGAAAATAAAAATGAAATTGAATATTCCAATTAGCTTGGGCTAATTAGGAATATTACAGTCCTCTACCTTCAAAATATTGCTTGTCCTCAAGCAACTGCAAGGTAGAGAAAAACTTCTCCTTTCCTCTTCGTGTGGCCTCACCAATGGATCCACCATGGCTGAAAGTGATATGCAATGAATCTTCCCTCTAATGATCCCTTCCAACTGCAAGATAGAAAAGTGTACATCATGAGAAAATGGAAGGAAAAAGTGGTGATCTCTTTGATGCTCAATGGCCTCCTCAAGGTCAGAATGATGATGAACATGGGGAATATTATTCCCAATGACTGACTTCCATACCCATGCTATCATCCAAATGAAGTGAGCCAATATATTTAGCTCAAAAATATTCTCAACCCCTGGTTCAAACAATGTGTTGGGGCTACATAGAGAGATTGGATCCTCCCACCCAAGTAGTTTCTCTCTCCATTTATGATAAGTATGGGGCTATTGCTACTCTTGGGCTGAAGTATTATGACCTTCAAGAGTGGCCCAAGCTACCCCACCAAACAAATGAACCATGAAGTGCCTCCTTCAAAAACTCAAGTTCTCCAAATGGTTTCTCCCACATGAAGAAAAGAGATGTAGTTTGACAATCATGGACTTCCCATTGCTTCTCCTGAAACATCTATTGTGCAAAGTAGGGAAAATTGTACTCCCTATGGGCATCTTCAACTCATAGCCCACTCTCCAAACAAAGCCTCCCATGAGCATAAACATATCAGCAATACATGGAAGAAGAATAAAATGAAAGCAAGTTTCCAAATGACAACTGGAGAGTGAATCATAGTTCCTTTCATGGAACTAGTGCAATGCATCCTTGGTTGTGTTAGCCCCCCTATAAATTTTTGACAAAGCAAAGCAGGGGGCTAAATTTTTTTTTGAGCCCTCAAGGAATGAATTTCCCCAAAGACACATCATCCTTCAGGTCTCCTATGCCTTTGCCTTTGATAAATTTTCCTCTGTAGAAATCTCCATGTTGCCCCTCTCTTCCCCTTCGCAAAATCCCCTTTCCATCCCAATTTTTCCCCAATTTCCCCTTTGAATCCTACCCTTACCCTTGGTTTCCTCAAAATTCCCTTCTGTCTCTCTATCGTTACCCTCCTCATGCCTCAAAATGAATTAAAAATGGCTAAAAACCCACTTTTGGACCATATAATAGGTCTCAGCCCTTTCTCCACTAGCCCCGTGACCTTTCTCTCCACAGAATCCAGCGCTGTGACCGAAGCGCTAGCTCCGAAGGCATGTGTCCCATATAATTATTGGGTGTTGTCTCAACCATTGATCCATATAGATCGAACATCGATCGTTTAAACCCACGGAGCTCGTGATTCACATGTTCAAACCACTGATCGTGCCATCATCGTACATTCGCCGCCAGAGCAACGGTCTACAATGCGCTCGCGCCGGTGGTCCCCATGCACTGTTCATAAACCCGGTGGTTTCTATCTCACCACTGTTGGGCGGAAGGCGGTATTCTCTGATCGGCCAGCGATTCCACTCAGCATTCGATGCGTGGCTCCTGTACCGTTTCAAAATTGCTTGTACATAGCGCATTAACGTTCGGCATGGGATGCGCAACGATATGCTCATGCACCATCCGATCTGGGGCAGTTGATCCGACGGTCGTCATTCCATGAAGCTATGCAGGGTTTCAACCATAGTCTCCGTACCCTGGACCCCCCATTCATCACCCTTCGCTGTGCGTTCGATCATCGATCTCCTCTCTGATCTAACGACCCAGTTTGGTCTTCTCTTTGTTGACTCTTCTGCTGTCGACTGGCCCTGCCGCATCACCTGCACGTGTCCCACCGTACAGTCGCCCTCCTGTTTCATATATTTGTTCATAGGTCGGGTCTATTAATGTTTTCATTTATTTTTCCTCCACGCCACATCCCGACTGTAATCCATATCATTTTCACCACACTATGGGTCCTCCACAACGTTTTCACCATCTAACCAGACTGCGTAGTCAGTCTAGCCACCCCCGTTGCGCCCACCACCTCCATTGTTTTCTTAACATGTTCTCGTATTTTGCAGGGTTACAAAGAGGTGGAAAAATGCCATGGTGAACATGTACTTCTTTAATGGCGTGTTCCGCAGAAAGAGGGTTGGATTTGGAAGCTGGAACTATAAAGAAATGTCAAGAAAGGTGGCGGCAGTATAAATTCTATCAAAGGACAAAGTTTGAAACTTTGCAAACCTTTTCCGGCACCATCAAAGCTTAGATCCTATAGAATCGAGCCATTTATGGAGCTGTGGGAAAAAACCAGTTCATGATCAAGGATTCCAGCATTAGAATTGAGTGTTTTGAGTTTTAATACAACAGTTTAGAGGCAAAGCACCAGATCAATGATCCCACAGATCATGCAAAGGTACAGCACGCAGAAATAAATGCATATCAGGGGTTTATATAGCAGCAAAATGTTTTCCTCCTTAAAGGACAAAACGCCCATGCAGTGTTCAATCTATGTCGTGTTCTGGAAATATTTCCTATCCTGAAACATCCCCAGTACTATCAAAGCATTTACTTCATCAATATGGCAGACATATTTATCATTTCTTTATCTTTTGTTTATCAACCAACAGCACCACATGGTATTATAGTCAGAACACATCAAAGTCATATCAGAGTAATCCCCAGTCTGAAAAAGATCATTCGTTCACCCAAAGAACACCAAAGATTAATACACAGGATCTATACAGAATGAGATTCGACCCTCTTTCTTTTCAAGAGTTTAATACTGCATTTAGTTCTCCACCTACCTCCTCTGCTCCTCCGGAGCTATAAATTCATTAAGAACTCATTGTAATGGTTGTTGATCAGTTATCAGAGAACTGAAAGTAGTTTCTTTTGAGACACAGTCTCTATGTAGAGATTGTTAGATAGGTTGAAGGATATGTTTTCAGACTAATTATTTAGCTATTGGAAATATTGTATTTGATTGGTATTGTTATTTAATATGACAAGCACATTTCTTTGGATCCTGATCTGAAGCAGTGGTGATGTTTTCCTACTCCCGTGTTTACATTCATTTCATTTCGTTTCTATTGGCTTGCATCAGAATATTGGCATAGGATTTACCCTTGTTAGGTACCCTATGTTTCTGCTCTCCTTGCCATTTATGTTTCTCTTCTGAATGTATTATCTAAGGAATGCTTTTAGTTGGTTTAACCAGTGTAGTGGATGTTATTGCCTACTCTCTGATGTATGAATTAAATGAATTCAATTCTTAGATGCTTCTTGTTATATATTTAGTTGGGAGATTTTGGAACACTGGGGATTAGTGTTGGCCCTGTCCACTAGGATCCTTGTACAACCTGCTGATATGTAACTTGGTGCTCTGAAATTTGTGTTATCTCCTCCCCTCCTATTTTCCACTCCACATAATCATCTTGAAGATCCTGAGTTTCAGATGACTAGCCCAATTGAAAGCCTGCCTATTGAGTAGCAAGAAAATCCTTTCCTGACTCCATTTCCCAATGGTTTTGAGTATTTCCTGGAATTTTTCACCTCTTTTTTATCCCTCTTTACTCATCCTGGTCTCACATTGAATCCTTCATTCCTGATAACCAACAACCAAAATCAAACCAATCAAACAAAATAATCAAACCTTGTGCCTATAACTAGCCTAAAATCATAACCTTGAGCTTCATAGACATAAACCTTTGCTTAAACTAGAGAGATCCCTCTCTGGACCCAGGAGGGCTATATCTTGAGGTTTGAAAGTGGTTCTGATGTTGTCTCATCTTTTGGTCTTGCCAATCTGGCCAAAACATGGGAACCCCAACATAATGGCGACTCCGCTGGGGACATCTTGAGTGCTTTTCACCCTAAACATCTTTAGGCATTCAAAAGACCTAAAATCTTTGGTTAGGTTGGAAGTTAAACACTCCTATTCTCACATCAACCTCTACACCATTTGTTGTATTTTCCCATACTCTTGGACAGAGTCTGGAAAAGGCCAGGTAGCCTCTGGATATCAAACTCTTTTAGAGGTGACATATCTGGTAAATTCCCTCCTAGTCAATATCTGGTTAGATTTTGCTGTGTTTTGAAGATATCCTTGAAAAGGGACATATCAAGGGCACTATGGTGGACAATGTGCCCTCCAAAAAACATCCTAAACCTTCCACCTGGTGACTCCATAGCTCCCTAAACGTTTCAAAGACTCCACTGGTGATCAGTAGGTCTGCTAATTATCTTGGTTCACATTAGACTCCACTGGGAGACCAGCCCCCATAACAACATCAACCAGTAGAAGTTACAAGTAGGGTTAAGTTGCTTGGTCAGAAATAACATTCTGGCTTCTAGAACCATTCATACAAGAGCTTACCCTAATCCAGACCCACCTGAAATAGTTGAAAACCCTGAGAGAATCCTCAAGGGAGCTCATACACCTAAAAGATCAACTATTTCCAAACACATACATAGATCTAATTCCGCACCAGAAGATCTTGCAGCTCTATCACACTTTCACCTTGACCTAGACCTACCTAACGGCTTATCTAGAACTGGGTCATTCAGTGGCTTAGACCAGCCAGATCCTGAGCTTCCTGATTCACTACAACAAGGTGGTAGACACCTTGGGAATAGACAGACCCCTCCATATACACCTCCTGATATACATTTCATACAAAACTTGGGGCTCAGTCACCCTAGATCTGCTCATCAGCCTTCTTCTGGTCATAATATTACTATCATCCATATACCAGTTGTCCGAGTTAACCCATTACCTCATCAAAACATCATCATGGTAGCCTGGTATGCACCTTTGGTGTTACCTCAGCCTCTAGTACCCTTACCAAATGATTATCAGTCTAAGATCCCACACTTCACTACAAAAGATTCCATCACGACCCAACGACATGTAGATAAGATGGAGGATTCTTTCGACTACATGGAAATTGATGATGATACAGTCAAAATGAGAATATTTGCCCAAAGCTTAGGGGGTGATGTGAAGAAATGGTTTAAAGGCCTACCCCCAGGTAGCATCAACGATCTTCCAACTTTATATCAGACCTTCATAAATAAATGGGAAACTAGGGAAAATCCTCACCAACTCCTCGCAGAATACATGACCCTTAAGAGAAATGTAGGAGAGAGTGTCCACGATTACACAACAAGATGTAACAGCATTTATAATGACCTCCCTCCACATATGAAACCTCCACAAGGCATGGCCCTAGACAAATACCGTGAAGGTTTTGATGCTAACATGGCCTATGAGCTTAGGGATAAGGAACACAACACATTGGAGGACATGCAAAAAGGAGAAGTGAATATAGAAGCCAACCTGATGGAGAAAAGAGAAAGACTGAAAGCTGAGAGAAGGGTAACATACAGAGATGACACTGTAGCTTCCACATCTGACCAAAATTATGATAAGTTGTCTAAAAATGTGGAAAGGTTACAAAAAATGATGGAAAAAATGGTTGTCACCATTAGCAATCAGAACAAGAACCAGAACTAGAAATTTAGAAGAAACAATAACGCTCCCAACAAACAAAGAGAGTCAGAACAGCAAGTTATTCCGCCATTCCAAGAGAATTTTCTTGATGAAGATGAGGGAATCATAGAAGATTCTGAGGGAAACACAATAAACATGTTTAAAATGGAAGATTCAATCCATAACGGTTACTCAGAAGAAGATCAGCCCTCACCCTCTGGTTGGGAGGAGGAATGGTTAGAATCTGAGGAGTATAGGCTAGGGCTTGAAAACACCATGATGCAGGTGAGAGAGAAATATGAAATTAGAAGAAAAAAGAGCCAAGAAACTGCCAAACCCAAATCTTATAATACTACCATCAAGAAGAGACCTGAGAAATCTTCTAAAGCAACTGCTGAAAGTAGAAAATCATCAGCTGAAAATTCTGGGAAGAGTAGAGAAAAAGACAACAAAAACACTAATGCACAAGGTAAACCAGCTAGCAGCACTAGCACTGTAGTTAGTGCTCCTAATAAAACTGTCACAAACATTGTACATAATGAGAATCAACCCACTAATTCAGCCACTAAGGCAGTGTCCAATAAAATAGAGATGAGCATTCCCAAGAGTCAGTCCACTTTCAATTTGGAAAGTGAGATTGCAAGAATTAAAATCTTTGTCCCACTCTCTGAGCTGGCCACTTAGGATGTATATAAAGGCCAGATTTTGAAGGCTTTGAACCTTAGCCAGAATGGTGACTTCGTAAATCTAAACGATGATCAGCCTGCCCTTCTGTTTGGACCTCAGATAGAGGGGAAGTTTCAGGAGGGGGTAGTCCCACTTTTCTATATCAGTCTCAACATTCATGACAAGATCCTGCATAATGAAATGCATGATTCTGGAGCATCTAACAACCTAATTCCTAAGGTAGTTATGGAAATACTAGGTCTAGAGATAACCGGACCCTACAAAGACTTATACTCATTTGACTCTAGCAGAGTAAAATGCTTGGGCCTGATTAAAGTTCTATGCGTGAGTTTGACCCAGATCCCAACGAAATGTATGGTCATGGATGTTGTAGTGGCAGATGTGCCACCCAAGTATGGCATGCTACTATCAAGATCATGGAGAGGCAAGCTATAGGGTATGATGCAGATGGACGGCTCATATGCCACAATCGCAATATTTGGCCAGCTTAGAAAACTGTATAGGGAGACACAGATGAAATTCCTAGTCAGTAGCCCCGAAAAGCCAGAAAATTCACCAGTTTATTCTGTACATAGGACCTTGACTCTTTCATATTTTGTAATGATGAATCCTTAGAAGAGTTAGGGTCCAAAGATAGAAAAACAAACCGAGAGGTAGAGGCCATGGATTTTATCATAATGGCTGCTCTGGATTTAGAGGACAACAAAGAAGAAAATCGCAACGAAACCTGTAGGATATGCGGTGAAGACCTAACCCCGAGTGAACAAGAAATAGAGTGTAAAAAACCATCTGGCCATATCCCTGAGACTCATACATTTCACAAGGAACAAAGCGATCCACAGCCCAGTACAGACCCTATAGAATGACATAATGGTGAACCCAGCTGTAATGAAATAAATGGTGAAAAAAACAAGTTTGAGCCCTTGTGGGAAATGAATTTCGATGGGTCCTGCACAAGAAGAACTGTTGGGGCAAGGGTGTGGATACATAACACAGAAAGTGATTACGCAGAGAGCCACGCCTGCAATCTACACTTCAAATGTACGAACAATATTGCAGAGTACGAGGCCCTTATCCTAGGTTTGAACATGTTGAGAAAATTAGGAGCCCGAAGGATAAATGTACGTGGGGACTCTGAGCTGATTATTAAAAAGGTAAATGGTGAATACACAGTGAAACATCCTAGGCTGAGAGCATATAGGAATGACACTATGGACCTACTGAAAACGTTTTTTGAATACAAATTAGTGTTCGTTCCTAGGAGTAAAAATGTCATTGCAAACGAATTAGCTTGCCTAGCCAGTTCCTACCCCAAGACACCCACGGATCAACAGATCATCATTCAAACCAAATTCATACCTATTATGCTAGATAACGAAAAATATTGGCAGGTTTTTGAAGGTGACAAGAAGATTGAATACTTCCTGGTAGGCAGAAATGACTTTGAATTTTTCGATTCAGACTCAAAATCTGGCCATAGCTACCTAAGTGATGAGTCCTCAGATGAGGACCCTGTAACATAGAAATATACTCTTTAGATGAACAGAATGGAAACCCAGAAAGAAAATGTGAAAATGCAGATAGTGAGGAAATGGAGGTGCTGCAGGCCAAAGATAATAATATACCTAGAGGGCTGGCACCCTTAGAGGACATTTTCGACTTTGATGACGTGGAAAAAAAGCCCACTATAGAACATGCAGACTCTGATGTGGAAGAATGCAACATAGGCACTGAGGAGAAGCCCAAAATGATTAAACTGGCTAAGTCTTTACCCGCAGACATGAAGAAGAAATACATTGACCTTTTCAAGGAATTCATTGATGTGTTTGCATGGAGCTATAAGGACTTAAAATCCTATGACATGGATGTTATCCAGCATAAAATACCCTTGAAATAAAATCAGAAGCCCTTCAGACAAAAGCTTCGTAGAATCAATCCTAAAAAACTACCTACATTAGAGAAAGAAATCAAGAAGATGTATGAATCAGGTATAATTGTGCTTGTGAGGTTCTCTGATTGGGTATCAAACTTAGTGGTTGTGAGGAAGAAGAGAGGAGAAATAAGATTTTGTATAGACTTCAGGAATCTTAATAGAGCCTCACTCAAAGACAATTACCCTTTGCCTAAAATGGAACATATTCTTCAGAAGGTAGTAGGTTCTAAGAGGATTTCCCTGCTAGATGGTTTCTTTGGATATAACCAAGTCTTAGTAATCCCAGAAGACCAACTCAAAACAACCTTCACCACTCCATGGGGTACCTTCATGTACGTGAAGATTCCTTTTAGATTGATGAATGCTGGAGCCACCTTCCAAAGAGCGATGGACATAGCATTTTCAGATGAGATAGGGCTCTTCATTGTTATCTACTTGGATGACATAACCGTATTCTCCAAGACCGAAGAAGAACACTTGAAACATCTGAGAAAAGTATTTGAAAAATGTCGAAGGTTTGGTTTGTCTTTGAATCCCAAAAAGACTGTCTTTGGGCTACAGGAGGGTAAACTCCTTGGCCACATTATATCCAAAAACGGAATCAGGATAGACCCCCAGCGAGTTGAGGGAATACTACAGATCACACACCCTAGAAACATCAAGGAATTATAGTCTTTCATTGGGAAGATTAACTTCCTTAGGAGGTTTATTCCAAATCTAGCTAAAAACCTTAGGAACATGACTAGCATGCTGAAGAAAGGTGCAGGAGGTAAATGGACTGTGGGAGCTAAACAATCCTTCGAATCAGTGAAACTCGCACTTACCCAAGCTCCCGTCCTAATTAGCCCAAATTTATCCAAGGATTTCCTGATCTTTTCATTCGCCTCTGAGCATACAGTGGCTGCAGTCTTGCTGCAAAAAAACACAGAGGGAATGGAACAGCCCATTGCCTTCTTTAGCAAAACACTCAGAGATGCACCCTTGAAATAAAACATCATGGAGAAACAGGCCTATGCTCTGATTAAGGCCTTGAAAGACTCCAGGGTGTAAATACTGCACTCCCACACTGTGGCTTATGTGCCCAACATCATAGTCAAAGACATATTGTCCCAAGACCTAGATGGGAAAAGGGGCAAATGGATAGCCGTGATCTTAGAATATGACCTTGAGATAAAACCCACCAAACTGGTTAAAGGCCAGGGCTTAGCTAAATTAATGGCTGAATCAAACCTACAAGCCCTAGACATTAACATGATAAATACCTTGGATGAACAACAAGAATTGCCTGACCCTATTGTTGGAGAAAAATTTCAGAGCTCTCCTTGGTATTCTGACATTCTTTATGTGATTACACACCTCAATGCCCCTCTCAAACTATCAAAGACCAAGGCCAGATTCTTAAAGCTAAAAGACAGAAATCACTGTATCTTAAATGAAAACTTATACTGGAAGAATCCTAATGGTCTATTGCTGAAATGTTTGCTTGAAAACGAGGCAGAGAGGGTTAAACAAGAATTCCACGCCAGAGAATGTGGAGGCCACCTGAGTTGGAAAGCCACTTCAAACAAAATACTCAGAGCTGGCTATTATTGGCCCACACTCTTCAATGGTGTTCATAAATTGATAGTTTCCTGCCACAAATGTCAGATCTTTAAGGGCAAAAGAAAATTCCTCCCTTTACCCATACAACCCATCACTGTTGAAGGTCCCTTTCTCTAATGGGGTCTAGATTTCATAGGGGAAATTCACCCTGCTTATTCTTCTCAACAAAAATGGATCCTAACAGCCACAGACTATTTCACTAAGTGGATAGAGGTCGTGCCTACTAGGAATGCCACAGACTTAGTCATCATTAGTTTCTTAGAAAGTCACTTCCTCTCTCGGTTTGGCTGCCCAAGGAAAATAATCACTGATAATGATACTGCTTTCGGATCCAAAAATATGGTTGATCTTTGCCACAGGTACCAAATAGCACTTGGTCATTCAACTTCCTATTACCCTCAAGGTAATGGATTAGCTGAATCATCAAACAAGAGCCTCATGATCATCATCAAGAAGCTGTTGGAAGAGAACAAAAAATCATGGCATAATAAGCTAGTACATGCTTTGTTGGCTGACAGGCTTACACCAAAGAACTCCATTGGCATGTCACCATTTCAACTTGTCTATGGAACAGAAGCAGTATTCCCTACTAGCTTTTGGATACCAGTGATCAAACTAATCTAGGAGATCCAAACTGAAGAAGACAGCATGGTGAGGAGAATAAATCAGACAATCCATCTCCAGCAAACAAGGGAAGAGGTCTACAACAAAGCAGTGAAGGTGCGGGAAAATATAAAGAGATTGTTTGACAAGAGGACCAAAACTGCTGATTTCAAAATTGTAGATAAGGTTCTGAAGTGGGATTCGAGAAGAGAGGATAAAGGAAAGCACAGCAAATTTGATAGTTTGTGGCAAGGCCCATACCTCATCCAGGCCACTGTGGGTCCAAATGCTTTCTTCTTACAAGAACTAGATGGTGCCGAGCTGTTTGGGGGTCCTGTTAATGGCAGGATGCTCAAACACTATTTCTACTGATTTACAATTTCCAGTTTCCATTTCCATTGTACATACCATTGCAGGTTTTATTTTTCAAGAAAAAGAGAAAAATGTTTCGAAAACAGAGGAAAAGGAGAGGTTCAGACATGCTTAAATCATGAACCGCTAATGTGCAAAAGATTTGCTCTAATAAACTCAAAACCTGAGCCAAAGAAAGTAAAATAGTTGGTCCTAACATGCCCAAAATCTAGACCAGCAAAGAAAAAAGAAAAACCAGCTCTAACATGCCCAAAACTAGAGCTGAAATGAAGAAAAGAAGTGACTAACATACTCAAAACTTGAGTCACAGAAAGAAAAGAAGGGTACTACAAGTTCTAGATCTCAAGCCTTCACAAGTTTGTTTTCAGTTTCTGCAAATTTTGTCCATGAGAAACTGTATTTATGCCTTGGATCCATAGCAAGTCAGACAGTCTAATCCTGGCTTGACTATTTTTGAATTTATGTTCTAGAATGTAGAGAAGAAATCTGCTGGACAATTTAATCCCAACAGATATTAGATTAGGTAGAGAAACATATGAGGCCAACAGTCTAATCTAGTCTCATGGAGCAATAAGGGTAGAATTAGAATAGGTTTATTTTCTATTATAAAAATAAATGATGTAAAGGGTCTGCTAGTTCAAATTCACCCTAGAAGAAAAAATGCTAGTATTGTAGGGTGGGTAGGTAGTTTGGTAGGAAAGTTTTTCTGCTGATGTAATGTCTTCATAGTGTGGTAGCTGATCAAAGTAAGAAAGGGATGTGCCAAGTAGCAGGCCACTGGCCTACTCCAAAGATCTATTCTCTGAATTCTTGACTCCTTCAAGAAGAAGCCATCCCCATGTGGAGCCACTGTTAGCCCCGTATAAATTTTTGACAAAGAAAAGCAGGGGGCTAAATTTGTTTTTGAGCCCTCAAGGAATGCATCTCCCTGAAGACACATCATCCTTGAGGTCTCCTATGCCTTTGCCTTTGATAAATTTACCTCTGCAAAACTCTCCAGGTTGCCCCTCTCTTCCCCTTCGCAAAATCCCCTTTCCATCCCAATTTTTCCCCAATTTCCCCTTTGAATCCTACCCTTACCCTTGGTTTCCTCAAAATTCCCTTCTGTCTCTCTATCGTTACCCTCCTCAAGCCTCAAAATGCATTAAAAATGGCTAAAACCCCACTTTCCGACCATATAATAGACCTCGGCCCTTTCTCTGCTAGCCCCGTGACCTTTCTCTCCACAGAACCCAACGCTGTGACCGAAGCACTAGCCCCGAAGGCGTTTGTCCCATATGATTATCGGGCGCTGTCTCAATCATTGATCCATATAGATTAAACGGCGATCGTTTAAACCCATGGCACTCGTGATTCACCCGTTCAAACCACTGATCACGCCATCACCGTCCATTCGCCGCTAGATCAACGGTCCGCAATGCACCCGCGCCGGTGGTCCCCATGCACTTTTCATAAACCCAATGGTTTCTATCGCACCACCTTTGGGAAGAGGGCGGTATTCTCCGATCGACCAGCGATTCCACTCAGCATTCGACGCATGGCACCTGTACGGTTTCAAAACCGCTTGCCCATCGTGCGTTAACGTTTGGCATGGGATGCGCAACGATATGCTCGTGCATCGTATGATCTGGGGTAGTTGATCCGACGGTCGTCATTCCATGAAGCTGCGCGGGGTTTAAACCATAGTCTCCGTACCCTGGGCCCCCCGTTCATTGCCCTCCACTGTGCGTTCAACCGTCGATCTCCTCTATGATCTGACAGCTCAATTTGGTCTTCCCGCTATTGACTCTTCCACTGTCGACCGGCCCTGCCGCATCACCTCCACGTGTCCCATCGTACAATCGCCCTCTTGTTTCATATATTTGTTCATAGGTTGGGTATATTAAGGTTTTCATTTATTTTTCCTCCGCGCCACCTCCCGACTGTAATCCATATCATTTTCACCACACTATGGGTCCTCCATGATGTTTTCGCCATCTAACCAGTCTGTGTAGTCAGTCTAGCCACCCCCGTTGCGTCCACCACCTCCATTTTTTTCTTAAAGGGTTCTCATATTTTGCAGGGTTACAAAGAGGTGGAAAACCACCATGGTGAACATGTACTTCTTTAATGGCATGTTGTGCAGACAGAGAGTTGGATTTGGAAGCTGGTACTATAAAGAAATGTCAAGAAAGGTGGCAACAGTATAAATTCTATCAAAGGACAAAGTTTGAAACTTTGCAAACCTTTTCTGGCACCATCAAAGCTTAGATCCTGCAGAATCAAGGCATTTATGGAGTAGTGGGGAAAAACCAACTCATGATCAAGTATTCCAGCATTAGAATTGAGTGTTTTGAGTTTTAATACAACAGTTTAGAGGCAAAGCACCAGATCAATGATCCCACAGATCATGAAAAGGTACAACACACAGAAATAAATGCATATTAGGGGTTTATATAGCAGCATAATGTTTTCCTCCTTAAAGGACAGAACGCCCATGCAGTGTTCAATCTATGCTGTGTTATGGAAAGATTTCCTATCGTGAAACAACCCCAGTACTATCAGAGCATTTACTTCATCAGTATGGCAGATCTCTTTATCATTTCTTTATCTTCTATTTATCCACCAATAGCACCGCATGGTACTACAGTCAGAACACATTAGAGTCATATCAGAGTAATCCCCAGTCTGAAAAAGATCATTCATTCATCCAAAGAACACTAGAGATTAATGCACAGGATCTATACAGAATGGGCTTCGGCCCTCTTTCTTTTCAGAAGTTTAATACTTCATTTAGTTCTCCACCTACCTCCTCTGCTCCTTCGGAGCTATAAATTCATGAAGAACTCATTGTAATGGTTTTTGACCAGTTATCAGAGAACTGAAAGTAGTTTCTTTTGAGACACAGTCTCTATGTAGAAATTGTTAGATAGGTTGAAGGATATGTTTTCAGACTGAGTATTCAACTATTGGCAATATTTTACTTGATTGGTATTGTTATTTAATATGACAAGCACATTTCTTTGGATCCTGATCTGAAGCAGTGGTGATGTTTTCCTACCACTGTGTTTACATTCATTTCATTTCGTTTCTACTGGCTTGCATCAGAATATTGGCATAGGATTTACCCTTGTTAGGTACCCTATGTTTCTGCTCTCCTTGCCATTTATGTTTCTCTTCTGAATGTATTATCTAATGAATGTTTTCAGTTGGTTTAAAGAATGTAGTGGATGTTACTGCCTGCTCTCTGATGTATGAATTAAATAAATTCAATTCTTAGATGCTTCTTGTTATAGATTTAGTTGGGAGATTTGGAAACACTGGGGATTAGTGTTAGCCCTGTCCACTAGGATCCTTGTACGACCTGCTGATCTATAACTTGGTGCTCTAAAATCTGTGTTATCTCCTATTTTCCACTCCACATAATCATCTTGAAGATCTTGAGTTTCAGATGACTAGCCCAATTGAAAGCCCGCCTGTTGAGTAGCAAGCAAATCCTTTCCTGACTCCATTGCCCAATGGTTTTGAGTATTTCCTAGAATGTTTCACCTCTGTTTTATACCTCTTTACTCATCTTGGTATGAAATTGAATCCTTCATTCCTAATAACCAACATCCAAAATCAAACCAATCAAACAAAACAATCAAAACTTGTGCCTATAACTAGCCTAAAATCATAACCTTGAGCTTCATAGACATAAACCTTCACTCAAACTAGAGAGATCCCTCTCTAGACCCAGGAGGGATATATCCTAAGGTCTGAAAGTGGTTCTGATGTTGTCTCATCTTTTGGTCTTACCAATCTGGCCAAAACATGAGAACCCCAACAGGTTGCATCAAATCAAACAAGAACAAGTGCTCTTCTAGCCACTTGTTTGCTACCACAATCATATTAAAAAATATAAACATGAAGGTACAAAGTGGTGTCAATGGTGCACACCGAAAGTCATGTGGCTTCCCCCACAAACCACCTATGAGATAGCCAATCTCAATGCTACAAAAGGCTGCAAGTACATCATTATACAATAAGCAACAAGGAAAAACTCTTCTTGACACATCATGCTACTCAAACAAGGAAGATAAGTACAATAAAAATTGTGAAATTATACCTCCTCCATCATGCACTTAAGATCTTGAGCTGAAATGGCTCAACTAGAATTTCTCCCTCACCTCCAATGAGTAAGGAAGTGGTTGTGACCTCCTCTCCATTACCATCTGGGCTATGCATCTCTCCATGTGCTGAAATATGTCATGATGGCTGCCCTCCCAAGTAAAATCCTCCATCAAATGGAAATATTCATCAAAGTGTATAGAAGATAAGTCCTCATGTGCAGCATGTAGTAGCTTCTCCTTGAAACTAGAAGATCTAGTCAAGAAGATCCTGCCATAGGAATAGATGAACCCATCATCCACCATGTATCTATCATCCCCATTAAGGTCATCAAGAACCATGCATGCACCAATATCCTTGGAGTACTATACCAAGAGTTAAGAACTCCAATAGGGATCAATCTTCCGAAGAGACAGCACTGGTGATGTAGCATATGAAGCTCTCCTCATGTTGTTGCCTGCTATTTTGACATCCCCCATTCCAAAGTCATCCTCCAAACTCATCACCTCCTTGGAATCCAAGAATGGTGAGATAAGAGGCAAGATGTATCTCACCAAATCTAAATCCGTTGGCCTCCCAATTGGAATGCCTCCATGTAATGAGACATCAAAATCTGAAGTGGACTGCATGTATGAGTGGACTGATTTGTCCCTCTCTTCTCTGCACAGTGCAATCTCCTTCCTTTATGCAGAAACTTTCTAAAATAGATAAGAGTGAATTCTCATCATCCCCTCATGTTGATCCTTCTTCTCTCCTTCTTCTTCTAATGGTACAGTGCTAGTATTCCTTCTCTGCTCATCCTCTTCATTAATATGTAAGAATGCCTCATCATCAGTGAGAGACCCTAGATCTTGGTCATCTCTTGAAGGAGGTATCTCCATGTCATCACAAGTGGAAGGGGGCCCTACATAATATGGGGATCTTTCCCTTAGAAATCCATCATACATGTTCTTATCCCCTTTAGAAATAAGGAGTGGAGTTGGTTGCATGGTTTCCTCCCATGCATGGAAGGTGTTTGATGTTTTGATACATGATGGTTCACATTGATTCTCTCAAATATCTTCATCAATCCCTTAGTGAATTAATCATAGACTTTCAAACTTGCATGATAATAAGAAATATAATTTTTAAACCACCCATCATGAGACATACCTTTGATTTGCAGCGCTGCTACTCCAATGGCCTCATCTTCTTCCTCCATTCTCCTTGCAGTGAATGTGGGAAATGTACTACGCTGTGGATCTACATGTATGGCTGAATTCTCACACCCTTCATGACAATAGATAGGGCTTGCTTCATCTCCAAACCCCTTTAGAAATTTTCTGCAATCTTCCCTTTCTATCTCCTTGAGATCTTCTTTGATACCCTCCAAATTCTGTAAAAGAAGCAGGAAGAACTCCTCTTCTGTTATTCTTCTTCCTCCTCTTTCCTTTTGAAAGAAAGTAGGAATATCTCAATGGTGTATATAAGATTATGTGGCTGAGTGCTCACACACATTGTAATGAATTCTAGGGCTTTTAAGATCAAAGGGATGTGCATGACCTCCCTTCTCCCTTCCCCTGATTTCTCCTTTCAGTACATGGAGAGTTTTTGGAAACTATTCTCTCTGTAGTCTTCTAGAAAAGGGGTTTAGGCCCTTCTCGTCTATTTCTTCAGTGTAACCAGAATTATCCATCATATTTATCTTTATTCTTCTCTTCTTCTATACCTCCATAAAGTTCCCTTTTCAGGAGTATCAAGATTCTATTCCAGAGATTGACTACAAGGGCATTTACTGGATATGTCACCTTTCAAGAAAGGATGAGATCTAGAGGCTACCTATCCATCTACATACTCTCTCTATAGAGTTTTAAATATCCCTCCTTTAAGGATTCATCACTTTGGCTTGAAGCCACAGGCTGAGCCAAAGATCATGCTCTGATACCACTATAATATCCCTTTTTCAGGAACAGCTACAACTTGGGAATAATCTTAGATATTACCAATGTGGAGCTACAGAAATATGTCTGATACATATTTGAAAACAATTATCCTTCAATATTATGTGAATAAGCAACTTTATACAATAATTTATAAGGCAAAAAGCGGGGAAAAGTAGCTATTTCGGCCCTAAAATGCTTAATTTCAGATATGTGCATAAAAATAAGCAGGGTGGATGGATGAATATGATATATTAGGATATTTTGAGCCTACATACCTAATTTAAGCTCAAATTAGTGATCCTAGATAAGTTAAACATTTCCTCCTTCCCAAACTAGGCTAGAAAACCCTGATTTCCCATGACTTAATGTATGCAGAAATTTACTGAAGCTCAGGAAGCGATATTTTCTGAAGGAATTAGTTGTAATGGGTTAATAAAATCATTAAATAAGTTACACAACACTAATAATACAGTATAAGAGATAAAATGAAGACTTAGGTGAGAAAATCCCTCTAAAAGAGGTGTTGCAACAATTGTATTTCACTGTAAAACCTTGACAACGTTATTTTCTAAAGAATGTAGTGGTTTTAGGTTAAAAATCATATCTAAGAAAGATAAGTATACAAATTATTATATATATATGAGATCTATACACTAGATTTTCCCTATTTTACATACCCCTTGGGGTCTTCAACAAATCATAAAGCATATGGAGTAGATCTGAAACCTTATGAAGTAGATCTACAAATTTCTATAGAATTTCTGAAGTGGAAACATGTATGAACATATCATATCTAGAAGGTACATGGATTGGTTGGCCAATCCATGGATCACCACAGTGAGGGAAGATTCCCAACACTGGAGATTTCTCTCCCAGAAGATAGTTGAATCACCCTGCAACTTCTTCCTTGTAGATTGCACAGTTTAGCAAGGGAAACTATATTGCAGGCTATGGAATATGATATGACCTGATGCCAAATTCTAAAATTATGCTCCAATAAGAGAGGCACTCTTCCAGGAGGTTAAAAGACACACTTCATGAGAAGAGACTCCCTAAACATTCTAGATCTGAATAGATCTAGAACTCCACTTGCTATAGCTTACAATAGCAATCAAACCCTCAACAGGATCTGCATTGCAGTTGGAAGTAGAAGCTTGGCCAATCTCCGGATAGTGGATGAGAAATGAAAAATTATTTCAAGAGATACACTATGGAAAGAGGTGGGATTCCCGCCCGGGAACACCTAGTGCTAAGCAACACTATTCTCAGGCTAAACAGCCTAGAGAATTAGTCTAAGCAAACCAATTTCTTAATATCTTGAAAAAACTTTTCTTGCTACTCTGCTCTTTCTTTTATAGGATGAAAGTCTTGCAAAACCCTAAACCATCTCAAAGGTTTAGCCCCTTTCACATGTGCATCCTCCTTCTAGATCTATGTTGAGTATTTAGGAGGTACATTGCACTTAGACAACTGTTGAGTCTCAAAAGTGTTCTCCATATTCATACATATTTCCATTATGTTATAACCATTTAGCTCTTATTTCATAGCCATTTGACCTAAAACCCTACATCAAGTAACCATTTTCATAAATATATGGGTTAGGATCCTTGTTTTCCAAAGTTATTTATTTTATGTATTTTAAGTGAATTTATGATTAGAAACTTGAAAATTAACATAGTTTCATATATCTATATATGTGTTATGAGTTTTGTGACATGTGTAGGTCAAAAGGAGACTTCTAGAAGACCCTTATGTGGCACTCTAAAGCCAAATTCGAATTTGGTTGGAGAAGATTATGGGATCAAGAGGATATGTGTCTCACTTCATTGTTGTATTGAAATTCTAAGAGGATATGTGTCTCATTCCTCAAGTTGTGTTGAAACTCTAGAAAGACATGTGTCTTATCATTTCCTATTTTGATTATAACTCTAGAGATGGAGGGAGAGATTCATGGACTCCCATTAATGAGATGACTCCTCATATTTTGTATAAATAGGAGAAGTTTTCTCCTATCATGGGTAATGAGAAAGTAATGAGGAAGTAAGGAAAAAGTAGTAGAGAAGTCTTTTATAACAAAGTTCAAGATGAAATGGGATGTAGATTTGTGAGTTTTTTTAATAGAGAAATTCAGTTCTTTGATGCTGTTTTGATTACAACTTTAAGGAGCTGAAGAACTTCACCAAATTCGTAGCAGAGAGCCCCTGCTATCCAAGGAGGCTTTTACATGTTTTCTAGATAAGTTGCTTTCAATTCTATTTTTGTCATATTTCCTTACTTAGATTGCTTTTTGAAATCATAGCTTTTAGCATAATTTTTCATGGCAGCCCGAGCATTTCCATATCTTTTGACTAATGACATGGAATCAATATTGTTCTGCTGCTAATTTACTTTTTGTTTAATTCCAGCACTGCTTTGTTTATTTCAGTCTTGCACATTTGTTTCAGTAGTTAGATTTAGATATATTAAATTGCTCATGTCATTTTCAGTTATCTCCGAAAGCCACAACTGGACTGATGGTGAGGGATTGAAGTATGAGTGTGTAGTTTGATATTAGTTTACTTTCTGCAAGTTAGATATATTAAATTGCTCATGTCATTTTTAGTTACCTCCGAAAGCCACAGCTGGACTGATGGTGAGGGATTGAAGTATGAGTGTGTAGTTTGATATTAGTTTACTTTATGCAAGTTAGATATATTAAATTGCTCATGTCATTTTCAATTACCTCCGAAAGCCACCGCTGGACTGATGGTGAGGGATTGAAGTATGAGTGTGTAGTTTGATATTAGTTTACTTTATACAAGTTAGATATATTAAATTGCTCATGTCATTTTCAGTGACCTCCGAAAGCCACAGCTGGACTGATGGTGAGGGATTGAAGTATGAGTGTGTAGTTTGATATTAGTTTCTTTTTCTGCAAATTAGATATCAGATTTCTCAAGTTGTTTATGGTTACCTCCGAAAGCCATAGCTGGACTAATGGTGAGGGATCAGGATATAAGTTGATGTAATTTGATTTAGATTTACTTTGTTGTAATTCTTGGATTTCTTTAAGCATAGTTTCTTTTTTGTTTAGACAGTAGCAAGGATGATTTGGTTTTCATGCTCAATAGTTCATTGTTTGATTTATTAGGCTAGCAACACATTTTCATTTCCTTTCAAGTTTTGTCATTGTATGTTTCAAATTCCTTTTGAAGTTTGAAGTTTGGTAAATCATTATAAAAGACATCATTGCCTTGAATATTCATAACCATACTTGTCTTTTAGAATTTCCATCTCACATTAGGAAACCAACCAAGATCAATAAAAATCCAAAAACGACAAAAAGTAAGAGATAGGTTATCTTGCACATATAGTGCGCCACACTTCGTCAGCTTACGAATCCCTGGTTGATAATTTATGTTAGAAATTTAGGACACACTAAATTGACCAAACATTTTGGCGCCGTTGCGGGGGAAGTGTAACTAGGTAGCCTTATTTCTTACATCTAAAAAAAAATTAATAATTCTTGAGTATGCTCTCCTCCTGCACTTTGTGTGATCTGGAGGATCAGAAAAAGGATTGTTATAAAAAAATTTAATAATTCTTGAGTATGCTCTCTTCCTGCACTTTGTGTGATCTGGAGGATCAGAAAAAGGATTGTTATAAAAAAATTTAATAATTCTTGAGTATGCTCTCCTCCTGCACTTTGTGTGATCTGGAGGATCAGAAAAAGAATTGTTATGTGAAAAAGAAAAAAAAAAAGGAAACAAAATAAAACTTCATCATTTCAATTGATTCAACAATTTAAAAAAAAAAATTGTTTTCATGAAAAACTTTGATTTCAATAAATTGTTTTGTTTAATGAATATATATGCGTATTTTTATATTTTTGAAAATATAACATACATAATTTATTAAACAAATCAATTAAAAAAAAATGAAAATAAAAAATAAAAAATAAAAAAAATAAATTGTTTTGTTACTAAGATATATATGTATATTTTTATTTTTGAAAATATATATAATTTTAATAACAAATCATTAAAAAAAAAAAAAAATTACAAATTGTTTTGTTTAGTAAATTACATATGTATATTTTTAATTTTTCAAAATTTAACATGTGTAATTTTATTAACAAAACAAATAAATAAATAAATAAATAAAATCATTTTGCTTAGTAAAATATATATGTGTATTTTTAATTTTAAAAAATATAACATATAGTTTTGTTAACAAGAACAAATTAGAAAAAAAAAATAATAAACAAAACAAAACAAAAACAAATCAATAAACAAAATGAGATGGCCATTGTAAAACGAAACCAAAGAAGCAGATCCAACCTTTGCAATTGTTAAAACAAAATCTGCAATGTTGTTCAGCACTCTACAAACCTGATGAAAACCAGATGAGTCCCTTCAAAAAGATCCCCGTTCCAAACTGCTGCTCATGGTTCGTTTGTAAACAAAACGAAACAGCCCACTGCCCTTCATGGCCATTTACCTCTTTGGAGTTATGTCGCACTAGGAAATCAAGATTGCTAAACCATGACCAGACAGCTGGTTTTTCTGCTGCTTCAAACTTGAAGACAACGCAAACAATACCTGGCATCGCTAGGTATGAAACCACAGTAGCACAACAGGAAACAACAGACTAATCCGTTAAAAAAAAACATGAGTATCAAGCAGAGGTTAGTCGCCTTTTGGATTTGATAGTACACAACTTGTACAACCCCAAGGAAGTATTCATCCGTGAGTTAGTTAGTAATGCTAGTGATGCACTGGATAAATTGCGCTTCTTAAGCATGGCAGATTCAAGACAAACAGAAAAATGAAAAACAGAGAAAAACGATTTTGTTACAGCATCTCCAGAAACGCAACTGTTTTTGACACGTCAATTTGAAACGCATTTTCTGAACGATTTAGGATGAATTTGGAAAAATCGAGACATGGGTTTTTTCGACAATTTGGTCAATTAGAGAACCCAGAAACCGTTTTAGGAAATTCGTCGCGGTCTGGGAGAATTTCTCGGTTCTTTGAAGGCCATTTTTGCTTACCGCGTGAGGAAAAACGGTTTTCTGTTTGCACAGTGGAGAGTTTGAACAACACTTTGCTTGATTTCAGCCATAATTCGGTTTCCTGATCTCCAGGAAGAAAAATCCAAGTTGAATACAAATTCTTAATGTGGCATTCAATCCACGTTCCACTCATTTTTGAATTCAAATTGACTTCGTCTACTTTCTGAATGTTGGATTTCATTAATTCTTCTCCCTTGCATTGTTTGAACGGCTGACACTTCTGACTCTTTAGGGAATCAAGCTCTGAAGAAGCGTATCACTGGTCTTGTTCAAGAAAAGTTAATAAAAAAAAATGCTGAACATGAATTGCTAATAAAAGATGCACAAAGATTGAAACATTTGTACCAATAACAGCAACTGCAGTAGCATTCTTCATTACAGCCAAGTCATATGCATCAGCTCCCAACTTCTTTGGATCTTGATTTGCTGCAACTAAAATTATTGTCAACATTGCTTTCACTTTCATTCCTTCATCTTTTGTTGTGCCAATTGTAAAGAAACGTGGAGTAAAAGCAAAACACCAACAGAGTATTAGCAGGGTTTTTGTTCTTATGCATGGGATTTCATCAGTTATCTTCTTCCAGCATCACTTGCAATGTTTCTCTTTTATGTTTTTGGTCTAGAGCAGTTTATTGGCAGGTGGTGGTTTACATTGGAGTTCGCTTGTATACAATAGGAGAATGGCATTCTTGTTTTAGTTTTTATTTATTTAATAAATTGTTTTGTTTAAATTATATATGTATATATATATATTTTTAAATGTAACATATATAATATAAAAATAAATAAATAAAATAAAATATAAAAAAATTTGCATTTTTCTTTTTCAATTTTGTTATTAAAAAAAAAAAAAATTGCATTTCTCTTTTGTTGTTAAAAATAAAATAAATAAAAAAAAATTGAATCAATGAAATGAATAAGTTATTTGCTCGTTTTTCTGAAGGTATTGATTAATTTTGGACTGATGATGAAGGATGAATGGCTAACTTTTTATTTAAGATTTTTAGCTACAGAAACCGTCGACATTCTGCAGCTAAAGTCCAATTCCGCAGCTGTTCTCCAATTCCGCAGCTGTTCTCCAATTCCGCAGCTGATCTCCAATTCTGCAGCTGAAAAACCTCATTGTTCAAATCAGCCTAACTTTCTCATACAAAATCAGATTTTGATGATTTAAGTATCGTTGGAAAGGTCTCAACAAGATCTATACAAGGAGAAATCCATCATTAGAGTTTGAAATGGAAAATAATGAAATAAATTGCTGAAAAGAAGCTACATTCAACTTGAGGCACTAATTCCAAAACATGTATAAATTCTTTTGATTTTTCCTTTGAGAACTTGTCTCATTAATACAAATTCTTAGTTTTGTGTGTAAATATCATAACTAGAGAGATTGATCACCTCTCTCCCTTTGATAATCTTACATTCCATTGCAGAATAAGTATTAGTTTTTTTTGCAGGTTCCAGGAGGAAGGACAAATGACTACAAGAGAATGGTGTCTCTTTAAGAGACCAATTTGTTTCATAAGAGGATGATCAGCAACAAAGAGGAAATATGCTGATGTAAAATCAGATCCAAACACTTGAAAAACTTTCAGATACTATTGTCTCCATCACATCCATACCTTATAATAAACCATTCACCTCATTTCACTTCATATTTTCCATTTACATTCACATCCACTTTCCATTTCTTTTTGTCCATTCATAACCCATAAATAAAAGCAAGAGGCTCATTCACATGCTTATTGCCCATTTCCATTTTCATCTTCCATTTCTTGTCATTTTCATTCCGCAAATAAGCCCTGCTTCAATGCAAAATATTGAGTCCATAGTCCTTTGAGTCTAAGTTCTTTGTAAAAACACCTTGAGGCTTGCATGCCTTAATGGCAAGTTCTAATGCTGACAAACAATGAGAATACATTAATGTCTCTTGTTCGTCAGATCTTCTAGGTGACTCGACATCAGCAAAATCATTTGTACCTAGCAAGATGTGTTTGGGCATCTTGACTCTCATTGTCATCAATGGTGAGAGTTCTCGTGTTGACTAGTGGCACCCATTAATGGCCACTAAGTCAAAAATTTCCTACTATGTTCGACATCAGAACATATTTTCACATAGTAGGAATTGTGCCAATGAGTTTTGAAGACATGAAGACTATTATTTTCAGCATTTTGGAGCAGATTCAGCAAGTTTTAGTATGGGCAATAAAAATTCATCTCATCTGTTTATCCATGACTCCTCTTGTTCAATCACTTGAAGAAGAATATGATCAGAATTTTGCAGCCACCACACATACACAATTCATCCACATTTAAGGTAAGTGAAGGTATGTTGTTTTCTAATTTTTAGTCATGTAATTCATTAGAATGCTAAAATTGTAACTTTGGAAAAATTCCTCACTCCCTCTTTCACATTGTAATATCTTTAGTTGGGGGGAAGGGACATCATTTTATATCCACATGTCATACACTATCACACATTTTCATTTCATTTCCACCCACATATACTTCCCAACCAACTATTGTTGCAACATGATCCAAAAGATTATATGCCTTGCAAATGATCAATTCATTGATGAAGTAATTGATTCTAAATGTTTTCATGAACTTTGATGCAACAAAGAAAATAAAACATTGTTATACAAGAACCAATGCTTTAAAAAAAAAAAAAAAGTTGTCACACAAGAACCAACCATTGAAAAAAAAAAAAATTGTTGCAATCAAATGTATTATACTTTGCCAAAAAGGAAAATATCAAGAAGCAAAGTTTGGAATGAATCTATATGAGTCAAAACTCATAAAAGATCAACTCATGGACAAATGAATCATTGCAATAGTTGTATGAGGACATGCAACAACTTCGGTTGGGGGGTATGTTGAGTCTCAAAAGTGTTCTCCATATTCATACATATTTCCATTATGTCATAACCATTTAGCTCTTATTTCATAGCCATTTGACCTAAAACCCTACATCAAGTAACCATTTTCATAAATATATGGGTTAGGATCCTTGTTTTTCAAAGTTATTTATTTTATGTATTTTAAGTGAATTTATGATTAGAAACTAGAAAATTAACATAGTTTCATATATCTATATATGTGTTATGAGTTTTGTGACATGTGTAAGTCAAAAGGAGACTTCTAGAAGACCCTTATGTGGCACTCTAAGGCCAAATTCGAATTTGGTTGGAGAAGATTATGGGATCAAGAGAATATGTGCCTCACTTCCTTGTTGTATTGAAACTCTAAGAGGATATGTATCTCACTTCCTTGTTGTATTGAAACTCTAAGAGGATATGTGTCTCATTCCTCAAGTTGTGTTGAAACTCTAGAAAGACATGTGTCTTATCATTTCCTATTTTGATTATAACTCTAGAGATGGAAGGAGAGATTCATGGACTCCCATTAATGAGATGAATCCTCATATTTTGTATAAATAGGAGAAGTTTTCTCCTATCATAGGTAATGAGAAAGTAATGAGGAAGCAAGGAAAAAGTAGTAGAGAAGTCTTTTATAACAAAGTTCAAGATGGAATGGGATGTAGATTTGTGAGTTCTTTTTAATAGAGAAATTCAGTTCTTTGATGTTGTTTTGATTACAACTTTAAGGAGCTGAAGGACTTCACCAAATTGGTAGCAGAGGGCCCCTGCTATCCAAGGAGGCTTTTACATGTTTCTAGATAAGTTTCTTTCAATTCTGTTTTGTCATATTTCCTTACTTAGATTTCTTTTTGAAATCATAGCTTTTAGCATAATTTTTCATGGCAGCCCGGGCATTTGCATATCTTTTGACTAATGACATGGAATCAATATTGTTCTGCTGCTAATTTACTTTTTGTTTAATTCCAGCACTGCTTTGTTTATTTCAGTCTTGCACATTTGTTTCAGTAGTTAGATTTAGATATATTAAGCTACTCATGTCATTTCAGTTACCTCCGAAAGCCACAGCTGGACTAATGGTGAGGGATTGAAGTATGAGTGTGTAGTTTGATATTAATTTCTTTTTCTACAAATTAGATATCAGATTGCTCAAGTTGTTTATGGTTACCTCCGAAAGCCATAGCTGGATTAATGGTGAGGGATCAGGATATAAGTTGATGTAATTTGATTTAGATTTACTTTGTTGCAATTCTTGGATTTCTTTAAGCATAGTTTATTTTGTGTTTAGACAGCAGCAAGGATGATTTGGTTTTCATGCTCAATAGTTAACTGTTTGATTTATTAGGCTAGCAGCACATTTTCATTTCCTTTCAAGTTTTTTCATTGTATGTTTCAAATTCCTTCTGAAGTTTGAAGTTTGGTAAATCATTATAAAGGACATCATTGTCTTGAATATTCATAACCATACTTGTCTTTTAGAATTTCCATCTCACATTAGGAAACCAACCAAGATCAATAAAAATCCAAAAACGACAAAAAGTAAGAGATAGGTTATCTTGCATATATAGTGCGCCACACTTCGTCAGCTTACGAATCCCTGGTTGATAATTTATGTTAGCAATTTAGGACACACTAAATTGACCAAACAACAACGTTGTAGATAAGATCTTGTTGACCTAGTCAAATTTCACAAACCCTTTTCACACATAAGGGGTTTCATCAAAGCAACCCTGATTTAGCCTTGTTCACATTGGGCATTGATTTATTACATATTTTTTAGGAGTTTATTGTTCCTCCCTTGAAATTTTCTTCATGAACATGAAAATAAAAATGAAATTGATTATTCCAATTAGCTTGGGCTAATTAGGAATATTATAGTCCTCCCCCTTCAAAATGTTGCTTGTCCTCAAGCAACTGCAAGGTAGAGCAAAAATTCTCCTTTCCTCTTCTTGTGGCCTCACCAATGGATCCACCATGGCTGAAAGTGATATGCAATGAATCTTCACTCCAATGATCCCCTCCAACTACAAGATAGAAAAGTGTACATCATGAGAAAATGGAAGGTACAAGTGGTGATCTCTTCGATGCTCAATAGCCTCCTCAAGGTAGGAGTGATGATGAACATGGGGAATATTATTCCCAGTGAGTGACTTCCATACCCATGATATCATACAAATGAAGTGAGCCAATCTAGTTAGCTCAAAAATATTCTTAACCCCTGGTTCAGAAAATGTGTTGGGGCTACATGGAAAGATTAGATCCTCCCACCCAAGTGGTTTCTCTCTCCATTTATGATAAGTATGGGGCTGTTGCTACTCTTGGGTTGAAGTATTATGACCTTCAAGAGTGGCCCAAGCTAGCCCACCAAGCAAATGAACCATGAAGTGCCTCCTCCAAAAACTCAAGTTCTCCAAATGGCTTCTCTCACATGAAGAAAAGAGATGTGGTTTGACAATCATGGACTGCCCATTGCTTCTCTTGAAACATGTATGATGAAAAGTAGGGAAAATTATACTCCCAATGGGCATCTTCAACTCATAGCCCACTCTCCAAACAAAGCCTCCCATGAGCATAAACATATCAAAAATACATGGAAGTAGAATACAATGAAAGCAAGTTGCAAAGTGACAACCAGAGAGTGAATCATAGTTCCTCTCATGGTACCAGCGCAGTGCATCCTTGGCCTGCATCAAATTAAACAAGAACAAGTGATCTTCCAGCCACTTGTTTGCTGCCACAATCAATATACAGAATATAAAAATGAAGGTACAAAGTGGTGTCAATGGTGCACACCAAAATTCATGTGGCTTCCCCCACAAACCATCTATCAGATAGCCAATATAAGTACTACAAAAGGCTGAAAGTACATCATTATACAATAAGCAAGAAGGAAAAACTCTTCTTGATACATCATGCTCCTCAAACAAGGAAGAGAAGTACAATAAAAATTGTGAAATTGTACCTCCTCCATCATGCACTTGAGATCTTGACCTGAAATGGCTCAACTGGAATTTCTCCCTCACTTCCAATGAGTAGGGAAGTGGTTGTGACCTCTTCTCCATTACCATTCGGGCTATGCATCTATCCATGTGCTTAAATATGTCATGATGTCTTCCCTCCCAAGCGAACTCCTCCATCAAATGGAAATATGCATCAAAGATTATAGAAGAGAAGTCCTCATGTGCTGCATGTAGCAGCTTCTCCTTGAGAGTATAAGATCTAGTCAAGAAGATCTTGCCATAGGAATAGATGACCCCATCATCCACCATGTATCTATCATCTCCATCCAGGTCATCAAGAACCATTCATGCACCAAGATCCTTGGAGTACTCTACCAAGAGTTGAGAACTCGAATAGGGATCAATCCTCCCAAGAGACAACACTAGTGATCTAGCATATGAGGCTCTCCTCATGTTGTTGCCTGCTACTTTGACATCCCCCCATGCCAAATTCATCCTCCAAAATCATCACCTCCTTGGAATCCAAAAATGGTGAGCCAAGAGGCAAGATGTCTCTCACAAAATCTAAATCTGGTGGCCTCCCAAGTGGAATGCCTCCATGTAATGAGACATCAAAATATAAAGTGGACTGCATGTATGAGTGGACTGATTTGTCCCTCTCTTATCTGCACAATGCAGTCTCCTTCCTTTGTGAAAAAACATTCTAAAATAGATAATATTAAATTCTCATCATCCCCTCATGCTAATACTTCTTCTCTCCCTCTTCTTCTAATGGTACAGCACTGGTATTCCTTCTCTGCTCATTCTCTTCATTAATATGTAAGAATGCCTCATCATCAATGGGAGACCCTAGATCTTGGTCATCTCTTGAAGGAGGTATCTCCATGTAATCACAAGTGGAAGAGGGCCCTTAATAAGATGGAGATATTTCCCTTAGCAAGCCATCATACATGTTCTTATCCCCTTTAGAAATAATGAGTGGAGTTGGTTGCATGGTTTCCTCCCATGCATGCAAGGTGTTTGATGTTTTGATACATGATGGTTTACATTGATTCTCATCAAATATCTTCACCAATCCCTTAGTGAATTCGTCATATGCTTTCATACATGCATGATAACAAGAAATATAATTTTTAACCACCCATCATGAGCCATACCTTTGAGTTGTAGCGCTGCTACTCCAATGTCCTCATCTTCTTCCTCCATTCTCCTTGCAGTGAATGTGGGCAATGTACTGCGTTGTGGATCTACATGTGTGGCTGAATGCTCACACACTTCATGAAAATAGCTAGGGCTTGCTTCATCTCCAAACCCCTTTAGAAATTTTTTGCAATCTTCCCTTTCTGTCTCCTTGAGATCTTTTTTGATACCCTCCAAATTCTGGAAAAGAAGCAGGGAGATCCTCTCTTCTGTCATTCTTCTTCCTCATCTTTCCTTTGGCAAGAAAGTAGGCATATCCAAATAGTATAGATCATATTGTATGGCTGAGTTCTCACACACATTGTAATGAATGCTGGGGCTTTTAAGATCAAAGGGATCTGCATGACCTCCCTTCTCCCTTCTCCTGATTTCTCCTTTCAATACATGAAGAGCTTCTGGAAACTCTTCTCTCTGCAGTCTTCCAGAAAAGGGGTTTAGGCCATTCTCCTTGATGTCTTCAGTGTAACTAGACTTCTCCATTATATTTTTCTTTCTTCTTCTCTTCTCCGATACCGCTGTAAAGTTCCCTTTTCAGGAGTATAATGATTCTATTCTAGAGATTGACTGCAGGGGCATTTACTGGATATGTCACCTTTGAAGAAAGGATGAGATCCAGAGGCTACATGGCCATCTGTAGACTCTCTATATAGATCTTCAAATATCCCTCCTTCAGGGATTCATCACTTTGGCTTGAAGCCACGGGCTGAGACAAAGATCATGCTCTGATACCACTATAATATCTCTTTTTCAGGAACAACTACAGATTGGGAATAATATAAGATATTACCAATGTGGAGCTATAGAAATATGTCTGATGCAGATTTAAAAACACTTAACCTTAAATTATATGTGCATCGACAACATTATACAACAATTTATAAGCAGGGGGAAAAGCAATTATTTCGGCCCTAAAACGCTTAATTTCATAGACATGCATACAAATAAGCAGGGGGGATGGTTGGATCTAATAGCGTAGGCTACTAGGAGTCGAAATAATGAATTTCAGCATCAAAAAATTATCCTAGCTAAGTTAAACAGTTCCTCCTTCCCAAACTAGGCTAGAAAACCTTGATTTCCCATGACTTAATGTATGCATAAATTTACTGAAGCTCAAGAAGCGTGATTTTCTGAAGGTATTAGTTGTAATGGGTTAATACCATCATTAAATCAGTTACACAACACTACTGATATAGTAGAAGAGAGAAAATGAAGACTTAGGTGAGAAAATCCCTCTAAAAGAGGTGCTGCAAGAATTGTATTTCACTATAAAACCTTGACAACATTATTTTTTGAAGCATGCAGAAGTTTTATGTTACAAATCAGATCTAGGACAGATCAGTGTACAAATTATTATATCTATATGAGATCTATACACTAGATTGTCCCTATTTTACATACCCCTTGGGGTTTTCAGCAAATCATAAAGCATATGGAGTAGATCTGAAACTTTATGCAGCAGATCTCCAGATTTATACAGAATTTCTGAAGTGGAAACATGTATTAATAGATCATATCTGGAAGGTATATTGATTGGTTGGCCAATCCATGGATCACCATAGTGAGGGAAGATTCCCAACAGCGGAGATCTCTCTCCCAAGAGATAGTTGAATCACCCTGCAACTTCTTCCTTGAAGATTGCATAGTTCAAGAAGGGTAACTATGTTGTAGGCTCTAGAATATGATATGGATTGATGCCAAGGTCTGAAATTATGCTCCAATTAGAGAGACACTCTTCCAGGAGGTTAAAAAGCACACTCCATGAGAAGAGACTCCCCAAACATTCTAGATCTGAATAGATCTAGAGCTCCACTTGATGCAGCTTACAAAAGCAATAAAACCCTCAACAGGATCTGCATTGCAGTTGGAAGTAGAAGCTTGGCCAATTTCCAGATAGTGGATGAGAAATGCAAAACTCTTCCAAGAGCTACTCTATGGAAAGAGGTGGGATTCCCCCTGGGAACACCCAACGCTAAGCAGCACTATTCTCAGGCTAAACAGCCTAGACAATTAGTCTAAGTAGACCAATTTCTGAATATCTTAAAAAACCTTTTCTTGCTTCTCTCTTCTTTCTTTTATAGGATGAAAGTCTTTCAAAACCCTAAACCATCTCAAAGGTTTAGCCCCTTTCACATGTGCATCCTCCTTCTAGATCTGCGCTGAGTATTTAGGAGGTACATTGCACTCAGACAACACTATAGATAAGGTCTTGTTGACCTAGTCAAATGTCACAAACCCTTTTCACACATAATGGGTTTCATCAAAGCAGCCCTGGTTTAGCCTTGTTCACATTGGGCATTGATTTATTACATAGTTTTTAGGAGTTTATTGATCCTCCCTTACAATTTTATTCATGAACATGAAAATAAAAATGAAATTGAATATTCCAGTTAGCTTGGGCTAATTAGGAGTATTACACTTTGATCATCCATCATTGTCATATTTTGCTACTATTTTTCTTATGAGATCCCTTTGAGTTCAAATTTTGTTTGGGTTTTCTACACCATCAAGAGAGAGAGATATTAGATCTGAAGTGCTGAGGACTTACAAGAACCCATCCCAACATCTTTCTATGTTCCCTTCCTAGGTGTCAAAAATACAAAAAATTATTTAGAAAATATTCTTGTCTTGTCTATTGGATGCATGTAGAAACTCTTTCTTTTATTTACTCCTTAATGTCTTTTACTGCATAGATCTAGATTTTGTACCATTTATCTTGGTCAACTAACTACAGATCTAAAGAAGTTGGCATCCATCTTTGATGTTAGGGTTGTTTGTTATGCACAACTAAAGTGGGCTTATTTCGTACGCTTGCAATTAGAATTCATCCCAAGAACTAGCGACTCCACAAAGGTTTACGATTACGGCCTTTGTTGTTTTTCAGATCCCTACATGACTAGTTTCTTAGAACCCTAGGATTTTTCTTCAAATTCTGGTTTTGATTTTCTTGATGTCTCTTTTAACCTATAAAACCCTAAAATAGTAAAAATTCTAACTTCCATGTGTTTCTGGACCTATTGCGCAGGTGACAGGTATCAGCTGCAGCTGAGACGACAAATTTTTCTGAAACCTGCTCTTGAGAGTGCCGAAAGTGTAGGTCACACTTTTTGGGTGAAAAGCTGCTACCTAGACCTTCAGGACGCAGAAAACAGCCTCAAACTTGTGACCTCTGCAGAAATCATGTTAGAAACCATGACCTATACATTTTGCGTAAATTTTGCTGAGAATTTTCTTGGTTTTTTTAGGCTAATTTCATGGTTTTTTGATCTCTGTCTCCACCCATTTTGGACCTATACTTTCTCTATTTTACTTTTCAAAGTGGGAACCTAGCCCGATAGCACTTCAGTACACTTCCACCTTTCTAGGAGGAGTTTAAATGAAGCAGGTCATCTGAAATCTCAGTGTGTTCAACCATTTTTTAGATATGATCTTGTACCTTTAGTTCCATTTTATATTGGTTATACATCCATCCAAAACACCTCTTTTCAATTTTTTTTAGTCCTCCTCTAGGGTCCCCTCCATTTTGCTTCAGGTTGTAGCCTTTCACCACCTCATTTGCAACACTTTTCCCTCTATTTTTTTGCTGTTTTCTGCACCTATTTCTAGCAGATCTATCCTTTAGATCGTTGTCCCTCCCAAATTTAGATCCATTGGCTATTTTGGTGTGTTTTGACTAGATTTTTTCCCACCCATATACTAGTTGTTGAGAAGCCCGCCTCCTTGGGTTTAGATTAATGCCTATTTAGATGTTTATTTTCTGTTATAATAAGTTTACTTTAATGTTATCTGTAGATTTATTTACAATTATACATCACACTTTTTATTTTTCTCTACAAATTTTTGGGTTTAAAATTTAAAATTAACACCCTTAACAGACACACCCTAAGTGAAGAGCACCTGGTTAACGCCGCGACACAAATACTATAAAATTGTAATCAATTGATCCTGCACCTCCCACCCTTGCTTTGACATTGTAATCATTTGATCCTCCACCTCCTTTCCCTTGTTGGTATCTCTTCCTTTTGTGATCCATGTTTGTTCTTCCATCATTGCGCCCCCAAGGCGTTTATCCTGGAGACTTCTTGGCCTTCATCGTCAATTTCCGTTAGGAAGACTTACTACTCCGTGTAGGATTCAAGTTAGTCCTCCACTGAGTCCCCATTTTGACTCTACTTTTGGTTCATTGGGTTCCCCTTCTGGTTCCATCCACGGTTCTCCCCCTGTCACCTTCACCATATCTATTTTAGGACCTAACGCTCGTGGTACCCCTGGCCTTAATGTTGGGAATACTACTAGTGGGACTACAACAGGAACCATCCTGGCTGCTCCCTTGCTCCCTTATATGATAGGCCTCAGTCTTCCCAATTTTAACCAATTGATCAATGAACCCATACACCATGACCTTGATTGGCCTACTATGCCAACAGGGCTCCCTTCTAACATTCCCAAGTTTGAAAGTCTTACTAGAGAAGATCCTACAAACCATGTTCGATATTTCCACATATGGTGTTCATCTAACTCCATCACCGATGACTCTGTCTGTCTTCGGTTGTTCCAACATACACTTACTAGAGAAGCTTCTAAGTGGTATGTTAACCATGCCTCCTCCTCTCATAATACTTTTGTGACCCTTTCCTAGGCTTTTCTATCTTACTTCCAGCTTCCCCTTCATTAAGACTGTGGTACCAAACTTTTGACATATTTATGTCAATCGTCTGTGACCCACCTATCCGATCATGTCCAAGAATGGCGGAGAAGAAAGAGCCTATGTCAAGCCCCTACCTTCGAAGACCATGTCTACATGGACTAGTTCCTTAGATCCCTTTTTCCTATTATTGGCAAAGATGTCACATCTCATTTCCCTCAAACCGAAGAATATTCTCTCCAGATTGTGTTAAAATATGACCTAATCTACGCATAGTATGGCTATGTTTATACCATCTTACTTGATCTCCCTAGATCGGGTGGTGCCAATGCAACGGGGGCATCCCATGCCGCCAACGGTATATTTGGAGCCCTTTCTCATCCGTACACTCATCCTCCCATGGGTTATGGTTTCCCTCAGAGAGGGGTCAGCTCCTCTATCACTTTCCCCCCTCTTGGTAGCATGGATCTATGATATGGCATGCCTCCTCCTTTTTCTGAACCTATTTACCACAATGTTTCCCAACCTCCTTATTATCCATATCCAAATCCTGGTGCTCCAACTCCTCCAGCATTAGCACCTTCACCTCTCTTGCCTTCTCAACCCCCGCAATAGTAGAAACCACCCCCCATGGGTAGGTGTATGCATGGTAAGGTGCAACTAATACTCCTACTTCCAAAAAGAAGAGGAAAGGCACCCAAAATCAATTTCCCCCCAGTAATATAGGACCTAATCCCTAAGAGAATGCACTTAACACTGTTAACCAGCAACATGGCACTCAACCCAAGCAGGACATGGTTGTTCACATGAGTAAGCCTTGTTCTTTTTGAAGTGTCTATAATCATTACACCCACTATTGTCCTCTTTTACCTTAGATACACCAGATGTGGGAGACTCAAGCAACATCACGGGGACAACAAGGCTCCCCTTCGGTTCCTCCCAATGATGAGCATATCCAACTGGCTACGTTTACCAATCCTTTCCGTCAGTAAGGGTTCGTGGCTAACCAACCACCTAAAGGTCAAGAACCCACTTAACCTCCTCCATCTCGTACCTCTGATTACAACATTATCATGATGAGCTCTAACCAACCCATTACCGTTGACCTCAACCATCAGACTCGGTCGCGTCAGTACAATAAGACTCTCACTACATTTACCCCCGAGCCCCATTCTTTAGGCTTCACAAGGCCTCTTTCAACAACCAATGGTCCTTTATAGATCCCTCAACCTAAGGTAGAGGTTCATACCAAGATCCCCAAGGGACCATGATGCTGAAACGCTGCTTCTGGAAAAGCTACCCATTTGTATAGTATAGTAGATGATTTGGCACAATCTCCTACTGCCATCTCAAAACTAGAGTTCCTCCAGTCGTGCCCTTCACACAGAAAATCTCTACTAACTACCATGGGTGCTGTGGATCCTTAAAATTATCGTTTGATTGTCTTCGATGTTGACTAGTCAGAACATCCCCCCTACCTGCTTCCGTCATCTTCCAAATCCCCGTCAAGATTCAGAATGCCAATGTCTCCCACTGTATCATTGATGAGGGCACATCCATCTACTTGATATCCGCTTCAGTTTGGAAGAAACTTGGATCACCTGAGTTGGCCTCTTCCACTATCACCCTCTGAGCGTGGGATGGCCACTCTTCCCAGCCCATTGACCTCTTCCGCAATTTTCTTATTACTCTTGCAGGAAAGACTATTTGCATTGATGTAGAATTCATTGATGCCCCCTTAGATTACAAAATTATATTGGGTCGTAGCTACACCTATGCAATTTTTTCTGTCCCATTTGCGGTTCACTACAATATGTCCTTTCCTCATGATGGAAAGATATTCACCATTGACCACATGATGTATCACAAGCCGAAGTCTTAGACCTCCTATGAGTCCATCATCTCTTCGGTGGCCAATAAGAAAACAATCTAACCTTTGACCAGTGTCTCACCTGGAGTATAAAAATACTCCTCTTTTCTTGGGTCTTTCCCTGGTCTTCCTCCTCCCATCTCTGATCCCAGCTTGTTGAATGTTTTCATGATGCAATCGTCTCAGGCTTCCCTCAAGCAACCCGTTTCAACTATTCAACAACCCTACCCTCCACAACCTACTCCTAGCCCTTCGACCGAGCCTTCAGGACCCCCTCGTCAAGTCCCCTCATCTGCAGCTAGTATCCATGAGCCTCTCTACCCTCTCGGCATGGTTCCTCCTGGATTTAACCATCTCAGAGCTATTCCACCTAGCCGTTACCCCTCCGGTCATACATTGTTCCTAGATCCCCCTCTTGGAGTGTTTTCGGTACATATTATGGTTACCTTATCCCTTCCTAACTTGACCCTAGTGATCCCAGTTTGGTACATTGATCCCCCAGCCGCTACCTTACCTGGTCAGCCTAAACCTTATATTTCTTTGACCCCGGTTCAACCGGTCCCCATGAACTCTCCCTCTGCTACCGTGCCTTAGCTACCTCAACAGGAACCTAATCCTATTGTGATAGCTTTGGGTGAAGGGGACAAAGCTCCCAAGAAGGCACCTAAAGACAAGGCTTCCCCGACAAACCCTGCTCCTCCTTGGCCTCCAAAGCATACCACCCAGTGTGCTTTGTGTGATGTTATCATTCATCCCACCCATACTTGTCCGTAATTGCCTTGCCTCAAGCCCATGGTCAATGAAATGTTTCCAGAGTCTGATATCCTTGAGGTCTATGTCACTATACCTGATTCAGTCCCAAAACTCAAATCCTTGCGCACAAATCACCCTTGTGCTTTGTGTGATTTCCATGGCCGCTACACTCACCTCTCTCCCCGCCTTGAATAGTAACGCTCCTCTTTTGAAGCTGTTAGTATGAATCTTTTGTCGAAGTGTACGAAAAAAAACCACTTTAGCTACGCATAACTTATAGCCCTAACATCAAATATGGTTGCCAATATCTTCAGATATGCAGTTAGTTGATCAAGACAAGTGCTGCAAAAAACTAGATCTATGCATATAGAGACATTAAGCAGTAAAAATAAGGTTTTGCTCCATACATCCAATAGAAAAGACAAGAACAATTTTTGAAAGAATTTTTTGTATTAAGGGCACCTGGGAGGAAAACAAGAAGGTGTTTCCAATTTTCCTCAATGGGATGGGTTCTTGGAAGTCCTCAACACTTCGGATCTAGCATTTCTCTCTCCTGTTGGTGTAGAAAACCTAGACAAAGATAGAACTCGAAGGGAGCTCACACAACAAATAATGGAAAATATGACAATGATAATGGCTCAAAGTCAGACCAAGAGTTTAGATCCAGAGTGATCTAATAGGCAAAAAAAGGTGAGGAATGGTAGGAAAAACCCTCCTATTTATAACAAAATATTGGGTCATTATAGATCTTGGTGCATGATTAAAATAATGTTAACCAAATCTAGATCCACCTTTTATGGAATATTTTATTGTATTTGTTGGAAGGAAAAAGTATTTGACTTGGGTCAAATCCCTTTATTTGTAAATAATAAATAAATAAATGATTTATTTATCATTTTAAGGAAGTGGTTGAAAGATAATCAAATAGATAATGATTTATTTAATTATTTATGGGTGATTTAGTCATATTTAACAAGGAATATTATTTAAATAAGATTTAAATAATTATTCCTAGAAAATAATAAGATAAATAAAGATTTATCTAATTAATTTCTTTGTTTTGGGTTAAACATGACCAGGGATAATAATTAAATTATTGTTTAATTAATTATTCCTTAAGGAAAATCAAACAAATATATGTTTGTTTAATATTTCCTTTTGGGGTTTCCTGTTTAGACCATAAACAACCTAATAAATGTGTTTTATTAAGTTATTTTACATAGTGAAAGCAATTTTACTTAGGGTAAAATTGGTTTTACATGGTGTACTTGGGTCCATCTAATGATAATAGGTTAGATGACCAAAAAATGGTGTAACAGATTGCCCCCCAGCGTGCGAGTGTTAGGAGAAAATCGTATGACCGAAGTACGTTGTAAGAACTCAATCACCAGACATCAAAAGAGAAGTCAGAGAGAGAAATGTAAGGTAGACTAATGTGCTGGAGAACTAGACCTTGAGGAGATGAGACTTATAGGTGCAACAAGTCTCTTTTTATGAGAGGGTACCTATGCTAAAGGCGCTGGGGGAGCCATACCTATGCCCGCCGAGACAAAGTACAAAAGAATAGTGTGTCCAGTAAACAAGGGACCGAACCATAAAGTACAGCCGTCATAAACATGAGCCAGATAAAAATACAATGAGGGATCCCACATACATGCTATGCCTGGGATAACAGCCAGGACTTATACAATAATATCTGATTACATGAGATACAAATACAACCCAAATGCCCCCTATAAGCAGGGAAGGGCTCACAAAATCTGACTAATACATGAAAATAGAAGAGGCGCTGCAAGTAGCTAAGGCCAACATCATCAAATATATGGAGCTGCATCGAAGGCTGCAATGAAGAGGTCATCCGAGAATGTGGGGGGCTACTTGCAGGGCCACCCCCTCATGAGGGCTGAGACATCTCACACACACCCAGGAATCACCAATAGCTGCTGCTGCATCACTGAACCATCAAGCATACAGATCTCGATCATGCTGAAAGGAGTTGGAGTGGAGAAACAATCAAGTCAAAGTGTAATGAGAGATCCCTTTGCCTGATCTGAGGCACCGAACAAGAGTGGAAGATGGAACCAAGGTACACTTCCCTCTAGACCTGTCTTCTGGAATGGAGGAACTGATGTCGACAGAAGGAGGTCCGCCATAGGTGAGGTAATGACAGATCCTCAACTAAGGCATGAGAGAAAATAGTAGAGAAACAGACAGACTAATACCAATGATGATGATGGAATGGAGGGGATTGAGTAGCGAATGGACGACTTCCCTTGTTAGAGCATAAAGGGCATGAATGACATGGCAGCGACTGACACAATATCATAAGGGATAGGGGACAGTGGGACTGAAGGCCATAATGTGCGACACAAGAGAGAGACCAAGCAATGATGGATGGAGGACTATAGCGGGGTACAAAGGGACTCGAGATAGACTCCATGAATGCGATGATGACTCAACTTGGATGCTCTAAACAAGGGCGACTCGATGGTGCTTCCACACAGTAAAGGTCCAATGGGGGACCATGAAAACATGAGTACAAGATGGGAACTCACGAAGAACATCAACACGAGCATGGATAAGTATGGAGGCCAAATGGTGCCCCTAGTATGAGTGTTGCAATTGAAGAAATTTGATTTTGAGGAGGGTTATGGTTGAGGGGCATAGGTGCCCCAAGCATGGTGTGGTCATGCCAAAATGTATTTAGAAAAAGGGGAATCTAAACACATTTTAATGATGTGGTGTACCATTTGTTTTCGTTATGGTTATGCAGTTTGAGAAAGGAAATGGAGGATTACCAATCTCTTTTAGTACTGCATATATGAAGCAAATGGACTTTAAGTTTTCAGGTTGGCATACCTGGTGTCACTATCCCAAAGAGAGGATTTGGAGATAATGAACTGATGCTCGCCTAGAAAACCCATAGGTTGGTCAAAAACAATGTCTAAGAGATTGGGTTGCTGATGGAAGATGAGGGAACGATAAGGGGTATCATCCCTAGAGTGATTTGAAGTGATATGGAGGGTCTCATGGATGATGATAGGTAGAAAATGTTGGACGAAGGCTCCGTCATCTCGACATCAGGAGGGGGGATGTCAATGGGAGCAGTTGTGTCTGGTAGTTTTTCCAAAGCAAAATGTGCAAATATGGGAGAGGTGGACTCATTGCGCTTGGCCTCGAATTGGCGGACCGCGGCTAGAGAGGTGCGGAAGTCCGCGAGGTGGGGAAAAAGGTGGGTGTAATGTCCATGTAGGTCACACAAAGCATAGGGGTGGTTGGTGTGAATAGTTTGGGGGTTTGTGGCTACGGTCGTGAAAGGAACAGAGGCTTCTGGGACCGAGGACTCAGGGAATGCGACATTAACCATGGGCTTGAGATGAAGCAATTCAGGACAGGTATGGGTGGCATGACTGACAATATCACACAAAGCACACTGTATGGTATGCTTTGGAGGCCGAGGATGGGTAGGGTTTGTCGGGGTAGCCTTGTCCTTTTATACCCCCTTGCGAGCTTTGCCCTTCTTACCCGAAGCGGTCGCAACAGGAGGTGGTTCCTGTTGAGGTGACTGAGGCACTGTTGCGGCGGGAGAAGTCTTGGGGACCGGTTGAACCGGGGTCAAAGCAAGATAAGGTTTTGGTTGACCAGGCAAGGTTGGGGCTGGAGGATCAAGGTACTAGACGGGAATCCCAAGGGTCAGGTTAGGAAGAGAGAGGGTGGCCATGACAGGTACCGTGTACACTCATGGTGGGGGAGCTAGGAACGGTATCTGACTAGAGGGGTAATGGCCAGGTGGGACGGCTCCTAAAGGGATAAGGCTTGGAGGAACCATTCTAGGAGGGTAAAGAGGCTCATGAATACCAACTGCAGGTGAAGGGCTAGGATCAGGTTGCGGAGAGTGCGGTTGCTGACTAGCCGAAGCAGGTTACTTGAGAGCAGCCCGAGACGATTGCATCATGCAAACATTTGATGAGCTGGGGTCAGAGACAGGAGGAGGAGGAAGACCAGGGAAGGTTCCGAGCAAAGAGGAGTCTTTGTAGATGCCGGGAGAGACACTGGTCAAAGAATCGATGGTTTTCTTATTGGCTACAGAAGAGATGGTCGTCTCAGGGGAGGTCTGAGATTTTGGTTCATGATACGTCAACTGGTCAATGGTGACTATCTTTCCAATTTGAGGAAAATACATCTTGAGAAAAACCGCAGATGGGACAAAAGACATGGCATAGGTGTAGCTTTTCCCGAATAGAATTTTTTAATCGAGAGGGGCGTCGATGACTTCTACGTCAACGCAAACAGTCTTGCCCGCAAGAGTGATAGGACAATTATAGAAGAGGCCAATGGGCTGGGAAGCATGGCCATCCCACGCTCAAAGGGTGATCGTGGAAGGGGCCAACTCAGGAGATCCGAGTTGCTTCCAAACCGAAGTGGACATCACATAGGTGGACGCCCCCTCGTCAATTATACACCAAGAAACGTTAGCGTTCCGGATTTTGACTAGGATTTGGAAGGCTACGGAAGTAGGAAGGGGAGGATGTTCTGATTGATGGGCATTGAAAATAATAATTTGGTCATCAGCAGGATCCACAACGCCCATGACAGATAGTAGAGCATTATTTTGCGAAGGGCACGATTGGAGGAGTTCCAATGTGGAAATGGCAGCAGGAGACTGCGCCAAATAATCTACTATGCTATACGAATGAGCATCTCGACTAGGAGCAGGATTTCAGCGTATTGGTCCTTTAGGAATCTTGGTATGAACCTCGACTTTGGGTGGAGGGATATGTAAGTGACGATTGGATGTCGAAAGAGGCTCTGTAGAGCCTATAGAAGGGGACTCAGGGACAGACGGAGCGGGAGGCTTGGGGTACTGACGAGCCCAAGTTTGAAGGTTAAGGTCGATGGTTAGAGGTGGATCAGAGTTCATCATGAGGATCTGGTAATTGGAGGAACCAGAAGGGGAAGGTTGAGTGGCCGCCTGTCCATCAGGTGGTTGGGTAGCCCCGAATCCCTGATGTGCATCCACCTGCTCTTGAAGGGGCGGTGACTGCTGTTGCAGGGGTTGAGAAGGCAAGGGAGGAGGAGGTGCAAATGCTGGAGGAGCTGGAGCTCCAGGCTGCAGATAAGGATAATGGTTAGGGTGGGAAACATTGAGGTAAGCAAGAGACTGGGCAAAAGGCTGTGGCATGCCGTATCCTGGATACGTGCTACCGGGAGGGGAAAAAGCGCGGGAGGTGCTGCCCCCTCCCCCAGGAAAACCATAACCCATGGGAGGTTGGGCATATGGATGAGAGAGAGCTCCAACGATATCGTTGGCGGCATGAGGTGCCCTGGGTGCATTGACACCACCAGGTCGGGGGAGATCAGGTAGAACGGTATAAACATAACCCGTCTGAGCGTAGATCAAGTTATATTTTAACGCTATTTGGAGGGCGGATTCTTCGGTTTGGGGGAAATGCGATGCGACATCTTTCCCGATATGAAGCAATAGAGATCTAAGGAACCAGTCCATGTAGACACGGTCTTCAAAAGTAGGGGATTGACATGGCTCTTTTGTCTCCGCCATTCTTGGACATGATCGGATAGGGGGGTCACAGATGATTGACAGAAAGAAGTCAAAAGTTTGATACCAGTGTCATAACGAAGGGGAAGATGGAAGTAAGATAAAAAATCCCGGGCAAGAGTCGCAAAGGTGGTATGAGAGGAAGGGGCCTGATCAACATACCACTTAGAAGCCGCGCCTATAATCGTTCATTGGAACAACCCAAGATGGACAGAGTCATCGGTAATGGAGATAGAGGAACACCACATGTGGAAAAATCGAACATGATTTGAAGGATCTTCTCCAGCGAGGCCTTCAAACTTTGGGATTTCGGAAGGGAGCCATTTTGGCATAGAAGGCCAACTAGCGTCATGGTGTATAGGGTCGTTAATAAATCGGTCCAAATCGGGGAGGCTGAGGCCTGCCATGAAGGGGAGTAAGGGCGCAGCCGAGGTATTTCCTATGGTAGTTCAACTAGTAGCAGCCCGGAATTAGGGCCGGGATTACCGCTAGCGTTAGGCCCTGGACCAGACATAGTGAAGGTGATAGGGGGAGAACCGGAAGTAAAAGGAGAACCCAATGAACCAAAAGAGGAGTCGGAGTGCGGACTCGGAGGAGGACTAACTCAACGACGACGGGAAGGAGTAGGTCGACCGACCAGAAACTAAGGGTGAAGGCCAAGAAGTCTCCGGGATGTGTGCCTTGGGGGCACAATGATGACAACACAAACATGGCACAAGGGGAAGAAGAACGACCAACAAAGGCAGGGAGGTGCAAACCAAGAGGTTACAATGTCGAAACAAGGGCAGATAGGTGCAGTGTCAATTGATTTTAAAGTCTTTTCCTGGCGGTGTTAACCAGGCTCTTCTTCGCTTAGGGTGAGTGTGTGGTGTGCGTTAATTTTAATTTTTAAACCCTTTTCGTTTTGAGAGCAAGAGAAAAAGTGTGCTTCGTAACTGAAAATAATGCTGCAGAGAACAGTATAGAATGCTGATATAACAGAAAATTAACAGCTAAAAATGCATCAAGCTAACCCCAAAAGGCGCATCTCTCAAAACTAGTCTAACAGAGGGAAAAAATTTAGTCAAAACACACTACAAAAAGGCCAATAGATCTAGGGTCGAAAGGGACAGGGATCTAAAGGGGAAACCTACTGTAAAGAGGTGCAGAACACAGCCAAGAGGCAGAGGCAAGGTGGCTGGAAAAAGGGAGGAAATCAACAAAAAGCAGGCGACAAGGAGGAGACTCTAAAGGTAGATCCAAACAAAACTTCAGGAGGTGATTTGAAAGGGAGAAGAGCTGATTAAAAGAGATCTGAAAAGGAGGTATCAGATCTGGAAAAGGGGGAGCTGAAACTCTAAAAAAACAGACACCTGAAATAGATAAAAACTCTTCCAGCAAAAGTGGAGGGTACTTAAGCCCTAGGAATCTATTTTCCCACTTATATGAGCAAAAAAGATCAGAAACAGGTCAAAACGGGCTAAGACAGAGGCTGGAAAACCTTGACATAAGCTTCAGAAAAACCCAGAAAAATTGCAGAAAAATAGCAGAAAAATTGGTAGGTCGCAAATAATGGGCTGGAAAGTGCGACCTGGAGGTCCAGGTTGCAGTTTCTGGGCTGAAAAGTGCAGCCTAAAGCTCCGGGTGTCCCGGCGGCATATTTTCGGAAAAGTTGTCGTCTCAGTTGCGGCTAATGTCTGTCACCTGCGCAATAGGGCCAGAAACATGCGAAAGTTAGAAATTTTAATGTTTAAGGGTTTTAGGTGAGAAAATCAACATAAAAATAGGAAAAACAAAAAGCTGAAAAGAAACCCTAGGGTCTGAAGTAGCTGGATATGCAGGAATATGAAAAACAACAGCGCTTGTAATTGAAAACCCAGTGGAGTCGCCAATTGTTAGTATGAATCTTTTGTCGAAGTGTACGAAAAAAAACCACTTTAGCTACGCATAACTTATAGCCCTAACATCAAATATGGCTGCCAATATCTTTAGATCTGCAATTAGTTGATCAAGACAAGTGCTGCAAAAAACCAGATCTATGCATATAGAGACATTAAGTAGTAAAAATAAGGTTTTGCTCCATACATCCAATAGACAAGACAAGAACAATTTTTGAGATAATTTTTTGTATTAAGGGCACCTGGGAGGAAAGCAAGAAGGTGTTTCCAATTCTCCTCAATGGGATGGGTTCTTGGAAGTCCTCAGCACTTCAGATCTAGCATTTCTCTCTCCTGTTGGTGTAGAAAACCCAGACAAAGATAGAACTCAAAGGGAGCTCACACAGCAAATAATGGAAAATATGACAATGATAATGGCTCAAAGTCGGACCAAGAGTTTAGATCCAGAGTGATCTAATAGGCAACAAAAGGTGAAGAATGGTAGGAAAAACCCTCCTATTTATAACAAAATATTGGGTCATTCTAGATCTTGGTGCATGATTAAAATAACATTAACCAAATCTAGATCCACTTTTTATGGAATATTTTATTATATTTGTTGGAGGGAAAAAGTATTTGACTTGGGTCAAATCCCTTTATTTGTGAATAATAAATAAATAAATGATTTATTTATCATTTTAAGGAAGTGGCTGAAAGATAATCAAATAAATAATGATTTATTTAATTATTTATGGGTGATTTAGTCATATTTAACAAGGAATATTATTTAAATAAGATTTAAATAGTTATTCCTAGAAAATAATAAGATAAATAAGGATTTATCTAATTAATTTTTTTGTTTTGGGTTAAACATGACCAGGAATAATAATTAAATTATTGTCATGTGCACTGGGTCCATTCCAATGATAGTAAGGTTAGGATGACCAAAAATCGTGTAATGGTTTTTAAGCCTTGTTTCTGGCCTGGCGGCTGCGCAATGTTCTCTTGGTTGAGAGTTGTGTTTCAGTAGAAGGAGAGGACCTGCCTCCTCCCATTGACATTACCCCTACCGATGTCGAGATGAAGGAGTCTTCACCCACCATTTTCTACTTATCATCATCCATGAGACCCTCGCTAGAATCCCCTGTTGAGACTTCCCCTCTTGTTTTGCTTGACCTCCCTTCAGTGATCACCCTGGGCTCAACATCGATAAATCCTTTATATGTTTACTCTTTTGTCACTCCTCATGACGCTACGCATGTGAGCCTTTCTTCACATGATGATGAGTCAGGTAGCTTTACCATGTCAGATGGTCTCCATTCCTCTAGTCACCCCATCTTCCATTCCAATGAAGACATTATGGGAGCGATGACCGACCCTAACTTTCAATGGGATGATATGCACCACCATGCGTACTTCCTCCTACAGTAGTCCCATGACCAATATGTTGTGGAAACTAAAGAAATTTTTCCTGATGAGATCGATTGGTTTAGAAATCTCATCCCTGCACTTGATGCTTTCGAAGAAGGAAATATGGCCAATATCTCTCCCACCATTAAAATTGACATTTCTGACAAACAAGGGGTAGAAGAAAACATTACCTTGGGTGCTCAATGCACCCCAGAAGAAATAGAGGCTTACACCAAGCTATTCAAGGAATTTTGCAATTTTTTCACCTGGTCCTATTTAGAAATTCCCAGACTTGATCCTGCCATTGTCAAACATCATATCGATACATGGCCTGATCCCAATCCTGTTCGTCAGAAGTGGAGACCCATTAATCCTTCTAGACAAGATGCTGTAAAATCTGAAATTTATAAGTTCAAACAAGCTGGTTTTATCTATCCCATCGAATGTTGATCAGAATTTGTCATTGATGTCAACCCAAGCAGCACCAGGGGCTACCCCAATATTGCATGGGAATTTTTACCTACCAAATTAATATATTATGGGTCAATAATTATTTTGATGGTTTCTTCTTGTCGATATTTTTCTGTTAATATATGGCACACCACGTAATTCTTCACGGTTTGAGAGATATTCATGTTTGAAGTTTGTAACCCCAGTTAGTGGGCTAAAACCCCATGGGGTTGTGGCATGGGTCATTGAAAAATAATAATTAATATTTTTTAAGCTCCTAAAATCCCTCCCACATTCACTTGTTGAAGACCTTCTCAACCTAAGAATTTATATAAATTGTGATCCTCACATCCTCCTTATGCAAGGGATTTAACCATCTGAAACAAGTCGTCGTGGAATGTTTGCTCTAACATTTTTTCTATGAAGGTTCAAAAGCTGAAATTTTTATGAGTAAAAAAAAGAAAATCTCGAGGAAGATCCTGTGAAAATTTCAGATCAAGGAGTGCAATATTTCCGGAGATATGATCTATGGAAGTCAGTGTTTTTGTAGGCTCATGAAATTCATCACAAAGAAGTGACCTTTGGAACATCGTCATAACTCTCTCTCTAAGTATCAGATTGGAATTACATAAAAGGGAGAATATAGTGCATAGAATATGGTTTTCACTCTATCAATTTCAATTCCAAATAAATAAACAGTGACATGTGACACTCAATACAAGTTTGCTCTACTGAAATAATCCAGAATTAGGGCATTGTGAGAGATTGGATGTAATCTCTCTTGAAGAATACAAATTGGGTCAACCATGTGGCATTGGAAAGAAGAATCAGAGGAATACTACAAGACCAACAATTAGATATTGGGGATCTGAAATAACATAGATACACCAGATTCAATATCAAGCTCCTAGAAGGCAAGAAAAAGCTAGATCATGTGTTGTCAAGGGCTGCAAAGGACCAGACTTTCTAGGGCAGAAAAGCAAAGAAGGTGAAATAGAGGGTAGCATGACAAGAGCCGCAACCAAGGTGCAGAACAACAGCAAGAATTTCATCACATTAAGTCTTCAAGTGGGTAGAACTGCATACAATCAATGTAAAGGTATCATTTTACTAAGTCATCATAAATACATTATTGTAAAAATTGTTCTAGTGTCTATCTACCAAGAGTTGAAGAGGCAGTGTCGAGAGGTCTAGGATCATCATTAGGTGATTGTGTCATAGTTGGGGTTATGGTATAGTGTGTCTTATTCTTCTACATCATTCTATATCATTGTAAAGTGGACCATTTTCGCTCATATGGGAGTCCATTCTTCTTTTATTCTTCTATAGGGTGGTGGGGTGGTGCTAGGGTGAGTTGTAGCTCATTGGGTGTTGGGGCATCCATTCAGTTGACTACTAAAGAATCTCAGACATTGGAGCATCTATCCAGTGGGAGTTGGAGAAGAATTCTTTTCTAGATTCTAGGAAGTTGGAGCCTTATTTTCAATTGGAGTTGAATATTAAATAATTATTAGAAAAGAATTAGCTGGTTTTTTTCCCGGAGTGGGTTTCCACCTTAAGAATCGTGTGAATTTGTGTTCCTTTTTTTTTGCTATCATTGTACAAACAATGATAATAATTGAATATTAACTAATTCTCTAATTGAAAGGAATACTGATTCATCCCCCCTCTCAGTATTTCCAACAATTGGTATCGGAGATTGGTTCCTTCAATAGAAGTTTAACAGCTAGAAGGAGGTCATGGAGCATACCAAGAATGGTGTATCTCTATTCAATGAAAATAATTATGCACTCTGGAAAGGAAGAATGGAGGTCTATCTCTTGGCGCAAGGTTATGAAGTATGGGATACTGTTCAAAATGGATATACATCAACCGCGGATGAACAAGCTAAGAAGAATTTGGTAAATGATGCAAAAGCAAAGAATATTATTATCAATGGACTTATTGAATCTACTTATCATAAAGTGTTGGGTTGTAAAACCATCAAAAATGTATGGGGAAAGCTTCATAATATATATGCAGGTGAGTCAAATTTCAAAAAAGAAAAGCTTCAAATCTATAGAGAAAAATTTGAGCAACTCAGAATGAAAGAATATTGTAACATTGTTGCATACTTAAAATACGTTGATGAAAAAACCAATACTCTAGAAGGATTGGGAGAACCAGTTGACGAGAAGACTATTATACGAAATATTCTTAGAACGTTGCCAGGGAGATTAAAACCAAAGGTATTAGTCTTAGAATACAGTGCAAATATGGACAAACTCAACAAAGAGGAATTACATGGAGTTCTCATAGCATATGAAATGAAATTTTATGAAGAAGAGGGTACTTCACATCTAGAAACTATGTTCGCTGCATCTAAGAAAACCAATTAGGACAAACAACCTTCAATTGAAAAGACATGCACCGGCAAGTGTGAAGAAAATGGAGATGATGGAGAAGGTCTTTCAGATGAAGAATATGCTTACTTTATGAGAAAACTAAAAATTGGTAAGGGAAAATTCAAAGATAAACTTCCATTGATATGTTTCGGTTGTGGTGAGGTTGGACATTTCATAGAAAAATGTCCGAACAGAAGTGATGGCAACTCAAAAGGAAAGAAAGGCTTTAAGAAATTCAAAAATCAAATATCCAAAAGGAAATTTCTCTCTAAAGAAGATAGCTCATCATCCGATGAATACAATGACAGCGAAGAAGAAGCCAATGAGAGAGTATTTTTTATGGCCAAGCACAATAAACAAGAGGTATCAAATGAAGAAGAAGAAGAATTGACCATAGAATAATTTTCTAAGCAAGCAGTCAAGCTTATAAAAGAGCTCAAGGAAGAGAAGATCCATTCCAATACTCTTGAAGAACAAGTTCAAGGTCTCAAAATTGAAGTTGAAGAACACAAATGTATTGAAGAGTCACTTCAAAAGAAGTTGGAAGAAAGAAACCAAGAAAGGGAAGAATTAGAATCTAAAGTAATCTCACTGCGTAAGGAAGTAAAGAAGGGAAAAACTATCCAAATCTATGGTAACAGCTCAAGGGCATTGGAAGAAATCATCAACAATAAATGATCTTACAATGACAGAAATGGCCTCGATTACAAAGAAGAAGAAGCATGCACTTGTACAACAAAATACAATGAACCTATGAGATCTGAAAAGCATTTATAACTCATTGGACAAGATTCACAAGCACATCCTTGGAAGATGAGTACTCGACGAATATTTCCATCCAGTTACCAACATATTTTTCATGGCTATTGTTATTCATGTGGAAAATTTGGTCATAAAGCTATAAAATGTCACAGGTACCCTAGGAACCAATACAATTCTAGGAGATCCTTCAAATATGAACCTCCCAGGGCTCAACGAAACATCAATATATTTGAACATTTAAGAAATAATATGGAATGTTACAAATGTTAGAACTCTCGACACATAGCCAGAGACTACAGACTTGAAAATCCTCCAGAAGAATCTTGAAAGCCACAGAATGAACGAACATGGAAGAACAAGAAGACTGATAATTGCGCTCTTGCTCTCAACGCTCAAAACAACAAATATGTGTGGTATGTTGACAGTGGTTGCTCAATGCATATGACTGGAGATAGAAGTAAATTTGTATCTTTGAAAGAGAAGAAATATGGAATGATATCCTTTGGAAATTATGGATCTTCAAATGTTATAGGGTCAGGTACTGTTACTCTTGGAAGAAAAGATTTTATAGCCAAGAATGTTCTATTGGTTGAAAACATGAATCAAAATCTACTAAGTGTTGGAAAAATGTGTGATCAAGGACACATAATGCTATTCAACTCCACATAATGTGAAATTAGGAAAAGCAGGTATGGTAAAATTGTGGCTACAGCAAGTGGAGCTCCAAACAACATATATGTTCTGGATGAAGCAACTAAATCATGTCTACTAGATAAAGAATATGAAATATGGTTATGGTTATGGAACAAACGAATATGTCACATAAAATTTGACAATCTTGTCAGGATAAGAAAAAAGGAAGCAGTACGAGAAATGTCGAAAATCTCAAAACCTTCCAACACACTATGTGAGGCCTGTCGGCATAGTAAGCAAAAAAAATTTCAATTTAAAACAAAAGAACACTTTGCATCACATCCATTGTAATTGATACATACTGATCTATGAGGTCCTATGAGAACAGAAGGCTTAGATGGAGAATTATATTTCATGTTAATGATATATGAATATACCAAGATGACAACCATCAATTTCCTAAAGAAAAAAATTGAAGAATTTGAGTGCTTTAAGATCTACAAGGAGTTGGTCAAAAATGAAATTGATTTGAAAATAAAGTTTCTAAGATCAGATAATGGTGGATAATTCACTTTCAAATTATCTCAGCAATACATTGATGAAAATGGAATAAAAAGACATTTTTCAACGGCATGAACACGTCAGCAAAATGGAGTTTTTGGGTTAAAATACTCATAACAGGTTATTCCTCCACTTTGAACAAGAATAGAACCGTACAGGAAATGGGTAGAAAAATGTTGAAGGACTCAAAATTGGATGAGGGTTCAAGCAATTGATAAAACAGTCTTCATTATCAACCGAATTCTTCTCAGAAATAATTGCAACAAGACGCCATATGAAGTATGGAAAGGAAAACAAGCTAATGTAAAATATTTCAGAATCTTCAGAAGCAAATGTTATATCAAAAGAGAAGATCAAAATTTGGGTAAGTTTGAATCACGTGTTAATGAAGTATCTTTGTTGGTTACTCACGCAAAAGAAAGGCCTATAAATTTTATAATATAAGACCAAAACACATAGTGGAGAGCGTAAATATTACATTCGATGAAGATGGTGTTCTAGCAAATAATGATGAGGATCTAGAATATTTGAAACTTGAGACAGAGGCTGAAAAAGACACAGATAAAATTCTAGAACAAGAAGCAATTATCAACGAGGAAGAATTAAATAATGATCATCAAGATATAGCATAAAAACAACAAGAAGCTCCTCCAAGGAGAACAAAATAATGGATTCAAAAGAACCATCCATCAAATCAAATCATTGGTGACATAAATGAAGGTCAACAACTTCGTTCATCACAACAAACTTCACATTGCTTTCCTAACAACCTCTGAGCCTAGTAGTTTTGAGGAAGCTAGCCATAATGAGCATTGGGTAGCAGCTATGAATGAAAAATTGGATCAAATCGAGAAGAATAACACCTGGGAATTAGTTCCACAACCAAAAGATAAAAGTTTCATTGGGACTAAATGGGTTTTAGGAACAAATTGAATGAAGATGGACAGGTTACCAGAAACTAGGCAGGATTGGTTTGCAAAGGCTTTGCACAAGTGGAAGGAATTTATTTCAATGAAACATGTGAACTAGTTGCCAGAATGGAAGCCATCCGAATGTTTCTCACCTATGCATGTTCAAGAAAAATAATAGTCTACCAAATGGATTTTAAGTCAGCATTTCTAAATGGAGAATTAGAAGAAGAATTTTACGTCGAACAACCTGAAGGTTTTCTACTATCAGAAAAAGAGGACTATGTTTGCAAGTTAAATAAGGCTCTATATGGTATCAAGTAGGCTCCCAGAGCATGGTATGCTCATCTTGATGGATATCTACATCAACAAGGGTTCAAGAAAGGTACTGTTGATAGCAATCTTTATGTACAAATAGACAAAGATAATTTAACAACCGTTGAGGTATATGTGGATGATATAATAGTTGGTAGCAATGATGATCAAATAAGTAAGAAATTTTCTACAAAGATGAAAATTGAGTTCGAGATGTATTTACTTGGTGAGCTGACATACTTCTTATGGCTTCAAATATGTTAGCAAGAGAAAGGAATATTTATATGTTAAGCCAAGTACATCAAGGAAATTCTCAAGAAATTAAAAATGGAAGATTGCAAACCTATCCTTACTCCAATGGTAATAGGTTGAAAGTTGAGCATAGATGACTCATCTAAGGATGTGGATCAAAGGTTGTACAGATATATGATTGGTAGTCTTCTATATGTAACAACCTCCTCACCAGATGTTATGCAAGAAGTTGGACAAGTAGAAAGATTCCAAGCAGCACCAAAAAAATTACATATTATTGTCGTCAAAATAATACTTCAATATTTAAAGGGAACATAAGAATATGGCTTGTGGTATCCCAAAGGTAAAAATTTCATTATTCAAGGCTTTACAGATGCATATTGGGCAGGAAGTGTTGATGATCGTAAGAGTACTAGTGGAGCAACATTTTATCTAGGTGGTTGTCTTGTATCATGGTTGAGAAAAAAGAAAACCTCAATCTCGTTATCTACAGTGGAAGTAGAATACATTGCAACGACATCATGTTGTACTCAAGTCTTTTGGATCAAAAAAACTTTGCAAGATCTTCAAGTACAATTCAGTGAGCCTATTCCCATATTCTTTAACAACACTAGTGCCATTAGCATCTCCAAGAATCCTGTTATGCATTCAAAAAGAAAACACATTCCAATCAAATATCATTTTTTTGGGAAAAAGTCACTGAAAGGAATATCAAACTTGAGTATTTTGGTACAAAAAAAAAAAATCCGTGATATCTTCACTAAACCTTTACCTCATGAAGTATTTTAATATCTTCACTAGAAGCTTGGGATTCTCCAAATTTCTCATTAGATTTTCCTTATTCATAATATAAAGGGGGAGTGGAAGCGTGTACAGGTCTGCAGGATGGTTGTGTTTCAGGGGGAGTTACCCTTTGCCATTGATGTCAAAGGGGGAGATAATTTTTTAGGAAGAGGTGTCATGATCACAGGGGGAGTACTTTTGTTGCCATCAATGCCAAAGGGGGAGATTGCTTATCAGCGGTTGTCATTGATGTCAACCCAAGTAACAGCAGGGGATACCCCAATATTTCATGGGAATTTTGACCTACCAAATTACTATATTATGGGTCAATAATTATTTTTATGGTTTCTTCTTGTCCATATGTTTCCGTTGATATATGGCACACCATGTAATTCTTCATGGTTTGTGAGATATTCATTTTGAACTTTGTAACCCTAGTTAGTTGGCTAAAACCCCATGGGGTTGTGAAATGGGTCATTGAAAAGTCATAATTAATAACTTTTAAGCTCCTAAAATCCCTCCCACGTTCAGTTTTTGAAGCCCCTCTCAACCTAAGCATTTATAAAAATTTTGATCCTCATATCCTCCTTATGCAAGGGATTTCGCCATCAGAAACATGTCATCGTGGAATTTTCGCTATAAATTTTTTTCTACAAAGGTTCAGAAGTGGAAATTTTTAGGAGGAAAAGAAGAAATCCTAAGGAAGCTCTTGTAAAAATTTCAGATCAATGTGCACAATATTTTAGGAGATATGATCAGTGGAAGTCAGTGTTTTTCCAGGCTCCTAAAATTCATCTCAAAGCAGTGACCTTGGTAAAATCGTCATAAATATCTCTCTGAGTATGGGATTATAATTCTATAAAAAATTTCAGATAGTGCAAAGACTATAGGTTTTTCTTTATCAATTTCAGAGATGAATAAATAAAATAGTGACATGTGGCATGTCATACAAGTTTGCTCTACTGAAACAGTCCAAAATTAGGGCATTGTGAGAGATTGGGCATAACTCTCCCTTGAAGAATCAAAATTGGGTTAGACCTGTGGCATTGGAAAGAAAACTCAGAGGAATACTACAAGAACAAAAATCAGATATTGTGGATCTGAAATAACAGAGATAGACCAGATTCCATATCGAGCTCCTAGAAGGAAAGAAAAAGCTAGATTATGTGTTGTAAAGGGCTGCAAAAAACCAGAAATTCTAGGGCAACAAAGAAAAGCAAGGTGCAGTAAAGGGTAGTATGAAAAGAGTAGAAACTAAGGTGCAGAATAGTAGTAAGAATTTCATCACATGAAGTCTTCAAGTGGTTAGCACAACATAAAGTCACTGTAAAGGTATCATTGTACTAAGTCAATGTAAATAAATTATTGTAAAAATTGTTCTAGTGTCTATCTATCGAGAGTTGAAGAGGCAATGTTAGGAGGTCTAGGATCATCATTAGGTGGTTGTGTCATAGTTTGGGTTATGGTATAGTGTGTATTATTCTTCTACATCATTCTATATCATTGTAAAGTGGACCATTTTCCCTGGTACGGGAGTCCATTCTTCTTATATTATTCTATAGGGTGGTAGGGTGGTGGTAGGGTGAGTTGTAGCTCATTGGGTGTTGGGGTATCCATTCAGTTGACTACTGAAGAATCTTAGACGTTGGAGCATCCATCTAGTGGGATCTGGAGAAAAATTCTTTTCTAGATTCTAGGAAGTAGGAGCTTTATTCTCAATTGGAGTTGAATATTAAAGAATTATTAGAAAAGCATTAGGTGGTTTTTGTCCCGGAGTGGGTTTCCACCCTAAAAAATATGTGAATTTTTGTTCCTTTTTTTTGCTGCTATCATTGTACAAACACTGCTAATAATTAAAGATTAACTAATTCTCTAATTGAAAGGAATATTGATTCACCCCCCCTAGTATTTCCAACATCGAATACACCACTTAGGTGTCCAACTTGGTTCTCATTCTTAAGAAAAAAGGCACCATCAGTGTCTGCACTGACTTTCATGACCCGAAAAATGCTTGTCCCAAAGACAACTTCCCCACACCTTTCATTGACCAAATCATTGACGAGTGTGCGGGGCACGAGGTTCTATCCTTCATGGATGGTTTCTTTCGAATACAACCATATTTTTATCTGTCATGCTGATCAGCTTAAGACTGCGTTTATAGTTCGTGGGGAACCTTCACCTATAGGTTCATGCTATTTGGCCTTAAGAATGTCAGAGCCAATTCTCAGTGATCCATGTCTTACTGTTTCCATGACTTGACTCATATTATCCTTGATTATTTAGATGACCTCACTGCACATTCTAAAAATTGGGTGCATCACCTCCATGATCTATGTACCCTATTTCTTCGATGTCGCAAGTATAATACCCGCCTCAACCCACTGAAGTGTGTCTTTTGTGTTCCTACTGGCCATCTTCTAGGCTTCATTGTGTTTAAATATGGTATAGCACTTGATCCCTTGAAATTTCAAGCCGTCTTTGAGCTTCCTATTACTTGTACTTTATGCCAGTTACAAAGCCTGTAAGGCAAAGCTAATTTCCTTCGATAGTTCGTACCTGAATATGCCACCACCACACATGGTTTCCTTAGACTCATTAGATCTAACATTCCATTTGTATGGGATGACTATTCACAAGATTATTTTGATGCCCTAAAACATGCTCTCACATGTGCTCCCTTGATTCATCCCCCTAACTTTTATAGGGATTTCATCCTATACATATTAGCCTCCACCCATTCAGTCGGTGGGGTCCTTATTCAAGAAGATGAAAATGGATTCAAGCAAGTTATATATTATGTCAGTAAGAACCTCTTAGGACCCCCTGTTTCGTACTCACATGAAGAGAAATTAGCACTAGCTGTCATGTTCTCGGTCCAAAAAATTCATCATTACATCCTCATGCATTCCACCATGGTCATGAATAATTATAATCCTATGGCCTTCCTATTGAGCCTTAGAATCATCAATGGGAACTATGTATGTTGGATCATTATCCTCTAGGAATTCGATCTTGAATTTGTCACAACCAAAAGTAAGAAAGGTTTAGCCCTCGGTGAACGCATTTCTGAACTAGCTACCCATACGTAGGATCCTCCCGTTAATGATGATTTCCCCGATGAAAATTTGTTTACCATTACCACACATGATACTTGGTATGCTGAGATCCTCACTTATTTGCGAACCAAAAGTTAGCCCTCCATCTTGATCATGATGCTTGACGACATATCCGACACCAAGCCCCTCACTACCTTCTCATCGGTGGCGACCTTTATAGTCACGGTGTAGATAATGTCCTTTGTCGTTGTCTCACGCATGATGAAGCTAAGCAAGTCCTCAATGCCTGCCATAGTGGTGCTTGGGGTGGCCACCTCTCCGGTCTTGCGACTACCCAGAAAATCATCTGCACCAGGTATTTTTGGCCTTCTCTCTTTGGTGATTGCATTGAAGCAGTCAAATACTTCTCCAATTGCCAAAATTTCACCCCTAAGGCATGAGCCCCTCCGGCTCCCCTCCATCTTGTCATCTTAGCTGGTCCCTTTTGTAAGTGGGCCATATACTTTATGGAGTTTCAACCTTCATCTGTTGGTAACCACAAGTATATCATCATGGTGGTTGACTATTTCACAAAATGGGTTGAGGCCATGCCAATGTTTAATGGGTTGAGGCCATGCCAACGTTTAACAACACGGTAGCTACCGCAACCCTCTTTTTCTTTAACCATCTTATCACTTGATTTGGAGTTCTGAAAAAATTTGTCTATTACCATGGTTGGCATTTTGAGGATGAGATATCATGTGAGCTACTCTCTCTGTTAGGCTTTGAGCACAAATATTCATCCTCCTATTACTCCCAAGATAATGTCCAAGTTGAAGCAGTCAATAAAATCCTTAATACCATGCTTCAACGGACGATGAATAAGCACAAAACCAATTGGCACCCTATGATATTCCCTACTCTATGGGCCTATAGAACTTCTATTAAAACCACCATCGGGTTTACTTCTTTCCACCTTGTTTTCGGAGGCAGTTTTACCGATCAAGTGTGAAATCCCATCCCTTCATCTAGCCGTCGAACTTCTCCCTAACACCCAACCTTTAGAACAACGAGTTATCATGCTTAAGCACACTTCAAAATATCTTCATGTTGTATTGCAAACCACTGAAGTGACTAAGAAATGCACCAAAGAGAAGTATGACCGAAAATTCCACCCTCATATTTTTCACGAAGGTGATCTCGTTCCGGTTTATGACGAGGCCCATGATGTCCTCGGTCATGGGAAGTTTGACTCATTATGGCTAGGCCCTTACATCATCAATAAGGATTTATGTAAAGGGGCATACCTCTTAGAGGATTTCAAAAGCCACCCCCTTCCTAATCCTTGTAATGCACTCTATCTTAAGAAATATTACCCTTAGCATTTCATCCCTGAAATTCATGTTCTATTTCTTTTGGGTAGCCAGCTTGTGATTATTTTTATTTGATACTTCACCTGGACACAATTTTTTCCAAGAAGGGTCACTTCACCACTCCTCAAAATCAATTTTTTTCACTTGCGGCACTTGTACTTGGGGTACCACTTTGCCTCTATACTTGTCCATGCTCGTGACAAAATTCATCATGAGTATAAATCTTGTACTCATGTTTGTATGATCCCCATCAGACCTTTTATGTGTGGAAGCATCATCAAGTCACCCTTGTTCATAGCATCTGAGTTGAGTCATCATCACATCCATGGAGTCTATCCCGAGTCCCTTTTTATCCCGATATAGTCCTCCATCCTTCATTGCTTGGTTCCTTTCTCGTCTCACACATTATCTCCTTCAATCCTACTGTCCCCTGTCCCCTTTGATATTGTGTTAGTTGCTACGAGGTCATCCATGCCCTTTATGCTCTAAAAGGGGAAGTCGTCTATCTGCTACTCAGTACCCCCCATTCCATCATCATCCCTCGTGTCAGTCTGTCAGTTTCTCTACTATTTCTCATGCCTTAATTGAGGATCCCTTATTTCCTCACCTATGGTGGACCTCCTTCTGTTGACATCATCTCATTCATTCCAGAAGACAGGTCTAGAGGGTGGTATACCTCGAATCCAGCTTCCACTCTTATTTGGTGCCTAAGATCAAGAAAAGGGACTCCTTATTTCTCTTTGACTTGATTGTTTCTCAGCTCCACCTCCTTACAACATGATCAAGATCCCTATACTTGATGGTTCATTGATGCAGTATATTGTACCGGTGATCACCGGGTGTGTGTGAGATGTTTCAGACCTCATGAGGGGGTGGCCCTTCATGTAACCCCCCACATGCCCAGATGACCTCTTCATTACAACCTTTGATGCAACTCCATATATTTGATGGTTTTGGCCTCAACTGCATGCAACACCTCTTATTTTGCATGTATTATTCAGATTTTCAGAATCATTTCCTATTTATAAGGCCTCTTTAGTTGTACTTATATCTCATGTACGTAGATATTATGTATAAGTCCTAGCTGTTATCCTAGGCAGAGTATTTATGTGGGATCCATTATCATGTTTTTATCTAAATCATGTTCATGCCAGCATGTACTATATAGTTTAGTCCCTTCTTTACTGGACACATCATTCTTTGTACTTTGTCTTGGTGGGCATAGGTATGCCTCCTTCGCCTCTTGTACAATAGTTACTCACCCATAAAAGAGACTTTTCGTACCTATAAGTCTCACCTCCTCAGGGTATTTTCCTCTAGCGCTTTGGTCTACATTATATTTCTCTCTTTCTGACTTCCCCTTTGGTCTCTAGTGTTTGAGTTCTTACAACATAATTTAGTCATACTATTAGCTCCTAGCGCTCGCATGTTGGGGGGAAAGCTGTTACGCCAATTTTTGGTCATCTAATCTGTTACTATTATATGGACCAAAGTAAACCATGTAAGACCAATTTTACCCTATGTAAAATTGCTTTCACTATGAAAAATAACTTAGTAATCCTTAATTTATTAAGTTGTTTATGGTCTAAACAAGAAACCCCATGAGGAAATATTGAATAAATCCATATTTGTTTGATTTTCCTCAAGGAATAATTAGTTAAATGGTAGTTTAATTACTATTCCTGGTCATATTTAACCCAAAACAGGAAAATTAATAAGATAAATCATTATTTATCTTATTATTTTCTAGGAATAATTACTTAATCATTATTTAAATAATATTCCTTGTTAAATTTTACTAAATCATTTATAAATAATTGAATAAATCACTATTTATTTAATTATTACTCCACCGTGTCCTTAAAATAATAAATAAATCATTTATTTATTTATTATTTACAAATAAAGGGATTTGACCAAATTCAAATTATTTTTCCTTCCAACAAATATAATAAAATAATCCATAAAAATTGAATCTAGATTTGGTTAATAATATTTTAATTATGCACCAATATCTAGACTAACTCAATATTTTGTTATAATTAGAAGGGTTTTTCCATTCACTCACTACCTTTTGTTGCCTAAAGATCACTTTGGATCTATACTTTTGGCCTGACTTTGATCCTCCATCATTGTCATAATTTGCTACTATTTTTCTTGTAAGCTCCCTTTCAGTTCCATTTTTTGTTTGGGTTTTCTACACCATCAAGAGAGAAATATCTTAGATCTGAAGTGCTAAGAAATTACAAGAACCCATACCATTGAGGGGGACTCGTAACATCTTTATATGTTGCCTTTCGAGGTGTCAAAATAATTAAAAATATTATTGTCATGTCTATTGGATGCATGGAGCAACTCTTGGTTTTACTTAATGCTTAATGTCTTTTACTGCAAAGATCTAGATTTTGTAGAATTTATCTTGGTCAAATAACTACAAATGTAAAGAAATTGACAACCATATTTTATGTTAGGGTTGTTTTTTATGCACAACTAAAGTGGGATTTTTTCGTATGCTTGCGATTAGAATTCATCCTAACACCAGAGATGTTGATTTGGTCAAAATTGTCATTGTCCACATTATTTAGCCCCTGTTCACACATGATGGTGCTTTATCCAACTATTAAGATGATCTGATTTCAGATTAGGAGTGAATTTATTACTACTAAAGAGATTTATGGGTTTCCCTACCCACTTATTGATCTATCTAAATGACAAAAGAAAAAATTAATATTCCAATTAGTTGCAAGCTAATTTTGGAATATTACAGTCTTCCCCTCCCAAATGTTGCTTGTCCTCAAGAAAATGTAAGGACAGAACTGTAGAACCTCCTCTCCTCCTCCTATAGCATCCTCATATGATAAGCTTCTCCACTAAACAATATGCTCTCTCATCAATATGTCCCCTAATTTCTCCTCCCAAATGTACTAGCTAACCTTTGGTGATAAACCCAAATGGCTCTCATCATGATGTAGTGGAATATTCATGGAGGAAACTATATGCTATCTAGAGACCTTCTTGAGGCATGGAATCTGAAAAATGTTGGGAATATTCATTCCCATGTGAAGCTCCAATCCCCAAGCTATCATCCAAACAAAATGAATCACCCTCCAAGGTGGTAACTCATAGATAAAATCCTCCACCATTGGCTCCTGCAATGTAGGTGGGCTGCATAGCTGAACATGATAGACTAAATTGTCTACCCCATGCTATCTCTCTCTCCACTTATGATATGTGTAGAGCTGCTGCTGATTTTGGGTTGCAATAATGTTTCCTTCAAGAGGAAAAAACGCAACTAGATCTTCAAATACCCCCTCTCTAGTTTCATTAATCTTTCTTGCCCAAACCATCCCATATAGAGTGATTAGAACATAATCACAATATGGAATCCAAATCAGAAATATACTAAAGGTTATGTGTAATGCTGGAAGGTACAAACAGTTTCCCATGTGATTACAGTGTAGTTCTACTAACTGCTATTTCATAACATAATGTGGCAAGTTGTCTCCCAACCATTTTCTAGTTGTGAATGGTTGCGCATCTACTTGGAGGTAGTAAATGGCATTGTATATCAACTGTGTATACCAAACATAGAATAATACTTTCCTAAATCCATACAAGAAATGGTTATCTCCATCACTGATGTTGGTCTTAGAAAGACCATGAAGTCCAAATATAAACTTGCCCTCTTATGAAGAAATGCAGTGTATATAGATAGCAATAGAATGAAAGTACTTTGTTAGATGATCAATAAGTAAAAAATTAAAACTCTTACCATACACTATGAGTAGGCTGAAAATGAGGTCCATGGATGAGCCCTCCCATGAGAATCACCCCATAGTGGTTTGGAATGTGAAGTGATACACACTCCTCTTGGAACACTCCATCAATAAATACATACTCCCAAGCGACAACAATATTTTCCTTTGTGATAAGGCTCCGCTCATATCACAACTCCCCTCTTTTACATGCCCCATGCCAAATTCACATACCATAATGTTGTTTCATATGGGAGACTCTGTCCTATATGGAAGTACCTCCAAAGCTAAAGAGTAGCCCCTTTGCACCATGAATGTGACATCCTCTACTCCTGAATCACCATGAAAAGTATGGGATAAAATCAGCCCATACTCTCCCAAAAGTAACCAAAGCATCAACATCTCTTGCTACTTCCTCATCTCCTCACCATACAAGTCATGGAGTAACATCATGATAGTTGACTTGTAGAATGCTCCATACAACCAAATATGTTGTTTCCATATCATATCGGTTCCATGCAATGCCTCAAACCATCACATACCCTTTAACATAGGATATGTCACACAATGGCCAAACTCTTTCAAGAGTATCCAGCGCAACCATGCTTCCTGCTGCCCCATGTCATAGATCTTCAAGTGGATCACCAACCCCTTGCTTACAATCCACACCCATTCTTCCAAATTTGGGTGTCTCCTACCATGCTCCCAATTGGTATCCATCCAATGGAAAATACCATCCTTCCAATTTTGATTTCTATCTTTGCACTTCATGAGATGTTGAATTGCAACCTCATGGAGATCTCCACATGAAAACCACTCATCAATGACCATTTTCAACCCATAAGGGTCCAAATATGTTGTAGGAAAAAAATTTATCTTTGAGCTATGAAGTGCTCATCAAGAAGGATCCATCATAAGATGCCTTCCATCAACCATCTGCCTTTCTAATGCAACACAAGTGGAATGGTCATCATAATTTCCCAATAATAGTTGGGCCCCAAACTCATCACTACTACTCAATGACAGTGCCATTGATCTTGATGATGGTGCATCTATTGTCTCATGATGATGCATAATGCTGAATATGCAGTTCTGCATTGGATTGATTAGGATTATTCTCATCATATCCTCCAAAAATATACACTCCAACCCAAAGTGTTGTGTGCATCTCAAGAATGAGAAACTAAGATGACTATATATCTCTTCCTTGAACTAGTCAAGGGTCCTTTGCACAGTGATAGTTTTCTGCTCCAAATCAGTAGTGCGTTTTAACCCCAGGTCATGCAATTTCCCTGATGGCATGTCCCCACAACCCTCCATATGATGTACTGAAATAACACAGGGTGGAATTGTTTTCATACCTTGGTTAAGATGATCCTTGGAAACATCTTGTATTGCTACAAGGGTTCCTCCCACCTTTGTAATGACTCCTCCAACTATTAGTGATGGTGATGGATGCTCCTCTACTGTTGCACCAACACTGGTAAAAGTCTCCTCTTCCTCATGAATATCATGAATAATGCATGTGACTCTAAATGTTAGGAGATCAAGACCACTTTGCAAGGATGCAATTGTTCCTCCTCCTGCTGCAAGCACTCCTGCAACAAGTGGTGGTGGAAGTTGTTCTTCTTCTAGTTTCCTTATATCAAAATTATTTACCAACCCTTGAGTAAAATATTCATAAGCAGTCACTCTTGAATGTTTCATGGTTGAACCACCAAATGTTTGATTCACCCTCAAGGTGCAACACTGCAATCTCAACATCTTCTCTTTCTACTACTGGATTTAGTAGGAAGAATGCATCTAACTTCTTTCTCCAAGCCCTTTTGTGCATGCGGATGACCCATCAAAAGTAGAAAATGGAAATCTATTGTGTCTTTTCCTTCTATTATTGCAAGGTCTCCTCTATTCTTTGATCTGAATAAACTGTTGGAGAGTTAGATTCTCCTTGAAGGCCCTTGATTAAGACTTATATTATGAAAGATACTCACTTAGAATCTCATGATCTAAGTTTCCTCCATATCCATGTCTTTCACCTTCCTCTTCAAAGAAAGTGGACATAGTGGATCTCTTTGGAGCTCTATACAATACCAGTTTCTTCTGCTACTGATAGGAAGTGCATGGACCTTCCTCATCTTGAAACCCTCTTGATGTCTCATTGCATCTCTCCATTCTCATTTGCTTGACCTTCTTGGAGAGGTTCTTCATAGATCTGAAAAGATATGAGGTAAAAATCATTCCTTCCATCATTATATATCTCTTATTCTTCTTATTTTGCTTCCTCTTCTTATATCATATTGGCTGAAACTCACAGGCCGAGCCAAGATTATGTTCTAATACCACTATAATATTCCGAAATGGAAAAGACAGGAATATAGAACAAATGCTGGAAATAGCAATGATAAATCAAAACATAAAATGTAAGTAGATCATATAGCCATTATATTTATATCATAGCGGAAAAATGTGTACAATATCTTGAGGGAAAAGTCACTTATGTTAGGCAAAACAAGCCTCAAGAGAACAAGTACATGAAATATGAAGAACACTGCTACACAATAATGCCAAAGGTTAAGAAAGCATTTTTTTAGCTCGGTTGAATGCTGCTGGAAGATGTAAATACACACACACACACACACACACACACACACATATCTTTATAGAGATAAAAAGGTGCTAGGGATATATATCTATGCTCCCAAGCGCATTTCCAAGACAACCCAGAAAGGGTTTCCGGAAATACACAAAAATGAAAAAATGTACGAATTTAGCCCTAGGGCTGGATAGCAGTTGCAACTGAATAACTAGAAGGAGGTGGTTGAAACTGATGTAGAAATGAATATATCTTCTCCAAAACATCCTCCAAGTAAAATTTTGATCCCCTCACTAAAATTCTAACCCTCCAAAAGCGACATTGAAACCTCCTCTGCAAATAACCTCTAAAATAACGCAGTCCTTGAGGGAAACTACACTGTAAAAGGTGGAAATAGTTGGGCCTAATGAAAAAATATGAAATAAATCCCAAGGACCTTCCTTGATGGCCTCCCAATGGAAATTCCATCTCTCCACTAAAAAACAAGCATTGAAAATTTCCCTATCAATCCTTCTGTGCTTCTATCATGCAACACAACACAATTTTGGAATAAACTACACTCTACCTAAAGACTGAAGCTTGGCCTAATGCCAGAATATGGACTATGCAACTCAATAAAATCTCCTAAATAGCCACCTGAAGTCCCCCAAGGATGAGTGTAGGATTCCCACTCGGGAACACCCTTGTGCTAAACATCACAACAAAATCTGCTAAATAGTTGAAGAGTGCAAACAGTCATAAAGACCACAAAATCAATAATCAAGAACATAACCTTTATGGTTGCCTTCCCCTTCCTTATATGCATTTTGAGCCTTCTCACCTTGAGTCCCACTCATTAAATCCATTAATCTCATGGATAATTTCTCCCATAAACACTGTGTTGTCTCTCATTTATGATCCACTCCCTCCATACCAACGATGTTGATTTGGTCAACGTTGACCTTGTCCACATGCTTTAGCCCCTGTTCACACGTGCGGGTGATTTATCCAGCTATTAAGATGATCTCCTTTCACATTAGGAGTGAATTTATTCCAACTAAAGATATTTATGGGTTTCCCTACCCACTTAATCATCTATGTAAATGAATAAAAAATTAATATTCCAATTAGCTTCAAGCTAATTTTGGAATATTATAGAAATTTGCAAAGGAAATGGAAAAGGCTTTCAAAAGGAAACAGGGAATATTTGGCATTTATTTTATGAAAATAAAGTAAATTAGGAGAAAAGGAAGGTAAAAGGTCACAAGTTGCATGTGAGTAGGAAATTGAAGGAAAATAAAGGAAAAATGAAGAAATTAAAGGCATCAATCATAAAAAGACACTAGAGCATCAGTTTAGGGCCTTTTTTGAGTTCAATTTTAGAATTAATATAAAAGAGGAGAAGATCACCAAGAGGAGATTGAAAGAAAGAAAGAAGAGGAAGGAAGAAGAAAGAAAAGGAAGGAAAGGATCAAGTAAGGAAAATTTTTACCAAGAAAATTCCGTAGGAATACTTCTAGTAATAAGTTTCATGTATGATTTAAAAGCTAGTTTTGACATGCATGTTATCTGCGTGTTGGCATTTTGCTACTTTGTTGTCGGTGGCATTGATTTTTCTGGGTTTTGACTGTGGTTTTTAATTGCACCTTACCATTTATGGATAGCCATGATGTGATGGGATTCACTCTTATTTTAGCTTTATATTACCAAAAGGTTCTAGATCTAGATGAGGGCATCTCAAAAAAATCCTAAGGGTTGGGGGTGGAGATGGTTTTCTCCGGTAAGCCCTCAACATGTGGGTGGAGATATGAAAATTCCTCAAGGGATGGGGAAAGAATTGAGAGGCATCCAAAGTCAGTTTGGTTTTGTGATATTGAGATAGGTTTAACTGAGATCACGGTATGATGAGCGTGGAGGTGGTTTAACCTCTAGATTCCCATGGTTTTTTATGGACTGTTTTATCCCATGATATCCCACATTCATGCTTAGAATATGGCACGGGGGTAATTGGCTGAAAGAAATATTTGCTTCATCCCAATATATGGTTGGGTGGTACGTGGAATTCCTGGACCTTGTTGGCTTTGCATATGTTAAATAAGAGTTAAATTTCTCCTTCTTTTGATGCGTAAATCTACTTGTTATTATGTGGGTTTAATGGTTGTTCTGTCGTTGTTATTTATCTCATTATATGGTGACTATAAGCATGGTTTTATGAAATATATTAGTCATGGATCTATTCATGATTTTACTTGTAACTAAATGAATAATTAATGAAAGACATAATTTGTGTTATGACAATTATTTTGAGAGGGAATTGCTCCTTCTATTGGTAGACCTCAGATAAGTTTTTAGATCCTTCTGTTCAGATACACATTCATGACATGTAGGTTACATGTTTACCAAGTTTTTGACAGAATGTTAGTCCTGAATAGGAGAATTCAAGTCAAATATTGGTTCATTTTTGTCTTATAAGCTTTTTATATATTTCATTCATAATTTATGGAAGTTTCACTAAGTTATGGGCAGAGGCCTGAGTCCTAGCCCTTAAAAACACGCTCAGAATTTAGGGTCACTGGCATAGAACTGACTAGAAAATTCCATAGCCGCTGGAAGGAAGGCCTATGATAGTGAATGGAGGTGTATAGTCACTTGGATGCCTTTTCAAGGGAGCAGATTAGGCTCTAGTTCAGTGAAAACGAGAGTTATCTCAGGGGTTAGACACCTAGAGGGGTTGGGTTTCTCCTGGAGATCTTGTAACACCTTAGGGAAGTCAGTAAGGTGTTAAGTTGTTGAATCCATTTACTTAAGGTCATATAGGAGTTTGAATCTTATCATAGTGACCACATCTCACATTTACCTCAAGCAAGCTAGTGAAAGTGGGTAAATGTGGGCGGAGTGAGTTACAGGGTAGTATCAAAGTGTGGTTCAAATACTTAGATAGATGGGCTAGATGCATGTTGCTATGCCTGTATTATCATGGTTAAAGATGTCATGCATGGGGTTATGGTATGAATATTATGTCATTTTGATTCTATTATTATGTTATGATGTTGATTTGTTTACTGAGATAGAGTAGGATATGGAGATCATCAGAGCGAGGTTGCAACACTAGACTTCAGATTAAGAGTATATTGTCAAACGGTTTGTATATTCGGCATGCAAGTATGTTGGTTAATGATAGTTATAAGAATTTTGGTTTATGTACATTCCTGTCATTCAATTTTTTTTATGGTTATATTAATGACAAATGCTAGTTTATCAGTGTGTTTTTATGCACATGGATCAGATAGTCATGTATGGTAATAACTTGTTGTTATATACACTGCAGTCATACAAACAATAACTATGGCCATCGCATTTAAGATCTTCATGTTATATGTATCATTATAATCTAGATTTGTCTATGCATATGAGTATGATTGTGGCATTCAGGTATGAGTCGATATATTTTTGATATCGTGTCATACTAATTTTTACGCACTTGTGCAAATGTGATAGCCTCCCTTTAGATACAGTGAGGTACGAGTTTGATTATGTTTTTTATTGGTTTATATAACATTTTATGTTTATATATTGGTTTAATTTTTTTTTATGTGCATGATATGAGCATGCATTTATAAGATTGCAAGAATAAATGACCTTGTTTTAAGATGGTTGTATTAACTCATTATGTATTGAGATAGCTAATATCTAATTGAGTGTAAGTGGGTGCTAGTTGTAGTGTTGTGATTAATGACTGTGATTTCAATGTTGGCTATGGCATGGTTGTTAGTCTTGGTAAATGTTGATTTCAAATTAATATATATGATGTTTTGATCCTTGGAACATGGGGCTAACATGTGTAAACAGTTTCAGGGAAACATGCTCAGTATTGGCATGACAAGGTAATGGTTGATTTATTTATATAAATATTATTTGGGTGATGTGGCGGTACATAGTAAGACTCAATTTTATAAAGGTAAAAAGGTAAAATAAAGGAATCAGGTGAGTATTTATTTGGTTATGTCTTGAAATCACGACTCTAAATGAATGAGTGCTTTGTATGAATACAAGAAGTCTTCTTAACCTCAATTTTGTTAGACATTATGTGGTGTATTTCTGACATGTATTTGAAAAGTACAAAAATTGGTGTTTAGTTATAATAGGACTATTCAAGGATTTGGAGTTCCTTGAGAGAGGATATATGTATGTTTTTAGTTACAAATTAGTGTGCTTGGCACAATAAGGTAAGTTAACTAGTGTATGGTTATGTTTATTTATACATTTATAGTTATGTGTTTATGGAAGCATGATGCAAGGGATTGCATGGAAAAGAGACTTCTATGGAATATCGAAGAAGGGTTGGGTTGAGCTCTCCTTTGGAGGCATGGGGAACCCATGGGGATCAAGTCATGGTGTTTATTGCTAGTTTTTTTCCTTTAGTATCTTGTGATTTTTTTGAGCTTAATTATGGTTTTGATTACATTTGGTGCAAGGAATTTCCACTTTGTGTGTGGGGTCATATTTATACTGGTGTTTCATGGTTTCCTCTTGCTTTTTTCTTGTTATTTTCTTTTATGTTTTGAGGGTTTTGGGAATTGGTTGGGAAAGAGGAAGTTTAATAGAGCTCAGGGAGAGTTGTGTGGTACTCAATAGGTAATGTAAGACTTTTATGAATAGTGTGCATGAGTAAATGCCGACTGAACATAATAATATGATAGTAAGATGGATTGGTTTATTCCATTGGGTAAATGGATGGTTGCAGGAAAATAATGATAAAGGTAAAGAAAATGGATTTGAGGCATTAGATTCATTGGCTAAGTTGGGAATTATTGCTCTCAATGTTATGCATTTTGTGTAGGGATAAAGAGAATTCTCTTAACCTTGACCTTATGATATATGGTAGTTATGTTGTGATCATGAATATGTTGATGTTTATATATGTATATATGTATGTACGTCTGTTGTTATACGTGAGGGGTTTTAGGGATCATGATTTCTTTATGATAATGATTATATATAGGTATGTATGTAAATTATTGTTTGACAGGGTCATCATAGATCATTCTTGTGGAAGAATGATTGTTTATGCAGGTGAATGGCATGAACAATTTCCTGGCATTATGAGGAATCAAGTGGGAAGAGTAGCACTGGCATATTTATGAGGTCAGTATCATGTGGATATTAATTGATATTATATGGTTTTACTATGTCTATGTTTATGTTATGGACAAGTAATGTTGAGGGATACATCAAAGAAATGGAAGTAGTGTGATCGACGACATGTTGGAGCATGCATGGATGATGGAAAGACACTAGAAGAAAGGTTCCTTGGTAGAGACAACGTGGTCACTGGATGTGTGGTATTATTACTATTTATTTTTTGTACATTATGTTAGTACCCTATAAAATAGGTATCTGTTCTTCAGTTATTAATTTGGGGAATTTTTCTGAGCTTGGTTGAAAATTTTACAGTTTAAGGCGCTTAGAAGAAAAGTTACGGAAAAAATAAATGTTTTTTTATGCACCTATTGCTTTTTTTTAAATTTTAGCACATAATTTGGCTTTCAACAGCTAAAGGATAAATATTTAGTAAGGATGAGATACCGAAAGCTAAAACTTTTGGCAGATAAAAGCGCTTATGCTTGGTGCATTTACGCTTATGGTTAATAAGCTCTAAAAAATATAAATGGTCCAGATTCATTTCAGAACCCTTCCGCACATCTAATCTTAATAAATGGGGGGGAGAGGGGGGAGGGGGTCTGAAAAAGAATGGATTCTAAAACCGAATAAGGACCACGTGGAAAGTTATGGGGATTTTGCACCCATATTGTCTCAAACCACTTACCACTTGCTGGGCCCTCCAAAATGGTTTTTCAAAACTGTGGTATGAAGATAGTGATGGAGACAAACCACATGATGGATTTGTACGGTCATGTAATTTCCATGTCATAGTTGGTACTCACACCATCATGAAAATCTTAGTTGCCTTAACTGCACCAATGCATCTTTTCGCCTGATTTTCAAGATCATCAGCCATCCATACCCCCTTATCAGGTAATCATGAACTATAGTCTTGTCCATTTTTTTTATTTAAAATCCCAAAAATTATCATCATGATATCCGACTCATGTTAATTTAATCAACAGTATGCTATTTTGTTTTAAATTCCTCTACAACCAAACTCTGAACCTTCATTGATTTCCTAGTTTTACGATTTGGGCTTCTTTAGTTTGTCCCTGTTTTCATGCTCAGTTAGTGTCATCTTTTAACTATTTCACCACCTACCTAACGCTTACCCTAGTCACCCAGTAAAACCACATAGTCTATTTGAAATTTTTTGCAGGTGGTAGAGCAGAAATTTCAACTAGAGGAGAGTTGGTGAGAAAGGAATTGCAAGATACAACCTATTTGGAGGGACACCCTAAAGCATGCGAATTTTTCAAATAAGTGGGCTAGTATAGGTTTTGTCAAAAGTTTTAGGGATACCACTAGGGTTTCACTGAGGCATTTGCAAGAATTTTTTATGGAAAAAAAGTGTAGTTGGGGCCAATGAGCATGAATATTGATGAAGAAAGTGTGGTGGCAGCCATAGAAATGCCAAGAGAAGGGGAGCGTTGATTCAAGACCACCTCCACTAAAGATGTAGATTTAAAGTTATTTCTTAAGGAGTAACATCAAAATATTAAATGGAGAAAAGATATATCTAGAAGCTATTTGAAAGAGTAGTCACAATAATTGTTCAAGATGATCTGTGTCTATATTACCTATGAAGGAAGGTACAAAAGAACATTTTTTTATCATTTCAGGCTACTCCTTCACTTCACTGGCAAGAAACCACTTAACATGCCGTATTATCTTTTGAGAAGCCTCACCAAAATAGCTTCCAAGGTTCAAGCCAAACCCCAAACAGCTAATCGGAGTTTATTTCACCATGGATGAATTAAATTAATAGTGTTAGAAGAGCTTGAAAGAAGAAATAAAACATGGAATTATTCATTTTTGGGGGGAGAGTTTGAAAAAGAGGTTCGGCCAAAGAAGTAAGGAACTCCCTCTTAGGATTTTTCTACACCAAATACCAACAAGAGAATAAGAAGGGAACTTTCTATAGTGCAAATAGTCACCAAAACTTCTCCCTCAGCATCAAAGAAAAACCTAGAATTTGATAAAGGGATAGGGGCTGAAGTTGAAGCTACAGATGTAAAGTTTCAAGGTGAAGATACTAGAGCAGATATTCAAGAGATGTCCACATCAACCAACATTCTAAATTTACCCTATTCATAATTGGAATTTGAACCATTAGTTTTAGAAAAGGAGATTGCATCATCAGCTGCAGAAAATGAAGTACAATCTTTTGAGGCAGAAATAGGAGGAGAACCATCAATTGAAGAAGTAGAAACCCATGGAAAATATGAAACCTCCTCACAGAAGAAGGTCATCAAAAAGTCTCAAACACAAAATTTGCAAGAGGAAAATAATGAGTTGAAAGTTTCAGAAAGACTCCTAAAGGTAGAGAATGAAACCCTCAATAAATCATCAAGCAAGGTCAATGCAACACTTGATCAAATGGAAATAAAATATGAAACAATCAAGCATATGAGGATAGGACTCCTTCAACATAATTCCATGTTGAAAAATAGGAACAAGGTGTTAAGGTATAAGCTCATTGACAAGAAACTGAAACCCTAGGCTCGTCACAGATTGGATGCTTTAGCTCAAGCTGCTCTGGAGTTCAGTGAAAGTGGTGATAATTAATGTATCAGAGGTGAAGGATAGATCACCATATTTTGGTTAATTTCAAAGGAATTTTTTACTTTTGTCAACTAAAGGAAGTTAAGAATCCTGAGTTAGCTGCTAGAAATCATGATAAATGGAAGCTAAGTGTGCCCTGTTTTGCCTTCCTTAGCTGCTGAAAGATATGTTAGGCACAAAAGGGAGAAAACCTCCTTAAATTAAGAGTGGTCCATTAATGAAGATCAAACAAAATCCATTTTTGTGGGAATTTGGTCATATCACCCAAGATTCGAATTTGTAATCAGCATATAGCTTTGGCTGTGTTTGTATTTCAATATTAGGGATCATATATTTTGTAACAGACTAGGGGGTTAGGTCATGATTGTAAAAGAGATATAATCTATTATTTTGGGTAGAACCCATAGATAGTATTCTAGAATGTCCGAAATAGTTAAAACAAGGATTTCATTTTCCTGATTATTAGGATCTAAAATGTAATGGGAGATATTATAAAATATAGAATGCAATATGAGAGTCGGTTGTTAGACCTAAAGGGAGAAAACTATTGTAAAATACTCACCTGGTTGTAAGGAGCTTATTTGGATAAATGAAAGGACCTTGATGTTTTCCAAATTCTTGTGTTATGTTTTAATGGTGAAGTACTTCTTCATGCTATTTGATTCTATTTATTCTACCATTGCTTTTCATTTTATTGTTTAAAAGAAATGTTTTTCAGAATTTTTCAAACATGACACCCTGCTCAGGATTTTAAACAATATCTATGTTTTCTTCCGGATTTTAAATGTAGAATTCAGATAATGCATGATCTATATTTAGATGAAACCCTAAACATCTCTTCTTTTCCACTCATAAATTTTTAAGACCCATTGACATGACTATCTTTCGTGGTTTCAGATGAATCTCATTAATTCATCCATTTAAATTTTCTTAGACATGTTTGAATCCATTAGCCCAATGGCCCTATTTTTTTTGTCTCAACCACAAATTTATAAACAAATCCCTCTTCCCTAATAACTAGCCTAAAATTTCAAATCAACAAAGCTACATCTAACAGAGAGATCCCTCTCTGAGTCTAGGAGGGCTAGATCCTAGGCTCGAAGCGGTTTTGATGTTGGCCCTCTGGGATTCAGTCCTTTCAAACTCGAAATTATGGGGATCTAACACATTATGTACCTATGGTGCTATGTGCATGTTTCATATATAGTGTTGTGTACCTATTTCATATGTGGATCTGTGTACATATAGTGTTGCATGCATGCTGCATATATGGTTGTATGTACGTATGGTTTTGTATATATGTTGTATAGTGGTTATAGCTACATATAGTTTTGTACGTGTTGTATATGTGGTGTTTTGTACATGTGGTGATATTTACATGTTTTATATGCGGATCTATGTACATATGATGTTGTGTACATGTTGTACATGTAGTGTCATGTGCATGTTGTACATGTGGTGTTGTCTCATGTGGTTTTGTGTACATGTGGTGTTGCGTGAATGTGGTGACGTGTACACATTGTGAAGGTGGTTCTATGTACACATGGTTTTGTGTACATGTTGTGCAGGTCATGTTGTGTACACATTGTGCAAGTAGTGCTATGTGTGATCACTCGGCCCATTTCTCAAGGCTAAGAATGGAATTGAAGGAGGTAACCTGAAACGAATATTTAGGTCTGGTAGCTACCCTACCAAAACCAAAGAGTTCTCTCTCTATGTCACTTTTACAGTCGATGAGGTAATTGTATATATAATGATACTAGGCTAGTTATAAAGCTCATTGAATTAGGGTTTTGTTTGTTTTAAATTTTTTTTGGATAGGAATGACAGTAAAGAAACTAGGTTGAGGTTTTAATTCTAAGTTAAAAGGTTCAGTTGCATAGAAAAGGATGAGGCCAGGTAGGTAAAATTAAGACCATACTTTAATTGTCATTATTTATAGGGTTTTAAAATAGAGAGAGAGAGTGGGAATGAGAATGTTAAATGAATTTATTCATCAAAATAGTAGAAACACATTCATGAAAATATTATAAAACAGAGCATGAAAAGCAAGAATTTTGTTCATAGACTCATAAGATCAACATATATAATCATACATGTGATGGAAAGAAAACATAACATTCAAGTTTATGAGGTTATAGAGAAAAAACAATTCTCATAAGCATACCACTGGAGTCCCAATATATAGTTGCAACATGTCTTTGATCTCACTGAAACTAATTTTTTAATAGCTCCACACTACAAATAAAAAATATCCAAACTCTAAAAGGCTTGAATTTTAAGTAAATATAGAAAATAGAGAATATTCCATGTCATTACTTTGAAATCTGATCCAAAACACTTCATAAATGCACCCTATGAGTCATTTCCTAGTTTCTAGGAAAGTTAGAAACAATCCCCCTAAATTTAACTAATAACTAGGAGTTTATGTCTCCTTGATTAATTACATGATTCCTCCACAATGAGAGGCAAAAAAAAAACTCTATTATCCAAAATAAATCTCATAGGATAGCTTCTATCTTGAAATTTGGACCGTTCTTTCTTGAAAACTGTCCAAAATGAATCCAAGACAGAAGCGTCATGGTAGTTAGCATAAGTGTTGTGCCTCCCAGCAGAAGCATCATGCTGCTTTGATGGTTCTTTTGGCTAAATTTAAGGAATCTATATACAAATATGAATATTGGGATAGTTATACCTATATGTCCTCTTTACGCCCCAACCCTAAAACTGATAAAATACTTCCTGGAAGGCCTTCAAAAACTCGTTCTCCCAACCTTACTCTATAACTAACTCACACAGGTAAAATCAGTGGTAGAAACATTAAAAAGAGGCTATTTTTGAATTTTTATCCAAAAATAATGGGTTTCATGCTAACCTGGGACCATATATTTAAAGTATAAGGAAAGATATATCCATGCATGTGAAAATTTCCTCTTTTGGAGGGTCTTAGGAAAAGCGACGCACCACTGCGTGATGCCTCTGCAAAGGTCTATTTTCTAGATTTTCCAAAACCTTTCTACAAACATAGGGCTTAAAGTTTTTTTAATATCTCTCTAACCATAAATTTTTATAAAAACTTGATAGAGTTTTTTGTTCTTTGGTATGTGATGAACCGAAACCTCCTCCAGGTTTCCAAAATAATTTCCAAGTTTTTTAGAATCCAAGTCTAACGTTGATTACTAAACTTTTCTGAAGTGTAGCGCACTCTCAACAGAAGAATCACACCACATTCAGAGGGATTTTGGAGGCATTCCCAGAGGATTTTTGGCTGAAAGTGGTATGGTTTTAATGCTTAGGATGTATGCTACACAATGGAGTCATCAATCACTGCAAACTCCTTCTCCAAGCCCCTGAAAAAAGGACTTGAAGACAACCTCTCCCAAAGTGCAGAAAATGACCTAGAGCAACTGTATTTTGGGAGTTTCTCTCAAATCATAAAAATTATGTATAACCTGAAGTGGGTTTTTGTTATTTGGTATATTAGTGACAAAAAAAAAATTCACTTTGGTCAAATTCATCTTCATTACTTCAGAAAGTAAAATTTAAGTAGTATTGTCCCTCTATGTAATGTAAACCCTAACCTAATCACAAAAATCTGAAAATGATACCATGGGTCTGAGTTGGCTCAAACCTAAAATGATGGCATCCCTTATTATAATTTCTCTTCTCACCTTCCATGATGTTTGTCAGTAAAACTAAACCCTATCTTGATATGAATAAAAGGAAGGGTGCAAACTAGGAAAATAGGGGAAAACAACGCAGCAAGTTTAGGGAGGGAAATGGAGGGGATAAGAGTTAGGAAAAAATATGAAACAATCATGGGAGATAGGGTAGTGTGTCAGGAAGACAATATAGGTGGAATTTTTGGAAATGGATAAGGGAAAGAGGTCAAAAGGGCCTAAACACAAAGTTCACCTAGTATCTATGCAAAAGCATAGTGAGGATTAGGGTTTGAGTGAAAATGGGAGAAATGAGATATATGAGTGATATATAATGACTTGGTAATGTATATGAGTCATTATTGAAGGTTACTAGATAATGAAGTTAGGGGTTTTCTTTCTGAAGCAAGATAAACATCAATGAAACCAAAAATTTAGTTGAATCCACCCTTTGTTGAAGATATTGAGATGAATGAAAGGTGATGGATGATAAATTACTGAATTGGAAGTCTATGAAACTTGAGAAATTATGAATTCACCCTTATCATGGTTTCTTGGAGCTTGAAAGGAAAAAACGTAGCAAATTTCCAATATTTGGATGGTTGTGGAGAGTAGTGAGCATGAGAGAGGAGTGCTTTTGACCATGTAGCATAATTCTTGAAAAATGACAAGTTTTCTTTGTTTATTACCTATATTTTCTAACACCCAATGAATGTTTTTTTGAATAGTGAAAATGAATGTTATTTTCCTCTCTTTCATGACATGATTGGACATTATGATGATAGAAGAAAATAAGCCCTAGACCATGACTTAGATTATGGTATGTTAATTCATTTATAACCCTAGATTAATGATGAACGACATGAACTTAAATTTTATGATGACCATGGGTGGGTAAAAGGAGCAACATCTAACCTAGACCACATTAAGTGAAAAAAATTCCTATGAGAATTTATTTCAAAACATGAAATTTTGACCAAGGACTTCTACCAAGTAAAACTAAAAGAGAATATTTGATCACTGAACATTTTGACACTAACATTTGCTCCAGCTAGGGCTGAAGTATCCTATAGGAGGTGTCAATAACACCATAGATCAAGTAGCCTCATCCATTGTGCAATGGAGTAAAAAGTAAAGCACTAGATACTCACATGACTAACTAAAACAAAAATTGACTTTGACTCAAAGGCTTGACTATTGACTGAACTTACTTATTGCAGCAGACCATCGGGATATTATGGCCTTTTCCTTGGCCTTCAAATCATTATGATAACCACTCACCTACTAAATATATATATACAATCATGTGATACGATCCCTCCAGTGTAACCAATACAAAACATGGCTACTTACTTGAATCTTGGTCACACTTTCCTTTAGCGGGAAAAAGGAAAAAAGGGTAGGAAACTTTTGCTGAACATGTTCTCATGATCCATAAATACAAGAATATTAATCTCTCCAGATGGCTGCAACATACTGACCAATTTATTATGAAAAATTATCTCTTGTTGATTTGGAGGAATTAGCAAACATTATTCTATTGCAACTGGCTGCTCTTCATGGGGAATTTCAGCAAGAGTGTGCTCTTGGTTTTCAAAAAATTCTAAACATATAGATGACCAAGTTTCCTATTGAAACAAAAATTCAAGAAATGAAATGTTTTGAAGAGGAATCTGAATGAAACTCCTCATCAATGTCTTGGTTTCCTAAACATTGTTGAATACCTTCATATGATTTAAGGGAATGATCTTGATCTTCATCACTTGATTGCTGATTAATATTATATTCTGTTAAAGAAAACATTGTTTGCTGGAAATTATCATGAATACAATCTTATTTTGCAAGATGATTTAGAACAAAATCTTCTATTTCAATGTTATCTTCTTAAGGAAATATTCAAGAGATGTATGATCTGAAGGGTAATCTGAATTACTATTTCCATCCCTGTTCTCATCTATAATAAAGGGGAAAACTATTGATTATTGAAGATCTTCCTGAATGTCATGGTTATCCTTTACTACTTCCTCCTGATGAGAAAATAAATCAAACAAGGCCTCTTCAATATCATCATCCATTAAATATCCATCATTAATTTCAATCCCCATATGTTTAGTAAGGTGATCGAGGTTTCCACAAAGGCTTTCTACCATCACTAGAGAAGGGTAGTTTTGTTTTTAATTTTTACAAAATGCTACATAGAAATCCGTAAGAGAACATACACTAGCAGAAGGAAACTTCTCATACCAAAAACTTTCTCTTTCTTCTAAGCTCACCATAAATATCTTCATCAAGCAGTCTTCATGAATTTCAACTCCTATCCTATTTATGTGCATATGAAACTTGATCAAGTGCAAGGAGGCATCATCTCTCTTTTAATATTTGAACATGGGAAGGTAAGATAACTCAAAATGAGGCATAGAATTTGGAAAGACAGGGATATGAGACCCATCCATAAGAGCATACATATTATTCCCTTTTTCAGTTGAACCCACCTTTGAAAACATTTAAGCGACAAAATGTTCTTCAAGATATGATTTTTGAAGAGTGGAGTCGCCTTGAAAACTTTGAACTTTTAGATTCTTCGACACTAGAGTGACCATCTGACATATGCAAAACCTTCTCGTGCCAAACCACTATTCACCATCAACAATCAGAGCTAATATTTTTCATTCTTTCTCGAGAAATATTTAGCCTTCGCTCCCTAGGAACAACGCCAAAAAATTTAACACTCACCTATTTCCCAAGGCTAAGAATGGAATTGAAGGAGGTAACCTAAAACCAATATTTAGGTTTGGTAGCTAGCCCTACCAAAACCAGAGAGGGATATCTCTATGTCACATTTACAATCAATGAGGTAATTGTATATATAATGATCATAGGCTAGTTATAAAGCTCATTGAATTAGGGTTTTTTTTTTTTGAATTTTTGCTGGATAGGAATGACAGTCAGGGAGCTGCGTCTAGGTTTTAAGTCTAAGTTCAAAGGTTCAGTTACAGAGAAAAGGATGAGGTTAGATATGTAAAATTAAGAGCATACTTTAATTTTCATTGTGTACAGGGTTTGAAAAGAGAGAGCGAGTCATAATGAGAATGTTAAATGAATTCATTCATCAAAAGACTAGAAACACATTCATGAAAATATTATAAAATAGAGCATGAAAAGAAATATTTCTATTCATAGACTCATAATATCAACATATATCAGCACAAATGTGATGGAAAGAAAACATATAATTCAAATTTATGAGGTTACATAGAGAAAACAATGCTTATAAGCATACCACTGGAGTCCCAAAATTATAGCTACAACATGTTATTGATTTCACTGAAAAAAAGTTTGTACAATAGAAACACACTGCAAATAACAAATATCCAACCTCTAAAAGGACTTGATTTTGGAGTTCATTTAGAAAATAGAGAAGATAATACCACATTGGGTCAAAATAGGATCCAAAACATTTTATAAATGCACCTTATGAGTCATTTCCTAGTTTCTAAGGAAGTTAGAAACAATCCCCCAAATTTAGCTAATAACTAGGAGTGTATGTCTCCTTGATTAATTACATGATTCCTCCACAATGAGAGGAAAAAAAACTCTCTCTTCCAAAAAAAACCTCATAGTACAATTGCTACCTCGAAATTTGGACAATTCTGGCTTGACAATTTTCCAAAAGGAATGCAAGACAGAAGCGTCGTGCCAGTTAGCAGAAGTGTTGCACCTCCCAACAGAAGCGTCATGCCACTTTGAGGGTGGTTTTTTCTGACCTTAAGGAATCCACATAAAAATATGAAGATTGTTCTAGGTAAACCTGCCTGTCCTCTTTCCATCGCAATCCTAAAACTGAGAAAATACTTCTTGGAAGGCCTTCAAAAACTCATTATGCCAACCTTACTCCACAAGCATCACACATGGGTAAAATCAGTGATAGAGACATGAAAAATAGGATATTTTTTGAGTTTTTCTCCAAAACTAAAGGGTTTCATGCCCACCTAGGAAAATATCTATAAATTAGAAGGAAAGAGGTATCCATCCATGAAGAATTTTATCATTTGGAGGCTGTAAGGAAAATTATCGTGCCGCTAAGCGACACTTTTGCAAAGGTCAATTTCCCATATTTTCCAAAAATGTTCTGGAAAAATAGGGCTTAAATATGGATCAATAGCTCTCTAACCATAATTTTTTGTGAAAAAATGGGAGAGGTTTTCGTTCTTTGTTATGTTATGCAGAAAAATTTCCTCCGAGTTTCCAAAATACTTTCCCATTTATTTATACTCCAAGTTTCAAGTTGGCCTCTAAAATTTGCAGAAGCATAGCACACTCTCAACAAAAGTGTCACCCCACTTTGATAGAGAGTCTAGAGGCCTTCCTAGAGGATTGTTTCAATGTAAGTGGTATGGTTCGAAATATTAGGATGTGTGATACACAATGGTGGCGTCAAGTACTACAAAACCCTTCCCCAAACCTTTGAAAATTTGACTTGATGACAACCTGTGCAAAAGTGTAGAAAATCATCTAGAGAAACTATATATTGGGTATTTCTCTCAAATCAGAACTCTTGTGCATAAACTGAAGGATGTTTTTATCCTTTCGTCTATGATTGAAAAAATCCAATTTCCCTTTTGTCAAATTCAGCTTCATTAGTTCATAAAGTAAATTTGAAGTAGGATTGTCGCTCTATGCAATGTAAACCCTAGCTTGATAAAAAAACTTTGAAAATGATACCATGGGTCTGAGTTGGCTAAAACCTGGAATGATGACTTCCCTTATTATAATTTATCTTCTCACCTTCCATGATGTTTTTCATAAAAAAGAAACACTACCTTGATATGAGGGAAAGGAAGGGTGAAAAAAAGGAAAACAAGGGAAAATGGGGCATCAAGTTTGGGGAGGGAAATGTAGGGGTTAGGGAAAATATGAAAAGATTAGGGGAGATAGGGTAGCGTGTTAGGAACACATTAGCAGTGGAATTTTTGGAAATTGATAATGGAAAGACGGAAAAAGGGCCTAAACACATAGTTGGCCTGGTATCTTTGCAAAAGTGTAATGAGGATTAGGATTCAAGTGAAAATGGGAGAAATGGGAGATATTAGTCATATGAAATGGCTTGGTAAGGTATATGAGTCATGTGTAAAGGTCACTAGATGATGAAGCTAGGGGTTTTCTTGCTGAAGAAATCTAAACATCAATGAAACCAAAAATGTAGTTGAAAAACATAGAAGAGGGAATCCACCCTTTGCTGAAGAAAATGAGATGAATAAAAGGTCAGGGATGATCACTTACTGACTTGGAAGCCTCTAAAACTTGACCAATGATGAACTCACCCTTCTAATTGTTTCTTTGAGCTTTCAAGGAAAAAATGTAGCAAAATACCAATCTTTGTATGGGTGTGGAGAGTTGCGAGCATGAGAGAGGATATTCTTTCGATCATGTAGCATACTTCTTGAAAAGGGACAGGTTTCCTTTGTTTTATTACCTATATTTGCTAACTCCCAATGAAGGTGATTTTGAATATTTAAAATGACTATTATTTTCCTTTCTTTCATGACATGATTGGAAATTATGATGACAAAACAAAATAAGCCCTAGATCATGACCTAGATGATGGTATGTTAACTTATTTATAACCCTAGATTAATGATGAATGACATGACCTTAAATTTCATGATGACCATGATTCGGTGGAGGGATCAGGATTTTACCTATACCACATTCAGTGAACAAAATTTGTTTTAGAATTTATTTGAAAACATGACATTTTGACCAAGGAATTCTACCAAGTAAACCTAAAAGAGAGTATTTGATCGCTGACAATTTTGACACTAACATTAGCTCCAACTGGGGATGGAAGCTCCTTCAGGAGGTGCCAAGAACACTATATATTATGTAACCTCATTCATTGGTAAATGGTGTCAAAAATTAAACCATATACACTCAAATGACTAACTGAAACACAAACTGACTTTCACTCAAAAACTTGACTACTCATTGAACTTACTTATGGCAGCGGAACATCGCCATCTTATGGCCTTCGCCTGAGGCTTAAAATCTTGATGATAACCACCCACCTACTAAAGATATATAAAAAAGCATGCGATATGATCCCTCCAGTGTAACCAATCAAACAAATGGATACTTACTTGAATCCTGCTCACACTTTCATCAAGTAGGAAAAAGCAACAAAAGATAGGCAAATCAAAGTGTCCACTGAACATGTTATCATGATCCATAAATATAGGAAGATTCATATTCCCATATGGCTGCAGAAAATTGAATAAAGGATTATGAAAAATTAGCTCTTCCTGATTTGGAAGATTCAAGAAGCATCCTTGTATTTCTACTGACCGCTCTTCATTATGAATTTCAGCAAGAGTGTCCTCTTGGTCTTCAAAAAATTCTGAACATATAGATGAACAAGTTTCCTCTTGAAAAAAAATAAATATATGAAATGTTTCAAGAGGAATCTGAATGACACTCCTCATAAATGTCTTGGTCTCCTGAATACTACTGAATACGTTCATATAATTCAAGGGAATGATCATGATCTTCATCAATTGATTAATGATTAATATTATCTTCCGTCAAAGAAAACATTGTTTGCTAGAAAATATCATGAATACAATATTCTTTTGCAAGATTGTTTAGAAAAAAATATTTTCTTTCATCATCTTGTTCTTGAAACAAATATTAAATATATGTATGATTTGAAGGGAAATCTGAATGACTATTTTCATCCCTATTCTCATCTATAATAAAGGGGAAAACTATTGGTTGTTGAAGATCTTCTTGAATGTCATGGTTATACTTTACTACTTCCTCCTGATGAGAAAATAAATCAAACAAGGCCTCTTCAATATCATCATACATTAAATATCCATCATTAATTTCAATCCCCATATGTTTAGTAAGGTATTCGAGGTTTCCACAAAGGCTTTCTACCATCACTAGAGAAGGGTAGTTTTGTTTGTCATTTTTACAAAATGCTGCATAGAAATCCTTAAGAGAACATATAATAGTAGAGGGAAACTTTTTCATAACAAAACCTTTATCTTTCTTCTAAGGTCACCATAAATATATTCATCAAGCAGCCTTCATGATTTCAACCCCTAGCCTATGTATGTGCATATGAAACTTGATCAAGTGCAAGGCATCATCATTTCTCTTTTCATCTTTGAACATGGGAAGATAAGATAAAAAATCAACATGAGGCATAGAATTTGGAAATCCATGGATATGAGGCCGATATATAGGATCATACCTATCATTTCTTATTTCATTTGAACCCATATTCGAAAACATTGAACTAACCAATAAGGTCTTCGAGCTACCGATTTTTGAACAATGGAGTCGCAATGAAAACTCTGAAATTTTTTATTATTTGACACTGGAGTCGTTAGGTGAAATATGCACAGCCTTCTTGTGCCCTAACATTGTTCACCATGAACAATCAGATCTAATATTTTTTCATTATTTCCATGGAAAAATTTAAACTTCACTCCCCGAAAACAACGCTAAAAATTCTATCAATCCCCCTGTTTCCTAAGGCTGAGAATGGAACTCAAGGAGGTAACCTCAAACCAATATTTAGGACTGGTAGCTAACCCTACCAAACCTAGAGAGGGCTCTCTCTATGTCAATTTTACACTCAATGAGGTAACTGTAGATATAATTATCTTAGGCTTGTTACAAAGCTCAGTAAATTAGGGTTTTGATTGTTTTGAATTTTTGTTGTATAGGAATGACAGTGAAGGAACTAGGTCTAGGTTTTAAGTTTCAGTTCAAAGGTTCAGTTGCAGAGAGAATGATAAGGCTAGGTAGGTAAACTTAAGAGCATGTTTTAATTTTCATGGTGTATAGGGTTTGAAAATAGAGAGACATTCAAAATGAGCATGTTAAGTGAATTCATTCATCAGAAGAGTAGAAACACATTCATGAAACTCTTATAAATAAGAGTATGAAAAGCAAGATTTATGTGCATAGACTCATAAGATAAACATATAGAAGCATGCATGCGATGGAAATACAAAATAACATTCAACTTGATGAGGTTACAAAGAAAAAACAATGCTCATAGGCAGACCACTGGAGTCCCAAGATTACAGCTTCAACATGTCTTTGATTTCAGTAAAAAAAAATTGTACAATAGCTCCACATTGCAAATAACAACTATCAAACCTCTAAAAACTCTTGATTATTGATTAAATATAGAAAATAAATAATATTCCACCTCATTGGGTCGAAATATGATCCAAAACACTTCATAAATTCACCCTATGAGTCATCTCCTAGTTTCTAGAGAAGCTAGAAATAGTCCACCCAAATTTAGCTAATAACTAGGAGTGTATGGCTCCTTGATTAATTACATGATTCTTCCACAATTAAAGGAAAAAAAAATATATATTATCCAAAATACAATCATAGCATAGCTTTGATCAGATTTGGATTAAGGATCTAAGTGTAGCTCAAATTTCAAAGTGTTTGAAAGAGTGTCAAACTTGAGCGATTGGATAGATCTCATCTTCCTGATTCCAAAGTTGTATGAACAGTTCAAAAGTTGTGAACAGTTGACAAGGTTTGACTAGGAATTTGTACAATCAGCAAAAATAATATTTCAGGGAATATTCATGGAATATTACTGGAATATTATCCATAATATTCCCTAGAATATTCCTTCTAATCCAGTCACAGGATGACATGTGGCGTGATTTCAATTCCAAAAGGATTGTATGTATTTTTGGTTTGGCCAATCACATGCTACCACGTGGTAGGCCCGGCAGCCACCACATGGTCCAGGATGGTTTTATAAAAATTTTGGGTCTCCACCGGGTTCTACTGTGGAACCTCCTGCCCATGAAACTAATGACTTTATTGTCTCTTCCAAGTTGCATTTCTTAACCATAAGTGGTCAATTATTATATTTAAGTTGTGGTGAATTGTGATTTGGGGGTCGGAAGGGACCAGCCCCGAGGGCCAACCCCCTCCCCCCATATGGTCGTAGCCCAGGAACAACGACGCAATTTTAACTATAGCAACATTTTTGGAGTGTTAAAATGCCAATCCTTCAGAGGTTCAAGTGCTAACAGTTAGCATTAACTTACCACAAACCAGAGTTTAATGCATTGCAACCACAGTTATCGACGTGGTTCCTGCCAACGATTACAATGAAGACCGCGGGGTTTGGGGGCATGTGCCCAACACCCTAACGACCAAAATTGAATGCTAACGATTATCTTGGTGGTAATTTTGGAGCATGTTTTTTATGGTGTATTGTGCCAATTTTATCTCTATTTAACTGGAGTGCTCCAAAATTAGTGGAGTTGTTTTAGGAAAAACTGGGAAAAATTGTTTAGGCTCTATCTTGAGCAGGATTCGTCCATTCTTGGAGTGTTAATAGTCAATTTCGACTTTCTCAGAAATTTTGGACTCATTGGTGAGGGTTTTAAATCCATCATAGGACTTCTTAGCATGATTTTTCTTCAGAGAAGTTCTAGGGGCCACTAGGGCCATTAGGAGCTAGCTATAGAAAGAGGCCTAGCCAGGGCAGCTAGAGGCTTTACTCAGGAAAAAATAGTCATTTTTGGATTTTTTAAACATTATATATCTAATGGTTATTTTTTCAGAGCTAGTAGAGGACTTCTAAAGCCCGAGATACTTCATAGAAGTTCTGAAGGCCACCAGGGCCACTACGTGCCAGCAGGAGAATGAGGCCTATCCAAAGAAGCCAGTAACCATTCTCAAAAAACCAGTAGTCTATTATGAATATTTTAAACCTTATTATTGAAATGGATGGTATTTTTAAAATATTTTTAGGACTTCTTAAGGTTTATATGCTTTAGAGAAATTTTCAGTGACTTTAGAGCCAGGGGGTGCCACCAGGTGTTGGAGGCGAAACCGGAGCAACCGGAGGCCAATTTATTCAAGTGAATAGTATATTCTAACTATTATGGAAATTTTGAATCCATTTAAGGGACATTCATAGCCATTCAAAAACTTCTAAAGGTTTAGAAGCCAAAAGGAAGTTTCGAGCAGCTTAGGGCCAACAATGGATGGAGGCCTAGATTGGGGAGCCATAGCTCATTTTGAGAAAATGAACAACCTATTTTGGATGTATGCTATGTAATGGAAATATTAGGTGATTTTTCAAGGATATAAAAGGAATTCTACGGATTTTGTGCCAAATATAAGCTCGAGGAAGCTTAAGGGCACCGACAAATGAGGTCAAGTCAAAGGAAGCCTAGTTCTATTTATAGCAATTTTGAAGCCATTCCAGGGGTATGATGGTATTATAAACCCATTGGTTATATTTAGATAACCATTGGAGTTGAGTTATTAAATTGTAAAATATATTCTCTATAATAATCCCAAAGAGCCAAGTCAGTTGGCAAAGGCTCAAGGAGACATAGCCCACAATATTCGGGTGAAATCCTTTATCAAAATTTGTTGTTATGTGTTGATGCTTATATGTTGCACTTTATGGTTTTTGTACATGCTTAATATCAGAAAAAAAAATGTGTAATTACCCACACTTAAATAATTAAAATAGTTTAAAAACACATACACCTGAATCAAGAAATAAATTCTGCACAGTCAAGAATAAGCTAGATCTTAATTTGTTTAATTGAGTGGGAGGTGTTTGAAAATCATAAAAATTTATCCACCCATTTTAGACAGGGTGGTATCAAAGCACTAGGCTGCTTTTTTGATAGAGAATTAGGTTTATTGCTTGAGAGAGAACTAGGTTGCTTGTTTGACTCGAAAAGGTGTTGAACAGTGCAAAGAATTTTATTGTTTGCAAATTGAGTAATGCTTACAAGTTTGAGTTTGCTAGAGGCTAAGGGGAGATACTTATAGCTAATTCTTTAAGAGGATAGGAAGGAAGAAGTTTGAAAGAATTATCCTTACCCAAAGGACCTCAAGGCAACTACTGAAGCACAATCCCTCTTGAAGATTGTTTATAAGAGGCTACTTGAAGAAGACAATACAAGCTACAGAAAAGAGCTTGAATCTATAGCCATATTTTTAAGAAGCTTTTTCAAACTGTTTTTGAATCTTTGTGAATTTTTTTTGAATTTCTTTAATTCATTTACATAATTATGAAAAATTCATCGAGTGAGGTTTCTAAATCTTCCACCTTTACAAGAATTTTTTATGAAGAGATGAACTGAGACTTCTACATCTTGAATGATATGGTGCAAATTATGTATGAATATGGAAGGGAAAGCACTAGACTGCATGAGGAATTGGTTGCTATAAAGCAAGAGAAATAAGGACTTCTTAAAAGAATGAAAGAGATGGAGATGCAGCTCCATCATGCCCAAGAGGCCTTAACCAAATACATGCTTGAAGCAAAGGTAAATCACTCAAATTTGTCTTCAAATTCCTCTTTAGAAAGATGTGTAGTTTCATTTCAAAAGTACACTAGAGGTATAGGGTCCAAGTTGATGTTAAAAATAGGCTATGAAGGCAAGGGTCTAGGAAAACATGCACAAGGCATGATTGATTCTATTTTGGTTGAGGAGAGGCCTAAGAAGTTTGGTCTAGTCTATGTTAAATCTTATGGCGAAAAATCCAAAGCCAAGAAGGCATTTGAGACAACTTCGAAAAGAAATTTTGTTACAAGTTTTAAACCACAAACATGTCAATTTTGTTTTCAAGTTGATTTCCATTGTTTGAAGCCTATGTTGCATCAAGATGTTTGTAGAGATTCAGCTTATGGAGAGCAAGAGATACTTGACAGCTGTGAAGACATGAACAATGATGTTAGTATTGAAAAGAAAGCTAGAACCTCTACAAGTTCATCTCCTCAAGAAGCCAAAAAATATGGACATGCAAAGCAACATTTGAGGTGTAATTCTTCCCATAGTCAAGTTGATTATTTTTTTGTTAGGCATAAAAAATCTGCATGCGTGAAAGGAAGAAAGAGTTAATGTTCCTATTATGGTCTATGTAACCATGATGTTTCAAGATGCTGGAAGAGATTGAAGGCATACAGGAAATAGATGAAGTGAAGGCAACTTGCACAGAAGGTGCAAAAGGCTTGCACACATTGCCAGAAAAAGGGGAAATTTAATTTCCCAATGTTGGACATTGCATCCAAATAATCATCCAAAGCATTTGAAGGAATAGGATAAAAAGGCTGGCGATAGTGGGTCCAAAGATTCCATCATTGATGTGAGAACAGATGTTTCACATGAAGAAAATTTTCAGCAGCAAAACTCACCATGGAAGTGGCTTGGTAAGAAGTGGTTTGACTTCTTAAGTCAATAAGACATACATTCATTTGTTTTTACATAAGCAAATTTCATTCATGTACGCAGTTGTGTTGAAAACTTACATTTGTTTGATTCACGTTGGATCGATGATCAAGAACATGATGTTCAACTACCTTTTATTGAATATTTCTCACCAGAAATTTCTGAGTGAGTTCAAGGAAGCTACAGTTCTTGACAGGAGGAAAAGAGCATCTAAGAGGGTAAGTGTTGACTACCTTCGAGATGGGGCTCAAAGGCACTAAGCTAAGAAAGGCAAAGTGTAAGGAGGTTGAAGATGTAAGGGTGTTGTGCTCTCATTTCTTGAACAACTAATCAGTATTTTTGGGTTCAAAAGATTCCAAATGGTGAGGAGTGATAAGATTTGGACCAAGGACCTAATTGATAGCTCAAATTTCAAAGTGTTTGAAAGAGTGTCGAACCTGAGTGACCAGATAGATATCATATTCCTTCTTCTGGTGCTGTGAACAGTTTGAAAAACCTACATTGTATGAAGAAGTTATTGCATTTTAGAAATTCCAGTAAACTACAAATTTGGACAGGTGACTAGGTTGGACTAGGCATTTGTATAGTCTGCAAAAAGAATATTCCAGGGAATATTCCTAGAATATTCCTCAAAATATTCCCCAAAATATTCCTTCTAGGCCATTCACAGGATGACAAGTGGCGAGATTTAATCTGCCTATAGATTGTATGTATTTTTGGTTCGGCCAATTGCAGGCCACCACATGGCAGGCCCGGAGGCCGCCACGTGGCCCAAGATGGTTGTATAGAAATTTTGGGACTCCACCAAGTTTGACCGCAGAACCTCCTGCCCACAAACACACAAATTTACCTTATCTGCCTAGATGTGTTTCTTAACCATAAGGGATTAATGGTTATACTTAAGTTATGGTGAATTTCGATTTGGGGGTCAGGGGGGCCAGTCCCCCCCCCAATATGGCCATAGCCCTGGAACAACGATGCAGTTTTAACCATAGAAGAATTTTCAGAGTGTTCACATGCCAATCCTATGGAAATTTAAGCACTGACAGCTAGTGTTAACTTACCACAAACCAGATTTCAATGCATTGCAACCACAGTTCTGGATGTGGTTCCCACCGACAGTTACGGTGAAGACCACGGGGTTTGGGGGCATGTGCCCAACACCATAACCACCCAAATTGAATGATAATGGTTATTCTGGTGGTAATTTTGGAGTGCATTTGTAATGGCATATTTTTCCAATTTTATTTCCAGTTAACTTGAGTGCTCCAAAATTAGTGGAGTTGTTTTAGGTGAAACTGGGAAAATTTGTTTAGGCTCTATCTTGAGCAGGATTCATCCATTCTTGGAGTGTGAATAGTAAATTTATACTTTCTTGGACATTCTATATTCATTGGTGAGGGTTTCAGAGCCATCAGAGGACTTTTGAGCATTATTTTCTTCAGAGAAGTTCTAGAGGCCACCAGGGCCATCAAGAGCCAGCAGGAGAAAGAGGCCTAGCCAGGGAAGCTAGAGGCCTTACTCAGGAAACCATGTGATTTTTGGATTTTTCAAACATTTTGGATCTAATGGTGAGGTTTAAAGAGCCATTAGAGGAATTTTTAAGGATGAGATACTTCAGAGAAGTTGTAAGGGCCACCAAGGACAACAGGTGCCAGTAAGAGAATGAGGCCTATCCAGAGCAACCAATAACCATTCTCAACAAATCAGTAGTCTATTCTTACTATTTTGAAACTTATGAATCCAATGGAGGGAATTGAAGAATCTTTTCAGGACTTATGAAGGTCGAGATACTTGAGAGAAGTTTTCAGTGACCCTAAAGACAAGGGGTGCCACCAGGTGTTGGAGGCGATACTGGAGCAGCCAAAGGCAAATTTTTTCAAGGGAATAGTCCATTCTAAATGTTTTGGACCTATTTAAGGGATTTTTAGAGCCATTTAGAGACTTCTAAAGGTTGATAAGCCATAGGGAAGTTTCAGGCAACCAAGGGCCAACAGTGGATGGAGGCCTATATTGAGGAGCTAGAGCTCATTTTGAGGAAATGAGCAGTCTATTTGGGATGTATGATATATTCTGGAGATAGTAGTTGAATTTTCAAGGACAAAAAATTACTTCTAGGGAGTTTTTACCAAAGATAAGCTCAGGGAAGCTTAAGGGAACCAAAATATGAGGTCAAGTCAAAGGAAGCCTAGTTCTATTTCCAACGATTTTGCAGCCATTCCAGGGGTATGATGGTATTATAAACCCATTGGTTCAGTTTTGATAACCATTGGAGTTGATTTATTAAATTTTAAAATATATTTTCCATCATAATCTCGAAGAGTCAAGTCAGTTGATAAAGGCTCAAGGAGATGTAGCCCACGATATTTGGGTGAAATCCTTTACTAAAGTTTCTATTATGTGTTGATGCTTATTTTCTGTACTTTATGGTTGTTTTAAATTCTTAATAGCAACAAAAACAAATGTTCAATTCCTCACACTTAAAGCATTAAAACCATTTAAAAACACATACATCTGAATTAAGAAATCAATTCTGCACAGTCAAGAATAAGCTAGATCTTAATTTGTTTAACTGAGTGGGAGGTGCTTGAAAAGCATAAAAATTTATCCACCAATTTCAGATCAAGCTTCTACCTCGAAATTTGGACCATTTTTTATTGACAATTGTCCAAAAGGAATCCAAGACAGAAGCATCACGCCTCCCACCGGAAGTGTCATGCCACTTTGAGGGTGCTTTTGGCTGATCTTAATTCATCCATCTACAAATTTGAATATCGAGATAGGTATTCCTATGTATCCTCTTTCCATAACAACCATAAAGCTAAGAAAATACTTTCTAGAATGCCTTAAAAAATCATTCTCCCAACCTTACTCCTGAAGCGTCGCGCACATGTAAAATTAGTGGCAGAAACATGAAAAAGAGGCCACTTTTTGATTTTTTCTCAAAAAATAAAGGGTTTCATTCCATCATGGGACCATATCTGTAAATTATAAGTCAATATATATCCTTTAATGTAAAAATTTCCTCATTTAGAGGCTCTTAGGAAAAGCGCCACGCCTCTGCATGATGCTTTTGCAAACGTCAATTTTCCAGATTTTCCAAAAAAAATATGTAACAATAGGGATTAAATATGGATCAATAAATCTCTAAAAATAATTTTTTTTTCAAAAATGAGAGATATTTGTTCTAAGATATTTTATGAACAAAAACCTCCTCCATTTTTCCAAAATAATTTCTCATTTGTTCAAAATCCAAGTTTGAAGTTGGTCTCTAAACTTTTCAGAAGCATAGTGGACAATAGCAAAAGTGTCGCGTCACTTTGATAGGGATTTTGGAGGCATTCCCAGAGGATTTTTGAGCTGAAATTAGTATGGTTGGAATGCTTAATATGTATGCTACACAATTGAGTCATCAAGAACTGAAAACCGCTTCTCCAAACCCCTGAAAATTTGACGTTAAGACAACATGTCCAAATGTAAGGAAAATAACTTGGAGCAACGGTACTTTGGGTATTTATCTCAAATCATAATAGTTTTACATAAACTGAAGGAGGTTTTTATTATTTGTTATATTAATGATAAGCACCTCTTTCAATTTTGTCAAATTCATCTTCATTACTTCATAAAGTAAATTTCAAGTAGGATTGTGCTTGTATGGAATGTAAACCCTAACTTGATCACAAAACTCTAAAAATGATACCATGAGTTTGAGCTGGCTCAAACCTGAAATGATGAACTCCCTTATTATACTTTATCTTCTCACCTTCCATGTTGTTTGTTAGCAAAATGAAACCCTAGCTTGATATGAAAGAAAGGAAGGGTGACAAATAGGAAAAGAGGGGAAAATGGGACAACAAGTTTAGGGAGGGAAATGGAGGGGATAGGATTTAGGGAAAAATTTGAAAAAATTAGAGGAGATGCGAAAGTCTTATAGGAAAAAAATATAGGTATAATTTTTGGAAATTGATAAGGGAAAGAGGGAAAAAGTGCCTATACACATATTTGACCTAGTATCTCTATAAAAGCATAGTGAGGATTAGGGTTTGAGAGAAAATGGGAGGAATGAGAGATACGAGTGAAATGGAATGACTTGGTAAGATATATGAGTCATGTGTGAATGTTACTACATGATTAAACTAGGGGTTTTATTCCTGAAGAAAGATAAACATGAATGAAACCAAAAATGTAGTTGAAAAACCTAGAAGAGGGAATCCACCCTTTGCTGAAGAAATTGAGCTAAATGAACGGTGAGGGATGATCACTTACTGACTTGGAAGCTTCCGAAACTCGAGAAATTGTGAAAAAACCATTATGATGGTTTATTGGAGCTTAAAAGGAAAAAACTTAGCGAACTAACAATATTTGGATGGTTGTGGAGAGTTGTGAGCATGAGAGAGGAGCTCTTTTGACCATGTAGCATTCTTCTTGAAAAAGGACAAGTTTCCTTTGTTTATTACCTATCTTTGCTAACTCCTAATGAAAGTGATTTTAAATAGTGAAAATGACTGTTATTTTTCTTTCTTTCATGACATGATTGGACATTATGATGACAAGACAAAATAAGCCCTAGACCATGACTTAGATGATAGTATGTAGACTGATTTATAACCCTAGATTAATGATGAATGACATGACCTTAAATTTGATGATGAACATGAGTGGGTAGAGGGAGTAGCATATGAACTAGACCACATTCAGTGAACAAAATTTATTTGAGAAAATATTTGAAAAAATAAAATTTTGACCAAGGAATTTTACCAAGTAAACCTGAAAGAGAGCATTTTATCACTGAACATGTTGACACTAATGCTATGTACATGATCTTTTGTGTGCACATTGTGAATATAGTTCTATGCACATGTGGTACTATGTTATGGGTATTGTGTAGTCATTGTGTCATGACATGTGTATTTGTGGTATTGTATTGTGTGTACATATGTGTATTGTATTGTACACTAGGGGTAGGTGTATGTGTCATGTTGTACACTGGGTGTAGGTGTATGTGTTTTTTTGTACACTAGGTGTAGGTGTATGTGTCATATTGTACACTACGATTGGTGTATGTGTTGTCTTGTACACTATGTATGTGTATGTGTTGTACAATGTGATGATACAGGTAAATATGGGACTGTATAAGCCTATTTGTTACTATTAAGGGTTGAGTTGGTTTAGTCTCAGGATACCCTTGTTGTTATATAAGGTTGAGGCAGATTTGTCTCAGGATACCCTTGTTTCTATTGAGGGTTGAGGTGGGTTAATCTTAGGATTCCCTTGTTGCTATTGAGGGTTGAGGTGGTTTAGTATTTGGATGCACTTGTTATTGATATTAAGGGTTGAGTTCATTTAGTCTCCAAATTCCCTTGTTATTTAAAGAGAAGGAACTGGGTATTTCCTAGGTTTGGAAACCAATTATGTGTGTGTACAGACAGGATAAAGAACAAAGGAAAAGGGAAAGAACCATTTGCAAGATAAGTATTGATATGAAAATGGAATTGTACTTGAAAAGGGTGCAAGGTATCCATTTTCATTTATGTAAATGAGTGCAAATACTCCAAATTTTAAATCTGAAAATGTGAGAACTTCTTATTTCTAATATAGAGATAGACTGTAGGGACATTTACCGGGTATGTCACCTTTCAAAGAAAGGATGAATACGGAAGCTACCTGGCCCTCTTACAGACTCTGCCTAAAGAAATAATAGAATTAAACACTCAGACTTAATTAAAAATACCTTACTCAAACTTGACATTATGCAAAATTTTTGCTTGGAATAGGTGTATTTATTTTCTTCTGTTTATGTGTTTTAAGTTTATTTATTTTTTATGAAACTTAACATGTATATCAGCAACATAATTCAGCCATAGAATAACAAAACAAAACAGCAATATAATATAGGATTTCACCCCAACTCTTGGGCTACATCTCCTTTGAGCTTCGTCAACATGACTAGACTCTTTGGGATTAAGGTACTTAAATTATTTTACAAGCTCCACACTTAAACAAAATGAATAAAAAAATTATTCAAAGGGCTAATAATACCATTTTAAATCCCTTTAATGGCTGTCCAATTCCTGCAAACAACTTTAGGCTTCCATGGACACACATCCTTCTGTCAGTGCACTAAGCTTCTATGAGCTTCTAAATGGCACAAAATCCCTCATATTTCTATTTTTGTCCTTGATACTGCTACTTCTACATCCAATAATGATCAGACATCAAATATCAACTGATAAATTGCTTACATTAAGCACAACATCCCCAAAAATGGCTCTCCTCCACGGTTTGCCCAGGGCTTCCCACGACTTCATATCAACTTATAGAGTTGTAGAAGTACTAAAAATGATCTAAAACCACTTCCATTGGTTCCATAATGACTAAATTGGTCAAGATAGAGTTTTTTTTCATCAAAAACGGCCTTCGGCTGCTCCGGTTTCGCCTACACACTCTATTTGGAAAATGGCCTCTAGAACTTAAATGAAGCTTTTCAGCTTTCTAAAGTTCTTAACAGGCTCTAAAAACCATATAAACAGATTCAAAAGGCATGAAATAGCGAATAATTCCTATTCATTTACCTTAAACAGAGAAACACAGTCCAATACACAACCTTCTCCTTCCAGGCCCTGATGGCTCCTTCATCTCCTTCGATGCTTAAAACTCTAAGGTTGACCTCTGTTAGATTTTATACCCACTCCATTGAGTCCATAAGGTTGAAGAGACCCAAAATATAAAAAAAAATTCACTTCAAAAGGATCTCCCATGTGAAAGATATCATCAAAAAAGTCTTTGCCCAATGTTAGGCAAAAAATCCCACTAAATGTGGGCCAACTGTAGTTAACTCCAGATAAACTTGGAGTTCTGCCTAAAATGGAGGAACCAACGCTAAATTTATCAGAACATTTTATGTTAGCATTAAAATTTGAGGGTGACCACATGTATTCTTATCCATAACATTAAATGATGTAACCATTTGTTGTTAGTTCTTTCCTCCACAAAGCTTTACAAACATAAAACAAATATGTTTTGCAAATTAATTAAGAAGCAATCCCATGGTTCAACAGTAAACCATTGTGCTGTTTGAAAAAAGGTCTTGGGTTTGATTCACAGGTTTTTCAAAAATTTTAAACGACCACCATTTCATCGAACAGGGTACCACGTGGCGCTCTTTGGGCCTGCCACGTGGCGGCTTCTGATTTGTCCGCCATTACACAATCAACTACCCAGCCAATTGTAGAGGGACACTTGTCATAAAATGACTGGTCTACAGGGAATATTCCCAAAATATTATTTTTTAATATTTTACAATTTCTAAAGTTAAGCTGCCCCTTTTTTTCACTGAAATTGAAGAACTTCAAATTTGAATAACTTCTTCATACAACGTTGGTTTTCAGTGTCGTTCTCAGCATTGGGATCGTATCACCAAGGCCTATCTGGTCACTCAGGTTCCAAATCAATTTGAGCACTTTCATTTTTGAGCTTTTTCCCAACCTCATATTTGAGCTCATGATCACACCTCCCAAATGAGAGGCTTTTGGTCCCCAAAAGCTTACTGAAATGAAGAACTAAACTGTAGTACAGCAAATGAGAGAATAAAAATCCTCTTCTCTTCATCCCTTCAAACACTTTTTCCTTACAAAGAAAGTGAATTTGAACCACAAATGAAAAGAAATCGACATTTCCCTTCCTGAACACGCTTGTCGACAACTATCCATAGCTGTCTTTCTTGAAATCACATAGAAATTTCTGGCAAGAAATTTACAGAATGAAACCGTACAATGCTACCTTGATCAATGATCTAAGGTGGCTCAAAACAAACAAGATATTACAGCATAAAATACATGCATACATATGAAATTTTCATATGTACAAAAGGAGTACATCTTACTATGTCAAGAAGTCCATCCCCTTCTCACTAAGCCACTTCCATGGTGACTTTTGCTGCTGCAACTTTTCCTCATGTGAAACTTCCCTTTCCACATTAATAATGGAATCCATGATTCCACCTTCGCCAATATTTTTGTCCTCTTGCTGCATGTGCGTGGGACGACGAGTTTGATGCAAAGTCCAACAATGAGAGACAACATGTCCCTTCTTTTGGAAAAAAGTGCAAATCATATGTACATTCTTTGAAGGTAGTCTTTGCTTCATTTTCTTCTTGTGTGCCTTCTTCCTCATTCAACATCTTGAAACGTGATGGTTAAATCGACCACAATATTTACAAGAAATCCTCTTATGTTGCATTGCATGCTTGCCATAAGCTGCATTTCTACCATCTTCTTGCTACAAAAAAGGCTTCAAACAATGGTAAGGAAGACTGCCATCATGACATTGACGTAATTGATACTTGGGAGAAATGTTCTCTTCAAATTTGCATCACATTCTTGAATGCATGTGCTCAAAGCTTCACCATTAAGCTGCTCATAGCCAAGACCAATATTGTTGGGACGCTCCACAACACAAATAAGCTCAACAATGCCTTTTGCATGCTTGCCCAAACCTTTTCCTTCTTGATAGCCCATTTTCAACATCAATTTATACCCAATACCTCTTGTATGTCTTTCAAAAGAACCAACAAACTTTTCAATAGAGGAAACCGAAGACAAATCAGAATGATTTACCTCATGATTTACATCCTAAAGATGAGGTGTTTTCTTGGAGAAAGCTTCTTGAGCTTGAAGAAGCTGCAACTCCATATCATGAAGTCTTTGAAGAATGGATTCTTTCTCTTCCTGCATAGCTAGCAATTGTGCATGAAGTTGAACACTTTCCCTTTGATCCTCAAGGAGAATCTGTACCATGTCCTTCACCTTAGAGAACTCATTCTTCATGTCATCATTGAAGAATCTCGTGAAGGAGGAAAATTCACTTGTAAAAGAAGTTCACATTATGTGAATGGTTAAAACAACCAAAAGGAACTTCCAAAGAAAAGTCCTCAAAGCTTTCAATCAAACAACAAGCTTTTAACCAAATGTCAGTAAAGACCCCTTCTCATTCAAGAAAACTCATACATGCAACCATTTTGCAACCAATAAAATAATAAATCTCTTACACTGTTTTAAAACCTTTTGCACAATAACCAATGCTCAACCCGAGCTCTGATACCATTCTGATCTGAAAATGGAATTGTACTTGAAAAGGGTGCAAGGTATCCATTTTCATTTATGTAAATGAGTGCAAATACTCCAAATTTTAAATCTGAAAATGTGATAGCTTCTTATTTCTAATACAGAGATAGACTGTAGGGGCATTTACCCGATATGTCACCTTTCAAAGAAAGGATGAATCCAAAAGCTACCTAGCCCTCTTACAGGCTCTGCCTAAATAAATAATAGAATTAAACACTCAGACTTAATTAAAAAGACCTTACTCAAAATTGACATTATGCATAATTTTTGCTTGGAAGAGGTGTATGTTTTTTCTTCTGTTTATGTGTTTTAAGTTTATTTGTTTTTGCTGAAACTTAACATGTATATCAGCAACATAATTCAACCATAGAATAACAAAACACAACAGCAATATAATATAGGAGTTCACGCCAACTCTTGGGCTACATCTCCTTTGAGCTTTGTGAACATGACTAGACTCTTTGGGATTAAGGTACTTAAATTCTTTTACAAGCTCCACACTTAACCAAAATGAATACGAAAATGATTCAAAGGGCTGAGAATACCATTTTAAATCCCTTTAATGGTTTTCCAATTCCTGCAAACAACTTTAGGCTTCCATGGACACACATCCTTCTATCGGTGTACTAAGATTCTCTTAGCTTCTAAATGGCACAAAATCCCTCAGATTTCTATTTCTGTCCCTGATACCACTACTTCTACATCCAATAATGATCAGACATCAAATATCAACTGATAAATTTCTTACATTAAGCACAACATCCCCAAAAATGGCTCTCCTCCACGGTTTGCCCAGGGCTACCCACGACTTTATATCAACTTCTTGAGTTTTAGAAGTACTCAAAATGATCTGAAACCAGTTCCATTGGTTCCATAATGACTGAATTAGTCAAGATAGAGTTTTTTTTTCATCAAAAACAGCTTCTGGCTGCTCCGGTTTCTCCTACACACTCTGTTTGGAAAATGGCCTCTAGAACTTAATGAATATTTTCGGCTTTCTAAAGTTCTCAACAGGCTCTGAAAACCATCTAAAAATATTAAAAAGGCATGAAATAAATAATAATGCCTATTCATTTACCTTAAACAGAGAAACACAGTCCAATACACAACCTTCTCCTTCCAGGCCCTGATGGCTCCTTCATCTTCTTCGATGCTTAAACCTCTGAAGATAACCTTTGTTAGATTTCAGACCTACTGCATTGAGTCCATAAGGTTGAAGAGACCCAAAATAAATAAAAAAATGCACTTCAAAAGGATCTCCCATGTGAAAGATAACATCAAAACAGTCTTTGCCCAATGTTAGGAAAAAAATCCCACTAATTGTGGGCCAACTGTAGTTAACTGCGGATAAACTTGGAGTTCCGCCTAAAATGGAGGAACTAGCGCTAAATTCGGTGGAAAATTTTCTGTTAGCATTAAATTTTGATGGTGACCACATGTAGTCTTATCCGTAACATTAAATGATGTAACCGTTTGTTGTTAGTTCTTTCCGCCACAAAGCTTTACAAACATAAAACAAATATGTTTTGCAAATTAATTAAGAAGCAAGCCCGTGGGCCAATGGTAAACCATTGTGTTGTTTTCCAAAAGGTCTTGGGTTTGATTCACAAGTTTTTCAAAAATTTTAAATGACCACCATTTCATCGAATAGGGTGCCACGTGGCGTCCTTTGGGCTTGCCACGTGGCGGCCTCTGATTGGTCTACCATTACACAGTCAAATACCCAGCCAATTGCAGAGGGACACTTGTCATAAAATGACTGGTCTACAAGGAATATTCCATGGAATATTCCCAGAACATTCTTTTTTAATATTTGCCAATTTCTAAAGTCAAATTACCCCTTTTTTTACTAATATTTAAGAACTTCAAATTTGAATAAATTCTTCATACAACATCAGTTTTCAGTGCTGTTCATAGCATTGGGATCATATCACCAAGGCCTATCCGGTCACTCAAGTTCAAAATCAATTTGAGCACTTTCATTTTTGAGCTTTTTCCCAAGTTCAGATTTGAGCTCCTGATCAAGTATCAATATTTTATTTCAGTTTTGATTATGTATGTGATATTTGATTTTGGTTTATGATGGCTACGTTTTGAGATAAATAGATGTGATATGTTTACATGATTATTTAATTAAGAGCTATTTTGACTTGTTGTGATAGGAAGTGAACATAATTGCAAGTGTGCCTTATTGACGGGTCACCAATGAGATATGATTTGAATATATTTCAATTCCTTTTGGGTCAAATGGAATTTATGTGCTTGGTACAAGAAAGCATGGAAATTAATGATTTGGGTGGTTGAAAATTCCTATATTGGGTGGTTGAAACTAACTACACAAATTAGCATCGGTAAAAGTAATTGGAACATTCACAAGTATGTTGGTAAGTAATTCAGGAGTAGATCCATTGTGGAACACTGGTACCCAAGAGTTTCCATTTATTTCCATGAGAATGCTATGAATGGTATGATCATTTTGAGGCACGTATTCTCAGTTTTTTGACCTTCCAATGCGAGGAAACCTTGCCAAGGGATGGATCTCCTAGGAAAGGGGATGTCGCGGAACTTGCATGGTGAGTTACTACATGGAATGGGGTGGAAATATTTCCCGAGGGACTATGTAGCAGATAAGGGAAGGTCGGGGATGGTTTTTTTTTGTCATTAGAAATTCTAGATGGAATAAAATGCACATTGGGTGTGTCCCCTGGAACAATGAGCCGATACTTATTCACTAAGATGACAAGCGGTACAAGATTATACCATGGACATTGGATGAAAATTTGACTTTCTTAGTGGATTCTAGAATTCCTGGGAATGAGGAGAATCATGGTACTACTCTTGAGGGTGGAGGTGTGGGCCTCTAGGTTCCCTTGTTGCAGATGCAAGCATCATATCCTTTTATTTGATGGTTAATGAAAATGTATATATATATATATCTGTGTGTGTGTGTGTGTATTTTTATGAATATTATATCGAGATGGATATATAAATCTCAATAGGCAGTATGATTATTTGTTGGTTGAAGTAAATTTATATAATTATATATGATTATTATTATAAATACCATAATGAGCTATGTTATAAAGATCCATTAAGTGGTTTTATTTTTATGTTGTCATGATTTGCATGATGGTTTTGTTGTTGAGAAGGTTGTTCATTGTAATACTGCAACTAGTTTAGTTATAAAGCTCCATGGGAAATATGTTTTTGTTTTCAATGGTTTTTTTGGTTGTAGGTGCCATTGAACATCGAGGACAATTTTCCCCTGATGGGGAGGGATCTGTAACAACCCTTGGTTAAAATTTCAAGTAATAAAGTTAAAAAAGGGAAAAATAAGATCACGGTCAATGGACACTTATTCCAAGTTGAATTTCTAGAAAAATACTTTAGTGGGAATAACTTTATGTGTTTATGGCTAAGGGTAAATTGGAAAAGGAAAAGGAAAAGGCTTTGAAAAGGAGAAAAGGCATTTTAGGCATTTATTTTATGAAAATAAAGGAAATTAGGAGAAAAGGAAGGTAAAAGGTCATAGGTTGCATGTGAGGAGGAAATTGAAAGAAAATTAAGGAAAAATGAAGAAATTAGATGATCAATAATAAAATGACATCAGAGCATCAAATCAAGGCATTTTCTCATTTCAGTTTTCGAATTAGTCTCAAATAAGAGAAGCGTGCCAAGATGAGAAGGAAATAAAGAAAGCAAAGGAAGGACCAGGAAAACAAAGGAAAGCAAGGATCAAGCAAGGAAAATTTGGATCAAGTAGCCTCAATAGGAATACTTGCAGGTAATAGTTTGCATGCATGGTTTCCTAGATGGTTTTGACATGCATGGTATGTGAATTTTGGTATTTGGTTATTTTTCTCTAGGTGGAATGGATTTTTTCATGATTTGATAGTGGTTTTTAGCCTTTCCTCTCCATTTCCAGATATCCATGGTGTGATGGGATTCATTCTCAATTGAGATTTAAATTTCTAGAAGGTTTTGGACATGGGTGAGGCGATCTCATCAAAATGAAAATGGTTATGGTTGGAGATCATTTTCTCTGGGAAGACCTCAACAAGTGGGTGGAGACAGGAAAATTCCTCAAGGGACCATGAAGGAATTCTAAGGCATCGAAGCTCGGTTAGGTTTTGTGACCTTGGAATGATTTTAGGTGAGATCATGATATGGTGAGGGTGGTGGTGGTTTAACCTTTGGTTTCCCTCAGTTTTTTATGGATTGGCTTATCCCATAAGATCCTGCATTCTACATTCATTCTTGGAATATGGAACGGGGGTGATTGGATGAAAGAAATATTTGGTTCAGCCCAATCTATGATCAGGTGGTACATGGAAGTCCCAGACCTGATTGGCTTTGCATATTTTTAATAAAAACTAAGTTTCTGTTTGTTTTTATTTGTACATGTACTTTTTATTATGTGGCTTGAATGGATGTTCTATCATTGTTATTTATTTGGTTATAAGCATGGTTTTATGACAGATCTTAGTCATTATTCTCTTCATGTTTTTACTTGTAACTGAATTAATAATTAATGCAAGACCTAATTGGTGTTATAATAGCTATTTTGAGAGGGAATTGGTCCTTCTTGTTAAACATCAGATATGCTTTCAAATTCATTCTGATCGAATACACATTCATGACCTATAACTTGAATTTTTACCAAGTATTTGACAGAATGTCAGTCCTGATTGGGAGTGGTTAGGTCAAGACCTTGTTCAATTTTTGGTTTATAATTTTTGTTTCTAGGTCATTCATTATTTCTGTAAGTTTCATTGAGCGTTGGGCAGAGACCTAAGTTGTGGCTCTCGAAAAGTGGCTCATAAGCAAGGGTCACTAACATAGAACTAACTGGAAAATTCCAAAGTTGCTGGTAGGTAGTCCTAAGGGAGTGAATAGAGGCCTATATTCACTTTCATGCCTTGTAAATGGAGCAACTGAGGCTCTAATTTAGTGAAAAATAGAGTTATCTCAAGGTTTGGACACCTCGAGGGGTTGGGTTGCTCCTAGAGGTCCTATAAAACCTAAGGGAAGTCAGTAAGTTCTTAATTTCTCGAATCTATTTCCTTAAGGTCATATAGGAGGTTGAGACTTATCATAGTGACCGTAAACTCATGTTTTCCCCAAGAAATCTAGTCAAAGTGGTTAAATTTGGTAGCATTGGGTTAGACAAAGGGTTCCAGACTCCACAGCAAGCCTACAAGCAACTCCATGGAACTATACAGGGGCTTCCATGGCCTAAACAACAATGATTGTAATTTTGTTGAAGACCTCCAGATAATTTTTCTACTAGTAGTGACAACATACCATGAATGATGCTGACACTAGGGAAAGAATGTAGGTTCTTGACGGCTTGAAACAACTTCCAAGAGGAACAAGTCCCTCGACATTAGAAAAAAAACTGATGTGTAGATTCAAAGGATTGTAAATATCTAAATCGATGTACATGTGTGTACACAAACCCCTATAATCATGTAGTATCTTATGTAATCATTTATATTAATAGAAAAGGTTGTTTTTAAGCCCAATGATTAATGGATTCAACCAAACTCTCAAGGAACATTCCAGTCCTTGTAGTGTGTCATAATGTTTATGTTATATGCATTTGTCATATTTAGCAACAACATTAAACATTTACTATAGAATAATATTCCCATTCAAGGATATATACATCATATCCCTTGTTATATTGTAAATAATTACACATTATGTTGCTTATTATATGCTATAAACAACATCAACAAGAATTTCAAAAAAGATTTTTTTTCCAATCTAGAAGCACACACTTATTTTACCTATTTATCAACATCATTCATCTTAGAGATGGAACATTTTATATACATGATTTAATCACAAAAATAAGTGCAATTTACAAATAAATATGTAGTCACACACTCATTACACTAGTGTAGTCTAGAAATCAAAGCATTTTCAAACTAGAAATGCATCATACTTTCATTAACATTATACAAGTACAAAAGGATACTTAAGTATGGGAAAAATACTCTCCATCCAACCATAGATACCTACAACCAAGCTCACTTGTAGCTTTCACCTCTAAGCCAAATTCCATAAAATGAGGAGGCTCACTTTCTCAAAGGAATGAAACACCAACTTCCATGTAGAACATGGGCTTCAGAGGACCTCTTTCCTTAATCACACTAGTTTCCTAATGTAGTAAGATATGTGCAAAGAATCCAAAGGTTGTAACGACACCTTCCCTCATATATACCCACTTTCACCGGCTTACTAAGGGTAAACATGAGATGAGGGGCTAGTATGATAAGAATTAACCCCATATATGAACTTAAGGAAATGGGGCCAACAAAACAAGACACTATAGACCTCCCTCAGGATCTGCAGGAACCTCAAGAGTTAATCCACTACTCCATGTTCCCAACCCCAGACTTAACCTAGATATTCAATGAATTAAACCCCTAGTCACTCCAACGACATGGGAATGCATGCTTTTGGGACCCTCTAGTTTCTCCCATAGTGCCTTCAAGGGAGAGACTACAATATTTTTCAACTAGTGTTGTGTTGGAGACTACGAAATTTAAGCCATTTTTTAAGGGCTAGCCTGGACCATAGAACTACCCGAAACTTCATGAGACTTACCAAGTCAATAATTGACACCAATAAAAATATTCAAACACAAGGCTTGATAAAGAAATTGAAATAACCAAGACTAACCATGACTAAAATTCTATCAAACACTCGGTAGATATGCAACCTAAAAGCCATGAATGCAAGTATGAACATAAGGGACTAAAAACTCATTTGAGACTTACCAAGAAGGATCACCACTCTCTCTCATTAGTTGTCTTAACATGAATTAGGTATTGTATCCATTATTTTTTCAACTACAATTAGAAACATGAAAAGATCCATAACTAAAATCAGTCATATACCCATGATTATAACCAACATATAACCATATAAATGACCATAAGATAACAAGCATTTAATCCACATAATAACACGTAAATTTACTAGTCAAAAAGATAACTTAGCTTTCATTAAACATAGGAAAGAATCAACAAGGTTCGGGACTTCCACGTACCACCCGACCATAGACATGGTTGAACCAAATATTTCTTTCAACTAGTCACCGCCGTACCATATTACAAACACGAATGTGGGATCCCATTGATAAACCAATCCAAAAACAACCAAGGGAATCCATACATTAAACCACCTCCACTCTCACCATATCGTTATCTAACCTAAATCAGCCTCGAGATCACAAAACCAAACCGAGCTTGGAATTCCTCTAGATTCCTTCAATATCCTTAAGGAATTTTCTTATCTGCTCGTCTATAGGCATTACTCCAATCCACTTTCAAAACCTAGAGAAATCGTGCCACCAACAAAAACTAAGAAAATACAATCGTGCACATACCATGCATGTCAAAACTAGCTACCAAACATTACATGCAATCTGTTACTTACAAGTATGTTAGTTTAAGCTTCTTGATCTTTGTTTTCCTTTGCTTTGCTTTCGTTGTCCTTTCCTTGCTTGCTTTTCCTTCCTTTTCTTGCTTGATGTCCTTCTTCTCTTGGTGCTCTTCTCCTCTCTCAGACTAATTATGAAAATGAGCTAACAAAAAGTTACCAATTTATTCTCTAATGTATTTTTATCATACATGCCTCTAATTTCTTCAATTTCCCATTATTTTCCTTGAAATTCATCCTCACATGCAACATGTGAAATTTCACCTTCCTTTTCTCCCAATTTCCTTTATTTTTGTAAATAAATGTGCCAAAATACTTGTTTTCCTTTTTAATGCCTTATCCATTTCCTTTGTAAATTTCCCCTTAGCCATAAACACATCCAGTTATGCCCACTGGAATATATTTTCCTAACATTCATATTGGAATAAGTGTCACTTAATCGTGGTATTGTTTTTTCCTTTATTAACTTTATTACATGGATTTTTAACCTGGGTTTGTTACAGAACTGTCCCCCTTGGGGAACATTTTCCTAGGTGTTAAAGCATGCCTATACCTTAGTAAAAACGCTAATAAGAAAAAAAAATACTGTCCATGGAGATTTATAACTTAGCTTGTTGTAGTATTTAAAATGAAAAAAATGCTGAAAAATGTGACAATCATACTGTGTACTAGAGCTTTATAACAAAACTCATTACGAAATTCACAATAACAACCACATATACTTATGCACATTTTCTTCAACCAAAAAATAACCATAATATCTATGGAGCTTTATAAATCCAACTTGATACCATATTTAAAATAATATACACATATACACATATGCACATTTTCTCAACCAACAAAAGAAAGGATATGATGTTGGCATCCACAACAAGGGAGTCCAGAGGCTCACGCATCCACCCTCAAAAGTAGTACCAAGATTCAACTCCTTGCCGGGAAGTCTATAATCCACTTCGAAAGTCAAACCTGGATCCAATGTCCAATGCTATAATCCTTCACTACTCTCATATCAGTGAATAGTTACTAGCTCATTGTTCCAGAGCACACTACCATTGTGCATATGATTCAATATATCAATGCTAATGACAAAAAAAATAGATTCATCAACCTACCCTTCTCTACTACACGGTACCTCAGGCAATCCGGTCACCCCCTTATATGTAGTCACTCACCTTCAAATTTCCCTGACATCTCGTATACTGGGTGATCCATCACCTGACAAGGATTCCTCACATTGGAATATCAAAAAACTAAGGCATATCCCTTCCACAAAATCATCATACCCATTCTCATGGAAATAAAAGGACACAATTGGGTACCAGTGTCCCACAACGGCCTTGTTCTTGAATTCTTTACCAGCATATTTTTTCCTATATCATTTCCTTTTGTCGCTGCTAATCCTTGAAGTTAGTTTCAACCACCCCAATCTATGTACTTGCATGCATTCCTGTACCAATCACATAATTTCAATTAGACTCAAAAGGAAATGAAATAAATTCAAACCATACCTCATTAGTGGCCCATAAATAAGCTACCCTTGCAATTTTGTTTACTTCCTATCACAACAAGTCAAGCCAGATCCTTAACCAAATCACCATGTATAAAAATATAAACATATCACATCTAGTTAGCTCAACACAACCATCATAATCATATATCACATGAATAATTAAAACTGAAATAAAATATTGATACTTATCTTTCAAATGGTTCTTTGCTTCTGCCTTTGTTATTTATCCTGTCTGTACACACATTGAATCATTTTCCAAACCTGACAAGCACCCAGTGCCTTATTTTTAGGAAGCAAGGGAATCCAAAGACTAAACTGCCTCCTCCATCAATATTAGTAACAGGTATCTTGAAACTAAACCACCTCAATCCTGAATATAAAAAACAAGGGCATCTAGAGACTAAATTGCCTCAACCGTCAATATCAAAAAACAAGGGCATCAAGAGACTAAACTTCCTCAACCCTCAATAGAAACAACAAGGACCAGGAAATACCATACCTATCTATCACATCAAATTGTACAACAAATACACATACATAGTGTACCTAAACAAATACACCTACACCTAGTGTATCCCACAAAATTTAAACCTACACTCGGTGTAAAACACAACATATACACTTACACCTGGTGTAGAACACCACACATACATCTACACTTGGTCTACAACACCACACATATGCCTAGATCTAGTGTAAAACACAATATACACACCATATACACAATGCTACATGCACAATGTGTACACAAAACCACACGTAAATAGCACCACCTCCAAGACGTGTTCACAAAACCACATGTACACTGCACCACCTACACAATGTGTGTACACCACCACCTATACGACATGTAAAAAGCACCACATGTTCACAACACCATCTGGACAACATGTACACAACACCATATGGACAACATGTACGGAATACCACATGTCCCACATGTACATAGCAGCACATGCACACAAAGCCACATGTACAATCATGCACATTGCATCATATGTACAAAACACCATATGTAAAACCTATAAACTGCACCAAATGTACATAGAACCACATTCACAGCATGTACAGAGCACTACATATACTACATGTACTTAGCACCATCGATACCCACCACCGCATATGTAATCATGCACACAATACTATATATGAAACATGCACAAACACCATACATAAAAAATAATGCATCTGCTACATGTACACAAAACGAGTACTGCACATCCTAACACCACACTGTCGTTACCAAGCAACCTTGATTATGTTGTCTTATCCATGCTTATCCTAGTATCTCAGAAGCACACTGATTTCATTCTGTTGATGTATCCCTCAACTATATGTCCATAACATAAACATATACATCGTACAATCACATAATATCAATTCATAAACACATGATATTAACCATGTATATTTGTTAAGACTAATATCCCCACTTGATTTCTCATGAACCAAGAATATCTTAATGACATTCACCAACATGAGTAACAATTCCTCCACAAGAACGATTCCTTATGACACTCCCAGATAATGAAAGACAAACATACATATATACATATAAAAATCAACATAAAAAAGTCATGACCCTTGACGATCCTTTCAGACAACAACATACATACATACATATATACATATAAACATCAACATAAAACAATCATGATCCAGAACGATCTAGTGAGACAATGAAATACATGCACCAACGTATATAGATATGGACATTAGCATAATCATGATCACAAGATAATTATCATATATCAAGAGTTCAAGGTTAAGATAACTCCATTTATCCATCCACTTCATGCATAACATTAAGAATAACATTTATCAACTTAGCCGAGGCACTTGACACCTCAAATATATTTTCTTTACCTTTCCTGTTACCTTTCCCATGAACATCTTGCCACCATCCATTTACCCCAATGGACCCCACCAATCCAATAAGTTGTCATACTGTTAACCTCAATTTCCCTTACAGATGCACTGAGCTTCCTCTGAGTCTTACATTACATATTAGGTTTCATTAATCTCCCCTTGAACTCCACTATCTTTCCTCTTTCTCAGCCAATACTTAAGACCCTCAAAACAAAGAAGGAAAGAACCAAAATAAACCAATAGAAACCCATGAAAACTAATTTCAATATGACACCACAAACAAAGTGGTATGACCATACACTAGGAATAAAAAAAGTTGCAATCAAGCACAACAAATCAAAAAATAACAAAAGCACAACACTAGCAAAAATAACAATGACTCAATCCCCATGGCTTCCTAATATTTCAAAGGAAATCTCAACCTGATCCTTCTCTAAGAATTCATGGAAGTCTCTTTTTCATACAGTTCCCTATATCATACTTCCATAAACAAAAAATTGTCAGTGTATACATAAATATAGTAGTATAACTTGTTACCTTACCTTATTGTGCCAAGAACATTGCCCTTTAACTGAACACACATGTTAGTCACATTTTCCAAAGGTCAAGACATCATATCTATTAATTTGAAATCAGCCTTTACCAATTCTATCAACCATTTTAGAATAACCAATCAACTCACATTCATCAGTCATAATACATCATGCTACAACTATCACCTACCTACACTCAAGTACATATGAGTTTTTCCCAACACATAGTGTGTTATTGCAACCATCGCAAAATAATATCATTACTTCATGAAATATTATAGATACAAACTCATATGATGCACTTAATCAAACATTCAAACAACAGATAGATGAAATATTAGACAGAAAACATTCAAACACCAAATAAATGACATAATCAAACATTCAAGCACCAAATATATGACATAAGAAAATTCATACCTTAATATATCTCAGGGGCAGTTATCTTGTCTGCAAAATAAGTCGAGATTAGCATGATATAACTTCAAAACATATCAAATCAAACATAAGTAAATTCATGATGTCTGTAACTACAATAGACTAAAAAATTGTCATTCATCCACACATATATTCACAACAATGGATTAATATGACACAACATCACAAGTATATCAACTCATATGTAAATACCATAACCATAACTAGTTGCATAGGTCAATCCAGCTGAGGATGATACAAATTACATAAATATCTTAAGTACAATGACCATAATCATTAGGCATATGACTAAAATGCATATAAAAACACATTACTACCATTTATCATTATTTGACACATGTGCATATTATCACACTGATTAACTAACATCTATGACACATGTAACCCTAACAACAATAGAATGGCAACATGCATGTACATGATCCTATTTCTCATAACAATCATTATCCAACATACCTGCATGCCAAACATACAATACATGTATGATTATTTTCTCTTACCCCAAATCCTAGCATTGCAACCTCGCTCTGATGATCTGCATCTCCTCCTCTATCTCAGCCAACACATCAACATCATAATATTCCAATAACATCATAATGACATAAAATACATAAAATACATACAATAATCTCATGCATGTCAACCTTAACCATGATAATGCATGCATCACAACATTAATTTAGCCCATCAAGTCCAAGTGTTTGAACCATGTTTGGATACCACTTGTAACAAAAACTCCCCTCATATGTACCCATTTTCATTATATTACCTAGTGTAAAGATAAAATGAGGATATGCTATAATAAGACTCAACCTCCTAGATGACCTTATGGAAATGGAGTCAACAAAACGAGAGATTACACATCTTTCACAGGTGTTACAGGACCCCCGAGAGCTAATCTACCACTCCATTTTCCCAACCCCTAAGTTAACGTAGCCATTAAATGAATTAAACCCCCTGTCGCTCCCATGAAATGGGCATGCATGCGATTGGGATCCTCCAATCATTCCCACAGTGAATGGAAGGGAGAGACTATATTGTTTTTTAGCTTGTTCTATTCCATATATTACACAATTTCAACCAATTTTTGAGATCTAGCCTCCATACAACTATGCGAAACTTGATGGGACTTAGCAAGGAAATAACTCACACAAAGACAAAGCCTCCAACTGAAGGCTTGATCAAGGACCTAACCTAACTAGGCCTAACCATAGCTGTCATTCTGTCAAACGCTCGGTAGATATTCAACCTATAGGTCATGATTGAAAGTTTGAACATAAGGGACCAACAGATCATATGATGCTTAGCAAGAAGGATCACCACCCTCTCTCATTATCTCTGTTAAAATTAATTAGGTATTGCATCCATTATTCTTTCAATTATAAGTAAAGGCAGGAAAATATCCATAACTAAAACCATTCATTTAACCATGCTTATAACCAACATATAACCATATGAATAACTATAAGATAACAACCATTAGGGTCACATAATAACATGAAAATTTACCAATCAAAGGAAGATAACTTGGCTTTCATTAAAAATAGTCAAGAGCCAACTAGGTTTGGGACTTCCATGTACCACCTGACCATAAACATGGACGAACCAAATATTTCTTTTAGATAGTCACCCTTATTCCATATTCCAAGCATGAATGTGGGATCTCATAAATAAACCAATCCAAAAACAACCAAGGGGATCTAGAGGTAAACCCACCTCAACCATAACCATACTATGATCTCACCTAAACCAGCCCCATGATCACAAAAACAAACTGAGCTTGGAATTCCTCCAGTTTCCTTAACTATCCTTAAGGAATTTTCTTTTCTTCTTTTCTCTAGGATTTATTGTAATCCATACTGAATCATTGGGCCCTTACTAAGACTCCACTGTACGAATTTACCATGTATCCCACCATTGCTGGTGAAGGGAATCCTAGGCCTTTGGTAATGTCCCTGACACCACCTCCACCTCTGATTTCTAGCCCATCCAGTGATTCCAAAGCTAAAATCTAAGTGCAATCCCATCACGCCATGGATATCTGGAAATGGCAAGAAAAAGGCTGAAAACTAGTGTCAAAACCAAAAAAGCCATGCCACTAACAACAAAATAACCAAATACTAACATGCACATACCATGCCTACTAGGAAACCATACATGCAATCTATTACTTGCAAGTACTCATGCTAAATTTTCTTGACCTTGCCTTTCCTTGGTTGATCTTTTCTTTCCTTGTTTGCTTGATCTCCTTCTCCTCTCGATGCTCTTCTCCTTTGTGAGACTAATTATAAAAATGAACTGACAAAAAAATACTAAATGATGCTCCGAGGTATGTATATAATTCATGGCTCTATTTTCTTCAATTTTTGATTATTTTCTTTCAATTTCCTCCTCACCTGCAACTTGTGACCTCTCACCTTCCTTTTCTCCTAATTTCCTTTATTTTCATAAATAAATGTGTCAAAATAACTTTTTTCCTTTTTAATTCTTTATCCATTTCCTTTTCCAATTTCCCCTTAGCCATAAACAAATCCAGTGATGCTCACTAGGGTATTTTTTCCCAACATTCAACTTCGAATAAGTGTCCCTTAGCTGTGGTTTTACTTTTGAATTTATTAACTTTTATTACATGAAATTTTAACCCAAGTTTGTTAGAGAACCCTCCCCCATGGGGAAAACCATCCTTGAAGTTAGACCACACCTATAACTCAGCGAAATCACATAAAAAAAAAAAAATACTTCCTATGGGGAATTATAACCTAGCTCGTTATATTATTTACAATGAACAACCTACTAAGAGTATGACAATCATACTGTGTACTAGAGCTTTATAACACAACTCATTATAAAATTTATAATAACAAACACACACACACACACACACACACACACACACACACACACACACACACACACACACAGATATTCACTTTTGGTTCAACCAAAAAATAAGGATACTATCTATGGAAATTTATAAATCTCGCTCGATAAAATATTTATAATAATATACACATACACATATGTTCATTTTCTAAACCATCAAATGAAAGGATACGATGCTTGCATATGGAAAAGGCAGTCCAGAGGCTCATATCTCCACCCTAAAAAATAGTTCCAAGATTCATCTCCTTCCTAGGAAGTACATAATCCACTGCCAAAGTTAAATCTGCATCGAGTGTACAACACTGTATTCCTGCGTTGTTGTCCTCTCAATGAATATTTACTGGCCCATTGTTCTAGGGCACACTCATAGTGTGCATAGAATTCCATATCGCAATGCTAATGACCAAAAAAATTACATTCTCGACCTTTCGTTCTCTGCTACACAGTCCTTCAGGAAATCCAATCGCCCCCTTCCATGCAGTCACTCACCTTCCATGTTCCGTTCCATCACCTATCCCGGGTGATCCATCTCTTGGAAAGGCTTCCTCATAATGGAAGCTCCAAAAACCAAGTCATACCCCTACCTCAAAACTAAGGAATATCCCTTCCTCAAAACCATCAAAATGCTCATAGCATGCTCATGGAGTTCAGTGGATACTATTGGGTACTAGTGTCACACAATTGCCCTATTCCTGAATTTTTTTACTAGCATACTGCTGCCTCTTTCAATTCCTTTTGATGATGCTAATCTTTGTAGCTATTTTCAACTACCCCAAATCAGGCACTTTCATGCTTTACTATACCAAGCATATGATTTCGATTAGATTCAAGAGGAATTGAAACAAATTCAAATCATACCTCATTGGTGGCCCATCAATAAGGTACCCTTACAATTTTTTTTACTTCCTTTCATAACAAGTAAAGCCAAATCCTTCACCAAAGCATCATGTATAAACATATAAACATATGGCATCCGGTTTTCTAAAAAAAAACCATCATAATCAGAACCATAGATCAAATGAAAAATGAAAAATGACAAAAAAAAATGATACTTATCTTTGAAATGGTTATTTTCCTCTAAATTTATTCTTTATCCTTTTCTATACACACAATGAATCAATTTCAAAATCTAGCAAGCAACCAATGCCTTCTCTTTAAGCAACAAGGGAATCCATAGACTAAACCTCCTGCTCCCTCACTATCAACAAGAAGGGCATCCCGAGACTAAACCTCCTCAACCCTCAATATCAACAACAAGGGAATCTAGAGACTAAAACACCTCAACCCTCAATACCAACAGCAAGGTTATCTAGAGACTAAACTGCTTCAACCCTCCATAGGAACAACAAGGGTCATACAATATCATATTTTTCTGTCCCATCACATTGTACAACACATACACATACACATACAAAGTGTGCCCAAACACATACACCTACACATGGCATACAACACAACATATTCACCTACACCTGGTGTATAACACAACATATACACGTGCACCTGATTTACAACACCACACATACACCTACACCTGATGTACAACAACACACATACACCTACACCTAGTGTAGAACACAATATATATATGTACATTGTACAATACCAAAAATACACATGTTGTGGTACAAAAACTATCGAAGACCTGTAACACCACACCAAATAAACACAACACAACATGTATGACATGTACACAATACCACATGTACAACATGTACATAATACCCCCTGTACACAATGCCACCTGCACAATGTGTACACAACACCACCTACACAACGTGTGCACACCACCACATGTACACTGCACTAGCTGTACAATATGTACACAACACCACCTGTATAATGTGTACATATAACCACATATAAAAAACACCATCTGCACAACACGTATAGAATGCCACATGCATTCAACACCACATGTACAATCATGGATACCATACCATATGTACACAAAACTGCACCAAATGTACATAGCACCACATTCAAAACATGTACATAGCACTATATACACATAGAACTGCATATATGACATGTACTTAGCACCATCGGTACCCAACACCACATATGAAATCATCCACACAACAGTATATATGCAACATGCACACATCATCATACGTACACTGTTAGTATGAATCCTTTGTCGAAGTGTACGAAAAAGGACCACTTTAGCTATGCATAACTAATAGCCCTAACAACAAAAGTGGCTGCCAATATCTTCAGATCTACTGTTAGTTGAACAAGAAAAGAGCTGCAAACACCAGATCTATGCATGGAAAGACATTAAGCAGTAAAAACAAGGGTTTGCTCCATATACCAATAGACAAGACAAGAACAATTTTTGAAAGAATTTTTGTATTAATTGGGCACCTGGGAGGAAAACAAGAAGGCATATCCAATTCTCCTCAGTGGGATGGGTTCTTGGAAGTCCTCAGCACTTCAGATCTAAGATTTCTCTCTCTTGTTGGTGTAGAAAACCCAATGCAAAGAATAGAGCTCAATGGGAGCTCACACAACAAATGATGGAAAAATGGGACTAAGTGTATAGATCCAGAGTGATCTAATAGGCAACAAAAGGTGAAGAATGGTAGGAAAAACCCTCCTATTTATAACAAAATATTGGGTCATTCTAGATCTTGGTGCATGATTAAAATAACATTAACCAAATCTAGATCCACCTTTTATGGAATATTTTATTATATTTGTTGAAGGGAAAAGGTATTTGACTTGGGTCAAATCCCTTGATTAGTCAAAAATAAATAAATAAATGATTTATTTATCTTTTTAAGGAAGTGGTTGGAAGATAATCAAATAAATAATGATTTATTTAATTATTTGTGGGTGATTTTGTCATATTTAACAAGGAATATTATCTAAATAAGATTTAAATAATTATTCCTAGAAAATAATAAGATAAATAAAGGTTTATCTAATTAATTTCTTTGTTTTTGGGTTAAACATGACTGGGAATAATAATTAAATTATGGTTTAATTAATTATTCCATGAGGAAAATTAAACAAAATAGGTTTTTTTAATATTTCCTTTTGGGGTTTCCTGTTTAGACCATAAACAACTTAATAAATGTGGTTTATTAACTTATTTTACATAGTGAAAGCAATTTTACTTAGGGTAAAATTGGTCTTACATGGTGTACTTGGGTCCATCTAATGATAATAGGTTAGATGACCAAAAAATGGTGTAACAGATTGCCCCCCAGCGTGCGAGTGTCAGGAGCAAATCGTATGACCGAAGTACGTTGTAAGAACTTAATCACTAGACAACAAAAAGGGAAGTCAGAGAGAGAAATGCAAGGTAGATAGTGTGCTGAAGAACTAGACCCTGAGGAGACGAGACTCGCAGGTGCAACAAGTCTCTTTTTATGAGAGGGTACCCGTGCTGAAGGCGGCGGGGGAGGCATACCTATGCCCGCCGTGACAAAGTACAAAAGAATAGTGTGTCCAGTAAACAAGGGACCGAACCATAAAGTACAGCTGGCATAATCATGAGCTAGATAAAAATACAATGAGGAATCCCATATACATGTTGTGCCTGGGATAACAGTCAGGACTTGTACAATAATATCTGAGTACATGAGATACAAATACAACCCAAATGCCCCCTGTAAATGGGGAAGGGCTCACAAAATCTGACTGATACATGCAAATCAAAGAGGCGCTGCAAGTGGCTAAGGCCAACATCATCAAACATCTGGAGCTGCATCGAAGGCTGCAAGGAGGAGGTCATTCGGGCATGTGGGGGGCTACCTGCAGGGCCACCCCCTCATGAGGGTTGAGACATCTCACACACACCCAGGAATCATCAAGAGCTGCTGCTGTATCACTGAACCATCAAGTATACAGATCTCGGTCATGCTGAAAGGAGCTGGAGTGGAGAAACAATCAAGTCAAATGGAAATGAGAGATCCCTTTGCCTGATCCAAGGCACTGAACAAGAGTGGAAGCTGGAACCAAGGTACACTGCCCTCTAGACCCGACTTCTGGAATGAATGAGCTGATGTCTACAAAAGGAGGTCCGCCATAAGTGAGGAAATGAGAAATCCTCAACTAAGGCACGAGAGAAAATAGTAGAGCGACGGACAGACTGACACTAATGATGATGGTGAAATGGAAAGGACTGAGTAGCGCATGGACAACTTCCCTTGTTAGAGCATAAAGGGCATGAATGACATGGCAGCGACTGACACAATATCATAAGGGATAGGGGACAGTGGGACTGAAGGTCATAATGTGCGACACAAGAGAGAGACCAAGCAATGAAGGATGGAGGGCTATAGCGGGGTACAGAGGGACTCGGGATAAACTCCATGAATGCGATGATGACTCAACTTGGATGCTCTAAACAAGGGTCACTCGATGGTGCTGCCATGCAGTAAAGGTCCAATGGGGGACCATGAAAACATGAGTACAAGGTGGGAACTCATGACGAAAATCGATATGAACGTGGACAAGTATGGAGGCGAAGTGGTGCCCCGAGTACGAGTGTCGTAATTGAGGAGATTCGATTTAAATGGGAGGTGAAGTGACCCTCCTTAGACAAAATGGGTCTGGGTGAAGTAGCAAATCACAAAAATGAAAAAATATGCTGGCTAGCTAAAAGAAAATAAAACATGCATTTCAGAAGGGAAATGCTAAGGGTAATATTTCTTAAGATAGAGTGCATTGCGAGGATTAGGAAGGGGATTTCCTTCGAAATCCTCTAAGAGGTATGCCCCCTTATCGAGATCCTTACTGATGATGTAAGGGCCTAGCCATAATGAGTCGAACTTCCCATGACCAAGGACATCATGGGCCTGGTCATAGACTAGAACAAGGTCGCCTTCGTGAAAAGTGTGAGGCTGGACTTTTCGGTCATACTGAGCTTTGGTGCGTTTCTTGGCCGCTTCCATGGTTTGAAAGGCAACACGACGGTCTTCGGAAGCATGCTCAAGCATGATAAGTCGTTTTTCTAGAGGTTGGGTATCAGGGAGAAGTTCAACGGCCAGATGCAGGGAAGGAATTTCACACTCGATCGCTAAGACTGCCTCCTCCCCAAAAATGAGGTGGAAAGGAGTAAACCCGGTGGCGGTTTTAACAGAAGTCCGATAGGCCCATAAAGCAGGGAAGAGCATGACATGCCAGTTGGTTTTGTGCTTATTCACCATCCGTTGAAGCATAGTCTTGAGGATTTTGTTGACTGCTTCAACTTGGCCACTACCTTGGGGGTAATAGGAGGAGGAATATTGGTGCTCAAAACCCAACAGTGAGGATAGCTCGCGCCATATCTCATCTTCAAAATGTCTGCCATGGTCAGAGACCAGTTTTTTCGGAACCCCGAATCGAGCGATAACATGGTTAAAGAAAAAGAGGGCCGCGGTAGCTGTCGTGTTGTTAAATGTTGGCATGGCCTCGGCCCATTTTTTGAAATAGTCAACCGCCGCAATGATATATTTGTGGTTACCAGCGGATGGCAGGCAAAACTCCATAAAGTCGATGGCCCATTTACAGAAGGGACCAGTGGAAACGACTGGATGGAGGGGAGCTGGGGGAGCTCGCACCTTAGGGGTGAAATTTTTGCAATTGGGACAGTGTTTGACTGCCTCAATGCAATCACTGAAGAGGGAAGGCAAAAAATACCCAGCGCGCATGACTTTCTGGGCAGTAGCAAGACTGGAGAGGTGGCCACCGCAAGCGCCGCTATGGCAAGCATTAAGGACTTGTTCAGCTTCAGCGTGTGTGAGACAATGACGAAGGACAGTGTCAACCCTGCGACGATAGAGGTCGTCGCTGATAAGGAGGTATCGGGGAGCCTGGTGTCAGATACGTCGGCGAGCCTCACGATGAAGGTGGAGGGCAAACTTGTGGGTTCACAAGTAAGTAATAATATCGCCATACCACGGGTCTTCGGAAGTAATGGCAAATAAGTGTTCATCAGGGAAATCATCATTAACTGGAGGGTCTTGCGATCCGGTAGGTAATTCAGAAATGAGCTCAGCGAGGGCTAAGCCTTTCTTACTCTTTGGTGTGACAAATTCGAGGTCGAATTTCTGAAGGATAACGACCAAATGGGCATACTTCCCAGTGAGGATACGACGACTCAATTGGAAAGCCATGGGGTTGGAATTAGTCACGACCTTGGTGGAGCGCATGAGGATATAATGACGAAGTTTTTGGACTGAGAACATGATAGCCAACGCTAATTTTTCTTCATATGAGTAGGAAACAGGAGGCCCTACAAGGTTCTTACTGACGCAGTAAATCACATGCTCGATACCATTGTGATCTTCATGGATAAGGACCCCAGCGACCGAATAGGTGGAAGCGGAGATATACAGGATGAAGTCCCGATCAAAGTCGAGAGGGCGGATCAAGGGAGCGAATGTGAGAGCTTGCTTGAGGGCATCGAAAGACTCATGAGCATAGGAATCCCAAACGAAGTGGATAGTAGATCGGAGGAGTCTAAGGAACCCATGTGCGGTGGTGGCATATTCAGGGATGAACCGACGAAGAAAATTAGCTTTGCCTTGGAGACTTTGGAGCTGGCGGAGGGTACGTGGAATGGGAAGTTCAAGAATGGCTTGAAATTTCAAAGGGTCAAGAGTGATACCATCCTTAGACACGATGAAGCCTAAGAGATGGCCGACGGGAACACAAAAGACGCTTTTCAATGGGTTAAGGCAGATATTATACTTGCGACATCGGAGAAAAATGGTACGTAGATCGTGGAGGTGCTGCGCCCGATGCTTAGAACGTGTAGTGAGGTCATCTAAATAAGCAAGGATAATATGAGCTAAGTCATGAAAATAATAAGACATGGCCCGTTTGAAACTGGCGCCGGCATTTTTAAAGCCGAAAGGCATGACCCGGTAAGCAAAAGTTCCCCACAGACTAATGAACGTGGTTTTTAGTTGATCAGCAGGACGGATAACAATTTGGTTGTATCTGGAGAAACCATCCATAAAGGATAGTACCTCATGCCCCGCACACTCGTCAATGATTTGGTCAATGAACGGTGTGGGGAAGTTGTCTTTGGGACAAGCTTTGTTCAAGTCGTGAAAGTCTGTGCAGACACGGATGGTGCCTTGTTTCTTGAGAATGGGAACTGGGTTGGATACCCAAGTGGGTAAATGAAACTAGCCTACTTGAGCTTATCGATTTTGGCTTTTATAGCATCACGTATGGAAGGATGAATGGGTCTCAACTTTTGACGGACTGGTTTGGCGTCAGGCCATGTGTCGATATGGTGTTTGAAAATGGCGGGATCGAGTCCGAGCATTTCAAAATAGGACCAGGCGAAGATATCATGGAATTCTTTGAAAAGCTTGGTGTAAGCTTCAATTTCTTCCAGGGTGCAGTGGGCGCCCAAGGTGATATATTCTTCGATTCCTGGTTTGACTGAAATGTAAATTTTGATGGTAGGAGAGATATTGGCTATGTTTCCTTCTTCGAAAGCATCAGGTGCAGGGATGGGATTTTTGAACCAATCGACTGCATTGGGAATAAAGTCTTTGTTTTCCACAGCATATTGGTCATGGGACTGCTGTGGGAGGAAGTATTCGCGATGGTGCATATCGTCCCAGGGAAAGTCAGGATTGGTCATGGCTTCCATAATGTCTTCATCGGACTGGAAGATGGGAGGACTGGAGGAAGACGGGTCAGCCGATGAGGTAGTGATGTGTGACAGGTCATTTGGAGGCGAAGGGCTCAGATGCGCAATGTCAACAGATCCAAGGTCGACTGAGGAGGAGCCGAGAGTATCTGCGGGTTGAAGGTGAGGTGAACTATCTCGCAAGGATGATGATAGGTACAAAATGGTGGTTGAAGGCTCTGTTGGTTCGATAGTGGGAGGAGGAATGTGAATGGGAGTAGGAATATCCTCTGGTCCTATCGAAGTATGACTCGCAGACAAGTGAGAGGGTATCTTGTCGTGCGTAGCCTTGAATTGGCGGTACGTGTCCAAGGAGGAACGATACTCATCAAGGCGGGGACAGAGGTGGGTGTAATGGCCGTGGAAATCTCACAAAGCACAAGGGTGGTTTGTGCGCAAGGTTTTGAGTTTCGGTATAGAGTCCGGGATAGTGACGTAGACTTCGGGGATGTTAGAGTCGGGGAACGTCTCATTGACCAGGATCTTGAGGTGCGGCAATTCAGGACACAGATGGGTGGCATGACCAACAACATCACACAAAGCGCATTAGATAGCGGGTTTTGGTGGTCGCGGAGGGGTAGGGGTTGTCGAGGTGGCTTGGTCCTTGCCCCCTTACGAGCTTTGCCTTTCTTTCCTGGGGCTGGCACCACAGGGGTAGGGCCTTGGGGAGGTGTGGGGGGCCTGGAGGAAGTGAGGGGGACCGGTTGAACCGGTGTCAAAGCAAGGTAGGGTTTGGGGTGACCGGGTGGGGTAGCGGCTGGAGGGTCTATGTACCAGACGAGTATGCCCAGGGTCAAGTTCGGAAGAGAGAGGGTGGCCATGACCGGTACCGTGTACACTCCTGGTGGGGGAGCTAGGAGCGGTATCTGTCCAGAGGGGTAGTGGCCAGGTGGGACAGCTCCTAAATGGCTAAGGCCTGGAGGAACCGTGCCAGGAGGATACAGGGGCTCATGACTACCAACTGCAGGTGAAGGGCTAGGAGCAGGTTGCGGAGGGCACGGTTGCGGACTAGCCAAAGCAGGTTGCTTGAGAGCAGCCTGAGACGATTGCATCATGCAAACATTCGATGAGCTGGGGTCAGAGATAGGACGAGGGGGGAGACTAGGAAAAGTTCCAAGCAGGGAGGAATCCTTGTAAGCACCGGGGGAGACACTGGTCAAGGAATCGACGGTTTGCTTGTTGGCTACTGAAAAGATGGTCGTCTCAGGTGAGGTCTGAGATTTTGGCTCATGATATGTCAACTGGTCAATGGTGAATATCCTTCCATTATGGGGGAAAGACATCTTGCGGAAAACCGCGGACGGGACAACAGACATAGCATAGGTGTAGCTTCACCCCAATAGAATGTTGTAGTCTAGTGGGGCGTCTATGACTTTGACGTCAACGCAAATAGTCTTACCGGCGAGGGTGATAGGACAATTACAAAATAGGCCAATGGGCTAGGAGGCATGACCATCCCACGCTCGAAGGGTGATCGTGGAAGGGGCCAGCTCAGGGGATCCGAGTTGCTTCCAAACCGAAGTGGAAATCACGCAGGTGGATGCCCCCTCATCAATTATACACCGGGAAACGTTGGTGTTTCGGATTTTGACTGGGATTTGGAAGGCGACGGAAGGAGGAAGAGGAGGATGGTCCGATTGAGTGGCGTCGAAAACAATCATTTGGTCATCAGCAGGATCTACAGTGCCCACGACAGATAGTAAAGCCTTCTTTTGGGAAGGACACGACTGGAGGAGTTCCAGTGTGGAAATGGCAGCAGGAGATTGCGCCAAATCATCTACTATGTTATACGAATGAGCAGCTCGACTGGAAGCAGCGTTTCGACGTAATGGTCCCTTAGGAATCTTCGTATGAACCTCAACTTTGGGTTGAGGGATATGCAAGGGGCCACTGGGTGTCGAAAGAGGCTCTGTAGAACCTAAAGAAGGAGGCTCGGGGGCAGACTGAGCAGGAGGTTTGGGGTACTGGCGAGATCGAGTTTGAAGGTGGAGGTCAACGGTTGGGGATGGATCAGAGGTCATCATGAGGATCTAGTAATAGGAGGAACTAGAAAGGGAAGGTGGAGTGGCGACCTGGCTGTCGGGCGGTTGGGTAGCCATGAATCCTTGTTGAGGGAAAGGATTAGAAAACATAGCTGGTTGGGTAGTGGCCACATTAGGAGAAGCATGAGGGGAGGTGTGTTGTCCGCGCAATGTGGCTTGAGACTCCCACATCTGCCGCATCTGGGGTAAGAGGGGACAATCGTGGGTGTAATGACCATAAACACCGCAACAAGAACAAGGCTTATTTGTACGAAGTGGCATGTCCGGCTTGGGCTCAGTGCCCTGTTGCTAGTTGGCAGTGTTAGGGTCAACACCTGGATTGGGTCCACGGGTACCAGGGGCAGATTGGTTTGTATTGCCTCTCCGCCTTCTTTGAGAGGAAGGGGGGTTAGTCGCGCCCTGCTGTGCAAATAATTGACCTGGAGGGGGCTGTAAGTGCTGTTGCGGGTTTGAAGGAGGAAAAGGAGATGGAAGCGCATATGCTGGAGGAGCTGGCGCACCTGGCTGCGGATAAAGGTAATGATTATGTTGGGCAACATTGAGGTAAACAGGAGGTTGGGCAAAAGGAGGAGGCATGCTGTATCCTGGATACATGCTACCGGGAGGGGGAAGAGTGCTAGAGGTGCTGGCCCCTCTCGGAGGGAGGCCATAGCCCATAGGAGGTTGAGCGTACAGATGGGAAAGGGCTCCAACGATACCATCGGCGGAATGAGATGCCCCTGGGGTGTTAGTGCCACCGGGCCTGGGGAGGTCCGGAAGAACGGTATAAACATAACTAGATTGAGCTTAGATTAGGTCATATTTCAAGGCTATTTGGAGGGCGGCTTCTTCAGTTTGAGGAAAATGGGAGGCGACATCTTTGCTGATAGGAGCTAAGAAGGTGTGGAGGAACCAGTCCATGTAAACCCAATCTTCGAAGGGGGGGGCTCGACATAAGCTCCGTCATCGTCGCCATTCCTGGACATGGGCAGAAAGGCGGGTCAAAGAGGTTTTCTTGAAGGAAGTCAAGAGCTCCGTGCCAGTATCGTATGGGAGAGGGATCTGGAAATAAGATAAAAAAAGATTGGGCAAGGGTCGCAAAGGTGGTATGGGAAGAGGTAGCTTGGTCAACATGCCATTTAGAATCTTTGCCGGTAAGCGTGCGTTGGAACAATCGAAGATGAATGGAGTCATCGGTAATGGAATTGGAGGAACACCACATGTGGAAAGATCAGACATGATTGGTTGGATCTTCTCTAGCAAGGCCTTCGAACTTAGAGATGTCGGAGGGGAGCTTGGTTGGCATAGCAGGCCAACCAACATCGTGGCGGATAGGGTCATTGATCAACTGATTGAAATCGGGGAGGTTGAGGCCTGCAATGTACGACAGCAAGGGTATGGCTGAGGTAGTTCCTGTGGCGGTTCCGCTAGTAGTGATTTCGGCATTAGGGCCTGGAGCACCACTAACGCTAGGCCCTGGACCAGACATAGTGAAGGTCACAGGGGGAGAACCAGGAGGAGAAGGAGAACCCAATGAATCAGGAGAGGAGTCGGAGTGCGGAATCGGAGGAGGACTGGCTCGACGATGGCGAGACGGAGCAGGTCGATTGACCGAAAACTGAGGGTGAAGGCCAAGAAGTCTCCAGGAAAGGCGCCTTGGGGGCGCAATGATGACGGGAAGAAGGAAACTGACAAGGGAAAAAAGGGGCAGAATCAAGTGAGGTCAAGGGCAGAAAATGTGCAGTGACAATTGATTTTAGAGTCTTTGCCAGGCGGTGTTAACCAGGTGCTTCTTCACTTAGGGTCAGTGTGTGGTGCGCGTTAATTTTAATTTTTAAAACCCTTTTCGTTTTGAGAGCAAGAAAAAAGGTGTGTTGCGTAACTGAAAATAAATTTGCATAGAACAATATATAATGCTGAAATAACAGAAAATTAACAGCTACTATTGCATCTATCTAACCCAAGGAGGCGGGTCCCTCAAAACTAGTCTAAAAAAAGGGAAAAAATCTAGTCAAAACACACTGAAAAGAGGCCAATAGATCTAAGGTCAAAAGGGACAGGGATCTAAAGGATAAAGCTGCTGAAAAGAGGTGCAGATCACAGCCAAGAGACAGAGGCAAGGTGGCTGGAAAAAGGGAGGAAATCAGCAAAAAGCGGAAAGGACAGGGAGGAGGTCCTAAAAAGAGGTCCAAACAAAATGACAAGAGGTGATTTGAAAGGAAGAAAGGCTGATTTAAAGGGATGTTCAGATCTGAAAAAGGGAAGGCTGAAACTCTGAAAAACAGACGGCTGAAACAGCTAAAACTCTTCCACAAAAAGTGGAGGGTACTGAAGCCCTAGGGGGCTATCTTCCCACTTAGATGAGTAAAAACAGATCAGAACTAGGTCAAAGCGGGCTGAGACAGAGGCTAGAAAACCCTGACAGAAGCGTCAGCAAAACTCAGAAAAATTGCAGAAAAACCACTGAAAAATTGGCAGGTCGCAGGTTCTGACCTGTTTTCAGTGCAGGTCGCAGGAAAGAGGCTGAAAAGTGTGACCTGGAGGTCCAGGTCGCACTTTTTGGGCTGAAAAGTGCGACCTCCCGTTCCGGTTGTCTCGGCGGCAGATTTTCGGAAAATTTGCCGTCTCAGTTGCGGCTGATGTTGCTTACCTGCACAATAGGGCCAGAAACAAACTGAAGTTAGAAATTTTAATGTTTTAGGGTTTTATGTGAGAAAAAAAACATAAAAATAGGAAAAATAAATAGCTGAAAAGAAACCCTAGGGTCTGAAGTAGCTGGATATGCAGGAATATGAAAAACGACAGCGGTCGTAATTTAAAACCCGTGTGGAGTCGCCATTTGTTAGTATGAATCCTTTGTCGAAGTGTACGAAAAAGGACCACTTTAGCTATGCATAACTAATAGCCCTAACAACAAAAGTGGCTGCCAATATCTTCATATCTGCTATTAGTTGAACAAGAAAGGAGCTGCAAACACCAGATCTATGCATGGAAAGACATTAAGCAGTAAAAACAAGGGTTTGCTCCATATACCAATAGACAAGACAAGAACAATTTTTGAAATAATTTTTGTATTAATTGGGCACCTGGGAGGAAAACAAGAAGGCGTATCCAATTCTCCTCAGTGGGATGGGTTCTTGGAAGTCCTCAGCACTTCAAATCTAAGATTTCTCTCTCTTGTTGGTGTAGAAAACCCAATGCAAAGAATAGAGTTCAATGGGAGCTCACATAGCAAATGATGGAAAAATGGGACCAAGTGCATAGATCCAGAGTGATCTAATAGGCAACAAAATGTGAAGAATGGTAAGAAAAACCCTCCTATTTATAACAAAATATTGGGTCATTCTAGATCTTGGTGCATGGGTTAACCAGATCTAGATCCACTTTTTATGGAATATTTTATTATATTTATTGGAGGGAAAAGGTATTCGACTTGGGTCAAATCCCTTAATTTGTCATAAATAAATAAATAAATGATTTATTTATCTTTTTAAGGAAGTTAGCTAGAAGATAATCAAATAAATAATGATTTATTTAATTATTTAAGGAAGTGGTTGAATGATAATTAAATAACTAATGATTTATTTAATTATTTATAAATGATTTAGTCATATTTAACAAGGAATATTATTTAAATAAGATTTAAATAATTATTCCTAAAAAATAATAAGATAAATAAGGATTTATCTAATTAATTTCCTTGTTTTGGGTTAAATATGACCAGGAATAATAATTAAATTATTGTTTAATTAATTATTCCATGAGGAAAATCAAACAGATATAGATTTGTTTAATATTTCCCTTTGGGGTTTTCTGTTTAGACCATAAACAACCTAATAAATGTGTTTTATTAAGTTCACATAGTGAAAGAAATTTTACTTAGGGTAAAATTGGTCTTACATGGTGTACTTGGGTCTATCTAATGATAATAGGTTAGATGACCAAAAAATGGTGTAACACAACATATACACGTGCACCTGATTTATAACACCACACATACACCTACACCTGATGTACAAAAACACACATACACCTACACCTAGTGTAGAACACAATATATATATATATATATATATATATATATATATACATTGTACAATACCAAAATACACATGTTGTGATACAAAAACTATCGAAGACCTGTAACACCACACCACATAAACACGACACAACATGTATGACATGTACACAATACCACATGTACAACATGTACATAATACCCCGTACACAATGCCACCTACACAATGTGTACATAGCACCACATGTAAACAACACCATATTCACAATATGTACACAACACCACATGTACACTGCACTAAACTGCATAATATGTACACAACACCACCGTATAATGTGTACATATAACCACATATAATAAACACCATCTCGCACAACATGTATAGAATGCCACATGCATGCACACCACATGTACAATCATGGACACCATACCATATGTACAAAACTCGCACCAAATGTACATAGCATTGCATTCACAACATGTACATAGAACCATATATACATTTCATTGCATATACAACATGAACTTAGCACCATCGATACCCATCACCACATATGAAATCATGCATAAAAAACTATATATGCAACATGCACACAACATCATATGTACACAATACTACATATTATACATCTACACAACACCAATATTGAACATCCTAAGACCACACTGTCCTTACCAAGAAACCTTACTTCTAGTGTCTTATCCATGCTTGTCCCAACATGTTGCAAATCACATTGCTTTCATTTCATTGATGTATCCCTCAGTATTACCTTCCATAGCATAACATATACATAGTATAAACACATAATATCAATTCATAACCACTTGATACTGACTCCCTATATTTTTCAGGACTACTCTTCCCAATTGATTTCTCATGAACTAGAAATCTCTTCATGCCTTTCACCTGGATAAGCAACCATTCCTTCACAAGAATCACTCCTCATGACCATATCAGACAATGACACACATACATACATATATACAAATATACATATAAAAATAAGCATAAAACAAACACAATCCATGACGGTCATGTCAGAAAATGACATACATACAGACATATATACATGTAAACATCAACATAAAACAATCACGATCCATGACAATCATGTTAGACAATGACATACATACATTCATGTATATAGATATGGACATTAGCATAATAATGATCACAAAATAATTATCCTATATCACAAGGGAAATCTTAAAATACCTCCCTTTATCTGTGCAGATCATGCACAATATTGAGAATAATAGTTCCCAGCTTAGCCAAGTCACTTGATGCCTAGAATCCATTTTCTTTACCTTTCCTGTTACCTTTCTCATGATTGTCCTACCACCATCCATTTACCCTAATGGACCCCACCAATCCAAATGGTTATCATAGTATTGAATTCAAATTCCCTTATACATGCACCGAGCTTCATTTGAGCCTTACATTACCTGTTAGGTTTCATTGAGCTCTTCCCAAGCTCCACTAATTCTCTTCTTTCCCAACCAATCCCAAGACCCTCAAAGCAAAAAGGAAATAAAAAAAATAAAATAACACAAACCCATGAAAACCAATATCAATATGACACCATAAACCAAATTTGTATGGTCATACACTAGACATAAACAAAGTTGCAATCAAGCACAGAAAATCACAAAAGAAAAAAATCACAAGACTAACAAAAAACACCACGACTCAATTCCCATGGCTTCCCAATAATTCCAATGGAAAGCTCAACATGTGCCTTCTCCAATATTTCATGGTAGTCTCTTTTCCATGCAATTCCCTGTATCATACTGCCATAAACACATAACTATCAATGTATAAATAAATATAACAATATACCAGTTATCTTACCTTGTTGTTCCAAGCACGTTGCCTTGTAACTGAACACACATGTCATCCACATGTTCCAAAGATCAAGACATCATATCTATTAATTTTAAATCAACCTTTACCAAGTCTAACAACCATGTCATAATAAAAAATCAACTCGCACTCATCATTCATAATACATAATGCTACAACTATCACCTACTTACACTCAAGTACATATAAGTTGTTCTCAACACATGAGTGTTAGTGCAACCATCTCAAAATAAGATCATTCCTTCATGCAATATTATAGATACAAACTCATATCACACAAATAGTCAAACATTCAAACAACATATGTAATAGACACCAAACACTCAAACATCAAATAGACGACATAATCAAACATTAAAGCACCAAGTAGATGACATAAGCAAACTCATACCTTAATGTGTCTAAGAGGAGGCTATCTTGTATGCACAATCAATATAGATTAGCATGATATAACTTTAAAAAATATCAAATCAAACATAAATAAAGTCATAATTTCCATAACAATAAATATTTAACACGTTCACATTGTTGGGTGTGTGTTATATTCTTTCCACGACTAGTCACATGCATCAGGGGGTGACAAGCGAGGTGATACCCCCTCTTGTGGGGGGCTTTGTAGGGGCGTGGTAGCCTCCCTGCATGAGGTACATGGAAGTGCCCCGGGAATTTTTTTTTGGACCCTATATTATGTGGGTGAACCTACCTATGGTTATGTGCATAAGTTTTTCATGTGGTTTTGGTCATGATGGTCTTCTTTCTATGGTATTTTTATATATCCGTATCAAGGGAACTATGGTTATGTTATAATCTAGGGTTAATGGATTGGGTTTTATGAATGCTTCAACATGTATATATATATATATATATATATATATATATATATATATATATATATATATATATATATATATATATATATATATATATATATATATTGAAAGGAATATAATGAAAAATCAATCTAGTAGTCCCGATTTTGGGATCCAGGGGAGAATATATGTGTATATGTGTTTTATTTTTATGTTCTCACCATTTTTTATTTTATGTTTTTAAGATATTTTTTGTAGATAATTTATGTACATTTTTAAAACCTACTTTTGGTACCAGAGCCTTTCCAGCTTCAAGGGTACGACTTTTTTGTTGAGGGGTTTTTCTCGGGCCTCTCCTAGACCCTGTTTTGTAGGATATTCACTAGATCAATTTTTGAGGTGAAAGAATATTGAGAGTAGTAGAAAGATAGATTCAAAAAATTTAATGGCCAAAATTTTGAGTTGTGGAAGCTAGAGATGGAGGATCTATTGGTGGATAAATATAAGTGGATAACAATAGATCCTGGTGTTAAACCAACGATAATGTCAAATGAAGAATAGGTGAAGTTGGATTGGAAATCAAAGAGCACAATATGGTTGTGTATATCAGTTTTAATATTTTTTAATGTATCGAGGGAAGCTACGATGAAGGATTTTTTTGTGTAAGTTAGGGACTTTATACCAATATAAGTCTCTGATGAACAAATTGTTCCTATGAAAAAAAAATTGTAACTTGAGGATGAGGGATGGATACTCATTGATAGAGCATTCAAATTACTTTAATATTGTGGTAAGCTAGGTTTTATATGTTGACATTAAAATCTCAAATGAAGATAAGTGCATCTTTTTGTTGTATTCTCTACCATATTCATGGGATAGTCTGGTTGTTGCAATAGGTAGGAATATAGCTAGCTTGAATTTTGATGAAATAGTCTCATCCTTGTTTTCGGAGGAGATGAGATGGAAAAATATGGAGGGATATAATGGAATTTCCTTTTTTGTATGAGGATGATCCCATAATAGAAACACAAATAAGTCCTTGAGTGGGAGATCTAAATCTAGAGGCAGATCTAAATCTCTAAGAAAACCTCTGAAGGCATGTTGGAAATGTGGAAAGGAAGGGAAATTCAAAAAGGATTGTAGATATAAATCTCCTGAAAAAGGAAAGGGATCTGATGATGATCCTTCTGCATAGGTGAAAACCACCTCAGATGAATTTGGCGATGTGTACCTGGCTTCTTCTTCAAGTACACATGTAGATCATGAGGCATGGTTGATTGAAGGAGGTGCATCATTGTTACATCAATTTTTGGTCATCTAACATGTTACTATTAGATGGAATAAAGTACACCATGTAAGACCAACTTTATCATAGTAAAATTTCTTTCACTATGAGAATTAATTTAATAACCCATAGTTTATTAAATTATTTCTGGTCTAAATAGGAAATCCCATAAGGAATAATTAAATAAATCCATATTTGTTTGATTTTACTCTAGGCATAATTAACTAAACCACTGTTTAATTAATATTCCAAGTCATATTTAACCCAAAACAAGCGAATTAATTAGATAAATCATTATTTATCTTATTATTCTCAAGTAATAATTATTTAAATCATTATTTAATAATAGTCCTTGTTAAATTTGACTAAATCATTTATAAATAATTGAATAAATAATTATTTATTTAATTATTCCTTAACCCCATCCTTGAAATAATAAATAAATAATTTATTTATTTATTATTTATAAATTAAGGGATTTAACCAATTCTAAATTTCTTTTCCCTCCACCAAAAATAATAAAATATTCCAAGTAAGTTGGATATAGATTTGGTCAATAATATTTTAATTATGCACCAATATCTAGAGTAACTCAATATTTTGTATAAATAAAAAGGTTTTCCATTCATTCACTACCTTTTGTCACCTTTTTATCACCTTTTGATCTATACCTTTAGTCTTACTTTGATCCTCCATCATTGTCGTATTTCTTCTACTTTTTCTTGTGAGCTCCCTTTGAGTTCTATTTTTGTCTTTGTTTTCTACACCATCAAGACAGAGAGAGATATTGGATCTGAAGCACTGAGGGCCCATCTCATTGAAGGGGACTGGTAACATATTTTTGTGTTCCCTTCCCAGGTGTCATAATACAAAAAATTATTTATAAATTCTTCTTATCTATTGGATGTATGGAGAAAATCTTGTTTATTTTTGCTGTTTAATGTATTTAACTGCACAGATCTGGATTTTTTTAGAATTTATTCTGATCACCTACTGCATATCTAATGAAATTGAGAGCCACATTTTATGTTAGGGCTATTTTCTATGCATAACTAAAGTGAGTATTTTTCGTACACTTGCAATTAGAATTCACACTAACAACTGGCGACTCCACAAGGGTTTTTAATTACGACCATTGTCTTTTTTCAGATCCCTACATGAACAGTTGCTTCAGTCACTAGGTTTTTTCTTCAGCTTCATATTTTTCATTCCTTGATGTTGTTTTTAACCTTTTTTTACCCTAAAACAGTAAAAATTATAACTTCCGTGTGTTTCTGGGCCATTCGCGCAGGTAAAGGTATTAGCGGCGACAGAGACGAATTTTTTTTTCAAACCTGCCACCGAGACAGTCAGAAGTGTAGGTCACACCTTTCAGCCCAAAACCTGCAACCTCAACTCTCAGGCAGCACATATCTACCCAAAAGCTGCAACCTCAGCAAAAAACAGGTCAATACCTGTGACCTGTAATTTTTTGCTGGATTTTTTTTTGTAATTTTAAGGGTTTACCGAGGGCACTATTCAGGGTTGTTTTACCTCCTTCTTTACCCACCTTAGACCTGCAATTTATTATTTTTACTCGTAGAAGTAGGAACTAAGTCGTTTAGGACTTCAATACGCTTCCACCTTTTTAGGAAGAGTTTAGCTGAAGCAAGTCTTCTGAGATTTCTGTGTTTTTCAATATTTTTTCTGATCTGAAACTGTATTTTCAGATCCATTTCTAATTGGCTATTTTTCCATCCAAAACATCTCTTTTTATTTTTTTTGGTCCTCCCTTTATGTTCCCCTATGTTTCCCTTTAGGTTGTATCCTTTCGCCACCTATTTTTCAGAATTTTTCCCTCTGGTTTCTTACTGTTTTTTGCACCTCTTTTCCATAAATCCGACCTTTAGATCCCTGTCCCTCTTGACCTTAGATATATTGGCCATATTGTGTGTTTTGAGCATATTTCTCCCACCCTTAGACTAGTTGTTGGGAAGCCCTCCTTTTTGGGTTTAAATTTATGCACCTTTAGCTATTTATTTTACTGTTGCTTTCAATTTCATTTACTGTCGCTTTCATTTTTATTTACAATTAGACAACATATTTTTTCTTTTTTCTATACACACGTCTGGGCTTAGTTAAAATTAACACACTTATCACACACACACACACCCCTAAAATGAGAATTTCCTGGTTTACACCACCAGGCCAAGAGTAAAACATTGTAATTAATTCATCTACACCTTCGTGCCCTTGTTTACCTCTCTTCCTTACTGGGTTATGTGTATCTTTTCCATCATTTCACCCCCAAGGAATTTATCCTAGAGTCTCCAAGGCCTTCATACTCAGTTTCCATTAGGAAGGCTCACTCCATCGCGTAGGGTCTGAGTTAGTCCTCCGTGGAGTCCCCATTCTGACTCAGATTCTGGTTCATTAGGTTCTCCTTCTATTTCCATCCCTAAATATCCTCCACCTTTCACCTTCATCATGTATGGTGCAAGACCTGCCACTAGTGGTGTCTCTCGATCTAATGTTGGAGCCACAATAGGAATGATTTCGGATACTCCCTTACTTCCTTATATGGAGGGCCTAAGCCTCCCCGAGTTAAGCCAGTTGATTAATGACCCTATTCACCATGATCCAGGTTGGATTGCTATGCCAACCAAGCATCCTTCAGACATCCCTAAGTTTGAAGGAAATGTGGAGAGGATCTTACCAACCATGGTCGTTCTTTCCACATGTGGTGTTTGTCCAACTCTATCGCGGATGACTCTATCCGTCCTCGATTATTCCAGCATACGCTTACTAGAAAAGCTTCCAAGTGGTATGTCGAATAGGTCACTGCCTCTCATGCTACTTTTATGACTCTTGCAAAGGTGTTTATGTCCTACTTCCATCTTCCCCTTATTTATGACACTGGTACTGAGCTTTTAACCACTTTCTGTTAAACTTCTACCACCGCCTATCTAAGCATGTTCAAGAATGGCACAAAAGGAAGAGCTTATGTCAAGCTCCAATTTTATAAGACCATGTCTACATGAACTGGTTTCTTAGATCCATTTTTCCCTATATTTGTAAAGATGTGGCGTCTCAGTTTCCTTGAAATAAGGAATAATCCCTCCAATTTTCATTGAAATATGACTTGATCTACATGAAATATGGTTATGTTTATATCATCTTACCTGATCTCCCTAGACCTGGTGGTGCTAACGCACCAAGGGCATCTCATGTCGCCGATGGTATCATTAGATCCCTTTCGCATCCATACGCTCATCCTCCTATGGGTTATGGTTTCCCTCAGGGAGGGGCCAGATCCTCTATCACTTTTTCCCCTCCCAAAAGCATGTATGTAGTAGACAACATGCCTTAGGCCTTTGCCCAACCACATCCTCTAATACCAAGGCCTGCTATTTCCCAACCTATTTACCCTAATATTTCTCAACCTCCTTACTATTTGTATCCATAGTTAGGTGCTCCAAATCCTCTAGCACAAGCACCTCTGCGAACCATGCCTTCTCAACCTCTTCAGTAGTAGCCACTCCCCCCTTAGGGTCAGGTGTATGTGCAACATAGTGTGAATAATCCTCCCACTTCCAAAAATAAGAGGAAAGGCAACCAGAACCAACTCGTTCTAGGTAATCAAGAAAATAATACCTAAGGGAATATATATAACACTGCAACTCAAAAACAGGGCGATCAACCCAAGTAGAACAAGCCTCTTCACATGAATAAGCCTTATTCTTGTTGTGGTGTCCATCGTCACTATACCCATGATTTTCCCCTTTTACCTTAGATGCGTCAACTGTGGGAAGCTCAAGCATAATCCCAAGGACAACAAGCCTCTACTTCGATTCCTCCTAATGCTGCACCTACTCAATCGGTTGTATTTACCAATCCTTTATTCAAGCAAGGATATGTGGCTGCCCAACCCCTTGAAGGTCGAGTGGCCGCTCAACCTCCTGTGTTTGGTACCACAGATTAGCAAATCCTCATGATGCACTTTGATGAGGCCAATATCGTCGATCTCAAACTTCAAACTCGGTTGCACGAGTACACCAAGCCTCCCGCTATGTCAGCAACCGAGCCCCAGTCTTCAGGTCCCATAGATCCAATTTCAACACGCAAAGGTCCTTTACGTATCCCTCTGCCTATGTCATAGGTACATACTAAGATTCTCAAAAGACCATTACACCGAAAGACTACTTTCGGTAAAGCCTCCCACACCTATAGTATAGTAGATGACATGGTGCAATCCCCTGCTACCATGTCAATTTTGGAAGTCCTTTAGTCATTCCCTTCACAACATAAATATATAAAACCTGCTATGAGCATTATGGACCCTTCAGATGATCATTTTATTGTCTTCTATTTCGACAAGTTATATAATCAACCACTACCTACATTTGTGCCTTCCAAATACCTATTGAGATCTGGAATGCCAACTTCTCCCGATGTATCATTGATGAGGGGGCATCCACTTGCACAGTGTACACTTTTGTTTGGAAAAATATTAGATTGCCCGATTTAGCCCCTTCCACTATCACCCTTCATGTGTGGGAAGACCACTCTACCCAACCCATTGGCATGTTCAAGAACTGTCCTATTGCCCTTGCGAGAAAAATTGTTTGTGTTGACGTTGAAGTCATTGATGCCCCTTTAGAATACAACATTCTATTGGGTTGTAGTTATACTTATGTGATGCATGTTTTCCCATCTACGGTTCACCGTCAGATGTGATTTCCTCACAACGGAAATATTGTCATTATAGATCAGTTGACATATTATGAACCAAAGTCTCAGACCTCTCTAGAGTCCATCATTTCTTCGATGGCCAATAAGCCAACAATTAAGCCTCTGACCACTATCTCACATGGTGTCTATAAATATTCCTCTTTTCTTGTTTCATTCCTTGGTCTCGCGCCTCTTATCTCTGACCCTAGCTCATTGAATGTTTGCATGATACAACACTCTCGGTCCAAACTCAAATGGTCTGGTTTGACTATTCAATAGCCTCGCCCTTTGCAACCTTCTCCTAGTACTTTGAATGAGCCTTAGGGACCTCCTCCTCAAGGCCCTTCATCTGTCGCTATTTTCCATGATCCTATTTTTCCTCACAGAATAGTTCCCCCTACCCTTAACCATCTGGGAGCTATTCTGCCTGGCCATTACCTCTCTAGTGATATACCTTTTCTTGCTCCCCATTTTGGAGTATTTTTGGTACCTATTATGGCTACCCTTCATAACATGAACCTGGGGATCCCATTCTGGTACATTGATCTCCCATCCAATACCCCACCTGGTCAGCTCAAATATTACACTTTTTTGACCCTGGTCCAACTGGTCGTTATGACCCCTCCCTTTGCTTCTCTGCATTAGCTACCTCAACAAAAATATACTCCTATTGCGAAATCCTCAGGTGAGGGGGGCAAAGGTTGCAAGAAGGCACCTAAGGACAATGTTTCCCGGACAACACCTACTCCTCCTAAGCCTCCAAGGCATACACCCTCGTTTGCTTTATGTTATGTTGTCAGTCATGCCACCAACAATTTTCCTGAATTGTCTCGTATCAAACCCATGGTCAACAAAGTGTTTCCTAAGTACGATATCGGAGAAGGCCATGTTACTTTACCAATATCATCCAATAAAGTCAAGACTTTGTACATAATAAACCTTGTGCATTGTGTGATTTCCATGGCCACTATACTCACCTCCGTCCCCACCTCGAAGATTTCAGCATCTTCCTGGAAGGAGTTCTCCAATTCGAGGCCGATCTCAACGATTCCGCCTCTCCCTTACTTGTGAGTTTTTCTTCAGTAGAACTAGAGGACACATCTACCCCCATTGGCATACCCACTCCCGATGTCAAGATGAAGGAGTTTTTGGACACTATCCTCTACCTGTCATCATCTATGAGATCCATGATGGAAGACCCCTCTGGGGAATCCCCTTCTGATTCACCTAACCTCCCTTCATCGATCACCTTGGGCTCAACATAGATATATTCTTCATATAATTGTTCTTTTGTAACCCTCTGTGATTATGGGAATGTGAACCTCATTTCTCATGATGATGAGTCAGGCAGATTCCCTACATCACATGGTATTTCTTCCACCAGTCACCCATATTCTATTTCGATGATGACATTATGGAAAATTTTACCACCCCTAACTTTATCTATCCCCCATTACATCGAAACCATGCATTCGAACCACATACACCTTGTGGTCATTACATTGACACCCAATGTTTTGGTAAGGGGGCCCCCATATTTGAGGGTCCTGGAGAAGAAACTATCCACAACACTTCTAGTGCATCTGGTAGTGTCGAATCTAGTAACCATTAGGGGAATTTTTAGGTCTCAAATGGACTCCTAAGGAAATTATAAATAATAGTGGAAATAAACAAATACAATTTGATCACATCATCAAATTTTATAGGGAAAAATAAAAAACTACTTTTTCAACTCGTATTTTGAGCTTATCTCCCTAATTTTTTACTCAAATTTCGAGTGGAAATACTCGTTAGATGAAAATTTTAAATCCTCATCCAAGGAGTACCCATGTTGCATACTTTTGTTGAAATTTTCTACACAAAAATGAGAAATACATGAAAAATGTGATTGTAATCACATTTTTTCATGTATTTCTTCTTTTTCATGTAGAAAGGTCCATCAAAAGTATGTAGCATGGGTACTGCTTAGATGAGGAATTAAATTTTGCATCCAATGAGTACTCCCGCTTGAAATTTTAGCAAACCCTTGAAGAGGTAAGTTGAAAAATACAAGTTGAAAAAATAGTTTTATTATTTTATTATTTCTTAATATTTTTACTTTTTTACTCCAAAAATCGTGAATTATCCCCCATGGTTGACATCATAATCTTGAATCATATTGGTTCTTATAAAGTTTATTTTGGTTGTACAATTTTCTTTGGTGGCCCATTTTAGACTTCAAAATTCCCCTAATGAATTATTCTTACCCATCTAAAAGAACCTCTAGAGTTCCATATCACTTCAGATCACTCTAGGGGTGATCCAATCCATCATTCCTTCATCTTACATCAATAACTAAATCCCTTAGACATTATTGTTGACCAACCTCTATATTTTCTGAGTGAGCACTAGTTCATTATCTTTGAAGGCACTCTTTGGTATAATGACACCATGTATGGCGCTCCATAAAATCCTCTTGCTAGGGGCATCATTCCCACCTTTGCATACTGGAAGTAGTATACCATGCTTGGGGGAATTATGGCACCCTTGGCCACTTTCTCACTTGATTAACAAAAGTCTTGGCCTAGGCACATTTGACCTATGTATGGTCGATTATCCTGCCATTCCTTGGATAGTTGGACCTACCGACCTCTTCGGCAAGCCATATACCGTAGATGCTTGATACCCTATCTTCAAATATTCTACTTTGTGTGATACCATACTTACCACTTGGTCCCTTTGTTTTACTTAGTGGGCAAGGATGATTTTAGACCTTCTCTAGTAGTTTGTTCTCGTATTCTTTACTTACCTTGATTCTTCACTAAGACCATTCTTCCAAGAAACATTAAGGCCACTTTTAGGAAAGTAAGGTCACCTAACTGAAAGTCATGCATCTCGATTGCAACTTTAGGTTTGTCTACTATGATCTTTGCAAGATTTATGGCCTTTTTCTCCTCTCCACATTTACCAATAAAACACTTGCAAATGAATCAAATTGGAGAGAAATTGCCTTATTAAAAGAAAAACAAAAAGTTTTCTTTTGCAAATTGCAACCAAACCGTAGCTCGGTTTGATGAACCTTTAGAACCATTGGAAAACTCTCACTAAGCATGAAAATGAATATCCTTTCATTTTTGGTTATTTGATACTTCACCCAGAAGCCATTTTTCTAAGAAGGGTCACTTCGTCGCTTCTCAAAATCAAATTTCTTCACTTGCGACACTTGTACTTGGGGCACCACCTTGCCTTCATATTTGTTGATGCTCATGTCGATTTTTTTCATGAGTAACCATGTTTTACTCATGTTTTCATGGTCCCCACCAGGCCTATTTTGTGTGGAAGCATCATCGAATCGCCCTTGTTTAGAGAATCCAAGTTGAGTCATCATCGCATCCATGGAGTCTGTCCCGAATCCCTTTTCTCTCCTGCCATAGTCTTCCATATTACATCACTTTGTACCTCTCTCATGTCGCACATTTTGGCCTCTAGTCATACTGTCCCCTATCCCCTCCAGAGTCAAGTTAGTAGCTACTAGGTTATCCATACCCTTTATGATGTAACAATAGAAGTCATTAGCCTGCTACTCAGTATCCCCCATTCCACCATAACCCCTAGTGTTATTCTATCAGTCACTCTACTATTATCGCTCATGCCTTAGTTGTTTTCCCTATTGCCTCACCTATGGCAGACCTCATTTTGTTGACATGAACTTATTCATTCCAGAAGATAGGTCTAGAGGGTGGTGTAGCTTGGTTCCAGCTTCCACTCTTGTTCAGTGCCTCGTATCAGGCAAAGGGACCCTTTATTCCCCTTTGACTTGAATGTTTCTCAATTCCAGCTCCTTATGGCATGATCAATATTTGTATAGTTGATGGTTTAGTGATGCAACAGATTATACTAGTGATTCGAGGGTGTGTGTGAGATGTTTCAGGCCTCATGAGTTGGTGGCCTTTCAGGTAGCCCCCCACATACCTAGATGACCTCTTTACTACAGCCTTGGATGCAAATCTATAGATTTGATGGTTCTATCCCCATCCGCTTGCAACACCTTTTTTAGTTTTCATCTATCATTTAGATTTCAAATCCCTTTCCCATTTTGCAGGGCCTTTCTCGTTGTTATTATATCTCATGTACTTAGATATTATTTTATAAGTCCTTATTGTTTCCCCAAGCACAATATGTATGTGGGATCCATTATGTTGTTTATCTGGCCCATGTTTATGCCATCATGTACTACATAGCTTAGTAGATTTTTTTTTGGGTGCACCATTATTCTTTTTACTTTGTCAGCTCATCGGGCAAAGGTATGCATCCCACGCCTCATTCAGAATAGGTACTCACTCATAAAATAGACTTGTCACACCTATAAGTCTCACCTCCTCAGGTATTTTCCTCTCTCGCTTCAGTCCATCTAATTTTTCTCTATTTTTGACACCCCTTCGATGTCTAGTGATTGTGTTCTTACAACGTACTTCGATCATATGATTAGTTCCTAACGATCACACATTGGGGGAAAATATTTTCGACCAATTTTTGTTCATATAACCTGTTACTATTATCTGGACTAAATTAAACCATGTAATTCCAACTTTACCGTAGTAAAATTTCTTTCACTATGAGAAATAATTGAATAACCCATAGTTTATTAAATTATTTCTGGTCTAAACAGGAAATCCCATGAGGAATAATTAAATAAATCACTATTTTTTTATTTTCCTCTAGGGATAATTAAGTAAACCATTGTTTAATTAATATTCCTGGTCATATTTAACTGAAAACATGAGAATTAATTATATAAATCATTATTTATCTTATTATTCTCTAGGAATAATTATTTAAATCATTATTTAATAATATTCCTTCTTAAATTTTACTAAATCATTTATAAATAATTGAATAAATCATTATTTATGTAATTATTACTTAACCTCGTCTTTGAAACAATAAATAAATAATATTTATTTATTATTTCTAAATAAATGGATTTAACGAATTCTACATTCCTTTTCCCTCCACCAAAAATAATAAAATATTCCAAGTTGGATCTAGATTTGGTCAATAATATTTTAATTATGCACCAATATCTAGACTAACTAAATATTTTGTTATAAATAGAATGGTTTTCCATTCATTCACAACCTTTTGTCACCTTTTGATCTATGAAGTTGGTTTTCAGGTATTTGCATGGCACTAGTGATTATGTTTTGTGCTGCCAAGGAAAACTAAGATTGGACAAAGTTTTGGAAATTCATGTCTTTGTTGAAGCATAAGGGGTTGGAGATATATATCAGACAAGATCTACATGTGGGTATGTATTTAACCAATTTGGAGGAGCAGTCATTTGGATGATTAGAAGAAAGTCTGTAGTGGATCTTCCAACTACATATGATGAATGTATGGTAGCCACTCATGCAAGCAAGGAAGCAATATGGTTGTATAGATTGTATTCAAGTATGGGGTTGGTGCAACGATCTATAAGGATAGAATATGATAGAAAAAGTGCAATTTTCTTGGAAAATAACCCTTCATATCATTCAAATACAGAGCACATTGATGTTCAATGTCACTTTGTGAGGGATATGGTTGAGGACAAAAAGGTGTTTTGAGTAAAGGTGGAAACTTTAAAGAATGTTGTAGATGGATTGATGATGTCTGTGAACACTAAGAAGTTTTCTTGGTGTAGAGAAATAATGGGCGTTGCAGGGATGGACCAATCACTAAGTTCTTCTATGACTCTTTGTGTGGAAAACAAAACAACAAGTGGGATAATGTAGGGTTTGTGTTATATTATTTCCATGACTAGTCGCACACATTGAGGGGTTATAGCCTCCCCTGTCGAGGGTTTTACAGTGGGCGGTAGCCCCCATAAATGGGGTTCGAGGTAGCTACATGAGAAAAAAAATGGACTCTATATTAGGTGGGAAGACCTACTTATGGCTTTATGCATGGGTTTTTCACATTTTTTTGGGCATGATAGTTTTATGCCCATGGTATTTTTGTAGATCCAGTCAAGGGAACTATGGTTATGTTATAATATAGGGTTAATGGATTGGGGTTTATGATTTCTTTAGCATGTGTAGATATGTATTGTAACATAGAAAGGAATATAATGAACAATCAATTTGGCATTCCCAATTTTTGGATCCATAGAAAAATATTTGTGTATATTTTTATGTTCTCACCATTTTTTATTTTATGTTTCTAAGAATTTGTTTGCTGATAATTTATGTAAAAGTTTAAAACCTACACACATAATAAACTCATAAACAATTGTCATTCATGCATAACAATCACATATGCACAGTCCATCTCGATTAGTATGACACAACATCACAAGTATATCGACTCATACTTGAATACCATAACCATAACCATCTGCATAGGTCAATCGAGATGAGAACGATACACATAACATTAATATCTTAAATGCAATGACTGTAATAATTAGGCATGTGACCGCAACACATATAACAACACATTACTACCATTTATGACTATATGATGCATGTGCACATGATCAAAATGATTAACTAAAATCTATAATGTATGTAACCCTAACAACAATATAATGATAGGCATGTACATAATCCTATTACTCATAACAATAATTAACCAACATACCCACATGCCAAACATACAATACATGTATGATGATATACTCTTACCCAAAATTCTAGCATTGCAACCTCGCTTTGATGATATGTATCTCTTGCTCTATCTCAACCAAAAAATTAGCATTATAACATACCAATAACATCATAATGATATAAATTCCATGCAATGATCTCATGCATGATAACCTTAAGCATGACAATGCATGCATAACAACATGCATTCAACCCATCTAGTCTAACTGTTTGAACCATTCTCTGATACCACTTATAACGAAACATCCCTTCATATCTACCCACTTTCATCAGTTGGGCCTGGGGTCAACATAAGATGATGGGCTACTATGATAAGAATCAACCTCATAGATGACCTTAAGCAAATGGATTCAACAAAAAAAATACTTGACAGACATCCCTCAGGTGCTACAAGACCCCCGGAAGCTAATCCACCACTCCAATTACCCAACCCTTGAGTTAACCTAGTCATTCAATGCATTAAACCTTTAGTTTCTCGCACGACATGTGCATGCATGCGACTAGGACCCTCTAGTTTCTCCCACAATGCTTGCAAGGGAGAGACTGCAATCTTTTTCAACTATTGTTGTGTCAAAGACTCTGAGATTTAGGCCACTTTTTCAGGGCTGGTGTCCATACCACTTCCCGAAACTTGAAGATACTTTCCAAGACAATAATTCACTAAGAAAAAGCCTCCAACACAAGGCTTGATCAAGGAATTGACCTAACCATGATTGAAGTTTTGTCAAACACTTGGTAGATATGCAACCTACAAGTCATGAATGCAAGTCTAAACATAAGGGACTGAAAACTCATATGAGACTTAATAAGAAGGATCACCACCCTCTCTTATTATTTGTCTTCACATCAATTAGGTCTTGCATCCATTATTCTTTCAATTATAAGTAAAAAAATGAAATAGCCATGAATAAAACCAGTCATATACCTATGCTTATAACCAACATATAACCATATAAATAACCATAAGATAACAACCATTAAATACACATAATAATACATAAATTTACCGGTCAAATAAAGAGGACATAGCTTTCATTAAACATAGGTAAGAGCCAACCAAGTTTGGGATGTCCATGTACCACCTGAACATAGAAATGGATGAACCAAATCTTTCTTTGAGACAATCACCCTCGTGCCATATTCCAAGCATGAATGTTAGATCTCATGGACAAACCAATCCAAAAATAACGAAGGGAATCCATAGGTTAAACCACGTCCACCATCACCATACCATGATCTCACCTAAACTAGGCCTAATATCACAAAACCAAACCGACATTCCAATGCCTTTATATTCCTTCACTATCCTTGAGGATTTTTCTTGTCTCCTTATGTTTACGCTTTACTATAAACTGTACCAGATCACTAGGCCCGTACTGATACTCCACCCTCAGGCTTTACCATGTATCCCTCCATTAGTGGTTAAGGGATTCCTAGGCCTTTGGGAATTTTCCTGAGACCACCTCTACCCTAGATTTCAAAAATATCTGACAATTCCAAAGCTCAAAACTAAGAATAATCCCATCACACCATGACTATCCATAAATGGAAAGGTAAGGCTGAAAAAAAATGTCCAAACCTGACAAAGCCATGCCACTGACAACAAAAGAACCAAATTCTAATGTGCACATACCATGCCTTTTGAAACCAGCAACATTATATTACATGTAATATGTTACTTGCAAGTATTCCCGTTGAATCTACTTGATCTTTCCTTTCCTTAACATTTTCTTTCCTTTCCTTTCCTTTCCTTATCCTTTCCTTGCTTGATTTTGCTTCTTTTTCTTGATTGATCTACTTCTCCTCTTGATGCTCTTCTCCTCTCTGAGACTAATTTTGAAAAATTAACTGAAAAAATAGAAATCAACTTATTCTCTAAGGTATTTTTATCATTCATACCTCTAATTTCTTTTTTTTCATTATTTTACTTCAATTTCCTCACATGGAACCTGTGACCTTTCACCTTCCTTTTCTCCTAATTTCCTTGATTTTCATAAATAAATGTGCCAAAATACCTTTTTCCCTTTTTAATTCCTTAGCCATTCCTGTTTCCAATTTCCACTTAGGAATAAACACATCCATTGATGCTCATTAGGATATCTTTACCCAAAATTCAACTTGGAATAAGTGTCCCTTATTTGTGGTATTATTTTTTCCTTTATTAAATTTTATTACATGAAATTTTAACCTACATCTATTACAAATATTCACCATCTCCACCCTCAAGAGTAATGGCAGGGATTTAACTCCTCCTCAAAAAGTCCAAAATCCAATACAACTCTAAAGCATAAATGTAAAGGTATTGAGTAATGATCTATACAGGTATTATCTGAAGGACTGATTTCTTCCCAAGAGGTCCAAGGCTCCAATGATTACTATCTTAACCCATATCCTTCAAGTGACCAAAGTTTTTACAAGGCTCCAGATATTTGTATCTCAACCCAAATCCTCTAGGCAACCCAAGATGTTATAGGGCTCGAGAGACTAGTATTCCAACCCACAACCTCCAGGGAACTAGAAGACCAATCCACTTCATTTCTCTTCACTTCTCCTTGTGAGTTACTGCTATGTTGCTTGTTGAATGTTGAATTTTTCTCAAATCATTGCTCTTCCTCCATGAATGAATGAAAGAATCCTCCCAAAAAATAAAATCCCTTCTACAATTTATTTTCCCTTTTATGCAGGGGTTCCCATCGTCATCCTTATTTACTTTCCCAATCTAGTCCTTTATAATTTTTCCTATCCTCTTTCATTCTTAAGGTTCTCAAGCACATGGGATTGTGTACCTTCATTTCAACCCATTTTAATTTAGGAGCCAATCCATTAAAATCATGCACCAACCAACCTTTAATGGTTGTCTAAATAATTCATATTTTTCCACATGCGAAAACCTCAACATCCCAAGAAAGAGACCCTCTTCCTTAACTATTGAATCTATGTCCCTGTGACTCATTCACCCTTTTAAATTTTGTATTTGTAAAAATATTTACAATGCCTTTTTATGAGAGAACCATTAGTGGACTATCACATAATTTCCCACGATGAGCCTGATGGTCCAATGGGTAGAGGGACCTCTTCCTCCCCTTGTTGACATCACAAGGGGGAAGCCCCACACTAATCTCGACCATTAATCTATTGCAATACATATAATGGCTAGGATTAAAGTGGGGGTACCCCATCCCTTTTGTTGATTTTATCGGGGAGAGGCTCTGTGTTGTGGCCACAGCCCCCATAATATACGACTTTTAAAAAATATACGAGGACCCTCCATCTTAGTTGGTTAATACCATTTTTCTTTCTTTCTTTAGATTTTTCTTTTCATGTTATTCTTTTACCCTCTCTTCCCTCCCTTTCAAGGCATTTAATGGTCACTAGAAGTTGATATGGAACCTTCTCTTTCCATATCGCCTCACGTTACACATGTGGCTCTAGTTTTCATTTATCTTCAATTGTTGCATACCTACATTAAAGAAACTGATTATTAGTAATAATTGTATACTATTACATTAATACACACTTTAATATAAATTGTAAATATATATTTAACATACATTGTAAATGTATATGGTAATAATTTATGAATATAAGTAATAACAAAATAGAGTGACCCATGGCATCTTTTATAAACACAATCCCTATTAATACACATTGCGAAATCTTATGAATAGGATAGGGACTAACTTTTAATAAAACCATGATAATATAATTATTGTAAATAAGATATTTTATGTAATTTTAGTTTACGTATGTATAACATATCAAAAATACACAAATAATAAAATCTTTAAATGAATGTATGTATCTTGAAATAAAACCAACGGATAAATGGAATATAAAATCCATCGTTGCGAGAATATAAATAACGCACATGAAAGTTTGAATCACATAATAATAACCCACCATGGAAATTGTGTTACGAAATTTGATACATAAAAAGATATGCTTACACCAGATATGAAAACCTACTACCAACGTATGTAGCCAATGTGGGATAAATGGTCAAACCCGTAAACTGAACCCTTGGAGATGGAATGGAGCTGGCATATGATTGAAGTAAGTTTAATAATTATTTATTAAATTCATTTGATTTTTTGAATTATTAAATCATTTCTGATTTTTCAAATTTTTTTGGAGATTTACAAGTAAATATCAATCCTGGATTCAATCACAGTCTCTTCCCCTTTGCATTTGATACTTTTCTCTTGCTTATGGATAAGGCTATTCTTCTCCTAGTCAAGATAGATTTTAATTTTTTTCATTGGCATCATAGTATAGGTCTGTATTTTCATTTTCTTTTGCTTTGCATAAGGTCCTCTTTCGTAGATGCAAAACACCTTAGTGGCTTGGTCGAGTTTGCATATCCTTTAGTCTCCCTTATTAAGCATAAATTTTATTCAAACAAATAAAGATTAAGCATAAGGTTTTATATATCTTGTATATATTAATTTTTCAATATGATGGATTTGTAACATTTAATTACATAATTATTTTCAAGTAATCATTTTAAATTTTCATTATACATATTTGGTTTTAATATTATAGCATAACTACATATAGAAAAATGAATAATATCCATTTGTGAGATTATATTTCATAGTATATAATAATAAGGCAGTGTATATAGTAGTATAATTGTATTATATTAATATAAGTAAAACTAGTATAGTAATATATTAGTACTATAAATTTTCATAGTATTACTCTATTAGAGATACATATAAGTAGTATAGTATTTTGAATTATAATAATATTATATGTATTGATACATAATTATATATAGTATAGTTAGTATTATTGTAAAAATACATTAGTATTAGTATTATATATATATCTATATATATATATATATATATATATATATATATATATATATTGTAGTACAAATATTTAATATTTAACATAGTATCATATAGGATTAAGAATTACTATTACTTTGACGTAGCATAGTAGGATTAGGTTAGATTAATATTCAATTTCGGCTAGGTTAACATTAGGCTAATATTATGTGAGTAGGTAACTAGATCCAATAGAACCAGTCATAATCGTCGTTTCAAAGAAAATGGGTCTGATTTTGGGCCTCGATTACGTGGTCTCTTTCTTGTTGATGGAGGTCATTTTTGCCCATAAACAACGCGCTAACGTAATAGATGTTTATCTCACAAATAGCTCTCAATTTTATGCTCCAACCTACACATGATCTATTGTGTAAATTAGTGTTGACCCCTTGAAGGCCACATCTCTAACTGTAATAAATAATATGCATTCCAAACCAACATTCTTGAGCATAAATTTACCAAGGTTAACATAACCCATATTTTACCATCCCCAAAATACCTACAACATGTAAAGTGTATTTCTTATCACTGGGAAATAAATCTCATCTATTATATGGCCAATATCATGTCCAGTTCAGGAATCACATTATTAAGTTAAAAAGGCTTGTGAGACAATATCATCAACAACGTGGAGATGCAATGTTTATTTATATATGCAGATGAAGAGCTTAGGCATGATTCACTAGAGTATCATGGAAGGAAACTACATAAGGTAAAAAATCTTATATGGCCATAGAGTGAGGAATCTCCATTATTCCCACTCATAAATGTGGTTAAGATATAAAAAGATATTGGAGTAAAATCAAGGCTATGTCACTGTGAGTGTGATAGGACTTTCATGCTCGTCTTATTGAAAGATAATAAATGCACACACACATTATTTAACTGTGATTTAAGTTGTGCTCCATAACTATAACTAGCTTCGCAACATGAGTTCATCACTTCATTCCAAAGGTATCAAAACATACTAGTAAATTATGGGAGAATAAAATGATATTTCATGCCTCGTACATAAATAAAATCGATTTAGTTTGGTAAATAAAAACATATATTAATTGTGACTAAAGGACACAATAAATACTTAAATTAAAAGCTAATGGGAAACAAGGTCTAGGACAAAAACTCATATGCAAACATCCCTTACTTGCAGTTGTCACCTACGAGCTAGATTCCAAAGAATGGGGGGTCTTTTTATTACGGATTAAACTATACTTCTAGTTGAAATAAGTACTCTAGAGTTTCTCCTGCCTCCACCAACCATCTCATTCTAATTTAAAAAAATGTATGAGTTGAGAGACCTTCTATCTCCACCCTTTCAATTACAGCATTGCGATTGCACCCATCTTGGGGACTCCATAACCACCGTAAAGAAAACTAAAACAAGGAAGCTTCTATAAATCCTCTAGGAATTTTCCATGAACAATTCCTCCACTCTAGCCCATATGGAACTAAAATAAAACCCGTCTCCTCTCTCTAGACAATTCGGAATAGATATGCAATTAATTCCTCACCTACAATTTATTCCCTCCTGCTTACTTACCAAATGAAACATCATTCTGTTACTCTACATTCTCCTTGTGTTTCAATTTCTCTCGTCTCTTGCTCTACATTCACCCTTTCTTCCATATCTCCTTCCTCTTTTCTTTTGTGATTCCTTTTCGTTCTTCTTTCCAACTATTTGAATGGTGTTTTCCTTCAGATAGTGACCTTCATACACCAAATTATTTCCAGCCTTTCCAATGGTGCCACTTGCCCAAAAATCCACCATATTTGTATATATCAGCTAGCTTATTGTAGTGGGTGTGCCACACACCTATGAGCTTGTAGAATGTTGTTATCACAAAAAAATGAACACTTATACCAATTTATAACTAAGTGTATCAAAATACACCATGTAAGACCAATTTTACAATAGTAAAATTGCTTTCACTAGAGGAAATAATATGATAAACCATATTTTATTAAATTATTCGTAATTAAAAAAAGAAACCCCATGAGGAATAATTAATGATCAGGAGATCATGTCCAAGTTAAGAAAATGCTCAAAAATTTAAGTTCTTATAAATGGTTTCAATCTGAACGAATGGAAAGGTCTCGTTGCTGCAATTCTGGCACCACAAATGGTTCTCAAAACCGAGGTCATATGTGAAAGTTATTGAGGTTTGAAATCTCGAGTAAACTATAAAAAAAATGATAGTTTGACCCATTTTAAACTTTGTCTAAAATTTTTCAAAAAAGAATATATTTGGAAAATTTTATTTTTATTAAATTTTTCGGGGCCTATCAGCGGGCGCCACATGGCCCGCCCGAATGCTGCCACATGGCATTAGGTCGGAGTCTAAATGCATTGGAAAAATGTTTGTTAGAGGTCCGTCAGGTCGAAACCGTGACCTTCGGGACAGTGCACGCATGCCCTACCAACCGTACTACGAGTAGTTCTTATTAAACATAGGTTATCACATGTATTTGAACCCTAGCATTGTAAACGACAAAAAAAATTTAAGGGCTAGCCCCGATAGCATATGACACGTCGACGACGACCAGGTGCGAAACTTAACTGTGGGTGAAAACGGTTACACAAACCATCATATGTGGCCACATAAACATTATTACAAGCCTCTCTGCCCATAGACCATGGTTTAACATTATTTTCCCATTAGACAGTTAGCGCTAAATGCGCATGTGAACACTTCCTCAAACATTTATTGCCAGCGCACTGACTGTCAACAACTTTGGGCGCGCTCACCAAATTCGGCCTTTGTGCCATTTTTGTTGACCCTAACTGGAGTTCCTCCAGTTTTGGAGGAGGTTTTATAGTGACACTGGGAAAAAATTAGTTTTGGTCATAAATTTCTCAATTTTGGACCAAACAAGATGAAGGTTTAGTCAATTTTGGGTTTCTTCAACATTTTGAAGAGTTTGAAACATTTTCAGAGAGAACAAAGGTTATCTACAATAGATTTTTCTTTACGTAAGATGAAGGAGCCATTAGGGAGAAGGCACTGTATTGGGTTGTACTTCACTGTTTAAGGTGAAACAAAATCCATTTTTAGCTATTTTCTATCTTCTAAAGCTAAATTTACAACTAGTTTTTCCTATTTAGGCATATTTTTCACTATGTAACCATTTTTAGAAAATTAATAGAGCAATGACATGCCATTGGGGAGCCTTGGACTGGCATATGTAGCCCAGGAGGGGTGAAATTCCTCAAAAAAAATTTCTGTTATGTTATGGTGAATTTCACTTGCTGTGTATTTCTGTTGTGATATGTTAAACAATAAATTTAAATAACAAATCCTCACACATAAAACTCATAAACAAACCAAAACTACTTTGTTTAACCTGCAATTCATGGAGAACACTTTGCACACTAAATTATTTGAGAATGGATACTTTTCATAGCATTACAAATAGTTCCATTTTCAGATCAGTTGGTATCAGAGTTAGAGTTTTACTCTGCATTCTTTCTTGTGCAAAGATATAGTTGACTATTTGCAAGTTTTGATGCTTACTAGGCTTATGCTCAAGAGAGGGGAAGAACAATTGGTTAGAGCTGAAAGTAATCCTCAATCAAGGAGGGCCAGAGTGCCATTAACTTAACCTTATAATTTACCTCCAAGAGCCACAGAAGAAGTCTTAAGCATCTCTTCAAGAGAAGGAGAAGCTCCTAAAGACATTGATCCCAAAGAAGAAGAACAGGTGTTTAGAAAGACATTCCTAGACATTGATCCTCTTCCTCTACATCATCATCCTCTACATCAGTGAATCAATATCACAAGTCCAAAAACACTGGTAAAAGTTCATTTTTAAAGCTTCATGTTAAGTTTGAGTTGCTTATGTTTAATGGTGAGGTCAATGCAGAGAGACTTGATAATTGGATAAGGTAGTTGGAAGTTTATTTGAGGATACAAAACCTTCATGAAGACGACATCAAGATTTATTTGGCCTCTTTGAGAATTTAAGGAGCAACATTGGTATGGTGGGAAGCCAAGACCAAGGATGAGATTAAAAAACATGGTAATATCACTTTATCATGGGCTGAATTTATTTCTGTAATTAAGCAACAATTTTATCCATTACCTCATTTACAAAAGGCTATCATGAATTGGCAAAGTTTTATACAACTCAAGGGTCAAAATGTACAAGATTACACCCAAGATTTTAGACGAAGGGATTTTTTGTTAGGAATTGATTTGCATAGCCAAGAGACTTTTCTAAAATATATAGGTGGTTTACACAGCTATATTATATATACTATTCTTATGTTCAATCCTACTAGTCTAGATGAGGTTTATTTCCAAGCTACACATTTGGAGGTTAGAGGTAAACAATATTTTGATGGGAATGATGATAGTGAATTTAAAGGAAAAGTGAGAAAGAGAAATGAAAACTCTAGGAAAGAGAAGGGAAAATTATTTTGGAAAAATTGTTCCAAAACAAGCCATGATGAAGACCATTGCTGGAAACTTCATCTGGAGTTGAAACCAGAAAAATTCAAAACCAAAGATAAGGCCAAAGAAAAAGGCAATATGGTTGCAATAGCTGAACAAGAATTAGGGTCTGAATTAGGATATTAAACTAAAAGCATATCTATGGCACTAAAGAGCATAAAGGGGAAAGAGATTGTAAATGAAACAAATCCCAGTTCTATCATTTCAAAATATAACATAGAACCTCGAAATGAGGAGAGGAGGATTGGGTTGTTTCATGTGAGGATCATTTCAAAACACACAAAGATAGACACACTATTTGATAGTGGGTCAGAAGTGAACCTCATATCAAAAGACTTAGTCAAGAATCTGAATCTTGAAACCATTCCACATCCTAAACCTTATCCTCTTGGTTGGATTTCCAAGGATGAAAATTTACAAGTTTCAAGGAAGTGCATGATGCGCTTCGCCATAACAGCTCATTATATTGACATGGTTGAATTAGATGTGGTACCGCTTGACATTACAGGTTTGGTGTTGGGTAGTCCTTACTTATATGATAGGAAAATTATCTTCCATCACCATGAGAACAGGTACCATTTATTCAAGGATGGCAAGGAGTTTATTGTGAGAGCACATTGAAAAAAGCTAGAATCTTCTTTAGTGAATGCAGGGCAGTTGAAAAGGCTTGTAAATGCAAGTCAAAATTTGACTTTGTTGATGATTAAGAAAAAATATTTTTTACATAATCCTTTTCATGTTGTTTCTTATGTAAATGATGAGATGTTTCAGTCTAAAAGCAAGTCATCTTTGGTAGAAGATGGAAAGAAGTTGCAACAAATGTCTTTGGTGTCGATCGATGTAGAAAACAAAGTGTCGGTGAAAAGTGGTGCAAAAATCCAAGAGAGGGAAAAGCATGCAAGAAAGAGGGAAAAAATTTAAGTAGTGATCATTTATGGTTTCAGAATGGCAGAGTACTATGGCGAGGAAACTCGGTCAGGAATCGACACAAGTACATGGCTCATTTGGAAAAAATTCACCATAAGGATAGTTGGCAAGGTGAATCTTGTTTTTAGCTTCCTTTGAAGATAGACCATTGTAGGAACAATATCTTTTCTACAAATTTCAATTGTTGTTCTACAAGTTTCAAAAATTTTCATCATGACACAGACAAGGTTAGAAATATTCAGTTGACAGATTCAAGGAAGAATTTATCTTTTTATGAGAAGCTCAATTTGATGAAATTAGGGAGATTTCAATGGTTGAAGGTTGGAAGAGTGGAGAATCAGTCTCCTCATCTTCAGTTTCTATATTTCAGAGTGTTTTTGGGGTCCAAAAGCTTCCCATTGGGGAGTTGTGATCAGCAGATCATGTCCAAGTTAAGAAAATGCTCAAAATTGGAAGTGGTCAGAAATGGTTGCAATCTGAGCAACCGAAAATATGTCGTCGTTGTGATTCTTGAGCTACAAACGGTTATCAAAACCAAGGACATATGTGAAAGTTATTGAGGTTTGTAATCTCTAGTAAACTAAAAAAAAATGAGAGTTTGACACATTTTTGATGTTGTCTAAATTTTTTCATAAAAAAAATATTTTGGAAAAATTTATTTTTATTAAGGTTTTGAGGGCCTATTAGTGGGTGCCACATGGCCTACCCAAAGGCTACAATGTGGCCCCAGGCTGGAGTCCAAATGCATTAGAATTTTTTTTTCTAGAAGCCGGGGGGTGTCAAACTCGTGACCTATAGGATAGCGCGCACACGCCCTACTAACCATGCTATGAGTAGTTCTTATTAAACATAGGCTACCACATGTATTTGAACCGTAGCATTGTAAATGACAGAAAAAGGTCAACGACTAGCCCGATAGCATATTACTCGTCGACGATGACCAGGTGTGAAACTTAACCGCGGGTGAAAATGGTTACACAAACTGTCATATGTGATCACATAAACATTATTACAAGCCTATCCACCTGCAGACCACGGTTAAACATTATCCTCCCATCAAACAGTTAGCGCTAAATGCGCATGTGAAAACTTCCTCAAAACTTTATTTCTAGCACACTGAACGCCGTCAACTTTGGGTGCACATCACCAAATTTGGCCTTTGTGCCATTTTTGTCAACCCTAATGGAGTTTCTCTAGATTTGGAGGAGGTTTTCTAGTGACACTGGGAAAAAATTTGTTTTGGTCATAACTTTCTCAATTTTCGACCAAACAAGATGAAATTTTAGTCAATTTTCGGTTTCTTCAGCATTCTGAAGAGTTTGGAATAGGTTTTAGAGCAAAAAAGGTGATATATAGTATATTTTTCTTCAGGGAAGATGAAGGAGCCATCAGGGACATCAGGGATAAGGCACTGTATTGGGTTGTACTTCACTGTTTAAGGTGAAAAAAAAGCCATTTTTAACTATTTTATATATTTTGAAGCTAAATTTACAGCTTTCTTTTCCTGTTGAAGCATATTTTTCACTGTGTAACCATTTTGAGAAAATTAGTAAAGCAAGGACATGCCATTGGGGAGCCTTAGAATGACAGATGTAGCCCAGGAGGGGTGAACTGCCTCAACAATTTTCTATGTTATGTTATGGTGAATTTTACTTGGTGTGTGTTTCTATTGTGATATGTTAAATAGTAAATATAATTAACAAATCCTCACACATAAAACTTAGAAACAAATAAAAACTACTTTGTTTAACCTGCAAGTCATGGAGAACACTTTGCACACTAAATTCTTTGAGAATGGATAGTTTGCATATCATTAAAAATAGTTCCATTTTCAAGTTAGTTGGTATCAGAGTTATACTTTTACTCTGCATTTGCTCTTGTGCAAAGATATAGTTGATTGTTTGAAATTTTTGATGCTTACTAGGCTTAAGCTCAAGACAGGGGAAGGACAATTGGTTAGAGCTCAAAGTAATATTCAACCAAGCAGGGCCATAGTGCCATTAAGTTAACCTTATAATTTACCTCCAAGAGCCATAGAAGAAGTCTTAAGCATGTCTTCAAGAGAAGGAGAAGTTCCTAAAGACATTGATCCCAAAGAAGAAGAACCGGTGTTTAGAAAGGAATTCCTGGACATGATTGAGATGGTGAGGATAATCTACCAAGAAATGAATGAAAGGCTTGAAGGAAGAAATAAAAGTGATGACAAGTCAAATAAAGGACAGAGGAAATGGTGATCGACCATCCCCATCTTCACCCTCTTCCTCTACATCGTCATACTCTACTTTGGTGAATCAATCTCACAAGTCCAAAACCACCTGTAAAAGTTCATTTTTAGAGCTTGATGTTAAGTTTGAGTTGCCTATGTTTAATGGTGAGGTCAATGTAGAGAAACTTGACAATTGGATAAGGTAGTTGGAAGTTTATTTGAGGATACAAAATCTTCATGGAGATGACACCAAGATTCAGTTAGCCTCCTTGAGAATGGAAGGAGAAACATTGGTATGGTGGGAAGCCAAGACCAAGGATGAGATTAAAAAACATGGTAAGATCACTTTATCATGGGCTGAATTTATTTCTGCAATTAAGCAACAATTTTCTCCATTAGCTCATTTACAAAAGGCTATCATGAATTGGCAAAGTTTTAGACAACTTAAGGGAAAAAAATTACAATATTACACCCAAGAGTTTAGATTGTTGGCAATATGATGCACAGTGTTGTCCTTGATGGCAACCCACTTGATGAAGATGATGGCAACCTACTTGACGAAGTTGTTCTTGACTTGATGAGCTTGCTAAATAATGTAAGTCTGATTTATCTACAATCAGTACAGAAGGTAATGATGAAAGGAATTTTAGTATGTGCCAGAACATTGATGAAAAGTGTGTGTCTCAAGGCATACGCGGGTTTGTCTAGGCGAAGAAGCGTATGCACGCGGGAATTAACGTCACAAGTCGCGTATTCTCAAATGCGCTCTAAATATGTAAAACAAGGGGTAAATACCATGGTTTTGACCCATTTTATTAAGCGTTGGTTTGTCTATGAGATCTCGTCCAGGAATACCATTGGAAGTTATGTAGTTTTGGCTCATGGTATTGATAAAGGGTAACCCTATATAATGAGAAGAAATTCATTGTGCAAGGGAGCGCATCCGTTGGGGCTTTGATGAATACTTCACTCTGAAGTATACCTGTATGGTTGAACCCTGTTCCTAATTGATAGATCTGAATATATGATGCACCTATGAACATGATGAAGGCTCAAGATCTCTAGATATAGAAATGGTGAATGTCAAGGATGATCTAAAAAGAAGTGAAGAAGACCTGGCACAATCCTGTTGAAGAGATTGAAGAAATCTGGGTAAGTTCATAGATCTGGTCTGTACTGTAAAATTTATCATTTTTAGATCTATACGCAGGTTTGTTTCATGAAAAGCGCGTATATACGCAGGTCTGTGGAAGGAAAAGCGCGTATGCGTAGTTAGGGTTTTCCCTAGAAAATGCACTGAAGTATACGCGGGTTCATCTTCTGGAAAAAGCGTATATATGCGGGTCTGATCAAATAAAAGCGCGTATGATTTCTGATCTAATGGTTGCTGAAGTTTGAATGTGTTTCTGCATATCTATTCTGAAGTCTCGGTTATATCTGATATTCTGGTTGCAGTGGTTTCACTGTTCTGTTTGAAGTATTAAGCAAGGTATGATTATTGATAAGTGAAGGGTTGTGTTGAAGCTATTTGATCTAGTTTTAAAATTGATGAAATGTGGTCTGCAGTGGTGCTGAGGGTCGAAGCCTTCAGTCAGGGAGTCGTAGCTCCCTTTCAAGAGAGGCTGGTAAACGAGAGCAGGGGGTTGTAGCTCCCTTCCAGGATAGGCTGGTAAACGAGAGAAGGTTGTAGCCTTCTGCAGGTGGGTGCCTGCGTGCTGATTTGAGTCTGCACCAGTACATGATTGTAAGAAGTTTTCTTAATAATAAATTTTGAAGGCTGAAGCAACGACAGCGGTGGTTTTCTCCCGAATTGGGTTTCCATCTAAAAATCCTGGTGTTTATGTGTGTTTCATATGTGTGATGATTATTCTGTTTTGTCTGCACCTGTTTACTATTTCTGAAATATCTGATGAATGAATAATGCAATGACATGAGTTAAGATTCAAACACATAATTATATCTCTAGACATACGTGAGTTCTGTAAAGGATATCCGCGTATATACACTAGTTTCCTTCAGTAAAGTAGTGTATGGGTTTTTAGAAAGGAAAAAGCAAAAGCTTGATTGTCTGCACTAAATAATGATTCACCCCCCCCCCCCTCTCAGTATTTTTCCCAACAATTGGTATCAGAGCCAGGTCCTTCTAAAAAGGCTTAACCGCTAGAAGGAAGTTCAAGCAAGAGGAGCAATCAAGAGGGAATAACATCCATCAAGCCTTCGCTCTTCAACGGAAGTAATTTAATCTTCTGGAAAATAAGGATGAGGTCATATCTTCAGTCTATGGGAGTAGATATATGAGTCATTGTTGAACAAGGATATCAATATCTAGCCACTGTACCAACAGATGCAACAGAAAAGAAGAATTATGAAACAAATGCAAAGGCGGTCAATGCTCTATTAGGATGTCTAAATGAATCAAAATTTGTCAAGGTCATGCATCTGAATACAACAAAGGCAATATGGGACAAAATAATTCTAAGTTATGAAGGTGATGCAAAGGTAAAAAGTGCAAAACTCCAAACTCTCAGAATTGAATATGAAAAGTTAAGAATGCATAGTGATGAGAGTATTGCTAGTTTCTTTTTATGTCTTGATGACATTGTAAATCGTATGAGAAATCTGGGAGAAATAGTAGCAGAATCTACTTTGGTTGAGAAAATCTTGAGATCACTAACGACAAAATTTGAGTCAAAAGTTTCTGCTCTTGAAGAAAAACAGGATCTTCAAAACCTTACTGTGGTGCAACTTCATGGCATTCTAACAGCTTATGAAATGAGAATAGGAGGACCATCTAAATTCAAAAAAGCTGTATTTAGAGCTTCTACAAAAGGGAAAGAAGTTCAAGAAGCAGAAGGATCAGGATATATTTCAGAAGAAGAGGAGGCAAACTTTGTAAAGAAACTTCAACTTGGTACAGGACGGTTTAGAGGTAAGCTTCCTTTCAAATGCTTTAATTGTGGAAGAGTTGGTCACTATGCTGCTAAGTGTCCTTACAAAGAAACACCTGCTAAAGGAAAGGAAGTAGCAAGAAGAAATAAGAACCGGTCTAGCACTAGAAAAAGTTACTATACTCATGAAGACAGTGATGGGTTATCTGATAGTGAGGAAGAAGGTGAATAAGATCTTAGACTTCTTATGGCTTTTGCAAATGAATCTAAAGAAGAAAAGGATACTTTTATGGATGCTCTAGAGGACAATGATTTTCTTAAAGAAAATAATCAACTCAAAATATGCTTAGCAGAAAGTAAAATAATCATAGAGACTCTAAAAAATCAGATTGAAGAAGAGAAGAAGCACAATGAAAAATTAGAATGTGAAGTGGTAAGTCTAAGAAAAGAACTTGAGAAAGTAAAGACTCTGAATCTTATATTTTCTAAAGGATCTGAAACCTTGGATGAAATTATCAAGGTACAACGTTCTCCTCTTATAAAGACAGGTCTTGGATATACCGGAGAATCTTCTCAGGCTTCAGCACCAAACTATCTAAAAGTAGCTACAACTGGTCTACAACATTCTACCACTCAGCAAAGGGATAAATACCCCTCACAGGTAAAGCATGATCAGCTCAAGTCAAGGAACTTCAACTCAAATACTCTTCAAAGGCACACCAACCAGCAGGTAAATTCAAATAGAAGATTTTATGATCGCAGAAATTTCTACTTCAATGGACAATGTTTCTCATGTCACAATTTTGGTCATAAAGCTGTTCAACGTGTTGCATATAAAAATATCATGACAAGAGAAGCAAGAAAGAAAAGGACTGATATTGGAACAAATAAGAATACCTATAACAACTTTTCTCGTCTTCAAAAAGAATTTGAATGTACTTATTGCAATAACTTTGGCCATGAAGAATCTGAATGTAGGAGCAAAGTCCAGCCAAAAGAACATGTTCCTTCAAGCACCAAAGTATGGAAAAAGAAGGCTTTACAGGTTGAAAATTGTGGCATAGCTTTATTTGCAGAAGGTGAAGAAAATCAATGGTACATTGATAGTGGATGCTCAAAACACATGACAGGTGACAAGAACAAACTTCTTGCATATAGTGCTCTAGAAAAGGAAAAGAATGTTACTTTTGGAAATGACACACCTGCTGTTATTAAAGGAAAAGGTTCTGTTTTCCTAAAAGAAAAGGTGAAAGCCAATAATGTCATGTATGTGGATGGATTAAAACATAACTTGTTAAGTGTAAGTCAAATGTGTGACCAAGGAACAGAAGTTGTCTTTAGTTCAAAAGAATGTGTGGTACATGATCTTGATACATGTAAAACAATTATAAAAGGAAACAGAACTCCAAGTAACATGTATGTATTAAATAATTTCAAAGAACAATGTTACTTGAGAAAATCTTCAGAAAATTGGTTATGGCATAGAAGGTTCTGGCATCTGAGCTTCTCTCAAATCAACAAGTCAAGCAGACTTAAAGCTATTCATGGTCTTCCCAATATTACTCTTCCTAAAAATATCATATGTAAATCTTGCCAATTCGGTAAGCAGACCAGAGTGCAATTTAATGCCAAGGAAGGATCATCAAGTGGGCCTCTTGAACTTATTCATACAGATATATGTGGACCTATGAGGAAAAATTCACCACGTGGTGAAGAATATTATATCTTATTTATTGATGATTTCTCTAGAATGTGTTGGATTGGGTTGCTTAAACACAAAGATGAAGCATTTGAGAAATTTCAAATATTCAAAGCTCTGGTTGAAAATGAATTAGATCTAAAAATCAAATGTCTTAGATCTGATCGAGGAGGTGAATATACATCAAATGAATTTCTTGAATTTTGTGAACAACATGGCATAAAAAGACAGTTTTCTGTAGCAGGCACTCCACAACAGAATGGTGTAGCAGAAAGAATGAATAGAACAGTTCAACAAATGGCTAGAGCCATGCTTGATGATTCCAGAACACCTGACACATTTTGGGGAGAAGCAGCTCATACAGCGGTAAATATTCTCAACAAGGCACATGTTCGTGTAAATAGTGACAAAATGCCATATGAACTCTGGTATGGTAATCCTCCCACTGTGAAGAATTTTGAAGTTTTTGGGAGCAAATGTTTTATAAAAAATAATGATGAAAATATTGGCAAGTTTGAACCTAGAGAAGATGAAGGTATACTTCTTGGTTATTCCTCTCAAAGTAAAGCATATAAATTTTACAATAGAAGACTTTGAAAGATTTTTGAATGTATTGATGTTGTTATTGATGAGTCTCCTGCAGCTCCAAAAGAAGAAAAACAAACAACAGATGAAGGTGATGATGACGTATATCCTTCTACGTCAAATATAAATGATACAGATAGTGAACCCAATGAAGAATCTGGAGATGATTTATCTGAAAAAGCTCCATCCAGATATGTTCAAAAGAACCATCCAGAATCTCAAATTTTGGGTGACAAGGGATCAGGTGTACAAACAAGAAGGACTCTTGTGGGATCCTCTAGCTATTTGGAATTTCTATCCACTGTTGAACCACACAATATCAATCAAGCTATAAAAGACGAATGTTGGATTCAAGCCATGAATGAAGAGCTTGATCAAATTGAAAAGAATCACACTTGGGAGTTAGTTCCAAGACCACATGATAAAAATGTCATTGGAACTAAATGGATATTCAAAAACAAGTTAAATGAAAATGGGGATGTTGTAAGAAACAAAGCTAGACTTGTTTGCAAGGGGTACACTCAACAAGAAGGTATAGACTCTGAAGAAAATTTTGCTCCTGTAGCTAGACTTGAAGCTATAAGAATGTTTCTTGCCTTCTCAAGCTTTCAACAAATCAAAGTTTATCAAATGGATGTTAAATCTTCTTTTCTCAATGGTGATCTAGAAGAAGAGGTTTATATAGAACAACCAGAAGGATTAATTTTGGGAAATGATATAAATCTTGTGTGTAGACTTAAAAAGGCTCTATATGGTCTCAAACAAGCTCCAAGGGCATGGTATTATCGTCTGGACAAATATCTTCATCAACAAGGATTTTCAAAGGGGTCTGCTGACAGCAACTTATACACAAAAATTGAAAATGATAAATTATTGATTGTGATTGTATATGTTGATGATATCATCTTTGGAAGTAATGAAGAATCTATGAGTCAGAAATTTGCGTCTGTTATGCAGCAAGAATTTGAAACGTCTTTACTTGGGGAACTAACATTCTTTCTTGGCTTGCAAGTACATCAAACTACAGATGGTATATTCTTATCACAAGCAAAATACCTTAAGAAAATTCTGAAGAAGTATGGCATGGAAGAATGAAAACCTATAAGTACACCAATGATAACCAGATGTTATCTCAGTTCTCATGATGATTCTCCCACGGTGAACCAACCAGAATATAGATCTATGATTGGAAGTCTACTCTATCTCACTGGGACTAGACCAGACATTATGCATGTAGTTGTTATTGTTGGGCAATTCCAAGCTAATCCAAAAGAGTCTCACCTTCAGGCTGTTAAAAGAATATTCAAATATTTACAAGGAACTCAAGACTTTGGACTATGGTATCCAAAGAATGTTGATCTTACTCTTCATGCTTACACTGATGCAGATTAGGCTGGAAATGTTGATGATCGGAAAAGCACTAGTGGTGGTGCATTCTATATGGGGCCCCGGTTAGTATCTTGGTTCAGCAAGAAACAAAGTTCTATTGCTTTATCTATAGCAAAAGCAGAATATGTGGCTGCAGCATCTTGTTGCACTCAACTCCTTTGGATGATGCAAACCTTGCAAGATTTTCAAATCAAATGTACACCTCCTATCTCCATTATGTGTGATAACACAAGTGCCATTAGTATCTCAAATAATCCTGTTATGCATTCGAATACCAAGCACATTCCCATAAAGTATCACTTCTTACGTGAACAAGTGCTTGAACAAAAGGTGAAGTTGGAGTATGTTCCCTCCAAAGAACAAGTTGCTGATATATTTACCAAGCCTCTGCCCAGGGAAGCATTCGAATATCTCAGATAGAAGCTGGGTGTTGTCTCTACCTCTCAGAAGTTCAGATCTGATTAAATTAAGAAGATTACATTGGATATATACGCGAGTTCATACACAGAAAACCGCGTATGGGTGGTTGCTGACAAAGTTTCTGGGTCAGCATTCTTCAGCACAAGCTATGGTGCTGTTTGGTATCTCTGATGCTGTATGGCTTCTCTGGTGATGTTTCAGCTCTTATATTTCTGTTTTATTCTCTGATATTGGGTGAAGATGCCTTGATGATTGGCTGTTGAAAGTGTTCAAGTTACTCAAGCTAAGGAGGAGTTTTTGGTCATATGAAAAGGATGCACAGTTTCAGGGGGAGCATTAGCCTGGCTGAGAATAATGCATTGTTGGCATTATGATGGTTCTGAAACTTGATCTCTCTCTTGAGGTCTTTTTTTTTTTGGTTGTGAAAAGTCATACTTGTAATTTTATGAAAAGGTCATGTTGAGACCCATGATGTAAATTGCAATATTCAGTCATGTAAGGACTTGTTCAATTTTGTAAACCCACTTGGTTGGGTATTTGAGTCAAAATGTGTAAGCCTACTTGGTTGGGTATTTGAGTCGCATATGTAAATCCACTTGGTTGGATTTTTTATGTAAGTATGAGTCTTGGTGATAGGAAGGTCATAGAGTCATGTACTTCATTGAAAAATATGTTTGAAGATTCAGCATGAACTCAGGGGGAGCATGGTAACTTCAGTGCACATCATATCTGCAGAGCTCTTATGGCTACATGAGGAGAAAAACCTTGTGTTGGTTTTGATCCACCCTTTGCCCTTGATGACAAAGGGGGAGAGTGACATGGTGTTTGAATCAGGGGAGAATATCATGGAGAATATCATGAATGATGGTTGTGCTTAATGTATCTTATGGTGTTTGAATCAGGGGAGAATATCATGGAGAATATCATGAATGATGGTTGTTCTTAATGTATCTATCTGTTATGGTGATCAAACACCATCGTGGTTGCCATCAAGTCCAAAGGGGGAGATTGTTGGCAATATGATGCAGAGTGTTGCCCTTGATGGCAACCCACTTGATGAAGATGATGGCAACCTACTTGAAGAAGTTGTTCTTGACTTGATGAGCTTGCTAAATAATGTAAATCTGATTTATCTACAATCAGTACAGAAGGTAATGATGAAAGGAATTTCAGTATGTGCCAGAAAAAGTGTGTGTCTCAAGGCATACGCGGGTTTGTCTAGGCGAAGTAGCGTATGCACACGGGAATTAACGTCACAAGTCGCGTATGCTCAAATGCGCTCTAAATATGAAAAAAAGGGCTAATACCATGGTTTTGACCCATTGTATTAAGCGCTGGTTTGTCTATGAGATCCCGTCCAGGAGTACCATTAGAAGTTATGTAGTTTTGGCTCATGGTATTGATAAAGGGTAACCCTATATAAGGAGAAGAAATTCATTGTGCAAGGGAGCGCATCCGTTGGGGCTTTGATGAGTACTTCACTCTGAAGTATACATATATGGTTGAACCCTGTTCCTAATTGATAGATCTGAATCTATGATGCACCTATGAACATGATGAAGGCTCAAGATCTCTAGATCTAGAAATGGTGAATGTCAAGGATGATATGAAAAGAAGTGAAGAAGACCTGGCGCAATCCTATTGAAGAGATTGAAGAAATCTGGGTAAGTTCATAGATCTGGTCTGTACTGCAAAGTTTATCATTTGTAGATCTATACGCAGGTTTGTTTCATGAAAATCACGTATATACGCGGGTGTGTGGAAGGAAAAGCGCATATGCGCAGTTAGGGTTTTTCCCTAGAAAATGCACTTAAGTATACACGGGTTTATCTTCTGGAAAGAGCGTATATACACGGGTCTGATCAAATAAAAGCGCGTATGATTTCTGATCTAATGGTTGCTAAAGAGTGAATGTGTTTCTGCATATCTATTCTGAACTTTGGGTTATATATGATATTCTGGTTGCAGTGGTTTCACTGTTCTGTTTGAAGCATTAAGCAAGGTATGATTATTGATAAGTGAAGGGTTGTGTTGAAGCTATTTGATCCAGTTTGAAAATTGATGAAACGTGGTCTGCAGTGGTGTTGAGGGTCTGTTGAAGCCTAGAAAATCTCTTCTTCAAACATTGGGGAAAACCACCCGGTCAGGACCTTAGGACAACTCCTTTTCTGTTTGGTATGGTGGCTTCGACTGGATTTAAAGGACCAATTTCCTTTTCACTAATGGGTTGGTGATGGGTTGATTTGGATGAGTGAAAATGGGACTAAATTGACTGAAATAAAACTATCTAATTTAAACTAAATACTGATAAAGAAATTCTAACATTAACCCGGGCAATCATATGTGAATACAACTTCAAATTATTCCAATTTAACAATAACCATAGAAATGTATTATCATTTAAATTGAAATGTGCAGAAACAAATAAAGATATCTCTGTTTAAGAAATTAAACAGAGTTGTATTAACATATTGCATTCATCATAATATATCATCTACATATACTTATGAAAGATAACATTTCAATTATACTAAAAAATGATATATATAAAGAAACGTTATGAAAATAAATATCTGTAAATGATAGCGAATTTTAAAGAGAATATCATAAGACAAAGGAAATCAACAGTGAACAGATAGAAATACCTTATTCATCTTGAAGACTTTCAAATGAAATCTGATACTCTAATCCAGTAATTCTGATGCAAAATCAAATCCAAGGTACAGAAATGCAACACTTTAAAGATAATTCCACATAAAATCACCAGATGTGATCCTTTTTAAAAAATATATAAGTTAGTGGAGTACATAAATGTAATCTCCAAGTCCAAAATATTAAAATCCAGGACCCTTCTCTAAATGCATGAGAAGGGTTTAAATACTACTTAGCTAAATCTAAAAATAGTCTATTACAAAAAAATAAGGATTCGGTTTAATGACCGTCCTTTTCTTAGGCTAAAATACAGTAAAATTAAAACTAAATCTAAAAATAAAGACTATTAACTAACTATTTATGAACCTGATCTTTAAACTTGCAGGCATCTAGCATTGTTTTGAGAAGATGTGGTTGACCGACTTCAGAATTCAACTGTCCTGAAAAGACAGAGTCAGCTAGTGTAGGCGCAATTTTCTCAGTAGAATTGATCATACAATTAAGCACATTGTGCTGACTGTGTGGCTTCACTAAGTATGTCCAGTAAGAGTCCCAGTTTAATATTGTCAGCCCTTGGATTGATTTTTCTCTTTCTTCTGTCTTTTGCCTCCATTCTGTTTGTAGTTGATGTGCCTGTGGGAGATATCCCGGAACAGTTTCTGAAATCAAATTAGCTTTGTATAAATTATCATTTACACAATCAGTAAGACTGTTTGCTGCTGTAGCCGCCTCCTATGCTGCCTTCTCTGCCCTTCTGATTTGTGCATCCAAGTTATTGAAAAGTATTTCTTTATGGCTTTCATTAATCATGGGTGCATCAGCTTTTCTGCCTTCTTCTGTTTTTTTCCATACCAAATAATCATTGATTTTTTCATTAATTAAATCATAATCATTTCATAAATCTACGACATTATTTGTGATTTTATCACTCTCTTGGCAAAAAAAATTCCATTGCAAGATCTTTTGGCATAACACTTCTTCTTGTTGCAGTAGTTGATTGTTTAAAGAGATAGTTTCTGAAATAAACTCTGGAAGCTTAGGATCATCTTTGTGCTGATCTTGGATAATCTATATTTGTTTTTCTTTATCAGCCAAACTTTTTTGATGTCCTATTTTCATTTCTTGAAGTTGTTGTTGTAACTCTTCAAGTTTCAATTGTGCTTCATTATTGACCTGTACCTGTTGCAATTGCTGTTGTAGAACTTTTATCTATTCTTCTTTTTCATTCAACAAGAATTGTATCTCAAATGATTTGTCAATTGTTACAGAAGCATAAGCCCTTGTCATTTGAGATAACTTAGCAACATTCTCAGTAGGCTCTATGGAAGGATCCTTCCACAAGACATCTAGTTGTTCTGCTTCAGTAGCAATTGCACCTTCTAACTTTCTCTTTTTTCTCTATTTCTTCACTACTGCTTTGTATTTTGGGCTGTAGAATACATCTAGAGGAGGACTGTCCTCTAAATTAAGTACAATTTCAGAGGAGGGTGTGATGGGTATGTGCTCAGTTACTGTGGCTGTGCTACTTATTCCTGTGCTCAAAACTTTGGTGGTTTGTACAGGGGTCTGTACATTCTGTCCTTCTATATTAATCAATTGGTTAAAGCTTCCCCATTCTTTGTCTAATTCAATGGTGACTGATTGTTTCTATACATTGATAGGAGGAGGATTTGTCTGTTGAGAAGTCAAAATTTGCTGTTGAGGAAGTTCTTTCGATTGCGCAGAATCTTTCACTGATTCTTCAATTTGATCTTCCTTTTCATTAGACTTATTGGAATGTTCAGAAGTCTCTCTTTTAGATTTTGAATTGGATTTATCAGTACTTGAATTGTCGTTAAGACTAACACTAGGATTTTGTTTCCTTGCGGGTTCCAAGCGTAGATTTTCCAAAGGAATATCAGTTAGTCTTCTTTCTCTGTAAAGTTTGAATTCCTGGAATTCTTCTCGAGATAACTGCATTTGAGCTGAACTAAAAAATTCTTTAAATGAACTTCTTGTTTGGAACATATCATCAAAAATATCCTGTTCCTTGGAAAATTCCCTTACTCTAATTGCATTGGTAAAATTCTTAACAATATTATTTGGGTCAAATAAACTTCTCGAAAATTTGAATAGTTGTAAGCATGTAATGTTGCTTACTTCTTTGAATGTGTGCCCAACATCAAACAATGAAAATGTTCCACAGTTTACGGGAAATTATGACCAAATGCCTTTCTTCTTCTCTTTTAATTCCTTTGTTAAACCTCCTTGGCCACAGGTCTGATAAGCAATCTCCCGAGCTACAAGTCTATCTGGAACATATAGGGGTAAAACATGGGGGGAAGCAGAACTTCCGAAAACCCTAACATAAGTGAACAATTCTTCTCCAAACCATCTCGCGACGGGGAGAATGTCGACCTCTGTTTTTGGGGATAACCTTGGGGCATCCTTATTATGCAATGTTCTGTATAATGGCAGCATTACACCATGGCAAATTTGGTAAAAATGGGGGACAAATTTAGACTCCCATAGTTCCTTATGGTACACATGAATAGGCAAAGGATCGTGGATAGTCCATTGCCAACCCATCACAGGGAATTTAGAGACAAAACAGATAACATCCATGACATAAGCAAATAAATTAAAAGGTGGATAAATCCGCTGAGAAACATTTCGTTCTACCGGTAGTGAAAAATAGCAGTGGTAAAATTATCAGATAGGATTTTGGCCCAGTCTACAATTGTAGAATTAACGACAACATTCAACAAAGGGAGCCATTCAGGCAAGATCATATTTATGTCAAGCTTTCCAAAAAGCATGCATAACATGGCAGCAGCAAAACAATAAGGAGAGGTAAGTGAACCAGTACTGTACATAACGTGTTTGTTTTTCTTCAATGGTTCATCTCTTTTGGTCCCCTCCTATGTGCATTCTAACAAATCCACATGTTATCTGGAAAATTCTTCCATGAATTGTTTATTATAAGTTGCTTGAGGTTCCAGCAACTGATACATTAGCCTTAAATCTTCCTTAGTGAACGACCCGATTAGCTCTTGAGTTGGAGTTCTAAATTGCCTGTCTAAAATATCGGTGCTATATAGCACCCATTTCACCATGTCTGTATACGGAAGAATCCTCGGCCTTGCCCCTATTCTATGTAGAAATGAACAAGCCAGTTCTTTAAGGGTTGCCTCAGACATATTACTGGAACCTGCTGTAGCCGCAACTTTCATCACCATAGGATTTTCTTCTTACAACAAATTATACATTCCTTCCCATGTGGTTATACTGGCATCCTTATTGCAAGCGGTGTCTGCATACAGTGAAGCCATTTCTCTGCTTTCAGAATTCGAGCTCTTCTCTTTCTTACCCATAATGTTTTGTGAATGCTTTGTATAGACGTTTGCTCCTTCATGCCTGCGTTTTACGAGTTAAATGAGAGTAATGGCATAAGAAAGGTGATGAGATAGTTTTAAATGCAAAGGTGGATGAAATATATTATTATAACGTGAAACGAATTTCAATCAAAACAAAATCTCATTTACCATTAATTGACAATCCATTCATTTAATCCAATCATTAAAGAGCATAACGGATATTGATATATGGGAATATTTTCTTTGAACAACGCGCTTTTATGAATCTACGACATTGTGATCTGCGATTTGCTGCGCAATATCACAATATCGCAATGTCGCAATATTGCAATATTGCAAAATGAAACCATCGCAATTTTGTAAATAGCACAAAAAGCGCAAATCGCAAATAGCGCAAAAGCGCAAAATTGTAAATAGCGCAAAAGGTATTCGTTTAACATTTCTCTTTTCTGTGCTATGCGATCTGCGACCAATATGTTATTGTATAGGCTTTTTGGGATCGCGTTATCGCAAAATCGCAAAATCTCATTTTCAGTTTTACAAAAGATATATACCATTTTGCGATGGATGCGCTATTTCGCTTAAAGAACAATTTTATTGTAATCTATCATAAACTTAAGTGTTTCTTAAGGTTTCTTCTAAGAGATTTCCCTAAGTTATTATAGAAAGTTTTATTTGAAAAGGAAAGCAAATCCTAATTGATTTTTTTTGGGATTTTTTAACTAAGGGTCCCCATTTATTTAGTATTATTACTAATATTAAATAAAAAGGGGGGTTGTTTCTGGTCACAGCAATTGACGATTCACTGAAAGAAATATTTATCTCTGAAAAAATAAAATGAACACGATATTTCTAGTAAATAAAGATTTTTAAAGATAATGAAAACTATCTTAAGATATTTTAAATAAAATCTAACTATGAAAAAGAAATAAAAATCATTCACAATTTCTTTCTAATTCCTTAAGAATAAAAATATTTTTTGGTTATCTCAAGCTTTGATTGGTGTTAATAATGAAGTAAGTGGATTTCTCCAAGTTTTGGTTTTATAATATACTCTATTGCCATAGGTATTGCCTCTGCTACCTGCAAACGTTCATAGTCTCAACAGGGTTACCTTTAAACAATTAACCATTCATTATCCCATCCAACTAAAATTATGACTTTTTAAAACATAAATTCATAAGATCTATTATCTCATGTTTTTGTCTTTTACTTATTTTTATTTTTAAGAGCCATTGTTCTGGTTTGGTAGCCAGTTAATAACAATGCCATTCACTAGTTATAATTAAACTAAACAAGCTGGCTCCTGATGAGACCCCTTGTCTTATATTTATAAGCCATTACCCTGTTTTGGTATGCAGTATTGGTAATGTCAGTTTTATTACTCATGAAAATGGTAAGTCGGCTCATAATGAGACATCTTATCTCTTAAATTTTCATATAATTTCTTAGAATTACATTCTAAAAAATCACAACTTAAATGGATGGGGTGAAATAGTTTTATCCTTAAGAATCAATGGATGACAATTTTCAGAGTTTCTTGAGTACCAAGACTTTGAAAAATCTTTACTATTATAGATAACCTTTCTCTGCTCAATAAACTTATAATGATTTATATTCTTCTCAAGTTTTCAAAATATCATGCAAATGATTGGAATAATCTTTCAAAGTTTAATATATTATTTTAAACTATCCAAAAACTGTGATCATCTCTTTAAAAATTCTTATTTACACAAAATAAATATTTATAATATTTTTCCTAAGAAATTTTCCTAAATAGTAAACAATCAATTATACACTTATTAACAACCTTTATTTGCAAAAATAATCAAAAAATTTGCAGAAAGGAATATGTACAGTTTAAGAAGGGGTTACCTCCTTATGAAAATAATTTCTTCAAGATAAGCCCATTTACAGGAAGAGATTCTCTCTTACCTGTTAGATCTTGGAGTATGAATGCATTTGAGCCTATCTTTTCAACGATCTGAAATGGTCCAAGCCACATTTTCTGAAACTTGGTATGTTTACCTTTTTCTTCGTGTGATTTATCCCATTTCAGAACAAGATCACCAATTGACAAAATTTTTGAGCCGGTAGAACTTGCATCAAAAGAATATTTTACAAGTTGTTAATGTTTTTCATGAATAATTTTTGCTTTATCTCTATCTTCTTCTAGTTTAAGGATCTGATCATATCTCAATTGAATGGATGAAGAAAGATTTTCTTCAATAAATTGCATTAGGGCTAATGATGGAAGAGTTAAATTTGATGGTATCACAGCTTCTTTTCCATAAAATAAATTGAAAGGTGAAGTTCCTATTGAAGCTTTTTCAGTGATACGATCAGCCCATAATGCAAAAATTAAAGACTTGTGCCAATTCTTTTGATTTTGATCATTGGTCCTTTTAATGATTTTGATAAGATTTTTGTTAGTGGATTCAGCCAAACCATTACCTTGTGAATAATAATTTGCTGAATATTTAAATTTAAAACCTCTTTTGACTTCAAATTCTATTAAACTATTTCCAGAGAAGTAAGATGCATTATCAAAGACTAGAGCGTTAGGTACACCAAACCTGGTTATGATGAATTGATCTATGAAATCAATTATTGCATTAGAATTGGCTACCTTCAACGAGATTGCTTCTACCCATTTTGTAAAGTAATCAGTTGTAGTAAGGATGTACTTGTGATGTTTGGAAGAATGAGGTACTATCTCACCAATAATGTCAAGCCCCCATTGTTCGAATGGTTGCTCAATACTCACTGGTTGCAAAGGAAAGGTTGTTTTCCTTTGTCTTCCACTTGTAGTTTGACAAACTCTGCATTTCCTTACGTAATCATGCGTATCTTTAAACAGGGTAGGCCAGTAATAACCAGCACGAATTATTTTGTGAGTTGTGGTATCACCTCCAAAATGACCTCCTGCTGGTCCATCATGCAATTCTTGCAAAACCTTTTCAGCTCCAGTCTTTTCAAGACATCTTAATAAGATTGAACCATAATTTTTCCTGAATAACACATTATCAATGATCTCATATTTAATAGCCTTTAACCTTAAAGCGTGTTTACTCTTATAGCTGAGATTAGAAGGAGCATACCCATTTTTCAAGTAATAGATAAGATCATCATATTGAGATTCAGAATCTGTAACACTTATCTGACTTACTTGAATATCTTGATTTGAATCTTGATTTTCTGGTATGTTATGAGCTCCTGCCAATAATCTGCAAAAACCTTGTCCTCTAATAATCTTAGCTGGTTTAATATCAATATCATATTCTTGCAAGGCTGTTACCCAGTTAGCTCTCTTTTCTCCTACTTCTTTTTGACTTAATAATTGCCTCACTGCAGAGAATGGGACAATGATTTTTGTATGTGTTTTCAAGAGAAAAGGTCTAAAATGTTTTATTGATTTAAACACGAAAAAGGCTTGTTTTTCAACATCGGAATAATTAAGCTCAGCTCCTTGCATATTTGAGCTAAAGAAAGAAATTTGTGCCTCAATTTTCTGATCATTGAGTTGTGTTAAAACAACTGCATAAGATGTTTCAGTGGCCAAAGTATACAAAGTAAAATCTTTAGAAAAATCTGGGGTATTCAATGCTGGTGCATTAATAATCCCTTGTTTGATTGCCTCAAAGGCTTCTTTCTCTTTATGCCCCCATTTGAATACTGAATTCTTCTTGATCATATTTTGCATAGGTAAAACAATTAAAGAAAAATCAGGAATGAATCTTTTAACAAAATTGATCTGCCCAAGAAATGATTGCATGGATTTTTTGTTATGAGGTAAAGAAATATCAGAAATTTCTTTGAATCTATCTGGATCAATATATATACCATCTTTTGACACAAAAAATCCTAAGAGTTTTCCTTCATCCAAAGCAAAGAAAGATTTATTTGGATTTAAGGAAATACCAAACCTTCTACATCTTTCAAATATTTGCTTTAGATCATGTAGATTATTGGTTCTCTTTTTTGAAAATACTGTTATGTCATCAAGATAAACAACAAATAATTTATTGATCAGACCTTTAAACGCTATGTCCATGGCTCTTTGGAAAGTTGCTCCTGCATTTATTAGACCAAAAGACATTTTCTGATAAGCATAAGTTCCCCATTTTGTTCTGAAAGTTGTTTTCAATCTGTCATCTGGATGAACTAAAACTTGATTATAGCCTGAAAATCCATCAAGAAAGGAAATAAGTTCAGAACTAGCTACCTTTTGAAGTATCTGTTCCATGGTTGGCAATGGGAAATTGTCTTTTAAACATGCCTTGTTTAAGTTTCTAAAATCAATATAGATTCTTATATCACCATTCTTCTTCCTTATAGGTACCATATTGGAAACCCAATTGGAGTGCCTTATAGGAAAAATGATTTTGGCTTTTAAAAGTTTATTAAGTTTTGATTGTCCTTCGAGATTTGGATGAACCTTCCTTAACTTTTGTTGAACAGGTTTAATATCAGGAAGAATTGGAATTGTGTGTTGAATAACCGAAGTATCATACGTTTTTAAATCATCATAATTCCAAGAAAAAACGTTTTTATATTTTTCCAAGAGTTTAATGAAAGCATTCCTTTCCTTTCGTGTTAAATTGAGTCCTAAATTAACGTTTTAAGGTTTAGAATCAGAACCAAGATTTACTAATTCAAACTTCAAAGTGGAACTTTGAAGTTTAGCATTAGTGACTTTCTTGAATCTGTCTTTAATGTCATATAAATCCTCTAATTTAACAAAAGATTTTGGAATGAGATTTTCATTACCTTTTGAAGCAATTTGTAAATAATGATCATTCTCATCAATAATTTGCTCATCATATGATTTCTCTGAAGTCATGAAATTTAAAATATCTTGATCATGATAGAAAACTCTCCAATTTGTGACATTATCTGGGATAGATGGGTGAAAAATCAATTCTACTGAAAACCTATCAGGACTGCAATCTTCAGCAGACAAGAGTTTAGATGCAACATTAGCTAACAAGTCAGCTGATGTATTTTGATTCCTAGGAATAGGAGAAATATTGAATGCTAAAAAATGAGTGGTAAGATCTTGTACTAGGGTTTGATAGTATTTAAGATGTCCTGAAAGGCAATGAATAGTATTCCTAACTTGTTTTATGAAAATTTCGGAATCACCAAAGACTTTCAAGTTCTTAACATCTAACCCTATAGCTTTATAAATTCCTTGAATCAAGGCTTCATATTCTGCGGTATTGTTCGTACACTCAAATTATAACCTACATGACAGCATGGTTTTCTCTCCATATGGATTAATTAAGATGCATCCTGCTCCAGCTCCATCACTAGACTTTGATCCATCAAAATATAACGACCAAAATAAAGATTTATCTATTAGCTTATCTACAATTACATCAGAAATATTTACAATTCTGGAAGAATCAGATTGTGAAAAATTTTCTATTTGAGAAACAAAAGTATTTACAGAAAAAGGTGATTGAGGTGCTTTGAAGTTTCCAAGAAATGATTCAGCAGAATAACCTCCAAGAATATTGTTGTTGAATGCCACAGGCTCATTAGGTTGTTCAAATTCAGTGACAGTGTGCGTCATATGTTTTTCTCGTTCAAATTTGATTTGATTTGGTTTACCTTTGTAGGGAAGCCACATATGTGAATAATCAGTTGAGATATAACCATTAAGTTTCGCAAACCAGTCTCTGCTTAAGATTAATCCATAGAATTCAGGAATATCTGCAATCAAAATATCAATTCTTTGGACAATCCTAGGATCGAAAGCTAATCTGATAGTAACTGAATTGATTTCTCCTACAACTTGAACTTTAGAGCGATCCAATTGAACAATATGGACTGCCGATTTCTGTGGTTCGATATTCAATTTGGCACAAACAGAAGTAGGCATTATATTAGAGGAGGCTCCAGAATCAATTAAAAAATTATGCAGATTTTTATTGTACATTTCATAAGTCAAAAGAAAAGGAGGAGTATGAGAATTTGACTTTTCTACAATGAGCACAATATCAGTAGCATCTACCTTATCTGGTGGCTTACCAGCTCCTCTAGTTGCTTTTGCAACTACACCACTTGGTAAAGGAGCAATTGGTGTAGCATTTAATTCTTTCAATAGCAACTTCTGCTGGTGTTTTAGTTTGCTAAGTTCATGTAAGGAAATGTTGGCTTTAATCTTTTTCATGTCTTCAACAATGTTATACTCCATAGGATCTGACACCACTAAAGTCTTTGTTGTCGATGAAGGAGGATTAGAAGAAGATGGCTGATTTTGAGTAGGTAATGGAGAAGCTTTCTTTGCAGGGGAGTTGTCTTTGGTACTTGGAGTTGTAATTTTCTTTTTAGGAGTTGTTTGTACAGGCTCCGATGTAGATTTACTCCTAGTACTTACGGGCATAGCTTCTTGTTCTACCTCACTATCAGAATTAGGGAGAATAAAATCCCACATTCCATGCAATTCAGCTATTTCTTCATTCTCATCTTCCTCATCTGATACTAAAGATGTATCTTCTTCTTCTTCCTCTTCTTCTGATTCTGCATTATAGATTGCATTAGGAGATTTAGATTCAACTTGGTTTCTTCTGAAATTTCGGAACGGTTTTTTGGTAGAAGTTTCAGCTACTTGTTTTTTAATTTCAACCATTTCATTTGACATGGTTTTAAGAAATTTCTGTAAACCTTCCATGTCGTATGGGTCTTTGGCCTTTTTCTTTGAATCATCTTTGAAGCTGACTTTATTTGATTTCCTTTCCTCAATATCATTTTTCTTTTCTAGAGAAATAATTCATTTTTCTACTACAATAGCCTCTTTCATATTTTCGGCTAATGTAGGTTTTGCAACTCTATCTACGAAAATTGCAATGTTTGAGGGTAAGGCAGTTACGTACAATTCACTTCTGACTTGTTCACTAGGCCTTGAATCTGTGTGAATTTTTTTCAAGAGTTTGTTGAATCTAGCGTTGAATTATTTAATGGGTTCCTTGGGTTCTGCGTTCAAATTTGAGAGATCATTGATTAAAGTAGCTATTGATCTGTCATCTCCAAATTTGGTTAAAAAATGATCTGCAAAAATGGCCCAACTTGTTATGGATCCTGAAGGTAACGAAAAGTACCAGGATCCTGCTGCCCCTTGAAGAGTATAAGGGAATAGTCTGACTACAACATCTTCATGTACGACTCCATTCAAATTTACAGCCAGCATAAAGTTATTGATATGTTCTTCAGCTTGAATGTTAAGATCTGGATTGAACTTTGGAAGCCATTTTCCAGGATTTTCAGGTAAATCATGTAAAGGTGCAGGCATGTTGACAGCCCCTGGAGTAGCCCATGGTCTAGCCATTATTGGAACAACTATTGGAGGAGTAGTAGAGGCTGGTGGTGTCTGAATAGAAGTTGTTGGAATAGATGATGTTGAGATTGATGATGATTGAGCAGATGATGATTGAGGAGATGATGATTGAGGAGATGATGTGGAAACAACTGTACTTTGTTGAGATGGGATTTCAAAAACAGGTAATTGAATATTAGATGAAGAGCCTATATCACTTACTGATTCCGATTGAGTTTTTCTTTTCTTGACTCTACTAGGTAAAGGGAATTCTTTCGGAGAAATACCAAGTTTTTCACTTTGAAGCCTAGTAAGAGGTTTTGAAGAAACAAATTTTGAAGTTACACTACCTTCAGATATTTCAGACTCATCTAGAGATAATGAGAATCCTTCCAATTTATGAATTAAATCTTGAACTTCAGGAGACTCAGGATTTTGATTGTCTGAATGTTTTGAGATTTTGGTAGTGGGTGTATGAATATTCTTCTCAATTCCTTCTATAGGATTTTGTATTTCAGAAGAAATTGAAGAAGTTGATGAGGGTGTTTTGCTCTCAGAATGGCTTGTGGGTAAAGATTTACTTTCCATTCATAGCTCAGGCCCTCCTTCTAGCGCCAAAAATGTTGAAGCCTAGAAAATCTCTGCTTCAAACATTGGGGAAAACCACCCGGTCGGGACCTTAGGACAGCTCCTTTTCCGTTTGGTATGGTGGCTCCGACTGGATTTAAAGGACCAGTTTCCTTATAACTAAATGGGTTGGTGATGGGTTGATTTGGATGAGTGAAAATGGGACTAAATTGACTGAAATAAAACTATCTAATTAAACTAAATGCTGATAAAGAAATTCTAACACTAACCCGGGTAATTATATGTGAATACAACTTAAGATTATTCCAATTTAACAATAACCATGAAAATGTATTATTATTTAAATTGAAATATGCAGAAACAAATAAATATAACTCTGTTTAAGAAATTAAACAGAGTTGTATTAGCATATTGCATTCATCATTGTATACCATCTATATATACTTATGAAAGATAATGTTTCAATTATACTCAGAAATGATATATAAAAAGAAGCGTTGTGAAAACAAATATATATAAATGATAGAAAATTTTAAAGCGAATATCATAAGACAAAAGAAATCAACAGTGAACAGATAGAAATACCTTATTCATCTTGAAGACTTTCAAATGAAATCTGATACTCTAATCCAGTAATTCTGATGCAAAATCAAATCCAAGGTACAGAAATGCAACACTTTAAAGATAATTCCGCATAAAATCACTAGATGTGATCCTTTTTAAAAAATATATAAGTCAGTGGAGTACAGAAATGTAATCTCCAAGTCCAAAATATTAAAATCCAGGACCCTTCTCTAAATTCATGAGAAGGGTTTAAATACTACTTAGCTAAATCTAAAAATAGTCTATTACAAAAATTTAAGGATTCAGTTTAATGACCGTCCTTTTCCTAGGCTAAAATACAGTAAAATTAAAACTAAATCTAAAAATAAAGACTATTAACTAACTATTTATGAACTTGATCTTTAAACTTGTAGGCATCTACCATTGTTTTGAGAAGATGTGGTTGACCGACTTCAGAATTCAACTGTCCTGAAAAGACAGAGTTGGCTAGTGTAGGCGCAATCTTCTCAGTAGAATTGATGATACAATTAAGCGCACTGTGATGACTGTGTGGCTTCACTAAGTATGTCCAGTAAGAGTCCCAGTTTAATCTTGTCAGCCCTTGGATTGATTTTTCTCTTTCTTCTGTCTTTTGCCTCCATTCTATTTGTAGTTGATGTGCCTGTGGGAGATATCCCAGAACAGTTTCTAAAATCAAATTAGCTTTGTGCAAATTATCATTTACACAATCAGTAAGACTGTTTGCTGCTGTAGCCGCCTCCTCTGCTGCCTTCTCTGCCCTTCTGATTTGTGCATCCCAGTTATTGAAAAATATTTCTTTTTGGCTTTCATTAATCATGGGTGCACTAGCTTTTCTGCCTTCTTCTGTTTTTTGCCATACCAAATAATCATTGATTTTTTCATTAATTAAATCATAATCATTTCGTAAATCTTCGACATGATTTGTGTTTTTATCACTCTCTTGGCAAAAATAATTTCATTGCAAGATCTTTTGGCATAACACTTCTTCTTGTTGCAGTAGTTGATTGTTTAAAGAGATAGTTTCTGAAATAAACTCTGGAAGCTTAGGATCATCTTTGTGCTGATCTTGGATAATATGTATTTGTTTTTCTTTATCAGCCAAGCTTTTTGATGTCCTATTTGTATTTCTTGAAGTTGTTGTTGTAACTCTTCAAGTTTCAATTGTGCTTCATTATTGGCCTGTACCTATTGCAATTTCTGTTGTAAAAATTTTATCTGTTCTTCTTTTTCATTCAACAAGAGTTGTATCTAAAATGCTTTTTCAATTGTTGCAGAAGCATAAGCCCCTGTAATTTGAGATAACTTAGCAAGATTCTCAGTAGGATCTGTGGAAGGATCCTTCCACAAGACATCTAGTTGTTCTGCTTCAGTAGCAATTGCACCTTCTCACTTTCTCTTTTTTCTATGTTTCCTCTACATTAAGTACAATTTTAGAGGAGGGTGTGATGGGTATGTGCTTAGTTACTGTGGCTATGCTACTTATTCCTGTGCTCAAAACTTTGGTGGTTTGTACAGGGGTCTGTACATTCTGTCCTTATATATTAATCAATTGGTTAAATATTTCCCATTCTTTGTCTAATTCAATGGTGACTGATTGTTGTTGTACATTGATAGGAGGAGGATTTGTCTGTTGAGAAGTCAAAATTTGTTGTTGAGGAAGTTCTTTCGATTGCGCAGAATATTTCACTGATTCTTCAATTTTATCTTCCTTTTCATTAGACTTATTGAAATGTTCAGAAGTCTCTCTTTCAGATTTTGACTTGGATTTATCAGTACTTGAACTGTCGTTAAGACTAACACTAGGAGTTTGTTCCCTTGCGGGTTCCAAGCGTAGATTTTCCAAAGGAATACCAGTTAGTCTTCTTTCTCTGTAAAGTTTGAATTCCTGGAATTCTTATAGAGATAACTGCATTTGATCTGAACTCAAAACTTCTTTAAATGAACTTCTTGTTTGGAACATATCATCAAAAAGATCCTGTTTCCCGGAAAATTCCCTTACTCTGATTGCATTGGTAAAATTCTTAACAATATTATTTGGGTCAAATAACTTTCTCGAAAATTTTAATAGTTGTAAGCATGTAATGTTGCTTACTTCTTTGAATGCGTGCCCAACATCAAACAGTGAAAATGTTCCACATTTTACGAGAAATTGTGGCCAAATGCCTTTCTTCTTCTCTTTTAATTCCTTTGTTAAACCTCCTTGGCCACAGGTCTGATAAGCAATCTCCCAAGCTACAAGTCTATCTAGAACATATAGGGGTAAAACATGGGGGGAAGCAGAACTTCCGAAAACCCTAACATAAGTGAACAATTCTTCTCCAAACCATCTCGCGACGGGGAGAATGTCGACCTCTGTTTCTGGGGATAACCTTGGGGCATCCTTATTATGCAATGTTCTGTACAATGGCAGCATTACACCATGGCAAATTTGGTAAAAATGGGGGACAAAATTAGACTCCCATAGTTCCTTATGGTACACATGAATAGGCAAAGGATCGTGGATAGTCCATTGTCAACCCATCACAGGGAATTTAGAGACAAAACAGATAGTGTCCATGACATAAGCAGAAAAATAAAAATGGGGATAAATTTGCTGAGAAACATTTCGTTTGGACCGGTACTGAAAAATAGCAGTGGTCAAATTATCAGATAAGATTTTGGCCCAGTCTACAATTGTAGAATTAACGGCAGCATTCAACAAAGGGAGCGATTCAGGCAAGATCATATTTATGTCAGGCTTTCCAAAAAGCCTACATAACATGGCAGCAGCAAAACAATAAGGAAAGGTCAGTGAACCAGTACTGTACATACCGTGTTTGTTTTTCTTCAACGGTTCATCTCTTTTGGTCCACTCTTGTGTGCATTCTAACAAATTTGCATGTTCTCTGGCAAAATCTTCCATGAATTGCTTATTATAAGTTGCCTGAGGTTCCGGCAACTGATACATCAACCTCAAATCTTCCGTAGTGAACGATCCGATTAGCTCTTGAGTTGGAGTTCTAAATTGCCTGTCTGAAATATCGGTGCTATCTAGCACCCATTTCACCATGTCTGTATACGGAAGAATCCTCGGCCTTGCCGCTATTCTATGCAGAAATGAACAAGCTAGTTCTTTAAGGGTTGCCTCAGACGTATTACTGGAACCTGCCGTAGCCGCAACTTTCATCACCACAGGATTTTCTTCTTCCAGCAAATTATACATTCCTTCCCATGTGGTTATACCAGCATCCTTATTGCAAGTGGTGTCTGCATACAGTGAATCCATTTCTCTATTTTCAGAATTCGAGCTCTTCTCTATCTTACCCATAATGTTCTGTGAACGCTTTGTATAGACGTTTGTTCCTTCGTGCCTACGTTTTACGAGTTAAATGAGAGTAATGGCATAAGAAAGGTGATGAGATAGTTTTAAATGCAAAGGCAGATGAAATATATTATTATAACGTGAAACGACTTTCAATCAAAACAAAATCTCATTTACCATTAATTGACAATCCATTCATTTAATCCAATCATTAAAGTGCATAACAGATATTGATATATGGGAAGATTTTCTTTGAACAACACGCTTTTATGAATCTGTGACATTGCGATCTGCGATTTGCTGTGCAATATCACAAGATCGCAATGTCGCAATATCGAAATATCGCAAAATGAAACCATCGCAATTTTGTAAAAAGCGCAAAAAGCGCAAATCGCAAATAGCACAAAAGCGCAAAATTGTAAATAGTGCAAAAGGTATTCGTTTAACATTTCTCTTTTCTGCGCTATTTGATTTGCGACCAATATGTTATTGTATAGGCTTTTTGGGATCGCATTATCGCAAAATCGCAAAATCGCATTTTCAGTTTTACAAAAGATATATACCATTTTGCGATGGACGTGCTATTTCGCTTAAAGAACAATTTTATTGTAATCTATCATAAACTTAAGTGTTTCTTAAGGTTTCTTCTAAGGGATTTCCCTAAGTTATGATAGAAAGTTTTATTTGAAAAGGAAAACAAATCCTAATTGATTTTTTTTTTGGACTTTTTAACTAAGGGTCCCCATTTATTTAGTATTATTACTAATATTAAATAAAAAGGGGGGTTGTTGCTGGTCACAACTAGGTCGAAGCCTTCAGTCAGGGGGTTGTAGCTCCCTTTCAAGAGAGGCTGGTAAACAAGAGCAGGGGGTTGTAACTCCCTTCCAGGATAGGCTGGTAAATGAGAGAAGGTTGTAGCCTTCTGCAGGTGGGTGCCTGTGTGCTGGTTTGAGTCTGCACCAGTACATGATTGTAAGAAGTTTTCTTAATAATAAATTTTGAAGGCTGAAGCAACGGCAGTGGTGGTTTTCTCCCGAATTGGGTTTCCACTTAAAAATCCTGAAGTTTATGTGTGTTGCATATGTGTGATGATTATTCTGTTCTTTCTGCACCTGTTTACTATTTCTGAAATATCTGATGAATGAATAATGCAATGATCTGACTTAAGATTAAAACACATAATTGGATATCTGGACACACGCGAGTTCTGTAAAGGATATCTGCATATATACGCTAGTTTCCTTCAGTAAAGTAGCATATGGGTTTTTAGAAAGGAAAAAGAAAAAGCTTGATTGTCTGCACTAAATACTGATTCACCCCCCCCCCCCCCCCCCTCTCAGTATTTTTCCCAACAATTAGATGAAGGGATATTTTGTTAGGAATTGATTTGCATAGCCAAGAGACTTTGCTGAAATATATAGGTGGTTTACACATCTATCTAATACATACTATTCTTATGTTCAATCCTACTAGTCTAGACGAGTTTTGTATCCAAGCCACGCATTTAGAGGATAGAGGTAAACAATCCTTTGATGGGAATGAGGATAGTGAATTTAAAGGCAAATGGAGAAAGAGAAATGTAAACTCTAAGAAAGAGAAGGGAAAATTATTTTGTAAAAACTATTCCAAAACAAGCCATGATGAATACCATGGCTGGAAACTTCATCCAAAGTTGAAACCAGAAAAATTCAAAACCAAAGATAAGGCCAAAGAAAAAGGCAAGACAATTAAAATAGTTGAACAAGACTTAGTGTCTGAATTAGGAGATGAAACTAAAATCATAGCTATGTCACTAAAGAACATAAAGGGGAAAGATATTGTAAATGAAACATATCCTAGTTCTAGCATTTCAAACCATTGCACATAATTTCCAAATTAGGAGAGGAGGATTGAGCTGTTTCATATGAGGATCATTTCAAAACATACAAATATAGACACATTATTTGACAGTGGGTCACAAGTGAACCTCATATCAGAAGACTTAGTCCAGAATTTGAATCTTGAAACCATTCCACATCCTAGACCTTATCCTCTTGGTTGGATTTGCAAAGATGAAAATTTACAAGTTTCAAGGAAGTGCATGCTACACTTCACCATAATAGCTCATTATAATGACATGGTTGAATTAGATGTGGTATCGCTTGACATTAAAGGTGTGGTAGTAGGCAGTCATTACTTAATTGATAGGAAAAGGATATTCCATCGCCATGAGAACAAGTACCATTTATTCAAGGACGGAAAGGATTTTATTGTGAGAGCACATGGAAAAAAGCTAGAATCTTCTTTAGTCAATGCAAGGCAGTTGAAAAGGCTTGTCAATGCAAGTCAAAATTTTACTTTGTTGATGATTAAGAAAAAATATTTTGTACATAATCCTTTTCATGTCATTGCTGATGTAAATGATGAGATGTTTCATTATGAAATTAGGTTGCATTTGGAGGAATATGGCAAGAATTTGTAGTTAATTTCTTTGGTGTTGATCGGTGCAGAAAACAAAGTGTCGATACAAAGTGGTGCAAAAATCCAAGGGAGGGAAAAGCATTGTAATGTTCCTTTTTCAGGAACAATTGCAGATTGGGAATAATATGAGTTATTACCAAAGTGGAGCTTCAGTTATATACCTCATACAGATCTTAAAAACTTTAACTTCATTAAAATACACAACAGCAAGGTTATACATTGTTTTACAAGGCAAAAGATGGGGATAAGTGAGGATTTTGGCCCTAAAACGTGTGTATTAAGAGAATTATGAAACAATAAGATGGGAAAGAGGTTTTATATAATATATAGGGTTATTATGGACTCCCATGTCGAATTTTAGCAAAAAAAATTAATTTTTGATAAGTTAAACAGTTCCTCCATTCGTAACTAGGCTAGAAAACCCTGATTTCTTAAGACTAGATTTATGCAGAAATTTAATGAAGCATGTGAGCGTGGTTTTCTGAAGGGTATGAATGAAATAAGGTCCATAAATTCATAAATAATCTCAGGGGCATAACTCATACACTTTAGAGGAGAATAATGAAATAATACAGAAGAAATCCTCAAGAAAGAGGTGCTACAAAGATGTAAAAAGACTGCATAACAGTGACAACGTAATTCTTAGGGCTGAAGCAGAATTTTATTGTTTCTTTATATCTATATAATATCATTACATAAAATATATATCTAATACATATCCATGCACAAGAAAAGATGATCTATACATTCCCCTTAGGGATTTTCTCAAAACATGAAACACCGGGAGTAGATCTGAGATCTAAAACTTCAGATCTGCAAAATGATTCAGAAATTATGAATAATAATAGTACATAGAATATCATATATAAAACATAACATATATTGGTTGGCCAATCTATGGATCACCTCAGTGAAGGAAGAATCCCAACACCGGAGATCTCTCCTTCAAAATGCAAGCAAAGCACCCAGCATTTGTATATCTGCAAATAACATAGTTCAGGGGTCAATACTATGATGCCTCTTCTGGAATGGGTTTGGCCTATTTCAAATATGTAGATCTGAAGCCCAATGAGTCTAAAAATAGTTTATCAATGGGATAGATGAGTTTCCCAGTGACAAGGGGTGCTATAACTCCCTAGATCTGAAGAGATCCAATCTCCACTTGCTACAACTCTCATAAAACATTCAGCCCTAAATAGGACTGTGCTCTAGATGCAAGATGAAGCTTGGCCAAAATGCCGGATAGTGGAGAAATGCAATACAATATCCTCCAAAGAGCTACTCCATGGAAGGAGAGAGGATTCCTAAACAGGAAATCCTCTTCCCTTTGGCTAAGCAACCAAGAGAACTCGAGTTGCTCAAGAAGCCTCAACTTTGAAATATCCTCATCAACCTTTGCTTGTTTCTCTCCTCCTTTTATAATATTGGAGTCTTGGAAAAACCCTAAACCACTTCGTTGGTTTAGCCCCTTTCACATTTAGAAGCTCCTTCTAGAACTGCATTGTCCCTCAAAGAGGTTCAATGCATCTAGACTGCATTGTTTGACTTGGTCAAATAGGATCTCCTCTTGTGATTTAGCCCCTTTCACACCTGCAAGATATAATTAAAATAGCCCATATATGTCTCTGCTCACATAGGAATTGATTTATTCTTGGTTTTCAGAAGTTTTACATATCCTCCTTTACAATTTATTCATCAATTATGAAATTCAAAAATAAACATGGAAAAATTAATGTTCCAATTAGCTAAAGATAATTTAGGAACATTACAATATGCCCCTCCCAAATCTTTCTTTTCCTCAAGCAACTGCAAGGGTGCTGAAAAATCTCCCCCCTTCTTCTTGTGGCCTTCTTCTTCAACAGTGTCCATAATTGCTTCAAATTTTCTGCAATAATCCCATCTCCCAATGGTTCCTCCCAAGTGTGCAAAGTGGCATTTGGTAGATAAACCAAATATCTCTCATTATGAAGTAAAGGAAGGTCTATATGGAAACCCTCTTGCTGATACATGGCCTCATCAAGATAGAAATGATGGTCATGATGGGGAATTTCACCATCAATGAAGGTCTTCCACCTCCATGTTATCATCTAAATGAAATGAATTACCTTCCAACATGGTAACTCATAGTGAAGTTCCTCCCAAATTCCCATGAGAGGCATGCTTCAGGTGATATAGAAAATCATATGGTCCACATCATAAAGAGACAAGTGATGTGCTATAGTGGCCATATGTTCTCCCATGCTCCCCTTAGAACATGTAGTGTAAAGAATGTGGGAAACTCCTTTTCCCAAGGACACATTCCACAAATGTGTCTCTCCTCCAACCATATTCCCAAGAATAAGAACATATTCAGCATGGGGAGTCATGATTAAGATCATGCTAGCTACCATATATGATAAAGGATAAGGAAGATGCCTCCTCATGTGCAACCAACACAGTTTTACCATCAACTACCATAGAATAGGAGATGACAAGTGTTTCCTCCAACACTTGCTTGTTGCCCCATCCTTCTTGCATGCTTGGAGAAGGTGTTTTATGATTGGTGTAAATGAGTCACACCATAGGAAGTGTATCTCCCCTCCAAGATCCTCTAAAGGATGATCATCATCAATAAATTTCATGGCCTCAAGTGGCCCATGAAGCCCATCATAAATAGTGCTCCCTCTTGGAGGAAATCCATGCAAATGCGTGTTAGAAAAATACAATTATGCATGATGAGATTGAAAAATATAATATTTTTCATACACTTGTTTAAAATCAGCAAGGTTGCTCATGGATGAGCCTCCTCTCACACTCAATGAATAAGGAGGTGTAGATGATAATTCTTCCCAAGAGCTACGTTCCTCCTTATCTAAAAAATGGTCCATGCACTTCTTCATATGAGAGTGCACCTCCTCTTTGAAATTCTCCCACATGAGTCCATCCAAGATACTATGATATGCTCTAATGAAATCAGTGGGTTTGGAATGTAGGATCTCATAGGTTGCATTTAGTAGTTTCTCCTTGAGCTGGGAGCCTTTTACCAAATAAATCTGATCATGGAAGTAGATGACCCCTCCAACTACCTTATACCTCCCATCCATTACCTTCCCATCAAGAACCTCACATGTGAAAGGGTCCTTGTAGTATTCTATCATAAGTTGGGAGTCCCAATAAGGCTCTAGACTTCCCAAAAATGACAACGTTGTAGAGATCTGAAATGCAACCCCTATCATATCATGACTCTCCTCTTTGACATACTTGATGCCAAGGTCACATGTTGGAGTCCCATAAACTTTCCTTTGCTACCTCCCTTGCCGTTGATCTTGCTCAAGACAAGACTGAAGCATGTGGAAATAAACTTCCCCTTAGAAAGTTCTTGTCTCCCAATACTTCCTCAATTTGGCCCATGCATGCAAGACTATTAAGATCCTCTTGTCATGTTCAGAAATATCTTTTTTAAGTGATAAGACCATGGGTTGCCCAAAAGATATGGTTTTTCCATGTATCCTCATATCCATACCACCATATATTTCTGATCTTTCATTCCTCAGCGTAGATGAATGAATGGAAGATAACAATGTCCTATTTAGAAAATTTCCTACCTCTTTTCTGAATTCATGAAAGATCCTCTACGTTGTGCTTGCTTCTCCCAGGGCTCCTTCATTAGCCAAGTATGCAAATGTTGCCCATAGTTGAGAGAAAACTTTAGTTTTCCTCCAAATCACAAGGTATTTCTGGTGGAATGCCTCCTTGCAAAGAGGCATCAAGGCATATAGAAGAATGTGGATGTAGGTGGGCAGATTTTCCCCTACCATTGCTGCATGGATTCTCTTGCCTCCCTTGGTCTTCCAACCCTTGAAACAGAGAAGGGTATATGCTCTTATTCTTGAGATGCTCTTCCCCCTCTCTTCCTTCCTCTATCATCAAGATCTCATCATTTGACAATGATAGTACATGTTGCTCAAGAGCTCTATGTGTGAGATCTTATGGAACTCCTTGCAAGTGTGCATGAGTTTCTTTTCTTGGAGCAAGTGCTCCAACTTCATCTTCATGAGGTGTTTGAGTTGTTTTTGCTGTGACTGAATTATTACCTCTTGCCTTCTCCTCCTCTCCAATAACTGAAATTGCCTTATCATCAACAAGAGACCTTAGATCTTGGTCATCTAGTGAAGGAGGAATCTCCATGCTTCCTTCTTGAGAAGAGTCCCCTTCATTCAAAAGAGATCTTGCCCTAAGCAAGGCATCAAACAAAATCACACCTTCTTTCTTCCTCTTCATGAAGAACTTACCGAAAAAACCTTGAAGCTTAGGTGATATGGCTGAGTGAAAATATCCATGAGATGATGATTCAGAATTTTCCTCATCTATAGATCTTGTAGATCTGATCAAAAGATCTTTCTGCTCTTGAAACTTTCTAGGAGTTTCACTGCTTCTCCTTTCTTCTTATTGTTCAACCTCCTTGGAGAGGTTCTTATTAGATCTGAAATCTGATGAGAATAAAACCATAATATTCATCATTCTAAAATTTCTCCTTGCTGGAATACCACTATGAATTTCCCTTTCCAAGGATATCAAAATTCTATTCCAGAGATTGACTGCAGGGGCATTTACTGGATATGTCATCTTTGAACAAAGGATGAGATCTAGAGGCTACCTAGCTATCTACAGACTCTGTATATAGAATTTTAAATACTCCTCCTTCCGGGAATCAGCATTTTGGCTTGAAGCCACAGGCTGAGACAAAGATCTTGCTCTGATACTACTATAATGTTCCTTTTTCAGGAACAGCTGAAGATTGGGAATAATATGAGTTATTACCAATTAGTATCTTCATATATATACCTCATACATATCTTAATACACTTAAAATCCAGTAAAATACATAGCAGCAAGGTTATACAATGTTTTACAATGCAAAAGATGGGGAAAAGTGAGGATTTTGGCCCTAAAACGTGTATTAAGAGCATTGCGCAAAAATAAGATGGTAAAGTTGTTTGATATTATAGATAGGGTTATTAGAGACTCCCATGTCTAATTTTAGGAAAAAAAATAAGTTTTTTAAAGTTAAATAGTTCCTCCTTTCCTAACTAGGCTAAGAAACCCTGATTTCCCAAGACTAGATTTATGTAGAAATTTACTGAAGCATGTGAGCGTGGTTTTCTGAAGGGTATGAATGAAAAAGGGTTTGAAAATTCACAAATAATATTACGGGCATAACTCATAAACTTTACAATAGAAGAATGAAATAATACAGAAGAAATCCTCAAGAAAGAGGTGCTACAACCATGTAAAAAGACTATATAACAGTGACAGCATAATTTTCGGGGCTGAACTAGAATTTAATTGATTCTTTAGATATAAATCAGATAATTACATAAAAATATAGATCTAATACATATCCATGCACAAGAAAATCTGATCTATCCATTCCCCTTACGGATTTGCTCAAAACATGAAACACCGAGAGTAGATCTGAGATCTAAAACTTCAGATCTGCAAAATGATTCAGCAAATATGAATAATACTAGCAGATATCAGATAATATCTGAAATAGAACATATATTTTTTTTCCAATCTATGGATCACCTCAATGAAGAAAGAATCCCAACACTAGAGATCTCTCCTCCAAAATGCAAGCAAAGCACCCAACAGCTGTAGATCTGCAAATAACACAGTTCAGGGGTCAATACTATGTTGCCTCTTCAGGAATGGGTTTGGCCTATTACCAAGATGTATATCTAAAGCCAAATGAGTGTAAAACCAGCTTATCAATGGGATAGATGAGTTTCCCAGTGACAAGGGGTGCTAGAACTCCCTAGATCTGAAGAGATCTAATCTCCACTTGTTGCAACTCTCATAAAAAATTCAGCCCTAAATAGGGCTGTGTTGTAGATGCAAGATGAAGCTTTGCCAAAATTTCAGATAGTGTATAAATGCAACACAATATCCTCCAAAGAGCTACTCCATGGAAGGAGAGAGGATTCCTAAACAGGAAATCCTCTTCCCTTTGGCTAAGCAGCCAAGAGAACTCAAGTTGCTCAAGCAACCTCAAATTCAAAATATCCTTAACAACCTTTGCTTGTTGCTCTCCTCCTTCTTTTATAATATTTTATTCTTGGAAAAACCCTAAACCACTTCATTGGTTTATCCCCTTTCAGATTTAGAAGCTCCTTCTAGAACTGCGTTGTCCCTCAAAGAGGTTCAATGCATCTAGATTGTGTTGTTTGACTTGGTCAAATAGGATCCCCTCTTGTGATTTAGCCCCTTTCACACTTGCAAGATATAATTAAAATAGCCCAAATATGTCTCTGCTCACATAGGCATTGATTTATTCTTGGTTTTCAGGAGTTTTACATGTCCTCCTTTACAATTTATTCATCAATTATGAAATGAAAAAATAAACATGGAAAAATTAATGCTCCAATTAGATGAAGCTAATTTAGGAACATTACAAGCATGCAAGCAAAGGGAGCACAAATTTTAGCAATGATCATTGCTGGTTTTAGAATGGTATAATACCAGGGAGATGAAGCTTGGTCGGGAATCAACACAAGTACATGGCTCATTCGGAAAAAAATTTCCATAAGGACAGTTGGCAAGGTGAATCTTATTTTTAGTTTTTTTTGAAGTTAGACCATTGTAGGAACAATATGTTCTCTGAAAATTACAGTTGATGTTCTGCAAGTTTCAAAAATTTGCATCATGAAACAGTCAAGGCTAGCAACAGTTGGTCAATAGATTAAAGGAAGAATTTATCTTTTTATGAGAAGCTCAATTTGATGAAATTAGGGAGATTTTAGTGGTTCAAGGTTGGAAGAGTGGAGAATCAGCCTCCTCATATTTAGTTTCTGTAGTTCACAAAGCTTTTGGGCTCCAAAATCTTCCCATTGGGGAGGTGTGATCAGGAGATCATGTCAAAGTTAAGAAAATGCTCAAAAATGGAAGTGCTTAGAAATGGTTGCAATCTGAACAACTGGAAGGGTCTTGTCGCTACGATTTTTGTGCCATGAATGGTTCTCAAAATTTAGCTCGTGTGTGAAAGTTATTGAGGTTTGAAACCTCCAGTAAAATAAAGAAAAAATGACAGTTTGACCCATTTTGCACATTCTCTAAAAATTTTCAAAATAAAATTTATTTTGGAAAATTTTATTTTTATTAAGGTTTTGAGGGCCTATTAGTGGGTGCCACATGGCCTACTCGGAGGCTACAATGTGGCCCCAAGCCAAAGTCCAAATACATTGGCAAAATGTTTGTTAAAGGTCCAGGGGGTCGAACCTGTGACCTCCGGGACAATGCGTGCATGCCCTACCAACTGTGCTACGAGTAGTTCTTATTAAACATAGGCTACCACATGTATTTGAACCGTATAATTGTAAACAGTGGAAAAAATTTAAGGGCTAGCTCGACAACATATGACTTGTCGACGACAATTAGGTGCAAAACTTAATTGTGGGTGAAAATGATTACACAAACCATCATATGTGTCCAGATAAACATTATTACAATCCTATCCTACCATAGACCATGGTTTAACATTATTTTCCCATCATACGGTTAGTGCTAAATGTGCATGTGAACACTTCCTCAAACATTTATTTCCAGCGCACTGACCACTGACAGCTTTGGGCATGCTTCACCAAATTCGGCCTTTGTGCCATTTTTGTCGACCCTAACTAGAGTTCCTCCTATTTTGGAGGAGGTTTTCTAGTGACATTGGGAAAAAAATTTGTTTTGGTCATAACTTTCTCAAATTTTGACCAAAAAAGATGAAATTTTAGTCAATTTGGGTTTCTTCAGCATTCTGAAGAGTTTGGAACATGTTTTTGGGTGAACAGAGGTGATATACAATAGCTTTTTCTTCAGGGAAAATGAAGGAGCCATTAGGGCCATCAGGGAGAAGGCACTGTATTGGTTTGTACTTCACTATTTAAGGTGAAAAAAATCCATTTCTATCTATTTTCTATCTTTTGAAGCTGAATTTATAGCTATTTTTTCCTTTTTAGGCATATTTTTCACTATGTAACCATTTTGAGAAAATTAGTAGAGCAAGAACATGCCATTGGGGAGCCTTGGACTGGCAGATGTAGCCTAGGAGGGGTGAACTGCCTCAAACATTTTTTGTGTTATGTTATGATGAATTTTACTTGCTGCATTTTTCTACTGTGATATGTTAAATAGTAAATTTAATTAACAAATCCTCACACATAAAACTCAGAAACAAACCAAAACTACTTTATTTAACCTACAAGTCATGGAGAACACTTTACACACTAAATTATTTGATAATGGATACTTAGCATAGCATTACAAATAGTTCCATTTTCAGATTAGTTGGTATCAGAGTTAGAGTTTTACTCTGCATTTGTTCTTGTGCAAATATATAGTTGACTTTTTGAATGTTTTGATGCTTACTAGGCTTAAGCTCAAGAGAGGGGAAGGAAAATTGGTTAGAATTCAAAGTAATCCTCAACCAAGAAGGTCTAGAGTACCATTCACTTCACCTTCTAAGTTACCTCTAAGAGCCACAGAAGAATTCTTAAGAATGTCTTCAAGAGAAGGAGAAGTTTCTGAAGACGTTGATCCCAAAGAAGAAGAACGGGTGTTCAGAAAAGCATTCTTGGACATGACTGAGATGGTGAGGATACTCTACCAAGAAATGAATGAAAGGCTTGAAGGAGGAAAGAAAAGTGATGACAAGTCAAATAAAGGACATGGAGGAAATGGTGATCCACCATCCCCATATTCATCCTCTTCCTCTACATCATTATCCTCTACTTCGTTGAATCAATCTCACAAGTCCAAAACCACTGGTAAAATTTCATTTTTAAAGCTTGATGTTATGTCTGAATTGCCTATGTTTAATGGTGAGGTCAATGCAGAGAAACTTGACAGTTGGATAAGGTAGTTGGAAGTTTATTTGAGGATACAAAACCTTCATGGAGATGACACCAAGATTTAGTTAGCCTCTTTGAGAATGGAAGGAGCGTCATTGGTATGGTGGGAATCCAAGACCAAGGATGAGATTAAAAAACATGGTAAGACCACTTTATCATGGGCTGAATTTATTTCTACAATTAAGTAACAATTTTATCCATTAGCTCATTTACAAAAGGCTATCATGAATTGGCAAAGTTTTAGAAAACTTAAGGGAAAAAATGTAGAAGATTTACACCCAAGAGTTTAGACAAAGGACTCTTTTGTTAGGAATTTATTTGCATAGCCAAGAGACTTTGTTGAAATATATATGTGGTTTACACAGCTATATTATACATACTATTATTATGTTCAATCCTACTAGTCTAGATGAGGTTTGTGTCCAAGCCACACATTTAGAGGCTAGAGGTAAACAATCTTTTGATGGGAATGAGGATAGTGAATTTAAAGGAAAAGGTAGAAAGAGAAATGCAAACTCTAGGAAATAGAATGGAAAATTATTTTGTAAAAACTGTTCCAAAACTAGGCATGATGAAGACCATTGCTGGAAACTTCATCCAAAGTTGAAACCATAAAAATTCAAAACCAAAGATAAGGCCAAATAAAAAGGCAAGATGATTGCAATAGCTGAACAAGACTTAGGGTCTGTATCAAGAGATGAAACTAAAAGAATAACTATGGCACTAAAGAACATAAAGGGGAAAGAGATTGTAAATGAAACAAATCCTAGTTCTATCATTTCAAAGTATCACATAGAAGCTCCAAATTAGGAGAGGAGGATTGAGATGTTTCATGCGAGGATCATTTCAAAACACACAAATATAGACCCAGTATTTGACAATGGGTCACAAGTGAACCTCATATCAAAAGAATTAGTTAAGAAGTTAAATATTTAAACCATTCCACATCCTAAACCTTATCCTCTTGGCTGGATTTGCAAGGATGCAAATTTACAAGTTTCGAGGAAGTGCATGTTGCGCTTCGCCATAACATCTCATTATATTGACATGGTTTAATTAGATGTGGTGTCGCTTGACATTCCAGGTGTGGTGTTGGGTAGTCGTTACTTATATGACAGGAAAGCGATCTTCCATCGCCATGAGAACAAGTACCATTTATTCAAGGATGGCAAGGAGTTTATTGTCAGGGCACATCGAAAAAAACTATAATCTTCTTTAGTGAATGTAGGGTAGTTGAAAAGGCTTGTAAATGAAAGTCAAAATTTGACTTTGTTGATGATTAAGAAAAAATATTTTGTACATAATCCTTTTCATGTTATTTCTGATGTAAATGATGAGATGTTTAAGTCTGAAAGCAGGTCATCCTTGGAGGAAGATGGCAAGAAGTTGCAGCAAATGTCTTTGGTGTCGATCGGTCTAGAAAACAAAGTGTTAGTGTGAAGTGGTGAAAAAATCCAAGAGAGGGAAAATCATGCAAGCAAAGAGGGAAAAAAGTTCAGCAATGATCATTGCTAGTTTCAGAATGGGAGAGTACTATGGTGAGGAAACTTGGTCGGGAATCAACATAAGTACATGTCTCATTCGACACAAATTCACCATAAGGAGAGTTGGCAAGGTGAATCTTATTTTAAGTTTCCTTTGAAGATAGGCCATTGTAGGAACAATAAGTTTTCTGCAAATTTTAGTTTCTTTTCTACAATTTTAAAAAATTTACATCATGACATAGTCAAGGTTAGCCATAGTCAGTCAATAGATTCAAGGAAGAATTTATCTTTTTATGAGAAGCTCAATTTGATGAAATCAGGGAGATTTCAGTTGCTCAATGTTGGAAGAGTGGAGAATCAGTCTCCTCATTTTCAGTTTCTATAGTTCAGAGAGATTTTGGGGAACAAAAGCTTCCCATTGAGGAGGTGTGATCAGGAGATCATGTCCAAGTTAAGAAAATGCTAAAAAATGGAAGTGCTAAAAAATGGTTGCAATCTGAGAGATCAGAAAGGCCTCGTCACTATGATTCAAGCACCGTGAACAGTTCTCAAAATCGAGGTCATATGTGAAAGTTATTGAGGTTTGAAATCTCTAGTAAACTAAAAAATAAATGACAGTTTGACCCATTTTGGACTTTGTCTAACATTTTTCAAAAAAAAAAACATTTTGGAAGATTTTATTTTTATTAAGGTGTTAAGGGCCTATTAGTTGGTGCCACGTGGCCTGCCTGGAGGCTACACGTGGCCCCAGGCTAGAGTCCAAATGCATTGGAAAAATTTTTGTTAGAGGTCTGGGGGGTCGAACTTGTAACCTCCGGGACAACGCACACATGCCCTACCAACCGTGCTACGAGTAGTTCTTATGAAACGTAGGCTATAACATGTATTTGAACCATAGAATTGTAAACGGTGGAAAAAATTTAAGGGCTAGGGGCTGGCCCAATAGTATATGAACCGTCGACGGCAACCAGTTGTGAAACTTAACCGCAGGTTAAAATGGTTAAACAAACTGTCATATGTGGCCACATAAACATTATTCCAAGCCTATCCACTAGCAGACCACGGTTCAACATTATCCGCCCACCAGATCGTTAGCGCTAAATGTGCATGTGAACACTTCCTCAAACATTTATTGCCAGCGCACTGACTACTGACAACTTTGAATACACTTCACCAAATTTGGCGTTTGTGCCATTTTTGTCGACACTAACCAGAGTTCCTCCAGTTTTGGAAGAGGTTTTCTAGTGACAGTGGGCAAAAATTTGTTTTGGTCATAACTTTCTCAATTTTCGACCAAACAATATGAAATTTTAATCAATTTTGTGTTTCTTTAGTATTATGAAGAGTTTGGAATAGGTTTCAGAGCAAACAGAGGTGATATACATCAGATTTTTCTTTAGGGAATATGAAGGAGCCATCACGGCCATCAGGGAGAAGGCACTGTATTGGTTTCTACCTCACTGGTTTAGAAGAATCAAAATCCATTTTTAGCTGTTTTCTATCTTCCGAAGCTGAATTTATAGCTGGTTTTGCCTATTTAGGCATATTTCTCACTATGTAACCATTTTGAGCAAATTAATAGAGCAAGGACATGCCATTGGGGAGCCTTGGACCAGCAGATGTAGCCTAGGAGGGGTGAAATGCCTCAAAACTTTGTTGTGTTATGTTATGGTGAATTTTAACTACTGTGTATTTCTGCTGTGATATGTTAAATAATAAATTTAATTAACAAATACTCACACATAAAACTCAAAAACAAACCAAAACTAGTTTGTTTAACCTACAAGCCATGGAGAACACTTTGACACTAAATTCTTTGAGAATGGATACTTTGCATAGCATTACAAATAGTTCCATTTTCAGATCAATTAAATAAAGCATTATTTATTTAATTTTCCTCTAGGAATAATTAACTAAATCATTATTTAGTTAATATTCCTTGTCACATTTGACCGAATCATGAGAAACAATTAAATAAATTATTGTTTATCTGATTTTTCCTTAGGAATAATTAATTAAATCATTATTTAGTTAATATTCGTTGTCAAATTTGACTAAATCACTTAGGAATTATTAAACAAATCATTATTTGTTTATTATTCCTTAACCACGTCCTTGAAATAATAAATAATTCATTTATTTATTTATTGTTTCTAAATAAAGGTATTTAACCAAATTTAAATATATTTTCCTTCTAGAAATATCATAAAATATTCCAAGCAGTTAGATCTATGAAAAAAAAGAATATTGTAATCCAAGGGGGCATCAATGAATTCTATGTCAATATAAATAGTCTTGTCGCAACTGTGATAGGACAATTGTGATACATGCCAAGGGGATTTGTAACGTGCCCACCCTAATGGAAAGTTATAATATTTTCTTTGGGAACTATGGATCCTTCAAATGATTATTTAATCATATTCGATGTTGACAAGTGAGAGCATATCCCTCTCTTCTTATTAGTTTCTTTCCAAATATTAGTTTACATTAGAAACACCACTCTTCAACAGTGTATTATAGACGAAGGTGCATCCACATGTGTGAGGTCCACTAGTATTTTTAAAACTTGGGTCACCTGTTGTCTCCATCCACCATCACTTTACGCACTTGGGATGGTCACCCTTTGATCAGGAGTTCATAAATTTTTATCAAAAAACAAAATTACAGGATTGGATTGAAAGTAGGATGGTTGCGTAGATCTCGTCTTCCTGATTGCGGCACCATGAACATTTCGAAAAATTGATGTCCTATGAGGGAGATATCACCTCTTGATTGAAAATCCAAACAGGTGAATTTTGCGATAGTTTGACTAGGGTTGACTGTGATGCACAGTCAATAGGGTGGAGGTACAATCCACAAAAAAGGAATATTCTTGGAATATTCCTTTTCACTGGGCCAATCATGGGATGACAAGTGTCATTGTTTCATTTTTTGAATGAGTTTGGTACGTTTTTGGAGGGCTAATGAGAGGGTGCCACGTGGCCAACCCTAAGGCCACCATGTGGCCCTGTAATGGAGTGATAAAATTTTAGTGAGGTCTGCAGGGCTCAACCCCGTGACCTCGTTCCCAGCATGCATAGTTATTACCACTAGCTCTATGAAATGTTTCTTAACATATCATGTTCGCAAGTTGTATTTAAGTTTTATCACATTGGAGTTTGGGGATTGGGGACCGCCTGTGGTCCCAACCTGTCAACGTTCCCAAGAGTTATGATCACATTGCAAACAATATATGCCAACTAACCGATGACTAGCCTAACCTGCAGTCTCTACCAACGTTAAACCATCTGCAACTGTTGCATTACATGGCAATGTTTATTTCTAATTCTTCGTGTGATTATCACAAACCCACGTTTCAATTGGAGTTCAACCGTTTTACCACAGTTAATGCCTGGGGTTCTGCCTTCCATTACGCTCATGACCACGGGGTTTTGGGTTGGCATGTTTCCACCCCAACCACCAACATTTAATTCCACAGTTAGATTTAGTGAGTTGTTTTCCCAGCACACCCAATAAGGCATAATTCACTATTTTAACTCCAGATAAGTGGAGTTCTCCACTTTTAGTGGATCTTTTCTAGGTGTAACTTAGGAAAAAGAGTAGGAGCCTCAATTTTCTCCCATTGTAAGTGAATGAAGAGTCATTTTTGACTAATTGGAGCATTCTGGAGCCATTGGTGTAGAGAAAACAACAATTAGAGCATTGTAACTACATGTATTTGCAAAATTTTGAGCATGATAAAAGATGGAAATACCATTGGAAGCTAGACCAGCAAATGTAGCCCAAGAGGGGTGAAATGCTTCATCATGCCTATTGTATAAATTTCATGTGGTAAATTATTTCTCTGTTTTACATTGTTTTTTGGTGTTATTTAAGATTGTTTTATGCTTTTAATTCACTAAAATATCATCTCTAATTCATGGACAAACACATCAATCCTTAAGAAAACTAATGACACAATTATGCACATGTTTATAAACTGAAAAGACATTTAGCACAACAAAACTAATACAGTCATTTCAGATCAGATGGTATCAGAGCTAGAGTTTATTCTCTACTGTTGTTTAGTGTGAATAATTTTTTAACTATTTGCAAGTTTTTAGATGCTTACTAGGCTCAAGCTCAAAAGAGAAGAAGGAAAACTGGTGGAAGTAGAAAGGTCTCAAGAAGAGCCAAATCAAAGGAGAGCAAGATTGCCATAATATCCACCACCTAGTTCAACTCCTAAGGAAGCAGAAGCTACATTAAGTATGCCTCATGAGGAAGGAGAAATCCATGAAGAATTTGATCCTAAAAGAGGAAGAAAGAGTGTTTAGGAAAGCATTTCTTGGCACGCCTGAGATGGTTAGAATCCTTTATCAAGAAAGGAATGAGAGACTAGAATGAGAAGGATCCAAACTTCATAAGGAATGAGATGGATCTTCAGGAGGTCACCATGATGAAGATAAGGCAAAGAAGGGAAATGGAATAAATGGAGGCAATGGAGAGCCATCATCCTTGCCCTCATCCTCATCATCCTCTAATTATACTTCAGTACATCAGCCACACAGGTCAAAGAACACTGGTAAAAGTCATTTTTTAAAACTTGATGTTAATTTTAAATTGCCAATGTTTAATGGTGAAGTCAATGAAGAAAATATTGATAATTGGAATAGGAAATTGGAGGTCTATTTGAGAATCCAGAACCTTCAATATGATGATACCAAAATCCCATTAGCTTCATTGAGAATGGAAGGCACAACACTTGTTTGGTGGGAATCCAAGAAAAAGGATGAAATCAGGAAATATGGTGAGATTATTCTATCATGGTTAGATTTCATTAATACTATAAAATAACAGTTTTATCCATTAGCTCATATGTGGAAAGCCATAATGAACTGGCAGAACTTTAGGCAATTGAATGGACAAAATGTGCAAGAATACACCCAAGAATTTAGGAGAAGATCTCTCTTATTAGGGGTAGATTTGTAGAGCTAATATTCTTTGTTCAAGTACATACAAGGCTTAAATAGCTACCTAAAACATACTATTCTCATGTTTAACCCCACTAGTCTAGATGAAGTATCTCTTAAGGCCACACATCTAGAAGCCAGAGGGAAGAACATTTCTAAAGAGTGTAGAAAGAAACTTTTTAATGGTAAAGAAAAAGAGAAGACCTCAAAAGTTAAAAGAAAAAAAAATCATCTGTTAAGAAAGAGGGAGAAAAAGTTGTTTTTAAGCATTGTTAAAAATAATGCCATGATGAAAGTCATTGTTGGAAATTACATCCTAAAATGAGGCCAAAGAAACCCAATAACAAAGGGAAACATAAAACTGTTGCTACAACTCAACATCATTTAGGAGATGATTTCAGTTGATGAATCTAAGATTATAGCCATGGGATTGAAGAACATGAAGGGAAAATAAATTTAAACTAAACCTAGTACCATTACATCAAACCGTCGCATACATTCTCCAAATGAAGAAGAAATAATAGAACTGTTTCATGTGAGGGTCATATCCAAACATACCATGATTGCACATTGTTTGAAAGTGGGTCACAAGAAAACTTAATCTCTGAATACTTGGTCAAGAAAATTAACCTTGAGACCATACCACATCCAAAACCATATCCATTGGGTTGGATTTATAAGGATGAAAATCTACAGGTTTCAAAGAAATGGATATTTTGTTTTGCAATCACAACATATTTTGTTAACACAGTCGAATTAGATGTGGTTTAGCTTGACATAACAAGTATTTTGTTGGGGATTCATTAATTGTATGATAGGAAAGCAATCTTCCATCACCATGATAACAAGTATCATTTTTTAAAATATGGCAAGAATTTCATCATTAGAGCACATTGCAAGAAGACAAATATTGCTATGGTAAATGCTGGATATGTAAAGAGGTTGGTAAATTCAACTAAGAATTTTGTTCTTCTTATGATTAAGCCTAAAGCTAATGTTAATCATGAATCATTTGAGGGATGTGATCCTAAGTTGAAAATAGATTTATATGATGTAGTTAATGCACATCATGATATGTTTCAGAAGCCAACGGGATTGCCTCCAAAAAGAGAGATTCAACATGAGATTCAGTTGCAACAAGATTTTCCTCTTCCAAAAATCGGTATGTATCGCATGTCGATGGAGAATGTGGAAATAAAGAGGAAATTAAATGATATTTTGGAGAAAGAAATCATAAGGCCAGGAACCTCTCCATGCAGTTCACCCATATTCTAGACAGCAAAGAAATATGGGACTTGGCGCATGTGTGTAGATTTTTGAGCTTTGAACAAGATTACTGTAAAGAATCGTTACCCACTCCCAAGAATAGATGATTTTCTTGATCAGCTGAAAGAAGTAAATTTTTTCACTAAGTTAAATTTATGATGTGTATATCGTCAAGTCAGAATTGAAGAAAGTGATATAAGGAAAGCTGCATTCAAAACCAAACAAGGACTCTTTGAGTGGCTAGTTATGCCATTTGGTTTGTGTAATGCATCGACAAGTTTCATGCGTGTTATGGATAGTGTTTTGTCTGCATTCCTTGATTAATTTATGATTGTGTACTTATATGACATATTTATTTTTAGAAAGAAAAAAAAAGAATAACATGTCTTGAATGTGAATAGAGTGCTTCATATTTTGAGGAAAGAGAAATTGTTTCTTAAGATGTCAAAGTGTGAGTTTGGAAAGACTTATTCGGTATATTTGGGACATATTGTAGGAGGATGAAAATTGAGGATTGATCCTTCTGAAGTGTAAGCCATTTTGAATTTTCCCACACCCAAAACACTAACCGAGGTAAGAATTTTCTTAGGTGCAACTCAATATTCAAGAAATTTTATTGCTAACTTTTCTTCCATCACAGCTCCTATGCATGTAGTGACAAGTGTGAAGAAAGGATTCCAATGGGGAGGCAAAAAACAACAATATTTCGAATCTTTTAAAGGCAATATTAGTTCAGTTCCAATCCTTTCATTACCAAATTTGAGATAGCCATTCGAGATTCAAACCGATGCTAGTGATTATGCCATGGGCATAGTACTTTTGTAGTATGGTAAGCCTATCACTTTTCATTCTGAAACATTTAATGTTGTTGTGACGAATTATCCTACATATGACAAAGAAATATATGTGTTGGTACAAAGTGTAAAGAAAGGGAAACACTACTTGTTTGGTAAAGAGACTATTGTACATACCGATCACCAACCATTACAGTACTTGCAGTCACAAAAAAAATTACAACAATCAAGACATTTCAGGTGGATGGGTTTTCTTCAACAGTTTCACTTGGTTATAAGGTACAAGAACGGTAATTTCAATAAAGTTTCTGATATGATTTCAAGACCAATCATTAGTGCATATACTTTACTCAAAAATGACTCTATTGTACATGAGAGTTACATAGAACAATATGCACATGACATTGATTTTCAAGATGTGTATGTGAGTTTGAATGAAGGGAATCAAGTTGAAGAAAAAGATTATCACATGCATAAAAATTTGTTGTTTCATTTGGGAATGTTGTGTATTCCACAATGAGAGAGGCTAGGTGTCATGAGAGAAGCTCATTTATCTCTTATTGATGGACACTTTGGGGTAAGAAAAACAGTGGCGCATCTACAGAGGTATTGCTATTGGCCTTGCATGATAGATAGTGTGTCACATTTTATAAGACGTTGTTCTATTTGTGCAACAAGTAAGCCTAGTAATAGGAAACTTGGGTTGTAAACACCACTTCCAGTACCATCAAGGCCATGGGAGAGTGTATCCATGGACTTTGTTGGTGGTCTACCTATGTCAAGAAAGCAACATGATTATCTTTATGTAGTTGTGGATAGCTGTAGTAAAATGTGTATAATTATGCCTTGTAAGAAAACCATTACTGCTGAACAAACTGTTGAACTTTATTTTCAACATGTTTTGGTTCATTTTAGATTGCCAACTTCTATTGTTAGTGACAGGGATTCCAAGTTCATTGGGAATTTTTGGTCAAATCTATGGAGAATGATTGACACAAAGTTGAAAAAGATTACCGCTTATCATCCAAAAATAGATGGACAAAACAAGGTGGTGAAAAAAATCATTGTGCATCTATTGACATGATATTGCAGAAAACATCCTAACCTGTTGGATTAGCAACTGCATTACATTCAACATGCTTACAATAGAGAAAATCACTCTTCAACACAAACATCACCTTTTGAAGTATGGTTTGGGTATTTTCCAGCATCGACATCAGACTTCTTATTTGGGAAGGATGTTGCAATTGATAGCCATAGTGAAATTTATAAGGCTCGAAAGTTCAATGAGAAAATTTAGATTATACGTAAAAAAATTCAAGAACAACTTGGGAAAAGTCAAAGAAAATATAAAGAGAGGCATGAAAAAAATACAGTTGACCACAAGTTTTAAGAGGGAGATGAGGTATTGTTGCACATTAGCAAAGAAAGGATGCAAGGGGAAGGTAAAAAGATCAAACCCATTTGCTATGGTCCATTCATGATCATAAAGAAATTTGGTAATAATGCATTTAAACTTGACATGACTTCATATATGCAAATGTATTCAGTTTTTAATGTTGAAAACTTACGTTTGTATGAGCCAAATTTGATCGATGATCAAGGAAGTGATGTTCAATTACCTTCTATTGAATATTTTTCACTAGAATTTATGGATTATCTCAAAGAAGATATCATTCTTGACAAAAGGACAAGAGCATCCAAGAGGGGAAGTGTTGACTATCTTCGAGTTGGGCTCAAAGGTACTAAACCAAGCAAGGCGAATTAGATGGAGGTTGGAAACGTGAGGGAGTTGTACCCTCATCTACTGAATAGGTAATTAAGTCTTTTGGGGTCCAAAATATTCCCAATGGGGAGGAGTGATCAGGAGTTCATACATTTTTATCAAAATTCAAAGGTATAGGACTGGGTTGAAACCAAGATGGTTGTGTGAATCTCATCTTCCTAATTCTGGCACCATGAATGATTTAGAAAATCGATGTCGTATGAGGGAGATATCGCGTTCTGATTAAAAAGCCAAATAAGTAAATTTTGTGATAGTTTGACCAAGGTTGACTGGGATGCACAATCAGTAGGGTGGAGGTATAGTAAAAAAAAAGGAATATTATCAAAACATTCCTTTTCACTGGTCCAATCATGGGATGAAAAGTGTCATTGTTTTTATTTGTTGAATGAGTTTGGTACATTTTTGGAGGGCCAATCGTAGGGTGCCATGTGGCGAGCCTTGAGGCTGCCACGAGGCCCTGTAATGGAGTGATAAAATTTTGGTGAGGTCCAAAGAGCTCGACCCCACCATTAGAGAGTGTTTGAGGTCTAAAATGGGCCTCCTAAGAAAAATGTAGAATAAAAATAGACTTTATAAGAACCAATAGGATTCAATATGATGATGTCAACCATGGGGGATGATTCACCATTTTGGGGGTAAAAAGGTAAAAAGATTAAAAAACAATAAAATAATAAAACTACTTTTTCAACTTGTATTTCCAACTTATCTCTCTAAGGTTTTACTCGAATTTGAAGTGGGAGTACTCATTGAATGCAAAATTTAATTCTTCATCCAAGGAGTTCCCATGTTGTATACTTTCGATGGACCCTGCAACACTAACAATGAAAAATACATGAAAAAACATGATTGCAGTAATTTTTTTCCTGAATTTCTCATTTTTGTGTAGCAAAGTCCATCAAAAATATGCAACATGGGTACTCCTTGGATGAGGAAACAAATTATGCATCCAACGAGTGTTCCTTGTCAAAATTTGAATAAACCCGTAGGGAGATAAGTTGAAAATTAGTTTTTTATTTTTTTCCTCAAAAATTTGATGATGTAATATAATATTATTTTATTATTTCCACGATTATTTTATTATTTCCACTATTATTTTATAATTTCCTTAGGAGGCCCATTTTAGACCTCAAAATTACCCTAATGCGACCCCCTGCCAAGAACGCATAGTTCTTACCACTTGCTCTATGCAATTTGTTTTAACATATCATGATCACGGGTTGTATTTAAGTTTTATTGCATTAGAGTTTGGGGGTTGGGGATTGCCGACAATCCCAACCCGCGAGAAGTCCCGAGGGTTATGGTCACATTGCAAAAAATATATTCCAACCAAACGACGGTCAACCTAACCTATAGTCTCCAACTTTAAACCATCTACAATCGTTGTGTCACATGGCAACGTTTATCGTTAAGTCTCCACGTGGTTATCACAAACCCACATTTCAACTGGAGTTCAACCTTATCACGACAGTTAATGCATGGGGTTCCGCCTTCCATTATGGTCATGACCGCATGGTTTGGGGTTGGCATGTGACCACCTCAACCACCGAAATTTAATGTCGCAGTTAGATTTAGTGGGTTGTTTGGCCAACGTGACCAAAAATGTGGAATTTACTATTTTAACTCCAAATAAGTGTAGTTCTCCACTTTTAGTGGAGTTTTTCTAGGTGTAACTGGGCAAAAGAGTAGGAGACTCAATTTTCTCCCATTCTATGTGAATGAAGAGTCATTTTTGAATAATTGGAGTATTCTAGAGCCATTGGTGTAGAGAAAACAACCATTAGAGAATTGTAACAACATGTATTTGCAAAATGTTGAGCATAATGAAATCTGGACATGCCATTGGGAGTTGGACCAGTAGATGTAGCCCAGGAGGGGTTAACTGCTTCATCATGCCTGTTGTGTAAATTTCATGTGGCGACTTATTTCTTTGTTTTACACTGCTTTTCAATGTTATTTAAGCGTGTTTTATGCTTCTAATTCACTAAAAAATCATCTCTAATTCATGGAAAAACACCTCAATATTTAAGAAAACTAATGACACAAGTATGCACATGTTTATAAACTAAAAAGACACTTAGCACAAAAAAAATATACAGTCACTTCATATCACCCTTAATAGCCCCTTGGCATGTATGACAACTGTCTTGTCACATTTGTGGGAAAGACTATTTCTATTGACATAGAAGTCATTGATGCCCCCTTGGATTACAATATTATTTTCGGTCGTAGATACACCTATTCAATGTTTGATGTCGTATCTTTATTTCACCATACGATCTACTTTCCCCATCATGGAAAGATTTCCACTACTGATCAGTTGACATATTATGATCCTGAGTCTCAGACATCACCCTAGTCTTCCATCTCATAGATGATAGAAAATCAACCTCTCTCAACTCTCACCAATGTCTCTCCAGAACTCTATAAAGATTCCACATTGCTTGGTGCATACTATGGTACAACACCTACCCCTTCTGAGCCCATCTATCCAGTGTTTACATGTTTCAAGCATCACGGGTTAGTCACAAGCAGTCTGGTATGCTTATCCATAAACTAGTGTCTTCAAAACCTATTGTTGTTCACCTGACCTAGCCATCAAGATCAACCCCTCAAGGACATTCTCATTCTGCTGGTGTCCCTCCTCATCCTTTTCAACAAGGAACAATTCCCCCAGGCTTTAACTATCAAGGGGCCATTCTGCCATACCATTATCATGTACGTCAGATACCATTTCTAGATCCCTCGTCTGGAGTATTTTCTATTCCTATCATGGCTATGTTAAGTTTACCAAATATGACGCTAGGGAGCCCTGTTTACTACATCGATAGCCCCACAAACACTCCTCCAGATCAACTCAAACCATATATTTCTTTGACCCTGGTCCAACTAGTTGCGATTACCCCTTCATTTTCTATAGTTCCACAACAACCTCAATAGGAACTTGTTATCACTCCAGTAATTCTCTAGTTGTGAGATTTTTGGTTTTTTATTTGAGAAAACTAGAGGTAACCATAGACCAAATTTTAAAATCTAGGATCTAGCCTTCCTAGGGTTCATAGAGGGCTCTCTCTATAATATTTAACTTTGTTTCATTTTATGAAATATTAGGTTAGTTATGATTGTGCAATTAGTTTTGGTTTTGATTGGTTTGGTGGGAAAAATCACTTGAAGAGATGGATAGTGGAAAATCCATTTTTCCATTGGGATAAGTAGTAAAAAATCAAGCAGACAACATTAGGATCAAGGACAAGAAGTCAAATGCTTTAAGGGCAAGATAGATAACCCATGAAGATCTTGGAAGGCTATTTGGTGAGGTGATATGATCGGGATAAAGAGCAATGAAGGGTTCTTTAATCCAGAAAAGTGAATGATCTGGATTTATGCAGGAACGCAACAAAATAAACATATAACCATAAATACAGAGATGCAGTGGAAATAACACGTCATTTCATTAATATCATAGAACTGAAATTTTCTTACAGACAGAATGGAAATAAAACTAGCTAGGGCGATGGTAGCTATCTCTGAGAAGAGATATGGTGGCTACAGGCCTATGAGCTGAGTTACAATGAGGCTTGAGGGCCTATTTATTATTGAGAAAAAATTTAGAACTCTAAACATCCAGAAACCTAACCCTAGGAGATGAAGCGCCAAAACTATGTGCCTCATTTGGGTAAATTGGTGTTTCAACTTCCCAGGGATGTAACTTTGGCATACTATGTCCATTTGACGCACATGGTACATCATTAGAAATATATATCCGATCACTAAAACTTTTTCCATGAATATCCATTCCGAAACGGAATGATATTTTCTGGATGCGTGATGCCCAAAAAACGTCGTTTAGGGCCTCAAAACGGCTTCAGAAGTTTAGGACCCGAAAAACTGCTAAAAATAGTAAGTTGTGCTGAAACTGAAAAGCTGAAAGAGGCAATGGTGGGGCCCCAAGTGGAATAGGCAGGTGGCCACCAATATCCACCTGGATCATTCCTCCCCCCTTAGGAAGCGATGGTCCCCATTGCGTTGAGTTCATCCATGAGATGAGGAAACTTCTGCTGAACTTGGTCCCTGGTGAACCACTTGCCTTGGTGCAGGAGTTGGCCAGCTTTGACAATCCGATATAGTTGGATGTTCTGTTGGTGAGTGCTCTTTATTTTGATGTCCCTGATACAATTTGTGGTGGCCTGTTCCATGCAGTCTGGGTTTAACTCTATTGGTGTGAGTTTTTCTGCAATGTCTGAGGTGTCCAGTAGAGGTGGGAAGTAAGGACGAAGGCGATCCACATTGAATACTAGGTGCAGACCAAGGAATGGTGGAATACTGAGCTCGAAGGCATTGTTCCCTACAACCTTGGTGATGGTATACGACCCATATCAGAGTGGGCGAAGCTTGTAGTGGGGTCCAGTGAGGCGCTCCTTCTGCAAATGTAGCCATACTTTGTTGCCCACCTGGAAGTTGTGTGGCACCCGGTGTTGATCATGGCATTACTTGTACTTGGCATTGGCTCTGTCCAATATATCATGAACCTGTTGGCGGATGTGTTGAATGTGCTTGATGAAGCTACTTTCTTTGTCAACTTCAGACTGGACATGAGATGAATCGGCCTGAGTAGTTGAAAATGGTATGGCTACATCAATAGGACATAATGGATGGAATCCCAAGCCCACCTGAAAGGGTCTGTGGCTGATTGAACAGTGGAGAGCCCGATTATAACTAAGTTGTACATATGGGAGGCTCTCATCCCATGTGCGTGGATGCTTTGAATTGTACATGCGGAGAACATCTACAAGCATTCTATTGACGACCTCTGTCTGGCCATCTATTTGGGGATGCAAAGCTGCGGACTTGGTGAGCTTGGTATCCAACATTGACCAGAGGTTGGACCAAAATGTGCTGAGGAACCTGCTATCCTGATCTAATATGATAGACTATGGGATCCCAAAGTGCACCCACACTCATTCAAAGAATATTTTAGCAATGGCTTCTGTTGTGATATTCTTCTTGCGGGCCACCAAGATGGCCATCTTCAAGAATCTTTCGAATACCACGAAAACACAGTCATTTCCCTGCTTAGTAGAAGGTATGCCCGACATGTAATCCATGGAGATGGATTCCCAAGGTTGACTAGGGGTAGGTAGCGGAGTATATAGACCTTGCTTCTTGATGGTCAGTTTGGCAATGGCATAAGCAGTGCAGGATCTAATGTGCTTCTCGACATCCTTTCAAAGGTTTGGCCAATAGAAATACTTCTGCAGGATTGCTACTATTTTTTCGACCCCGAAATGCCCAGCGAATCGACTGTAGTGTGCTTCCCATATCATCTTGGCACGCTCGATTGAAGGAACACAAAGGTGTCCCAAGTGACAGAACATTGCATCTTGGAGGTGAAAATTTTGAAATTGCGTACCCCCCAAGAGTGCCTTGTAAGTGTGGCCGAATTCTGGGTCACTCTCATAGAGAAGCGGCCAATCAAAAGTCTCATGCCCACAAGAGTTGAGTACGGTGGTGAGCGCCACGATCGGTGGTCAGCTGAGGCAGTCTGCAACATTATTGGTGCTACCCTTCTTGTACTTGATGTTCAAATGAAACTGTTGTAGATATGTGGACCACTTCTGATGGCGATCATTCTGCAACTTCCCTTGTGTCTGTATGAACTGCAAGGGCTGGTAGTCTGTGTGAATGATTGTTTCCTTCCCCAAAATGTAATGCTTCCATTGTCGACAAGCTTGCACAATGCAATACATTTATTTTTCATAAGTGGGATACTTGCGAACTGTGTCAGATAATGTCTCACTGTGATATGCCACCAGATGTCCCTGTTGAGTAAGAACTGCCCGAATAGCATAGTCGGAGGCATCTGTCTCGATCTCAAATGGTTGTTGCAAGTTTGGTAAAGTGAGCACTAGGGCAGAACAGAGGCGATTTTTCAATTCTGTAAATGCCTTCTATTGAGGTTCCGACCAAAAGAATTTTTCTCTCACTCCTCCTTTGGTGATTTGAATCAAGGGCCAAGTGATATGAGATAATACCAACACGAACCTCCGGTAGAAATTAGCAAGACCCAGAAAGGTGCGAAGCTTTGTTATAGTATTTGGGGCTGGCTATTCCCTAATGAATTGGATCTTGGCTGGATCCACATGCACCCCCCTTTCATCAATAATGTATCCTAGATATTGAACTTGGTTCATGCCAAAAGTGCACTTCTCTAGATTGGCACACAACTTGTGTTGCCACAGTGTTTGGAGGACTTGTCGGATGTGGTGAAGGTGCTTTTCCCAAGTCTGGCTGAAGATAAGAATGTCATCCAAGTACACCACTACAAATGAATTGGTGAATGGCCGTAAGATGTCTTCCATCATCCTCTTGAAGGTTGCGGGAGCATTCGTCAACCCGAAAGGCATGACCAGCCATTCGAAAAGGCCTTCCTTGGCTTTGAAGGTAGTCTTCCACAAATCGGAGGGTTCAATCGATACCTGGTGATACCCTGACTTTAAGTCAATATTGCTGAAATATTTTTCACCTTTGAGTTGGTCCAGAAGGTCATCAATCTGTGGGATTGGGTACCTATTCTGGACAGTGATCTTGTTCAGTGCCCAATAGTCAATACAGAGTCTCCACGTCCCATATTTCTTTTGTACCAACACGATCGGGCTCCCACAGGGCGATGAACTTGATCGGATGTGACCTTTCTGCAGAAAATCCTGAATCTGTCTCTTGATTTCATCGTTCTCCAGAACAGAGTGCCGATAGATCGGTCCATTGGGTAGCGGCACACCTAGTATCAGATCAATCGGGTGCTTGAGCTGACAGTGCAAAGGAACCCCTGTGGGTGAGGTGAAGATGTCGCTGTACTCCTCCACAACCTTATCCATTTGTTGTTTTCGTGCAGAGGAGCCTTGTCTGGAGGTCGTGGCCATAGTCTTCTTCTTTCCCTGGGGGTGGATCATCAGGAAAAAAAAATTCCTGGTTTGGGAAATGAGCTTACTACATTTTTTTGCAGTAACCAAACAGATAGCGGCATGAGGTGGTACCTTTGGTATCCTGTACAAATTATTTACCAAAGTAACAATAGCAGCCTGAGGCCGAGACACATACACAACATGACGCTTCCACAAGTATGGTTGTCCTAATAATACATCAGAAACATCAATAGGAGCAACGTCACATAATACCTCATCCGTGAAGGGCTTGATGCTATAGGGAAGGCAACACTGTTGGTTGGCGCGAAGATCTCATCCTTGGTGAAGCCACCCGATGGTGTATGGATGTGGGTGAGATGTGGTCAACAAGCCCAACCGCTTCACGGCGTCTGCTGAAATTAGGTTCTTTTGGCTCCCATTTTCAACAATTAACTGTACATGGGAGCCCTTTACCCACATCTGGGAGTGGAAGAGACGTTCCTCCTCCTCTGGATCTTCCGGTTCCTCCTTCTGGATCTTTTTAGTGGCAACAGTGGCGTTGGGCTTCGCATCAATAATCTGTTTCCCTTTTTCATTCTCGTTTTCAGGTTTTGATTCGGAGTCAGAGCATGCATCTGACTCAGAAGCCCTCATCTCAGCCACTAGCGACTACTTGGCCCGACACTCACTTGTGTTGTGAGTGGAGCTCTTATGGAACTCACACCACTTTCCCGTGTCCTTCTTTGGCTTTGCGGTGATGTTATTTTCTTGTGGCTTTGACGAGTTGTCTTTAGCCACCATGCCTTGGCTCTATCCTTTTTTCTGTGGTTTGGAAGCACCTTTCCCTTGCTTTTGATTCGCTGATCCAAAGTCTCGCTTCTTCTGTTTGAATTTCTGCTCAATCTTGGCAGCATACCGGTATGCCATACCAAGCGAGGAGATGTTGAGGAACTCCATTTCCTCCTGAATGTATCTATGCAGACAACTGCGATACTTTAGCACCAAATGTTTCTCTAAATCTTTGATACCCAACTTTTTGCGTAGGGTATGGAATAGATTCGTCATCTCATGCACATCTTGATCCCTTTGTTGTCGCAGTGTCATCCATTGTATGTACTTGTCCTCATAGCTCCCCACAAGATAGTATTGTTCCTTGATGGCGTCTCGAAAATAATTCAAAGTTGGTATGGCCGAGAATAGAGATGGTTTTGTCTGGTCCTTGTTCTCACATTAGGTTTCCCACCAGTCCTTAACATGGGGGGTAGCTTTGAGGAGTGCAAAAATAATCTTCTCCCAGTATGAAAAGTCATGAACAGAGAAATATCCTTCTAATAGATTAAACCATATATCTACAACATCTACTTCTATTTGACCCTCAAATATGGGAATGTCAAAATTTACTTGTAACTTAAAGGAGTCGTGCCTCCAGAGTGGCTGCTGGATGCAGATGCGCCGCCGGTGGGCAGCCGTTGAAGGATCTGAGAAAATTTATCCATCATCGCGTTCCTTTGTTTTTCGAGGGCCTCCTCGAGAAATATTTTGATAGGATCTCCTTCTCCCTCATATTTCTTTTCATCCCCTATGGGTGTCTGTTGAGGTTTGCGAGTCTGATCTTGCAAAGGTTCCACCAGATCAAGCCCTAGCTCCTTATACTCTGACCTCGTTGGGGACATGCAAAGAAGGATCGACAAAAAGCAGATTACTCTGATACCACTGATCCGGATTTATGTAGGAACGCAATAGAATAAACATATAACCATAAATACAAAGATGCAGTTAAAATAACACTTCATTTCATTAATATAAAATAATTGAAATTTTCTTACAGACATAATGGAAATAAAACTAGCTAGGGCACTGGTAGCTATCTCTGAGAAGAGATGTGGCGGCTACAGGCCTCTGAACTGAGTTACAATGAGGCTCAAGGTCCTAATTATTATTGAGAAATAGTGGAGAACTATGAAAATCCAAAAACCTAACCCTAGGAGATGAAGCGCCAAAACTATGGGCCCCATTTGGGTAAATTGGTGTTTCAACTTCCCAGGGACGTAACTTGGCATACTATCTCCGTTTGACGCACATGGTACATCATTAGAAATATATATCCGAGGACTACAAATTTCACCAAGAATATCCATTTCAAAAAGGAATAATATTAGTTGGATGCACGATGCCCAAAAAACGTTTTTTAGGGCCTCAAAACGGCCCCGGAAGTTCAGGACCTGAAAAACTGCTAAAAATAGTAAGTTGTGTCGAAACTGAAAAACTGAAAGAGGCAATGGTGGGGCCCCAAGTGGAATAGGCGGGTGGCCACCAATATCCACCTGGATCAATGAAGTAGTATGCAAAGGTCAAACGAAAGAGGGAGAAATTAAGGGTTCCCTACTCCGAAAATTAGAAGAAAACATAGAAATGAAAAATAGTTAAGACAGGGTGCTTTTAATAAATCCTAAAGTAGTCCTCCTATTCATACATTCAAATTTAGAACATATCATGGATTTCATATAATAAAGAAATATATCAATGACAAGTGGAAAATACTTCACTCCAAATAGGTTATCACATGAATCCTGAAATATGATACTAGTTGATCTGATCCAGTCTTCTACTCAAAATTTGAAACACAAAAAGCCTTAAAGTCCACAAAAATTACTATAGAAATATTCAGCAATTTATTCCACAATAATACTTCAAAGGGTGAAGTATTTATACGTAATTGTTTACAAAATATCCTAGAATGCTTCTAGGAGTTATCTAAGGGAAATAAAAATATCTTTACAACAATAATAAAGATAGTTGCTCAACAAATTAGCAAGCTTTCCTATTAATTCAAATAAAATAGAAACTAATTGTGGATAAGATGCAGCTGGCTGCCTTGGTGTCTTCCTTGTTGGCTTTATATATTTCAAGTTTGTTTTGAAATATGATCTTCTTATCTGATACTATTTCACTGATACTCTTTGACCATTTGTAAAACATGTTTACTGCTGTAAAAAATCTGTTTTGACTGATAAATCAGCAAACTGTTTTCACTATTGTCTTTTTTCCTTCTTAATTTTCACAATAAATCTATTAATGACTCCCAATATTCCTCATTTGGAATTTTTATTTTCTTCAGCTTCCTGAAGTTTTCATCTACTTCTATGTACCTAGAAAAAATTGGTTTAATAACAAACATGTGTTTTATCTCATGGTGCAAGTAAAATAAGTCTTCAAAACTCCCGAGTAAGACTTTTCCTGTTGGAATGCCTTGTCCACCACTTGCTTTTTCAACTTTATCCTTGGCATATTCTTTGATATTTCTATTATAATCCTCCTAAGACATTAATTTTTCATTGATGACAAAAATATTAGGCAAACTTCTTTGCCTTAAATTCTTAAATTTGACCATAAACGTAGTTATGGTAATGTTCATGTTTTCACACTTTTCCTCTAACTGCTTCATTGGGTTCTTTTTGGTTATAAGCTTCTATATCTCAAGGATATTTTCAGTTCTATCAGTAATTTCAAGTTCTTCCAATTCTTGCTTGTTCTTGATGTTGAAAAACTTTATCAATTCTAAAGCTTGTTCTGGTTTGTTATCCAATTCCTCTTTAGTCTTCTGGATCTCTTCTAATGCTGCTTTGAGTAGGTCTCTTTGTTCAAAAATCACTTGAATGGAGGGCCATACATCATTTAAGGCTTCTGTGATCTTGTTCCACAAATGTTTTTTCACATAGGAAATTTGTTCCTTCAAGGTCAATTCCTTCTGTAATTTCTTCAATTCTTCATTTAATCTGATGGCCTTTTTCTCATGAGTTTTGGCATTAATTTGAGCCAACTTCTTTTGATATTCAATATTTTCAATCATTTGTTTCAACTTGTCAATTCCAGTTTGCTAGCCTTATCTGTAGGATGAACTGTTGTTGCATATGACTATGTAGTTGATGTTGTGGATGATGTCGCTGGCACTGCAATAGCCAGTGGAACTTTAGGTTCCAAATCTTCAACTAGAGTTGATGGCACAACTGTAGTAACCATAGGGATGACTGTAGGTGCTTCCTATGTTTTTGGTGTTTATTTTTCCTAGAGAATCTTGTCCATCTAAATCTCCATTATTATTATCTATGCTGTAAGCTAAAATATTATGTTCATCATATCATCTTTCTCATTTTGTCCTTCTATTATTTCCTTGGTTTCAGGATGTCCACTTTGAGGAAGTTTAAGTTGTTTCCTCAATTCTGCAATATCCTCATTCTTTTACTTTATTAATTGTTCTGATGCCTTGACATTTGTTGGGTCAAATCCACTCTGTATGACCAATTCTTCCAAAGATTTCATTCTTAGGTCATTCGCATACAAAGATGTTTTTTCCATTTTCATCTGATATTTCATGTTTGAGATGGTGTTCTGGATTTTTTGAGCACTCATGGTTTTAGTTGTAACAGTAGAGTACAAAATTTCTGAAATATGTCTATGGAATTCAATCTGATCAAGAGCATGAATATTTTTCTGTTTGGACTTCCAAATCAACCTTCTATAATCTGCCATTGTCTTTGGGGATTTGACTGTAGGCTACAATATTGACATGATTAACTTTTTGTTTGAATAATCAAAGGGAGACAGAAGTCTATTTTGCACACTTGGTGTTTGTTATATATATTGAGAGTAGATATTGTTTTTTATTTCTTCATTCTTTAACTTGATTTGTTTATACTTTTCTTTGATGTCTAGATCTTTCTCCTCAACTACATGTGAGGATGAAGCTTCCATGCTCTGTTGCTTTTCTATTAACTGTGCTCTTTCATTGTCAACTTCTTCTTCATTTTGATTCTCAGTAACTGGGTCATTGATGATGACAGTGGCAACAATTGTGTTGGTATTTATAAGATCTGTTTCTTCAACATCAATGGTTACCTTTTCTTTACCTACTGAATCTATTTTGAGCCTTTTATTATATTTGATTTTGAACCTTGATTCAGTAGTGGTTTCTGCAACATAGGTACCTTATTATCTTACTCTCTTAGTGGCTTTCAATGTTTGATCAACAGTCTCTAAAGTCTAATTAGTATCACTTTTCTTCACTCCATCGATTAAAGTATTCTCTATCCACTCAATCTGATTGGCATATTTTTCTATCTCTAGTTTTGTCTCATGAATGAAGGGTGTTAAATTACATTTAACCCTCATCTTAATTAAACCCTTGTGGATCATAATTCCAAGGAAATATTTCTGCAAATCTGCACTCTAATAGTTGTTTATTTGCTTCTTCTTCTACATCCCTCTGATTGCAAATGAATGGTCCTACTTGATTCTTAAATTTGAACTATGTTTTCTTCTTTGCTGCCAAGAAATTGTGATCCAGGTGGATATTGGTGTCCACCGGCATATTCCACTTGGGGCCCCACCATTATCTCTTTCAGTTTTTCAGTTTCGTCATAACTTACTTTTTTTAGCAGTTTTTCGGGTCCTGAACTTCCAGTGCCGTTTTGAGGCCCTAAATGATTTTTTTTGGGCATCACACCTCCATCAAATATCATTTTGTTCCAGAATTTCATGGCGAAATTTTTATTCCTTGGATAGATCTTTCTAATGATGTATCATGTGTGTCAAACGGAGATAGTATGCCAAAGTTATGTCCCTGGGAAGTTGAAACACCAATTTACCCAAACGAGGCCCATAGTTTTGGCGCTTCATCTCCTAGGGTTAGGTTTTTCGATGTTTAGGGTTCTCCATTGTTTCTCAATAATAAATAGGCCCTCGAGCGTTATTGTAACTCAGTTCAGAGGCCTATAGCCACCACATATCTCCTTAGAGATAGCTACCAGTGCCCTAGCTAGTTTTATTTCCATTCTGTCTATAAGAAAATTTTAGTTCTTTGATATTAATGAAATAAAGTGTTATTTCCACTGCATCTCTGTATTTATGGTTATATGTTTATTCTATTGCATTCCTGCATAAATCTGGATCAAATTGATAAAATCAAAGTTTAAGATTTGCCTGATATACTCCAAGGAAAAAACTCTCATGGATACATTTTTGGGCAGTTTATAGGGCAACAAATTGGATCCAAACACTCTAATCTCAACATAGTTTTCATATAGGTACCAATCACCAGTCTTGGTTTTCTTTGAAAATTGTAAAATATTCTTCATCTCATCATTTATCCTTGGTTGCTCTGTATTTGTTAATATTTTGATCAATGGATGGATGAATGAATATGAAAACTCTGCATATGTGAACTCTGTGGACTCTTTCCTGATTAAAGAGGTCTAGAAAATAATTAAAAGAGGATTTCCCTCTACATCAATATTTTGAAGAGAAAATGGAGATTTATCTGCTTGAAAATATAAGAACATGTGGAGGAGGAAAGAGGAGTATTTGAACACTCCTTCAATTGGAAATTTAACCAATTGGTCATGGATATTGTCTCCAATATATCTAGAAAAATAAAAAATAATAAATGGAGGTTGTCCTGGGGTAAATTTAGAGAAGAAACCTAAAATGGATTCATCTATGTATTCACCAGTCAAATACCCTAGAATGAATGGAAGCATGGAAATTACATGTCTTGAACCCTCTGGAAATTTTGAAGTGGAATAAGGAAGATTAATTTGAGGAATTTCTACATGTAAAGGCATACATTTTTGGAAGATTATGAATCTCTTGGGAAAACATAGGCCAATATATAGCTTGGTAAAGGCCTCTATGGAAAAAGGGATTGCTTGAGGATAATGTTGGAGTTGTAACATTTGGTTGATGGATTAAGAATTAATGGTGAAAAGCACTTCTTTGTTGGCATTTACTATGGCTCTCTACTCAGACACATAATATTTTGGACATAACCTAATGACCTCCTGACATGGATTAGTTACTGGAACAACATATTTGGGCAAGTGTGATTCCCAAATATGGAATTCTTCTTCATTATCTAAGGATTTTTCATAGCTCCAGTTATGAATGTCTAGCATATTAAATTAAAGAATTGGGTATGCTATTTTGTGGTCAACATCAGCTAATGGAATGTGCTCAATGTCTATGATAGGGGGTTGTAAAGGATTTACAACAATATCAGTCTTAGCAGTCATGGCTGGAGTTGATTTTGGCACTTTGGAACCTTCAGGATTGATAAAACTCTTCATTTTAGGCATTTAGGCTACTTCTGCAAGACTACACAGTTTGCAGAAGTAATTTTTTACTTTAGCAGAAGTTTCTTGGATAGAAATGGGAAAATTATGGTCTATTTCTTCGATTTATTCTTCAATTTCAATCTTCAATATGTTTTTATAGATTTTTACTAGTTTAAAACAAGAAACCAGGGTTTCTTAAGTTTTTTAGTGAATCATTGGACTAACCAATCTTTTGAGATTGGGCATAGAGGCTTTAGGATAACTTCAGAAGGTTTTTGGGCTAAATTTGGTGTTTTAAAATAGGGCGTAGTATAAATAGGGATTTTTGAGAAATTTCGACAGGGTTTGGCATGTTTTTTGGACTTTTTGATAGGGTTTACTGGTTAAATTTGAACTTTGAATGCAATATTTCTTTCAATAAGTATTTTTATATTGAAATAGGATTAATTTTCTTGAAGAATACCTATTATATGTAGGTATTAGGCTTTGAATATGGTTTCTGAAGGTTTTCAACGGGTTGAATGGCTTTTGTGGTATCTTCTCGAACTATGGAACTATGCAAATCTTCTTGGCGGTCTTCAAATAGGTTCAGGCCAAAATTTGCATTATTTTGGCATAAAAATGGCGGAAAAATGCTTGTTTTATAGTCGGGGGGCTTATATAGGGTTTACACGCAGTAGGAGAGGAGAATGCATTTCCTATTTTTATTAGTCATATTAGGTTAAAACGATGCCAACAATTAATGGGGGTCAAGTCACAAAAATGGTGGTTTCAGGTTCAAAGGATGAAAACCACAAACGGTTATCACATGGAATCTAGATAATAAATGGTTTTGGAGTAAACCAATGCTATCCAATAAATATTTACCACGTGAAGGAGGGAGAAAATCCCAATACCGCTCATTTCGCATAGAAATGAGATGGGGAATTTCGCGCATGTTTATTTACAATAATAAGTTTCAACTGTCGAACCTTAGGGTTCAATTGCGAATGGCCTAGATTGATTGGGGAAGTTGCATCAATGTTTGGTAGTGGGGTTGGGATATATTAACGCAACGGGGAGGTTTAAAATTTAGAGATAACCATTTTAAACAAAGTTTAAAACCTTAGGTTTAATATGATGCAGTGGGTAAGTTTTATGTGTTAATTTAAACATTTTCCAATGTTTCAATTATACATATGGGAGAGAGTTTTTTTTTATTATATAGTTTCTCAACCTTTCATAGTTGTTTAAAACTATAGGGGGCAGGATAAACTCTTATAGATATGTTTTTACACCAATCGGATAGGGCAGGATTTAATATTTCGTGCATGGGGTATTTGAACATTGGTTTAAAAGTAAAATAGAGGGTTTGAGGGTTATTTAAATATAAGGGTTTAATACTATAAGGGAGGGAGTATTTTTAGGGATTTAATAACTAAATTAGAAATTAATATGAAGGTAAAGGGATAATGTATGAATAAAAACACATGTTTTACTCTAAGTAAAGTGTAAATAACATAGTTTGTCTTTGTTGTATTACTTCACACTTTAACTTAGGATAAATGCATTTTGAGGGTTTATGAATGATTTTTGAAATGGAATGGAGTTAATTATTTAGGTTTTAACTTCTACTAAGTAAAAATGGGGTTTTACTTAGGAAAAGGGATTATGATTATGAATGAAGGATAAATGTTGATGAATGTGGGATTTGTGTAGGAGTTCAATATTTTTAACCAATCAGTTACTGAGCCTTGGGTCTAGTCCCAACATAAGTCAGAGAAATGTTGTGAGCCTTTCTAACTTATAGTTTAAAATACTGAATAATTGTAGGGGAGGGGGAATTAGTGATTTTTTCCCGATGATACTTTATTACATGCTTGCACAATTGCTTTCCACTTACCCATCTTTATTTCTAACATTTTTTTACTTCATTTTCATGGGTGCATTTAAGCTTGCAACCCTAAATCAATTTTATTTTAAATCATAAAAACTATCTAAGTCTAACCTTATTTCATCCAAGGGCTTAGATTAAACTGTTGAGCTCCTCATTTATTCTCTATCTTAACTACTGATTTATCAAGTATATACTTTTTGACATACCTTTATGCTCTATCTAAAGCATGAAATTCAAAGCATGAAAATTTAAGATTAAACTATTTAACTAAACATGGATTATGGCATTTATTGACAATTTGCACATAATCATTATTCTTGCAATAAAACTAAATAATATTGGCATTTTGACTTGCTCACTTTCAGGTTTGATTTTCATTTATTTTTCTTTTGGGGTCTATCTTTTCTAAGTTCTTTGATCACTCTTTTAGGACTTTTAACCCTCTTTTTATTTTTTATTATTTTTCATTTTTAAAAATATGGGAAAACAATCTTGCAGAAATAAAGGTATGTACATATTTACAAGACTATCTTAGTTAATTAAAAAATTATGAATCCTATTATTATAGGACCCTAACAGAACCCACTCTTGTTGTGAAAGCATCTGTTAAGGGGGGGAATCCAAAAGGAAGGAAGCTAAGGACAAGGCCCCCAAAATAGAACTAGCTCTACCTAAGCCTCTGAAGCCTACTCCACCATGTGCTTTGTGTGACATTGTTGGTCATGCCACCAATAAATGTCCTAAAATCCCTCTTCTGAAACCTATGTTTAACGATACGTTTCCTGAATCTAACATCCTAGAGGTCCATGTTACCTTACCAGAGTCTACAAAGAAAAACAAGTGATTACGCACAAACCACCTATGTGCTTTGTTTGATAACTATGGCCACTATTCTCACCATTTTCATCTTCTCAAATAATTTCATGATACCCTTTATGCATTTCGTGAAATAGAGGTCACTCGTAGTGGATCATCTACTCCTATACATGTGAATTATGGCTCCAACATTACACCAGAACCAGAGGACTCTAATATAACCATTGTGATCCCTGCCCCCAATGCCGAGATGATGGACTACTCGGTCATGATTATCTATCTTTCATCATCCCTAAGATCCTTGAAGGAATACGCCTTTGGGGTTCCACATAATTCATTTATCGAACCTCCCTCATCGAACACCCTAGTCTCAACATCAATAGATGTTTCATCTACCAGTTCTTCGTCTACACCTAGTGATGATGTTTATGTGAACCATATCTCGCATTATGATCCACTAAGTAGCTTAGCCGCATCAAGTGGTCTCTCTTACTCCAGTTATCCCATATTCCATTCAGATCAAGAAATTATGAAAGCCATGACCACCCCTAATTTTCCTTGGGATGATATCAACCATCAAGCATACTTCCATCCACAACAAACTCAAGACCAATATGTTTTGGAGTCAAAATACTTCATTCATGTTGAACTCAATTTGTTTAGAAATCCCACTCCTGTGCCAGATGCTTTCGAAGAAGGAAACATGGAAGATATCTCTCCTACCATTAAATTCAACATTTCCGATAAACCAGGGGTTGAAGAAAACATTACCTTGTGCACCCAAGAATAAATTGATGTTTACACCAAGTTATTCAAGGAATTATGTCATTTTTTTGCTTGGTCTTATTCTGAAATGCCCCAAATTGATACTTCCATTGTTGAACACCATATCAACACATGGCTCAATTCCATTCTTGTCCATAAAAATTTGAGACCCATCAAACCTTCCATACATGAGGTTATCAAAGCCAAAATCGATAATATCAAGTAGGTTGGCTTTATCTATCCTATTTAATACACCACATGGGTGTCCAATACAGTTCTCGTTCTTAGGAAACAAGGCATCACTCATGTCTACAATGAATTTCATGACTTGAATAAAGTTTTTCCCAAAGACAACCTTCTCACACCCTTCATTGGCCAAACAATCGATGAGTGTGTGGGACATGAGGTTATCTCCTTCTTGGCTGGGTTCTTCGGATAGAAATAGATTAGTATCGGTCATGTTGATCAGCTTAAAACCATTTTCATTAGTTCGTGGGGAAATTTTTCCTATACGATTATGCCTTCATTTTAAAGAATTCCGGAGCCACCTTTTAGTGGGTCATGTCTAATTGATTCCATGATTTGGCTCATATTATCCTTGCTTACCTTCATGACCTCACTTCTCGTTCTAGGCTTTAGGTGCAACACATTCAATATTTTCGTACATTTTCCTCTGATGTTGCAAGTATAATATCTGCCTTATCCCATTGAAATGTGTCTTTTGCATTCTTGTTGGCCATCTCTTGGACTTCATAGTATCCAAAAATGGTATAAATATTGATCCTCTCAAAGTTCATGCCATTCTTGAATTGAACCCCCCCCCCCCCCACACACACTTTGCACCAGTTACAAAGCCTTCAAGGAAAAACCAACTTCCCTCATTAGTTTGTACTTAACTATGCCACAACGTCGCATGTGTTTCTTACACTCCTTAGATCTAGCATTCCTTTTTTTTGGGAGGATTATGCTCAACAGTATTTTGATTTCCTAAAACATGCTCTCACTTAATCCAAGATCTTTTGCTTATAGATACATTAAAGAATTACATATAATAGAGCATTTAAAATCGTGAAACATAATCACATAAAATTAAGAACAAAGAGACCATGACACGCATTATACCAAGACATCAAAAATTGATTACATAGTTCGTCCAATTCAAACTACATCTCGAGGCCCTACTCAATAGTGGGGAGGCCTCCACTCATTAAGTGGCGAGAAGAAGAAGAAGTACAAGAAAGATTACATAAACACCCTTATACCTCCAATCTGGAAAATGGCCGAAAAATGGAGACCTCTATTGCAGAAATGGAAAACAACATTATATTCCTGTTACCCAGAGGTGTAAATTCCATATACAATTTTCCCAAATTTGACCAACACTTTGACTCACTCTAACTTCTCCATACAGGCTTGGATTTAAGATCTGTTCACACCATTGAAAGTAGGGCAATGAGCACTTCAATCTAAGCCTGTCTCGAGAGAAATATGACCACCTTTAATTTTTATCTACCATCAACCCTCTTGGTCTCCTAAGGGTTTCTAGAGCTAGCTAGATCAATCCTCCCCACTAAGGAGCTTTTGGACCACCAAAAGCAATAACACTCCCTACTTATTTCCTCGCCAAACCACACTTTCAATCACCTACACATAAATTTGGTACATCCCTTTAAACCATATACAAACCATACATGACTCTGTAATATTCCAATATGGAAAAGACAAGAATATAGAACATGTACAACATTCAAAATAAGAAAAACATGAATATAACACTAAAATCCAGAAAATTCTAGAAATATGTTGTAACATCAAGACATTATTTAAATGATGAGAAAAAAAATTGATTCATATCATTATAAACAATAGAAAATAGAAAGTACACAGTGCTCCAAAGAAGATGGACTCAAGCCAACAACAGGTGGCTGAAATACACTAATGAAAACTAACACTAGAAATATTGTGTTGCTATTGTTGTTGCTAGTGGTAACTATTCCTACTAGGAAGAAGAACCATGAATGGGAGGCTCTTAGAGTTTCCATAATGATCTGGTATTTTAACCATTGATTCTAATCACAAAACCAAGGAAAACCCAGAAATGGTTTTGCCAGATTTTAAATCTGGATTTTTGGCCATTTTTGGGTTGCTAACTGCACCCCTGCTAGCTAACTTATGCAATCCTCCTGGGTAATAGTTGAGAGGGGGATTAATTGATGATATAACTACTAAAATATCACCCAATCAGCTCAATACATGATGGTCTGGTCCCATCTCTTGATCTCCAAGCTAGAAGCTTGAGATATAGCTCCTCCTTCCTCTACGCAAGTTGCAGCTGCACACTGCACAACTACTGGAATGAACTGCGCTGTCAAGAGGGTTGAAGTTGTATCCTGCTGCTAGGTGATGGAATATATCTCACCACTGATGTAAATAATCTCTCCAAATTAAATGAATGATTCCTCACAGGATTCCAAGTTGAAATACATGGAAATTCCTTCCTCCACTAGATCTACCTTGTTGGACTATGCAATTCCTAGAGGAACTACTACTGCATGGAGGTATAAACTGATGGCCTGATGCTGGATATCACAATGCTACTCCTGGAGATTGAAATGGAATCGAAAGAAGAAAAATGAACCATCCACCACTTTCTTAGCTAAAATGCTAAGAACTACCTTCCTCCTCTCAAACCCTAAGACATAAATGTGTAATTCCCGAAGTTGTATATGTAGAAGGGAATGGATGAATGTGGCACCAATGATGAATGATAAATGGATGATCAAAATAACCCTCCCAGAGTAGGCACTCGAAGTCCCTTGTGGGTAAGGGTGGGATTCCCACTCAAGAACACCCTTGTGCTAAACAACACAACAAACTTAGCTAAATAGCTAAATCGTGCAAAGAATGTCAAATGACAATACAATATCAAATTACAAACTTATTTTATTTTCTTCTTGCATCTTCCTTATATTTTTGTGTGCCTTCCCTAGCCTTGGCCCACCCCATAACTGCGCTGCACATGTGGCCACTTGTCTCCATGAAGACAATGTTGTCTCTCCATGATCTCCATGACCTCAGCATTTCATTTCCACTTCTCCATCATGTGTGCATTTAATGCACTACTTCCTCCATCACTACATCATTAATGGTCTATGATATTACTTTTATACCTCCACTATATCCATCATCTTCCTCATTATTCTCCATGGTCTCCGCTCTTCCTTCATTAGTGAGCTGCTCCACTACTTCATGATGCTGATCTACTATCTACTGACCCACATTCAAACAAAGAAAGTGGATTTTATTCATATATTGGGTTTATGGGTCCCTCTAACCTTGTATTTACTTAACTAAGTAAGAAAATTAAGAATTCTAATATTCCAATTAACTGATGTAAAATTTGGAATATTATAGTCATCCCCGCCCAAATGTTGCTTGTCCTAAATAAACTACAAAAGTAAATGTTATAGCAATCTCTCTCCCTCCAAATTTCATCCTCATATGGAAGGTATCCCCATCTGCTCCAATGTGTAATGAATTCTCAGCTCCATAGCTTCCTCTCCAGAATGTCTAGAATGGATTCCAAAAATATAGCTAGATGCCTCTCCTCATCAATGAACCTCCAAGTGGAAACCATCTACTATTACATAGCCTTGCCTCTTCATGAAACATATGAAATTAAGTGGTTCCTCCCCCCAAAGGAAATTCCCAACTCATGAACTATCTCTCCAACCCATGCTACATGAAGTATGTAATGTTCCCAAAATTTTAGCTTCCAAGCTAAATGGAACATTAGAGTTAGTAGCAGTTGTAGCTGGTAAATAAATGGATAGAAAAGCCCATAAGTCACCTAAGGAGAATAAAAAAACTCCAAGTGTGAAAGGAGACATTATTTCTAGCCTAATAAAATACCTCCATGTGTGAACAAGGTTAAAATGAAGCTGCTTTGACTAGGTCAACAACACAGTTTTAGTGGAGGAGGAATCCTAGGATGAATAACGCAATTTTGGAGGGAAATGTAACTTGGGTTGGAAGTAACATAAGTGAGTGGGGCCAAGGTCAAGTAAACTCATATATTATTTAAGGAAGAGGATGGAAGCATTATTCATCATGTTGTAGAATTATTATTCTTGGCTGCCAAGAATTGTTGCTACTTTGTTGCTTAGCAAAGCTGCAGTGTTGTTTAGCATTGGGTGTTCCTGGGTGGGAATCCCACCTCTTTCCTTTGAGAAGCTCATTGGGAGAGCTTGTATTAAAAATTACACATCATTTTTTCAAGCCAATCTTCATCCATATACATCAGCACAAATTTTTCGGAGATTGTGCAGTGTTGCTGGGTGCAGCAGTGGAAGGGATTGGAATCCCGGCTTCTGAGATAGTTTCTCATTGGATGAAGCTTTCCTTCACTTGAGATATAATTTTGGAGAGATCCAGAGCATATTTCAGATCTGTGGTATCATAACATACATTTCTCATACCCTCCCAACATTGTTTCTACTAGGGAGTGCGTTATTTTGGAGGCAGTACTCATTGCATGGTTTGTTGGCTCCATTGTTGAGTTTCCTTGTGATTGAGAGGTTCAACCTTTAATGGGATGAATCCCTTGAGTGATATACATAATATCATAAATATTTAAGCCTTGTATACTCATATTCTTTAGTGTTGTATTGGTTATTCAGTGAATTACTGAATTTCCCATTTTGTATGCAGAGTATTTGACAAGAAACCCTTTCCGAGTTATCTTGTATTTTGTAGGAGGAGACTAGATCTCTATTATTTATCATTATTTATCAATATATGAGTAGATATATTTTTATCATATCATTTTATGTGTAAACATTCTCTTAGACTATGCAGTTCCTTGAGCAGTTTCTCCGGCATTTTGTAGTCTTGGGGTTTTAGCACTTTTTGTCAATCCTAGGCATGGGAGATCTGTTTAACCCACCTAGTTTGCTTTGTTTCAGCTCTATTCTTGGATTTAAGTTTAATATTCTCTAATATATGGGATACAAGAGTCCATTTCACTTTTGTATTGAATTTGTTGCTGGAAATGCATTTTTTATGCTTGATTTATGAGAAATCCTGAAAAAGGGATATTACAGTGGTATCGAAGCATGATCTCTTGGCTCAGCCTGTGAGATCCAGATATCAGAAGAAGGAGAGATTAATAGAAGCTAGGAAGCTTCAATTTATGTAGGAATACAGGAATACAAGCTTACAGAGCTTCTTTCAAAATATATGAAGAGCTTTCAGGGAGAGTTGAAGAAAATAAGATTGGAGATGAAATCTCCAGAGGAGTTTGATTCTAGAGCTGAATCTAGATTTTCACATGGTGAGTGTGAGCATGTAACTACACTCCATGATGCACATCATAGTCACATTCCTAGAGCTATCCTGAGATGGATGGGAGGAGGAAGAATGCCTAAGATAATGACTCTTAGTGATTTGTTGCAGGAGTATGAATATCAAACTAAGAGGTTTAGAGATCATACTAATTTCTAATATTTTTGCAAGTTTGAGATGGAGAAGAGCCAGTAGTAGGATGCAGATATATTTCTTCTATCTACTTTTGTTGGATCACCTACATGTTCATTTTGAGCTTGGGTGAAGGAGCTAAACTCCTATTTGCAGATGCACCATATTTCCGGAGATGAACCTATTAGAGTTGCAGCACTTCATTTCAGAGGTAAGGCTCATGCATGGTGGATTTTTGAATCTTGTTCCTTAAATAATGCCAATACTTTCTAGTTTGCAAGATTCATAAAAACATTGATGGAGAGGTTTGGTGAAAAGCTTCCTAAGACACATGAGCAAGGAAAACTTGAGAAAACAAAACCCTTGCATGTGATGGATGAAAATCCATTTAAAAAAACCATGAGAGGAGATGATGTCTTGCATTACACATTTCCAGAAGCAAAAATTCTAGTTCATATTCTTGAACAAGAGGGCATGGGAATCACTTTTTCACAAAGGGATCCAATTGATGAGATGTTGCCTACACACATTGATGGAGAAGAGGGAAACAATGCTGTCACATCTAGAGCACATCCAGTGCCTCATGCATAGGAGGGAGGAGCACGTGCTCCTACAGGAGGGATTCTTGTATCTTTGCAAGAAGTTCCCCAGGATCTCATACATAGAGGTCCAAGCACAATCAGTGAGAAGCATGATTGTGTAGAATTGCAGCTAGAAGGAGGAGGAAAGGAGGAAGAGTAGCATCAGTTGATAAGAGGCATACACCCTTCTCTATTTCAGAGATGTAATGGAAGGAAGATGCAGACTGATTTGCGCTGTAGAAGCAGGGGCAGGATTTCCCAATCACCTATGCTGTCTACTCTTGACATTGATGTCTCACTTCATGGAGGCATTCCACCTAGGAAGCCACCTGATCTTCAGTTGATGAGAGATGTCTTGTCTTTGGGTTCACCACTCTTGGATTTTGGAGAGGTGAAGAGTTTTGAGGAGAACTTTGGCATGGGGGATGTGAAAGTAGCATGAAACAGCATGAGTGGAGCTTCACATGCCAAATCACCAGTGCTGTCACTGAGGAGGATTGATCCTTATTGGATATCTCAAATTTTGGTAGAGTACTCTAAGGATCTTGGTGCATGCATGATTCTTAGTAACCCATATGGAGATGACAGATACATGGTGAGATATGTGGTCATCTATTCCTATGGTAGGATCTTCTTCACTAGATCTTCTAGTCGCAAGGAGAAGCTGCTACATGCAGCACATGAGGACTCTCTTCTATGCACTTTGATGCATATTTCTAGTTGATGGAGGAGTTCACTTGCGAGGGCATCTACCATGGCATATATTAGCATATGGAGAGATTCATAGCCCGAATGGTGATAAAGGGTGTTGATCATTAGTTAACATTAGTCATTTTTCTAAGGTAACCCTTGAGTAGCCATGTATCAAATGTTATGATAGGTGGTGAAACATTTAAAAGGATGGTTGAAGAGAAACGATGTTAAGATAAGTCACGTGGCTGAAAAACTAAACACATGTTCGAAAAAGGGAGGAAGAGGTAAAGGGTTCAAACGTAAAGTGAAAAGGGAAAGGTACGGTATAAAGGACCTGAAATGAAAACATCATAATTCTAGCCACTTTTATAATATGCACGTAAAGTGACTCTCCGTATGTGTAATTATAGGGGGGTAAAGGAGCGGAAGGGGGAAGAGACCCATACCCCTGCGGAATTATATTGATGTGTCTCGGGGTGGACCCAAGGCAAAGAGTGATATAGCAGAATGAAGTGTGGGCCCTAGAGGTCTGTATGCTATGTATTTCACAAATTCCATGAGGAATACGTTTCAAGAACCAGGTTGCTTACGTAGCAGAAAGGTAAGGTAAGTCCATAGGTGAACTGGTATCGAGGCCTGTACCAGTATTAAACCTAGCACGCGGTGTTCACCTACTTGCAGTTAAACGCCCAATCCCTATGCGCCGCGTGCTCCAATTTCAGTGTCCTTACAACAATCGCCCCGCTTACATTACCTCTCCACCTTTTACCTCAGAGATCTCAATCTTAAATAATGGTCCTCCCGTATTTTACTGCAGTGAAATTTATAGGTTTTCCATCTATGGTATAAACTAAGTGGGAGCTAGTGCTAGGTCTACCCAGTCACTGTCAATACCCCTGCGTCGTTTTCCTAAGCAGATTTCCCTCTACACAGGTATTTTTTCCCTCATATCCCCTCTACTTTCCTTTTTTTTTTATAAGTTTTTCATGACAATCATGGGAAAAGGCACCCCCAAGAAAGCCGAACCAGAGACACCTCAGGTCCGTGAAAATAGAAACCCTCCTGGGTTTGAGCCCTTCATTGACCTGCAAGCCGAAATATGTGATCCCCAATACCCTTTTCCCATCAGTAGCATAAAACCTGAGCTTTTTAGATGACATGTCGAGAATAGGGATCGATATCGGGTGGTTGTATCAGGTTTGTATCACCATATTACCCCCCCAGTTTACCCAGTATGCCAGCCAGATCGCCAGCTCGTCAGCAAATGTTCCACCACCAGTGTCAGCGACTGCCTCAACCCCTTCTCATTAGTGAAATACTCTCAATTCATGATTTGGCCCTAGTGGCCTTTTTACTTTTACTCTAAGTAAATTACTTTTAAGTTTCAAGTGGAACTTATATTCCACTCTTGCATTTTACTTTTCTGCCAAGACTGTTGTTTAATATTTTTTTTCAAAAAAGTTGAGTGCGTAATTGCAAATGATGAGATACCTTTGTTCCTCATCAGAAGTTTTGCTTATTTTGATAAGGACCTCTAACTAATTTTGGTCATGCGAGGAAGATATTTTTCCCAAAAATATCTTCTCGCTTATGTTGGGAGGCCTCTATATAAGCAAGATCTGAAGATAAAAACAGGTTCCATATTTTCGAAAGAATTTTGTTGCGTAAGAATTTTTGTATTTTTGTTGTTGAAATCTCAACAGAAATGTGAAGATCCTGTTGGGTCTTAACGAGAAGAAGTTTTATTTTTAGTGAGGATTATGGTCTTAATGTTTTATAGTATGTAAATCTGCCTTATGTGATATTGTTTGATTGTTCATTTCACCATTTCCACTTCTCTTATATCATGTTCTGGAATGTGAGTGGATCACTAGCTCTAGTATAAATTTATCACCATTGATACTTATACTTATCTAGTCTAGCGCTTTAAATATGGCTCAGGCATGACATGTTGTTTCACTTTCCACTTCACTCATATTTCCTCTATATTAAGTACTGTGGGATGTTATTCTTTGAAAGCTATTGACATGCATGGATTCTTATCTTATTAATCCCATCTCATGTTTAGATATGTTTACGGAATTCCATCTCATTAGTAGCTACTATTCCTTCTGTATTTTCTACACAACAAACGTAGTCTTATTTTAAATCTTTGTAAAGCATCTTAGAACCCAGCCCTCCTTACAGAAAGTTGTCTTTGAGTTGTCTGATGCATCTATATTGAGGGTTCACTCCTTGCCTCTGCAGTGTCTTTTCATTATGCTCAATCTGTGAGTATTCTAGTTCCATCTATATTTCACCTCCTTGTAAAAGTTGAAGTAGTAAAGAGCCTCATATTGATAATGGTCTTGAAATATATCTTATGCTCCTTACTATATAAGATGTCCTAGGCACTAGTCTTTCACAACTCAAGGCTGTCTCTATGAACGACAATAGAGAGGATGTCACAGCTACCTTCCTACTCATTGGGAGTGAGGGAGAATTTCCAGTTGAGCCATTTCAGCTCAAGACCTCGAGTACATAATGGACGAGGTATCATTTCTTGTTTTGTATTTTACTTCTTCCCTTTATTTGAGAAACACGATGTAACAAGAAGAAATATTTCTTCTTGCATGTTATATGATGATGTACTTGCAGATACTTGTGGCATTGATCTTGGCTATATTTTTGATGAGTTGTGGGGGAAGCCATATGTCTCTTGGTGTGCACCAATGACACCATATTGTGACTTCATGTTTTCATCTTATGAGATTACTATGGTTGCAAACAAGTGGATGGTAAAGCACTTGTTGATTCTTATTTTGATGCAGGCCAAGGGTGCACTGCGATGTTTCCATGAGAGGGACCAAGATTCACTCTCTAGTTGTCAATTAACAACTTGTTTTTATTGTATCTTTCTTCCATGTATTGCTGATGTGTTCTTGTTCAGAGGAAGCTTGTATGAGGGAGATATGAGGCAGCAAAAAAAAAAATTGTTTCTATGGTTGCACTTGAGAGAGTATGGGAAAAATTATTCCCATACTTTTCATGATATTTTTGAAGAGAAAAAAAGGCACATTCATGGTGCAAGGAGGCTACCCTTCAGTATTGAAGGATCATGAGAGAATTCCATACCGAAAGATGATATTCTCACATAGAAGCATGATGGTGGATGAATTTGGCATATGGAATGTCAAAGAGAGGAGTCATGGAGCCTTATTTCTAAGGCCTACAACGTTGTCACATGGGAGAGTGTTCTTATTGATGGAGTGTGCCAAGGAATATATGTACCCCTTCTTCTTGCAGATTTTTATGAGGGAATCCTCATGGGAGAACTTATACATGGACCTCACTTTCAACTCACAAATGATGCATGGTAGGAGAAACATTGATGTGCTTATTGATTACTCTATTGAGTATCTTTACTTTCTCACCATATGTAAGAAGTGCATTGCTCCATATGAGAGCAAGAGTATTTTTGGGTTTCATGGTCACTTTAGGGCCAATGTTTATGATGATAGTAGCCCATATATACATGACATTGGGAAATTATATTGCTATTTTATATGTGTACAGCTGATATACATTGATGCTTACTTCCCCATGTTGGGAGAACAAACATATACAGCTTGTAACTTGTTGCAAGACCATTTGCCATATGACATTCTCAAGCAACAGTTGGGATAACTTCGCTGTATCCACTGAAGAGACCATATGTATCATCCAAAATTGCACATAACCTTCAGTCATTTTATGATTTGGATTCCATGTGATGATGATGTGCCATTCATCTTGAATGGAATGGGTTGGGTTGGCATGACTCATGATTTTGGAGGAAGAGTCCTTGGAGGAGTCCTTGGAGGCTCAATCTTCTTATTGCCATTGGAGGTCAATCATGTTGCAGCCCACGATCATCATACCTTATACACTTATCATAAGTGGATAAGAGGAAAGCATGAGATAGGCCCTCTTGCCTATCATGTACCTTCATTTAGCCCACCTTCATTTCAGGAGCACAAGGTGGAGGAGACTTTTCATGAGTTACCATGTTGGAGGGTGACTCACTTCATTTGGATGATAGCATGGGTGAGTGAGGCACTCATTCACTATGCTAGTCATCACTCCTACGTTTTGGAGGCCATGAGACAACTGGCAGGTTTCCATTCACACTTTCCACCTTTGATTGATGCAAACACTTTGGTTTTGCACACTTGGGAGGGAGCATTGGATGAAAGTATATTTGAAGATTCTCTTGATGCAGTGATGGAGGCTATTGATGGGAGGCCAAATTAGGAGGAGGGGAGCTATTTTTCTCTCCTTATGCATTTTCTTGAGGAAAACCCAATATTTTTGAGGGGAGGACTGTAATGTTCCCAAAATTTTAGCTTCCAAGCTAAATGGAACATTAGAGTTAGCAGTAGCTGTAGCTGGTAAATAAATGGGTATAAAAGCCCATAAGTCTCCTAAGGAGGATAATAACACTCCAAGTGTGAAAGGATATATTATTTACAGCCTAATAAAACACCTCCATGTTTGAACAAGGTTAAAATGAAGGTGCTTTGACTAGGTCAACAACACAGTTTAGTGGAGGAGGAATCCTAGGATGAATAACGCAATTTTGGAGGGAAATGTAACTTGGGTTGGAAGTAACCTAAGTGAGAGGGGCCAAGGGAAAGAAAACTCATATCTTATTTAAGGAAGAGGATGGAAGCATTATTCATCATGTTTTATAGTTATTATTCTTGGCTGCCAAGAATTGTTGCTGCTTTGATGCTTAGCAAAGCTGCAGTGTTGTTTAGCACTGGGTGTTCTCGGGCAGGAATCCAACCTCTTTCCTTTGAGGAGCTCATTGGGAAAATTTTTATTAAACATTCCATATCACTTTTTCAGGCCAAGCTTCAGTCATCTACATCAGCATAGCTTTTTCGGAGATTGTGCAGTGTTGCCGGGTGCAGCAGTGGAAGGGATTGAAATCCCAGCTTCTGACCTAGTTTCTCATTGGAGGAAGCTTTCCTTCACTTGAGAGATCTGTTTGGAGAGCTCCAGAGAATATTTCAGGTCTGTGGTATCATACCACACATTTCTCATACCCTCCCAACATTTTTTTTCTTCTATGGAGTGCATTATTTTGGAGGCAGTGCTCATTGCATGGTTTGGTGGCTCCATTGCTGAGTTTCCTTGTGATTGAGAGGTTAAACCTTTCATGGGAGGAAGAACTTGAGGAATATAAATCATATAAGACATATTTCAACCTTGTGTGCTCTTATTCTTTAGTGTTGCAACGGTTCTTCATTGAATTACTGAATTTCCCATTTTGTATGCAAAGTATTTGACAAGAAACCGTTGCCAGGTTATCTTGTATTTTGTATGAGGAGAGTAGATCTTTGTTATTTATCATTATTTATCAATATATTATTATATATATTTTTCTCATTTCATTTTATGTGTAAAACCTCTCTTATACTACGCAATACCTTGAGCAGTTTCTCCGGCATTTTGTAGTCTTGGGGTTTTAGCACTTTTTGGCAATCCTAGGTGTGGGAGATCTGTTTAACCCACATAGTTTGATTTTTTTCAGCTCTATTATTGGATTTAAGTTTTATATTGTCTACTATATGGGATCCAAGAGTTAATTTCACTGTTTTATTGCATTTGTTGCTAGAAATGCATTTTTTATGCTTGATTTATGAGAAATCCTCAAAAAGGGATATTACAAAGTAGGATGTACCTCGACATGCTCCCATCATTGGCCCTATTGGCCATGTTTTCTCCAAGCATCATCTAAACACTATTCAAAATAGGAAACATAGGAATATGGGTTGACATGTGAAATTTCGAACCATACTCTCTCAATAATGGAAACCGCAGCAATGCCTCTTGCTGCCATACCACACCATCGTCATACCAAATATGGTGGTCATAATATCCGAACAGAAGCCAAAACTGTAAGGCATTTTGTTTCCATCCTACATCATCATCATGCAAGGTATGGGAGAATGTCAACCCATACTCTCCCAAGAGTAACCAAAGCAGCAATGACTCTTATTGCCACCTCACATCATCATAATTCAAATAATGGAACAAAAATATACTATTTGACATGTATAATGTCACATCATAACAACATAATCAAGCTCCTTGCTTCCACATCATGTGAGTGTCAGTAATGTCCCAAACAATGATACATCCATTGACACAGGATATGTCAAGTAGTTCACCAACCACACAGGTAGTTCACCAACCACTTGCTCATCATCCTCACTGATCCATCCAACTTGGTATCTATCAAATGGAGAATACCATCCTCCCTAAACTGATGATATTTTCACTCCATGATATGTTGAACTGCATCCTCCTTGAGTTTTCTCACTTAGAACCTCTCATTGATGACCTGGTGGAATCCATAAGATTCTAAATATGTTGTAGGAAAAAACTTCTCTTTGAGCCCTGAGGTGCTCATCAAGGAAGATCTATCATAATAATGGGAGATGCTATCCATCACAAGATATCTATCATATACCATCTTCCCATCCAATGCTTCATGAGTGAAGAGGTCATCAAAATGGTCCAAGAATAGTTAGGGCCCCAACTCATCACTGCTCCTTAGTGATAGTGTTGCTGATCTCCATGATGGTGCATATGTTGTCTCATGACCACACATAATGTTGAACTCATAGCCATACATTGTAATGATTAGGACTATACTTATGCTATCCTCTGAAACTCCATGCTTCAATACAAAATGTTGTGTGTAGCTCAACAATGAAAAACTGGGATGGCCATACATATCCTCCTTGAACAATTCAAGGGTCCTCTGCACAGTAATAATTTGTTGCTCCAAATAAGAAAGGTTCTCTAATACTTGGTTATGGAATTTCCTTGATGGCATGGTATCACATATTTCAATTTGAGGTGTTGAAATAAGTTGGGATAAAAATGTTTTAAAACCTTGGATCAGTTGAAACTCAGGAACGTCTTGCACAACTACAATATTTCCTCCAACCGGTGCAATGGTTTCTCCAACAACTAGTAATGGTGTTGGTTACTCCTCTTCTACTATAACAATGTTGGTATCTTCCTCCTCTTCCTCATGCATATCTTGAATCATGCATGGGACTCCCAATGTCAAGTGCTCAAGACCATCTTGCAAATATGCAAGTTCTCCTTCACCTGATGCAAGTAATTCTGCAGGTGGTGGTGGTGGTAGTTGCTCCTCTTTTAGAGTGATAGTGCTGACATATTCCTTTGGATCCTCATGTGCTTTCTCCAGAATGTGGGAAAATGTCTCTATGGAAAGTACCTCTGGTTTCCTTCTATCAAACTTCTTAATAAGCCTTTGAGTGAAGTTTGCATAAGTAGTCACTCTTGCATGTTTCAAATGGCTAAACTAGCAATCCTTTGCTTGACCCTCAAGGTGCATCACTGCAATATCAACAACCTCTCCTTCTATTACTAGATATAGGTAGAAGAATGCATCTAACTTATTCCTCCAATATTTTCCTATGCTTGTGGATGGCTCATCAAAAGTAGGAAAAAATAATCTATTCTGGATGTGCCTTTTTCTTCTATTGCAGTTTCAAGGTCTTTGGTTCTCTTTGATATGAAAGAACTATTGGAGAGTTGGATTCTCATTGAATGATCTAGATTGATATTTGTACTCTAAAAGGATAATTACTTAGAGTCTCATGCTCTAAGTATCCTCCATCTCCATGCCATTCATCTCCTTCTACAAGGAAAGTAGATATAGAAAAGTGTTGTGGAGCTCTTTTCATTGTTGATAGGAAGTGCTTGGACTTTCCTCATTGTGAAACCCCCTTAAGGTTTCTCTTTTCCTTCCCCTTATCATTTATTTAATCTTTGTGGAGAGATCCTACATATATCTAAAGAGAAGTGTGGAAAAAATTAATCCTTTTGCCATTTAATACTTATTATTTTTTTTGTTCTTCTTCTGATGTCATGAAGTGCCCAAAACCTAAGCCAAATATCATGATATGATACCACTATAATATTACAAAATGGAAAAGATAGGAATATAGAACATTTAAAAACTTCCAAACAAGAAAAACAAGAATATAACACTAAAATCTTGAAAATGCCGAAAATATGCTACAAAATCAATACATTATGACCATGAAAAAAAAACTGAGTCATATCATTATAAACAAAATCAAATAAAAGGTACATAGTTCTCCAAAGAAGATGCACTCAAGCCAACAAGATGTGGCTGAAATACACTAATGAAGACTAACACTAGAAATTTTGTGCTATTACTGCTGCTATAGCTGGAAACTACTACTATTTGGAATAATAACCATGTGTGGGAGGATTCTGGAGTTCTCAGAATGATCCAAGATTTTAACCATGGGTTGTACTAAAAAAATGGAGAAAAACCCATAAACGGTTTGGCCATATTTTAACTTTGGATTTTCGACCATTTTTGGGTTCCCAACTGCACCCCTGTTGGTTGACTTATGAAATTCTATTAGGTAAATCATAATAGGGACTCAATTGATTATATAACTACTACAATAGCATGAAATAAGCACTAAATCAGCTCAATACATGAAGGGTTGATCCCTTCTCTTGATCTCCAAGCTAGAAGCTTGAGATCTAGCTCCTCCTTCCTCTGCTCAAGTTCCAGTTGCAAACTGCACAAATACTGGAATGAACTGCACTGTCAAGAGGGTTGAATATATAGCTTGCTATTAGGTGATGGAATATATCTCACATATGATGGAAATAATCTCCCCAAAGTGAGTGGATGATCCCTCACAGGATTCCAAGATGAAATTCTTGGAACTTCCTTCTTCTACTAGATCTACCTGGCTAGATTATGAAATTATTGGAGGAACTACTACTGCATGGAGGTATGAAATGATGACCTGATGTTGGATACCACAATTATGATCCTCCAAGACTGAAATGGAATCACAAGATGAGAGGATGAACCATAAAACAATTTCTTAGCTTAAAAGCTAAAAACTACCTTCCTCCTCTCAAACCCTAAGACATGATTGTGTAATTCCTCAAGTTGTATATGCAGAACAGAGGGGATGAATGTGGAACCAATGTCATATGATGAATGGCTGATCAAAATAAGATTCCCAGAGTAGGCACTCAAAATCCCCCATGGGTAAGGGTGGGATTCCTACACGGGAACACCTGTGTGCTAAACAACACAACAAACTTAGCTAAACATCTAATGTGTGCAAATAATGTCAAATGAAAATACAATATGAAACTCTAGACTAATTTTATTTCCTGCCCTCATATTCCTTCTATGGTTGTGAGCCTTCCCTAGCCTTGGCCCACCTCATAAATACGTTGCACATGTGGCCACTAGTCTCCATGAAGACTGCGTTGTCCCTCCATGATCTCCATGATCTCTGCATTTACTTTCCACTCCTCCATCATGTGTGGGTTTAATGCACCACTTCCTCCATCACTACATCATTAATGCTCTATGCTCTTACTTTTATTCCTCCACTATCTCCATCATCTTCCTCATTATTCTCCATGGTCTCGACCCTTCATTCATTAATGAGTTGCTTCACTACTCCATGATGTTGATCTACTATCTACTAACCCACATTAACACAAAAAAGGTGGATTTTATTCATCTATGGGGTTTATGGGTCCCTCCACCCTTTTATTTACTTAACTATGTAAGAAAAGTAAGAGCTCTAATAGTCCAATTAACTAATGGAAAATTTGTAATATTACAGACTCAATCAACCCCACACTTGCCAAGATTTTATAATAGACACCCTTTGGTCACTGATTACATAATAGAAGAAATACCCAGACTACACATGAAAGCCAAACATCATTGTTACTTTTAGGAAGCGATGGAAAACACATTATCACTTTTACATTTATTCGCGACACATGATTCACAAATTTTGGCCCCAACGAGCTACTACATATTTAAAAACCACATTTTACTTAGTAAATCAAAAAACCATAAATTTGGTGGATTCATTTTTTGAACATTTTCACCCATCGATTCCTCTATAAATTCTTTCTGGGCTTGGATTATTTGACATGTGTTGTGTAACCAGCTCCAAAAAGAGAAGAAAAGAGATATAAACGCCTTATAAATGAGCCACTTAGAGGGGGAAACCTCCAATACATTACATAAATGAAAAATTATTGGATGATTCAATTTACAAAACCTCCTTTCTATATATAGGAGTCCATGGGGCCATAATGTAATCCTAGTGGGCCACAATGTAATCCTAGCCGACCTAACAATAATAATTTAAGGGCACAATAATAACAAAATGGGAGTTACAAGGGTACAATAATAACAATAAGGGGGGATACACTAACATACTAAGGGGCTACATTATTAATATAGGGACTTAACATGCCCCTCTCCTTCAACAAGTGTTGTCCTCAACGCTTGATTATTTCTTGATGCTTCTGTATAAAATTCTCATCCTCCCATGTGAAATATTCTACAGGAAAGTTCTTCCACTTGCTGAGATACTCTGAAATTGATCGTACTTGTTGAGTTCTTGTTTCTATGATTGCTTCATAACTTCTTTCGATATGATGTTGATCTTATTGTTGTTTCATTAGATTATGCACCAAAGTTGGGTTATCCTTTGAGAGCTCGAGAACTTGTTGTTGATGCTCGCTGTGATCTTCCACTAATTTATCATCCATATTAGCTATTTTTTGATCCTTCAACCCATCCAAATTAGCTTCCATTTCTACTTTTAAACCATCTATTTTATCTTCGGTTGCTCTTCGTAAGATCGAAATTTCTTGCACTTGGTACCGTAATTTTGATATCTCATATTGCAATTCTTCCTCCTCATGCGTCATAGTATAGCTTTCTGAGGGATTAATGGGTATGGAATTATTTTTTAGAGGCATAATAGAACCCATTACTAATAAAAATTCTCCAATATGCCCTTGGAATCAATTCAACTTGATTCTTCAAACAAGACTTATGCAATTCGGAAAAAATACACACCTTTTACTTGCTTTGAGGAGCTCGATATTGACATTGAATTATCTCTGTAATTGAAAATATTCTATATATAAAATTCCACCCTGTAGTAGCCCTCTGAAGATTCTCTCAAATGCCACAGGTCTGACCTGATTTGGATTCTCCAAGACAAAGTTCTGTCCAATCTCCCACAATGACCTAATTCTGGACTGGTTCAGTAGAGCGAACTTGTATGACTTGCCACGTGTCACTGTTTTGTCCTTTGTCTCTGAAATTGATAGCCACGAAACTAAAGTCCGTGTAATTGCAATCAATTTTTACGGAACTCCAATCCAATCCCCAGAGAGAGAGTTATTGAACTTTTCCCACGATCACCTCTTTGAGATGAAATTTAGGAGCCTGACAAAGCACTACCTTCCACAGATCATATCTCCAAAAATATTGCGAACCAAGCTCTGAAATGTTTTGAAGAATTTCCTCAGGATTTCAGCTTAGCACCATATGAATTTCCGATTCTGAAACTTCATAGAAAAAAATTTATAGCACAAATTCCACGATGACCTGTTTAGGAGCCTGAACAAATACCTGACTTCCACAGATCATATCTCCGAAAATATTGCGAACCAAGCTCCGAAATTTTTACACAAGCTTCCTCAAGATTTTGGCTTCGCACCCTAAAAATTTCAGCTTCTGAAACTTCGTAGAAAAAAAGTTATAGCCAAAATTCCACGATGACCTGTTTGGAGCAGCGAAACCCTAGAATCCAAAGCTCTGATACCAAATGTTGTGTAACCAGCTCCAAAAAGAGAAGAAAAGAGATATAAACGCCTTATAAATGAGCCACTTTGAGGGGGAAACCTCCAATACATTACATAAATGAACAATTCATGGATGATTCAATTTACAAAACCTCCTTTCTATATATAGGAGTCCATGGGGCCATAATGTAATCCTAGTGGGCCACAATGTAATCCTAGCCGACCTAACAATAATAATTTAAGGGCACAATAATAACAAAATGGGGGTTACAAGGGTACAATAATAAAAATAAGGGGGGATACACTAACATACTAAGGGGCTACACTATTAATATAGGGACTTAACAACATGTGGCTTGTTGGTGTTCCACCTCGTTGCAACAACTACAATGACTCTTCCTCCTCCAAAATTTATGGATTTTCTTGGAGCACTTCCTCCTTATGTCCCTCTGACAAGTGCTCATGGATCCTTCACTATTGCTAGGATGTGATGAGATGCTCTAATCATCTTTTTTTGGTGGGTCGCTAGCTATCTTGGAGGATTCCCAAACTTCCTTCTTGACATACCCAAGTCCTACATGATGGGGTAATTCTTCTACTTTTATAAGTTTTATGATTCCTTGATCATTAATGATGAGGCATTTTCCCTGATAACCCATTTTATTCAACGGTTTGGACCCAATAGATTTAGTGTGTTTTTCAAAAGTAGCAAAATAGTCATCATGAAAATAATGTGAAATCGAAGAAACACTTTTTACCTCAAGGGGGTTATGCTAAAACTTCTCCAAGGCCTCGTCCTTAGCTCGCAACTAGCATAGAAACCTTTTATTATCCTTTTCTACTTCCTATAGAAGTATCCTTAGCTCAATATTCTCAGCTTGAATTCTTTTATTAACCTCCTCAAGTTCATGGAGTCATGCCACATTGAGCGACCATTTCATATTTGGTACACTATGTGTTGAAAATTTTGTCTCATTGCCTGAATCTGAACCCAAATCGATGGGTCCATCTGCGGCAATTCCAAGAGCTGCAATCCTCCATTCATCACCGGAATCTGATCCCAATTCAATTGGTATACCTTGTGTTTCTCCCGCAGTCGTGACCTTCTCATCTTCCTCTAATTCAGATTTTTGATCTTGTTGCCTGGTGGCAGCTCTCTTATACCTCTCCTTCCTATTAGCCCTCTTAGGTCTTAGCTTGTGGTGCAGTTTCTAGCAAATTTCTTTGTTGTTCCGTTCTTTCTCACAATGCATGCAAAAGGTCTTTTCTCCTCTTCTATTTTCTGTTGCAGCTCATTTTGGGCTGTCATTTTTTTCATATGTATTGTTGTTTTCAAGATGCATGACCTTCATAATGGCCTCATTAATAGTAGCAGGCTCAAAAAATAATAATTAATGTCTTATGTAACCATGTAAAGAATCGATATACTTAGTTACAGTCCCTAATGAATCTAACAAAATGTCTAAGTTAAATTCTTGTTTCCTAAATTCTTCAGTGAATTTTTGCATGTTTTGGCCTTTTCCTTGCTTTAGGTTTTTCCATTCCATTAATGATTTTTTCTTATAGCCCAATGGGTAAAACTGAGTTTTAAATGCATAAATAAAATTTGACCATGAGGAGAGAAGGTTACCCATATTGTTTCTACCTTGCAATTTTCTCTCCCACAAAATGAAAACGGTACCACTCAGTCGAAGGGATGCCAACTGGATATTTTCCTTGTATTTCTTGTTTTGTTGAATCTGACGGTAGACCTCAATCTATCTAGTCCAATTTTTGATATTTTCTACATTACATTCTCCTATATACATAGGCAATTCAAAATTTACATCTAGTTTAAGGAAAGGTTTCTTAAATGTATGCCTATGTCATCTGCGAGAATGATGAGAAGAAGAAGAGGAACTATCACTAGAAGATGGAGAGGGAAGGAGCTCTTCTCCACCATCTCCATGGTTTACTGATACATGGTCATCTACATTTTTTTTCTCAGGCTTGAGGGTCTTCTCATACTCTACAAATTGTTTGTCTACTTTCTCTGCCATGTTGTAGAATGACTTGCAGTAATTCCACTCTTATTCCCAACAAGCTTCCTCATCTGCCATGTTTCTTCTTCGTCATGCACATATTTCTTTGGGATGAAAATAATTAAGCTTTCCTTCACCTCTTTGCAACCTGTCTCTGGTTAGCATATACTCATGCAATTCGCACCAACAAAGACCTTCTCCATTACCACTTGATCCAAGATATTTTTCTTATATATGAAAAAAAAAATACATATAAGAGAGCATTTAAAACCATGAAACATAATAACAAAGAGACCATGACACAGATGAGACAAAGACAACATAAATTGATTACGAAGCTCTTCCAATTCGCACTACGTCTCCGGCATTGCTCAATGGTGGGGAGGCCTTCATTCATTAATTGGCGAGAAGAAGAAGAAGTATAAGAAAGATTACATAAACACCCTTATACCTCCAATCTGGAAAATGGCCGAAAATGGAGACCTATGTTGCAAAAATGGACAAGACCATCACATTCCTATCACCAAGAGTTGTAAAATCCATATCAAATTTTCCTAACTTTGACCAAAACTTTGAATCGCTTAGTTTTAAGATCTATTTGCACTATTGGAATCAAGGCAACAAGGACTTCAAACTGAACCTGGTTCAAGAGAAATATGACCACTTTTAATTTTGAACTATAATCAGCCCTCTCAGTCTCCTGAGGGTGTCTAGAGCTACCTAGATTATCAATTCTTCTCATTTGATTAGTCAACCTAAATTTGAGAGGGACTTCATCTTGTATATCTTAGATTCCTCCCATTCGGTTTCTCAGGTCCTCATCCAGTAAAATGTTGTCAGAATTGAGCATGTCATATATTGTGCTATTAAAGAACCTTGCTGGGCCCCCTGTGTCCTATTCTCACAAAGAGAAGTTGGTTTTAGATGTCATGTTATCGGTCCAAAAAAACTGTCATTATATCCTTACACACGCAGCCAAGGTTGTGACCAATTTCAAACCAATGGATTTCTTGTTAAGTCAATGGATAATTAATCAGAAATATGCTCATTGGATTGTTATCCTCCAAGAATTCGATCTTGAATTCATCACACCAAAGAGTAAGAAATATTTTTCCATTTCCGAAGTTATTTTTGAATTACCTACCAGTGTACGTGATCTACCGACTAATGATGATTTACCCAATAAAAATTTGTTTGCCATTACTTCAGGTGATCCTTGCTGTGGTGATATCCTTACATATATGTGAACCCATAAATTCCCCCCCCCCCCATCTCAATCATGAATATTGGCGACATATAGGAAACCAAGCCCCTTGCTACCTTCTCATCGGTGATGATCTCTGTCATCGCAGTGTTGATATTGTCCTCTGTCGTTGTCTCACTCATGCTAAAGTTGAGAAAGTCTGTAATTCCTGTTGTCTGCTCAACTTAGTGTTCCTAAATTGATGTCATAAATTGTCAACCAGGGCTAGTAAACTGTTGAAGTGAAGTGCACTATATGTGCCTAGGTATCTTCTTCCTACTTTGTTGTGTTTAGTGTTTTTCTAGTGTTTTTGGTTTTGTGTTTTTGTGCTAAGAGGAAAATAACTAAATTGTTGGAAAAGAGAAGTTACTGATCACACTAAAAACAAAACAAAATATACTCTAAACTATGTATAGCACCTAAGAACATAAAATGCTAATCCATAGATTGTAAAGCTTGACAAGAAAATTAACTCATAATATTAACTCAGTCCAATTCATTTCATTAGAGGTATTTTGGAACAACTTGAGAATAGGATAAGTTTGACGTAATGAAGTTCTCTTTAGTAAACAACAACTTAAAATATCACAGAGAAAATCTCATCCATTGTTAGAAATTTGTTGGAACATTTTGAGAAAAGATTATCTGCAATATAGTAAGGAATCCAATGCTAAAATAACTTATGACACTAGAATTAACCCATTCTGCAGCTCAAAATGTCACTATTAAACCTCATTCAAGGGTTAGAGATCTCTTGGAATAACTTTGGAAAAAGGTTGTTTGTAAAATTATGAGAAATTGCAGAACAGTTAAGAACTATGATATAACTAGTTTTTGTCCATATGATAATGATGTGTTATAAGAGACTAATAACAAGAGCAACTTGTAAAGTAATGAGGGTCCTTTAAGTCTAATTAACGGGACTAGAATGCAATTAACTAATAAAACTTGAATTACAATGAACATAACTGAACTAAAATGCAATTAACCTCCGAAGTACTATAACTCTATCTCATTCATGTGTTAGTGATATATTGGAACAATTCATGAGAACAAGATTAACTGTAATATTCGATGTAAGTAAACATAAAACATGATGCTCAGAAAACTGCCTAAATTAAGAATAAACAGAGTTAAAAATCACTTATCTAGAAAATATGCACAAAGCCTTTCGGACAGTAGGGACCCTCTACCATCAGATTGGCACATGAATCCTCAAATCCTTAAAAATACTTCAGATCATGTATCAAAGTTGTATTTCTTTCATTAAACGAAAAATGCTCAGAAAACAGAGTATCATAGTTTTTGAGAATTAACAACAGAACATCAATTACCTAGCTGTCTCTCGGTTCACCGAGTTATTCTTATAAGAAAAATACATAACTGTCTTTGAGTAGAAATAGGCATATGTGTCTTTTTCAATCAAAATCAAATGAGAACTCCTGTTCAGGACTCGTACTTTGCTGAAGAAATCTGCAGAGTCATTGTCCTTGTAGAAGTCTACTTCTTAGTTTTGGCTTCCTCCACGTGCATAACCACTTGCAGATTTTTGCTTAGACTTCGTAGAGGGCAAGGAATGATGTAGGAGAGTTATGGAATTAAACCATATGTGTTTTTCCCTCAAATAACACCTGTAACCTATGTGAAAATAAAGATAGTTGTGGAATATGCGACTAGCTACAGAATGGCTACATTTTGTAGCTAAGTCTGATAAAAAATCACTATGACAACAAAACCACAAAAGTATAATGAGTCAGTCATTTCATGCATTCTTAAAGTGACTTTAATCATTCTTATTAATCTTTTAAGCCTATAACTAATAAAGGACAAATGGAATGAAGTGAAATTTGGTGAAAGGAAAGGACATCTTTGGGGCTCAACATACCTCCACTGCAAAGATTTTGCATGTCCTCATGCAATCAATCCATGTATTCTGAAACTTCTGATAGGACATATAACTTCATTTTTCTACTTTACTTGGTGTTCAATGGCATCCTAGGCTTCCTTATGACCAATTTTAACCTCAGATTTATAAGTGCTCTGATCAACTTTTTGTTTTTCTTCTTCAGCTTCTCACTAACCTTGTACAATTTTTCCATTTGCAGAGAGAGAATTGTGTTCATGTTACTTTTCAGCTTGACTTATTCCCTTAAAATTTAATTTTCATTCTTTATATGCCTATTAAGTACTTCCAATTCATATTTATCTCTTCTCAGAACTTCAATTGAAGATTCTTGTGGGCTAGGAGTTCTTCCTTTGTTTTCTAAAGCTCTCTTTTCCAATGACTCAACATAATTATAGATTTGTTGTTGGGCTGGGTCTACCTCCGGAGTTCCTCTATCAAGATCTTCTTCGTACTGGTACTCAGGAGATCTGTCAGTTGGTGTCTCTTCATCTTCAATATCTATGATTCCTATTTTCTTAACTCCTATTTTCTTCAATATGCCTCTAAGGCTATGGCTTCTTCTTAGTTTAGATGGTCCCTCACCTCTCTCCTTAGCATACTTCCTTATTATCTTTTCCTTTTTAAGTTGTTTCTTGATTTCAGCCATTTTTTTAGAGATAATCTCCTCACTGTCTTCTTGTATGGATTTACTAGTTTTAAGTTCAACAGATTTGGCACTTTTTTCTCTCCTGCTTCTTCTTACAAGTTTTCCTTCAGATGGAGTTTCTTTAGGTTCTTCAAAATGATTCCTTAAGAGGAACTCATCCCAACTGTCTCCCGCCTTTTTCAAATTATGCTCAATTAGGATTTTAACTAGGCCATGGTGATATAAGGTGGTTTCTAAGAATTGAACCCTTTTTTGGACATTAGAAGCCATCGACTTTAGGCTATGGAGTAAGAAAAAGGGTCAATTGATTTCTTCATCTAGGAAATGCATCATAAGTCGAATGTGATAAACATATAGGGTGCCAAACCTTCCCTCACAAGTTATAAATTTTTGCATAATTAGCAACATATTTCGCCATTTATTATTTAAGGCTGAAATAGGAATGCCTTTCTTGAAAACTGAGATATCCATACTTGGTGTTTTTAGCATCTACCTCCATGCTTCATTGTGAAATTCCTTTTTTTTGAACCATTGTTCACCTTGCCTTGGTAACTCTGCTGATTTTCTATAAAGGATTCTATGATAATGAACTTGACATCACCTATTTCAACTTCTAACCCATTGAATGACCAGGAAAATGACTTGGTGACCTCCTTATGAAACCCATTGAACTTCTCCAAAAACTGTAGCCATCCAACCTGCTGTAACATCTCTCTAATTTGTGGGTAACCTTCTAGATATTTGGTTCCAACTGGTTCAGACCTTACAATGAGTCCCATGGCTTCTTTTCTCAATCTACAATTTACTACTCCATTACTGCTCTCCTATTCAAGGTAAAAATGGCTGTAAAAGGTTTTCTTCACCCCAAAGATGACTTCTCTGTTTCTGCAAACAGGAATTGGCTATGGAAAAATGACATGAAGTGTATATGGAATGAGTGAAATACGATGAGGGTAAATGATACGAATAAATGATTTTGAGAGCTGTCATGAAGTAAAAGACCGTGGAGAAATCCCATGAGGATTTCAAAATCATCACTGAATATTTGGGGTTAGTGACGTGACCTAATAGGTGACTTCAAGTACTAACCGTTAATTTTTAATAAATGATGATTTGATATGGCGGAATGGAAGGGATTTGTCCAAGGATTTTATGATAGGCTTGATCAATACGAATAATCAAAATAACTTTATGAAACATACATATGACTTAACCATACTATAACTTTCATAATCTGTTATCATAATAATTTCACAATTTTACCTTAGCCCTTCTTTTGATTTTTTTTTTTCTGTTTTAATATGCTTTGTCTTCCTTTGAAAATCATTGATCTTTGAGTCTTCATAATCCCTTTGATTTGACATAGGTGTGCAGGATCAATTTTCTGTTGAACAAGTGGTTGTTGGGGTAGAATATCTGGCTGTAGAATGTCTGGCTGCAGAATGTACCTATAAAAGCCTTGAGACATGGAATGAAATGATTTGAAACATGGATGGAATGCAGTATGAAATGAAATAAAATGGATCATGAAATATGGTGGAATGACGCATGAGTGAAGTGAAATATGATGGAATGAAATGGATCATAAACGTGAAGTGGAATGAAATATGAAAATTTGCCTGCAACTTATGATTTGTAATACTCAATTACAGAAAGAGATCAATTTTGAAAATCTGAAATGAAAATGAAATGGACCATGAAATGGAGTGAATGAAGTATGGATGAATGGAGTGAATGAAATATGAATGAAGTGAGATATGATGGATTGAAATGGATCATAAGTGGAATGTGATATGTAAAGTGGGCCTGCACTTATGATTTTATGATAGTTTCTTTGTAGGAAAAGAACAATTTTGAAAAGCTAAAGTGTTAGAAGGATTCTGATTTTCACTTTATCTTTTCTGTATAAACATACTAATCAATGATTAGTTTTCATGTTTATAATTGATTTTTTTTTTTTTTTTTTTTCATGCATCTGATTTCAGAAAATACAATTAAGTTGATGAAGAAGAAGGACTCTTCTTCATTAACTTCACATCACTGTTCTCTTGGAATATCTTGACAAATTCTTCTCTTGAAAGTGGCTTATGATACAGTTTCAATCTATGACCATTTACAAGAAAAGTGACCTCATCTTCATCTATTGTCCTAATTTTTATTGCTCCATTGTCAAAAAATTTCACAATTTCATATGGCCCAAGCCAATGTGTTTGAAATTTACCTTGAAAATATTTGAACTTTGAATCAAACAAGAGGGCCCAGTCACCTTCTTTTAATTTCCTTTCCTTAATGTACTTATCATGCCATCTAGTCCTTTGCTATTGGAATATATTTGTTCTCTAGACTGCATCTTGTCTAATCTCATCCAATTCATTAATCTGCTCCAATCTATGCTTTTGTGCTTCTGTTAGATCAAGTCCTAGCTGGACTACCATTTTAAAAGTTTGAATCTGAAACTCTATGGGAAACAAGACTTGTTTTCCATAAACAAGTTCACAAGGAGTATGACCTGTTGTGCTTCTCCATGTAGTTCTATAGGCCCACAAGGCTTCAGGAAGCCTGTCTGCCCAATCTCTTCTATGTAAATAAACACTCTTTGTTAGGATCCCTTCAATGACCTTATTAGTAGATTCCACTTGACCATTTGCTTGTGGATGATAGGGAGTAGATTTTATGTGTTTGATTTTGTACCTCTCCACCATTTGTTCCACTAGATTTGATGTGAATTGAGCTCCTTGATCTGTAAAAATTTCTCTTGGGACACCAAAATGAGTAAAAATATCCTCAAAAATAAAATTAGTTATAGATGCTTCAGTAGCAGAAAGTAATGGCTTGGCCTCTACCCATTTGGTAACATGATCAATGCAAACTAATATATATTTCTTTTGTCTTGATGGAGGACTAATAGGTCCTACAAAATCTAAATCCCATTTCTCAGAAGGTTCAATATGTACGTAAGGCTGCAATGGAATCTCACTTGAAGGAGAATGTTTCCCTACCCTTTGGCAGCTGTCACACCTTTTGACATACTCTTTAGCATCTTTAAAAAGGGATGGCCAATAGTATCCTAAATGAAAGATCTTATAAGTTGTCCTTTTATCAGCAAAGTGTCCACCACAAGGTTCATCATGACATGCCTTGAGGATCTCAGGCATCTCATCTTCTCAAACACATTTCCTAATGAGAAATTCTGGACCTGTTTTGTATAACTCACTAGCAAACCATGAATATTTTTCACTGTCATAAATGATCTTTATTTTGTCTCTTGCATTCATTATTGAAGGAAATTTTCCTGAAACTAGATAATTAGCAATGTCAGCAAACCAAGAAGTTTGAGTAGAAATTGCGAAAAGATATTCATCAGGGAATTGATCTTCAACTGGAGTATTTTCTTTAATGTTTTGGAGTCTAGATAGGAAATCAACTACTGTATTTTGTTTCACAGGCCTATTTAGAATGGTAATGTTGAATTCCTGTAAAAGAAATAACCATCTTATGACTCTTCCATTAGTAATTTATTTTTCCATTAGATATTTAATTGCAGAGTGATCTGTGTGAACAAAAGTTTCATAGCATGTTATATAGTGTCTGAATTTATTTATGGTATGAACAACAACTAAGAAATATTTTTCAGTTACAGTATAATTTAACTCTGAAGGAGTCAATTTTTTACTTGTATAGTAGATGGCATAACGAATCAGATCTTTTTGTCCCAATACTACTCCTAAAGTTGTATCTAAGGCATCTTTTGAAATATGAAAAGGTAATTTCCAGTTAGGTCCCCTTAAAATAGGTGCTTCAGAGATTTTTGTTTTCAAGGTCTCAAAGGCTAATTGGCGATCAGAATTCCATTTGAATTCACAGTCCTTGGTAAGTAATTTGAAAAGTGGAGATGCTATCTTGGTGAATTTTTCTATAAACCTTCGATAATATCCTGTAAATCCTAGAAAACTCCTAACATATTTTTGACAACTTGGAACAGATAAGTTAGAGATGACTTCAACTTTTGACTCATCAACTCTAATCCCATCCCCTGAAATGTGATGCCCCAAAACAATTCCTTCAGTAAACATCATAAAACACTTCTCATGACTTAGTGAAATATTTTCTTCTTTACATCTCTTTAAAACTTTTTCCAAGTTTGCTAAGGCTTATTCAAATGTGTTTCCATAGACTGTGAAATCATCCATATATACCTCTACACAATCATGTACTAGATCTGAAAAGATTCCTAGTACATCCCTTTGAAATGTTGCATGTGCATTGCATATTCCAAATGGCAATACTCGGTAAGCATAGGTACCCCAAGGATAGGTAAATGTGGTTTTGTCTTTTTCTTCAAGTTGTATTTGAATTTTATTATAACCACTAAACCCATCTAAAAATGAGAAGTACTTTTTTCCAGCTAATGTATCTAACACCTGATTAATGAAAGGTAGGGGAAAATGATCTTCAAGAGTAGATTTGTTTAATTCTCGGTAGTCAATACATACCCTCCATTTACCATTTTTCTTTGGCACAATTACCAAAAGAGAAACCCACTGACTCTCTGAAATGGGATAGATAAAGTTGACATTTAACAATTTCTGCATTTCTTCTTTAACAATCTCCCTAAGATCTGGACTCATCCATCTCTGAGGTTATCTAATTGGTTTACAATTTTCCTCTCTATAGATGTGATGAGTGCAAGAATTAGGGCTTATCCCTTTCATATCAATGTACTCCCATGCATATGTAGAATAATGTCTCTGTAATATCTTGACTAGCTTTTCTTGTTGAGATTTCTCTAGGTTCTTGTTTATGTTTAAAGTTTTACTTGGAAATATATTAATTGTAGAACTGCCAAATTTATCCATGGAGTAAAGAGACATCTGTCTTGATGATAAAAACTCAATGTTGGATTCTTCTTAAAATTGTTCATGTTTGTATTCCGAAGAGGATTCAAAATTTTCTAAGGTATTTAGAATCTGGATATCTTCACTAATTTCTGAAATTGTGAAGAGAGGTTGTGTGTCTTCTTCATCCTCAATCCATTGAGTATCATCTAATTATGTAATTGTTTTTGCTGGAGGATACAAGGTAAATTTCTTGGTTAAACTACCATTAGAGATGTACATATCACCGGATCTACAGCTAATGAAAGCATCAACATTAGCTAACCAAGGTCTTCCTAATATGATATGATGCCCTCCTAGATTATTCTTAGGAGTTAGGATCATAAAATCCACAGGATACTCCCAAGAATCTAGGGATACTGGAATGTCTTCTATTACCCCATCAGGTTTGATCACAGATTTGTCTACTAATTGTAATAATGTGGGTGTAAAAAGAAGATTAGGAAGTTTTATTTTATCCATGATTTGTCTACTCATGATATTGATTGTTGCTCCTAAATCAATAAGTGTGTTTTGGATCTCAGTTCCATTGATGTGTATTTTAGCAATTGGATTTCCTGGGTCTAGATACTTTGGAATGACAATCTTACCCATCATGATATCTACTATTTTTCTTTCCAGTTGAATTTTCTTTGTCTCTTTTATTCTTTTTCCTATTTTTTTCATGCTCAACTCCTTTACTGTTTTTGCTAAAATTGGAATTTCCGCGATAGCTTGTAATAATGGGATCTTAATACAAACATTCCTTAGATTATCTAGGAAATCATAATTAGGCACCATAATTTGTTTTTATACACCCTTATCAATTTGTAATCTTTCTGGAAAGGTAGGTGTAGAGGTAGATGTTGATGGATGCTCTAATATAGGAGTTGAAATTATTGGTTCTTTTTGTTTTGACTTTTCAATATTTGGGTCTTGAAAAGGTGTGCTCTCTTCAAGACTTTTATTTACCTGTAGAGAATCTTCCTTAGAGTTGTTTTGCTCTTGTATGGTTACAGAAGGTTTCTTATTTTCAAGTATTCTTCGAGACATAAGTTAAACATCATTAAGGTCTAAAGGAGTAATCAAATAGGTTGGAAATTGTTGGCCTTATATCATGTATGTGTTCTGAGGATTTTTATTTTTGGGGTTTGGTATGGGTTGGGCAGGTAACTGATTTGTTTTCTAAGGAAATGGTAATGGAAGTGGTGGATTTTGATGTTGTGGATTTTGAGGATTTTGTTGAGGAGGGAAATGTGGATATGGTGGATAGGATGGTGGATATTGATAGTACTGAGAGTATCTTCCATAGGGATTTTGTGCTCCTTGTGCCCAAGTTTGAGATTGATTTTGGAATTGGGGCCAAGGTTGCTGCTAAGAATTCCAATTTGGTGGGGATTGATTATACAACTGATCATGGAATCCTTGTGTTTGAGGTCCTTGCCAAGGCCTCCTAGAGACAAAATTGAGAGATTCTATCGAATTTGTAGGGGTTTCTTCTTGAAAGATAGCTTTAAGACTAGAAAGTGAAGGACAACTCTTGGTCTCATGTTTTTCTAAACAAATTACACAAGTCTCTACTATTTTTGCATCCAAAGGGCACTCTCTCAAGGCATGCTTCTTTCTACATTTGGGACAAAATATTGTTAAGGCATCAGATTCACATTTTTTCTTTTTTTGTAATTTAAGGGTGCCTATTTGTTCACTAAGACTCCCTAAAATTTCAGATTTGAATTCATCAAGAATATGTCCTATTTCTTCCCTACTTACTATCCAAGAATCAGACTTACTTGCCCTTGCAAGACCAGGGTCTCTTGGTCCTTTTACAGTTTTAGATTTCCCTCTTGAAAGGTTGATACATAATTCAACTATTTCAGGTAATGTAAGCTGAGATATATCCCCTTTTCCCATCATATTAAGGATATATATCCATTCATCCCTAATTGTCTTCAACAAGAGAGCTTTCAAAGTATCTTGGTCTAAGTTTTCTATTTTTTCTCTTTTGATGTTATAGTTAAACCTCTCCAAGAAATCTTTCAGATTTTCATCCTCTTTTTGTAGCATTTTAAACACTTCCTCCTTATGTTTGACTGGCATACAGTAATCAAAACACCTCTCTAGAAATGCATGTTTCATGTCTTCCCATGTCCTAAAAGAACTGTTGATCAAAATCATAAACCATTTTAATGTTGCTCATTTCAATGTTGAAGGGAATAGTTTAAGTTTTTGGGCATCTTGTAAGTAATCATAGGTTCTACATAGGACTTCAAATTCAAATAGGAAGGTTTCAGGATCTTCACTTTTGAGTCTATAAAATTTTGGAAGGATAGAGGGTGAATTTTTTTTCATAGTTGCATTGGTTTCTTCATCTACTATGGGAAACCCAAAATAGCTTCCAATTTCCCTTCTACCTCTTCCTCTGCCTCCTTCTCATCTATCTCTACCTCTACCCCCTCAAAATAGTGTATGTTCTCCATTAAAGACTCCTCCTACCCCTTCTTCTGCCATGGTTGATTCTCCCGTGGAAGTGGAAAAGTTTATGTCTCTAGCAGGGGTTATTGAATCTTCTTCTAGGACAGGTTCAGTGGATGAAGTGGAAGGTATTTCTGATGGAATATCTGATCTTAAGTCTTCTGGAAGTCTATGATCAGTAAAGTATGGGATGTGGGTTTGAGTTGGAGGTGTGCTACCTCTTGGTCTTGGTGGAACAAGTGGTGTTCTAGGAATCAAGCTTCTGCTTCTTATGAATCTACCCCTTGAGTCTCTTTCTCTATGCATATCATTGTTTTTGGGAGGTAATAAAAAAGGCTACCTAGTTACACTTCCCCGGTAATGGTGCCAAAATGTCTTCTCAACTTAGTGTTCCTAAATTGATGTCATAAATTGTCAACCAGGGCTAGTAAACTGTTGAAGTGAAGTGCACTATATGTGCCTAGGTATCTTCTTCCTACTTCATTGTGTTTAGTGTTTTTCTAGTTTTTTTGGTTTTTTGTTTTTGTGCTAAGAGGAAAAGAACTAAATTGTTGGAAAAGAGAAGTTACTGATCACACTAAAAACAGAACAAAATCTACTCTAAACTATGTATGGCACTTAAGAACAGAAAATGCTAATCCATAGATTGTAAAGCTTGACAAGAAAATTAACTCATAACATTAAATCCATCCAATTCATTTCATTAGAGGTATGTTGGAACAACTTTAGAATAGGATAAGTTTGATGTAATGAATTTCTCTTTAGTAAAAAACAACTTAAAATACCACAATTAAAATCTCATCCATTGTTAGAAATTTGTTGGAACATTTTCAGAAAAGATTATCTGCAATATAGTAAGGAATTCTATGCTAAAATAACTTATGACACCAGAATTAACCCATTCTTCAACTCAAAATGTCACTATTAAACCTCATTCAAGGGTTAGAGATCTCTTGGAATAACTTTGGAAAAAAGGTTGTTTGTAAAATTATGAGAAATTGCAGAACAGTTAAGAACTCAAACTGAGATAACTAATTCTTATCCATACGATAATGATGTGTTAGAAGAGACTAAGAACAAAAGAAGCTTGTAAAATAATGAGGGTCTTTTAAGTCTAATTAACAGGACTAGAATGCAATTAACTAATAAAACTTGAAATACAATGAACAGAACTGAACTAAAATGCAATTAACCTCCAAAGTACTACAACACTATCTCATTCACGTGTTAGTGATATATTGGAACAATTCATGAGAACAAGATTGATTGTAATATTCGATGTAAGTAAACATAAAACATGATGCTCAGAAAATTGCCTAAATTAAGAATAAACAAAGTTAAAAATCACTTTTCCAGAAAATATGCACAAAGCCTTTCGGATAGTAGGGGCCCTCCATGATCAGATTGGCACACGAATCGTCAACTCCTTAAAATTTCTTCATATCATGTATCAAAGTTTTACTTCTTTCATTAAAGGAAAAACGCTCAGAAAACAGAGTATCACAGTTTTTGAGAATTAACAATAGAACATCAACTAGCTAGCTGTCTCTCGGTTCACCGAGTTATTCTTATAAGAAAAATACATAACTGTCATTGAGTAGAAATAGGAATAGGTGTATTTTTCAATCAAAATCAAATTAGAACTCCTGTTGAGGACTCGTACTTTGCTGAAGACATCTGCAGAGTCCTTGTCCTTGTAGAAGTCTACTTCTTAGTTTTGGCTTCCTCCACCTGCATAACCACTTGCAGATTTTTGCTCAGACTTTGTAGAGGGAAAGGAATGATGTAGTAGAGTTCTGTAATTCAACCATATTTGTTTTTCCCTCAAATTAGACCTGTAACATGTGTGAACATAAAGATATTTGCGGAATATGCGACTAGCTACAAAATGGCTACATTCTGTAGCTAAATCTGATCAAAAATCACTATGACAACAAAACCACAAAAGTATAATAATTCAGTCATTGCATGCATTCTTAAAGTGAATTTAATCATTCCTATTGATATTTTAAGCCTATAAATGATAAAGGACAAATGGAATGAAGTGAAATTTGGTGAAACGAAAGGACATCTTTAGGGCTCAACACCTGCCACATCGACGCTTGTGGTGGTCACCTCTTCGGCATGGCTAATTTCTAGAAAATTATGTGATTTGGTTATTTTTGGCCCTTTTTACTCAGTGATTTCATTCAGGAAATCAAACACATTCCCAATTTCCAACTATTTTCCCCAAAGACAAGAGCTCCATGTGCTCCCCTCCATCGTGTTATATGAGTCGGTCATTTCTACAAATGGGCTATTGACTTTATGGAGTGTCTTCCCGAATCTGCTAATAACCATAGGTATATTATCATTATCATCGAATATTTAACCAAATGGGTTGAGGCTATTCCAACGTTAAATAACACTGTGGCTACCATGACCCTCTTTTTATTCAACCATGTTATCGCTCGATTCGGGTTCAAAAATAATTGGTCTCTGACCATGAACGACATTCAGAAGATGAGATATGGCATGCGCTATCCTATATTTTTGGATATGAGAACCAATATTCATTGTCTTATTATCCCCAAGGAAATGGAAAATTTGAAGCAGTCAATAAAATCCTTAAAACCAGGCTTCAACGGATGGTGAACAAGCACAAAGCTAACTGGTACCTTATGCTCTTCCAAGAACTATGGTCCTATAGAACCCTGGTTAAAACTTCCATTAGGTTTAGTCCTTTCCACCTTATTTTTGGAGAGGAGGTCCTCCTTCCAATCAAGTTTTAAATCCCCTCCCTTCACCTCACCGTCGAACTCATCTGAGACACCCAACCTTTATAACAATGACTTATCATACTAGAGCGTGCCAATGAATACCATCGTGTTGCATTGCAAACCATTGAAGTGGCCCAAAAACGCACCAAATCCTAGTATGATCGAAAATTCCACCCATGTACCTTTCATGAAGGTGTACCTATTCTTCTGTATGACCAAGCTCATGATGTACTGGGGAACATGATGTTTGAACCAATATGGCTAGGACCTCACATCATTCGTAAGGATTTGGGAACAGGGGCGTATATTCTATGGAATTTTGAATGTAAACTCCTTCCTAACCCTTGCAATGCACTTTACCTAAAGAGATTATATCCATAGAATTTTCCATAGAAGTGAATGTATTTGTTTCTTTTCTATTTTATGGTAGCTTAAATTCACCACCATCTCATTTTTTTTCTTTTGGTGCATTTCATATGCATCCATCATACACACCATATATTGGTTAATTGTATGGTGCAATTTTCTTCTCCAAGAATCTATCCTCAACATCTCGGGCCATTTTTACCCCCTCGCATTCGTTAGTTCACTCCAATAGCATATGCATTGGACCTTCCACCAATAACCAGGTCAAATATGATGCAGTGATATGTTTTTTAAGTGACGCCCTTAATAATCACATCTTTCATATTCATGCTCGTTTATATACCTTGCTACTTGTCATGTAATTGAATGGTGTTTATTGTGTGCATAATCATGTCCTATTTAGAAAATATCTATGAGTTAAGCTTTTGGAATGTGAATTTGAATCCATTACATTAATTCATGTTCCTAGAATAGAAAATCACTATGTAGATACAATTGCAAATAACATTCTAGATTGCCATTTGTCACATGCATCTAACAAAATACAAGCATAATACCAACAATGGAAAACCACAATCATCATATAAAATGATGCATATTCATATTATATATTGTCACATAAAAAAAATAGGTTTTTGAGTCCACTACTATAAATCCATCTGACATGCCCATAGCATGTTACATAACCAAAAAGGGGGACCCAAATGTCCCTATCCCTAATCATTATCTAGAGGGTCCCAAGCCTGTAGGTCTCATAGACTAAATAACAACATTTAAATTCAACCAAAATAACAACTTTGAGTTACCATCTGGACCCTATGATCAACCCGACGGAAGTGGCAAGTCAGGATCACTTTGAAAGTTTATACCACTATGTGGATACTCATATATGTAAAGCGACATCTAATCCCAATGAGTAAAAAAAATCCAGTCAGAATATTTGTATGAATCCCCCTCCTCCACCTTGTCATAGTATATACTCCTAACAACACATCCTGGGCTCCTATGGGCCCCCATCTCAGATCTGCATGTGTGTATGGATGGTCGAGATATTCTCAAAGAAGGAGCATAAAACACTCTAAAAATAATAGCTCTCATTGAGCCACTGACTCCATAGGCAAAACATTATTTTTAAAAATGACAAAGTCATATGGACCAACCCATAGTAGGTCCCTCTCAAAACACTCTCTACCAACATCATGTGTCCTCTAGTAAGACCATGGAAAGCCTAGGTGCCCAAGATCTGCAACACTGTTGCGTCTATAACTTGTGTCTCTAATCGCTTCAGGTCATTGATCAGGATGGTTGTTCTATTTTCACGAACACCGGGTCGGAAATGGCACTCCAAAAAATATCCCATATGCCTCCAATGAGGTAGCTCTAGATATATATTCCCTACCACCCCCAAGGGCAGTAGTCCAGTAAAACAATAGATGTCCTAGATCATGATCTCAATCATGTTCCCCTGCACAACAAAGACCTCCTGGTCTGGATCCCAATAGCTCACAATCCTCGATAGTAAGGGCCCACCTACCCTCATGAGTGGGTTTTCCAACAAATTGAGCATCCCATAACAATATAATTCTCCTCCCCCTTCCTAGTTTCCCTAAATCTCATTTTGAAGAGTATCCAAGTCTTTTTCACACCAATCAATGTTTGACTCTTCCATACTTGCAAGACCATAATTTTGTTTCAATTCAGAGATAAAGATCCACATCAAACCAACTTGTTCTCGGCCCTCACTAGGCTAACAAACCATTCCACTCTTTCAGTATAGAGTGTAGTTTTTTCCCACAAAATTGCGATCTTGCGCTTTTTGGGCCTACATCTGCAAAGAGCATAGAACAATCCCCAAAAACTATGATGCAACTGTAAGGATGGAAAAAATTCTCCCACAGAGCACTAAGACCCTAATCTTCAAATGCACATGGAAATGAAGAGTAAGGTTATGCCACCTACCTCCAGCTAAAGGATCTTGATTCTGACATCTAGTTTGTCTGCTATGATATCCAAAAGATTTAGGGCCTTCACCTCCTCTCCAAATTCACCATATATCAGTTAGTAAATGAATTAAAATTGGAGGAAAAACACCCTTTTATAGGAAAAACCCTAATTCTTACATCGCTCATTGTGACTAAATCGTAGATTAGTTTGATGAACTATCATCATAGTTGGAAATCTCTCCCTGAGTGCTAAAATGGGTCTTTATCTTCTTTTGGTAATTTGACACTTCCTTGGGAAGACATTTTTTCCATGAAGTTTCACTTTACCACCAATTCAAACCGAATTTCTGCATATGAGGTTCTTATACTTCGTTACCACTTTACCTTAGCAATTTTCACCTCATGTGTATATTTTTGTCATCAATAACCATTATTTACTCATGTTTTTATGGACCCCCTGTGCCTATCCTATGTGGCAGCATCATCGAGTCACCCTTGTTCAAAGCATCCGAGATGAGTCATCCTTGCATTCCTGGAGCATGGTTTGAGTCCTCATTATTTTTGTTTACATTATTCCATCCATATTTGCATCATGTACATCTCGTGTTTCCCATTTTTTCCTCCAACTATGTTGTCCGTTATCATCCCCTTGAGAATTGAGTCAATTGTTTCCACGTCAGCCATGAAATTTAAGATCTGAAAAGGGAATTCGTCAGTCTGCCTCTCCATTTCCCTCCTTCCATCATTCATCCTGAGTGTCATTACATTATTCGATATACTATGATCGCTCCAGCCTTAGTTGAGGATTTCTTATTTCCTTAGCTATGGCAGGCCTTATTTTGTCAACCTCAGCCCATTCATTCCAGAAGAATTTTCTAAAGCGCAGTGTGCCTTGGTTCAAAATTTCATTATTTTTTGGTACCTTGGATCAAGAAAAGGGAATCAACATTGACCTTTGTCTTGGTTGTTTCTCACATGCTCGACCCTAGCTCATTTTCACACGATTGAGAATTATACATTTGATGGTCTAGTGATCTAGAAGATGTTAGAAAATTATATATATTAAAGAGAAATGAAACACATAAAATATGCGAAAAGCACAAGGAAAAAAAACACATAAAAACATAGGGACACAGATATACATGGTTCACCTAGTTTGGGTTGCGTCCACTGCGGACAGCCAGTCCTTCCTTTCTATTATCCAACAAAATGAAGAGACACAACCTACAACAAATCCATTGTAATATCCTTTTTTCTCTCTCACAGTCTCCCTATCTATTTCTTGCTCTGAGAATACACATACAATTCATAGCCACAATACAATACCATCATAAAAGCGAGGGTTTGCCTTCTCAGGAAACAATCCCTAAACTAAACATAAATTCTACTGTCGGATCATCTGCCTAATGAACGAACTAGATTGACTAGAAATTACTATACTTTTACAAGGCAAATTTACATATGTTTTTAGCTTCGGGGGCGCTGCCGCCAAAACCCCCTGCCAGGGGTCCAATGCCCCCCCTGGACCCCCCAGGCAGAATTTAATTACGGGCAGCGTTTCCGCCCCCATTAAGGTATAGGGGTCCAACATTATGATACAAAATAAACAAGATAATCAGGCTCTACACCCAACAGAAGATTGTACCAGTGATTCCCAGGTGTGTGTGATATGTTTCATACCTCATGAGGGGGTGGAACTTCAGGTAGCCCCTGACATGCCTCGATGACCTTAGATTATGCTCCAAACTTAGATGTAGTTCCACAGATTCAATAGGTTTGGTTCCAAGCGCTTGGAGTGCCCAAAATATGCATGTCTCATTTAGATGGTCCATACAGATCTTCAGAGCCCTTTCCTATTTAGCAGGGATTATTTCATTGTGATCTTCCCTCCCCATGAAAATAATAAAATGGATCAGTTATTAGGTCTCGCCCCCTCTATGTTCTTCCTTCCTTGCTTCGCTTCAGTTATGTCTCTCTCTCCCTCGAACTCCCCTTTGGTGTCTAGCGATTATGTTCTTACAAATTTTTTCGGTCATACAGTTTGCTCCTAATGCTCGTATGTTGGGGAGAAATCTGTTACCACAAAAAATTATCACTCAATCATTTCTATCTAAGTCGACTGAAATACATCATGTATGACCAATTATACCATAGTAAAATTTATTTAACTATAGGAAATAATTTAATAAACCATATTTTATTAAATTATTTCTAATTAAAACAAGAAACCAGATGAGGAATAATTAAATAAGTCATTATTTATCAGGTTTTCCTCCAGGAAGAATTAATTAAGTCACTATTTAGTTAATATTCCTTGCCACATTTGACCCAACCGTGAGAAATAGTTGAATAAATAATTTTTTATTTGATTTTTATCTAGGAATAATTAATTAAGTCGTTATTTAGTTAATATTCCTTGTCAAAATTGACTAAATCACTCATGAATGATTAAAAAAATCATTTATTTTTTATTATTCCTTAACCATATCCTTGAAATAATAAATAAATAATTTATTTATTTATTATTTATAAATAAAAGTATTTATCCAAATTTAAATATATTTTCCCTCAAAAAATATAATAAAATATTCCAAGCAGTTACATCTAGATTATGGTTAATAATATTTTATTATTCCAATTTTTGAGAATAACCCAATATTTCGTTATAAGTAAGAGGGTTCTCCATCCATTTCTCACCATGTTCATTGTCATCACCGTTATCATTTTATTTTTTCTATTGAGCTCCCATCTGAGTTCAAAACACATTTTTGGGTTTTACACATCAAAGGGACAGAAATGCCCACAAAATTGAAGCACAGAGGATAAAAAATGGACGCATCCCATTTGAGGGGGACCTATAACCATCATATGGGTATCTTTAACTAGGTGTAACAAAGTAATAATAATATTAGATATCATTTTTGGGATTCAACTACGTTAAGTAAGTCATTCATCTATGACCATTTCCATGAGAGGTAGTCGAAACTGACGAATTTATCATGATTTTGAATACTCTACTTAACACTCATTGCATCAGGTGATGCTCACAGGGGTGAAGAAGTGGGATTGAAACTAGTGAATTAAATCACATAGCGTCAATCATTACTTCTGGGGCTTGCACGCACTAACCAGGACTTCCAATGAGGTCACCCATCCTAGAATTCCTCTGGCTCAAGCACGCTTAACTGTGCATTTTTCCTCACAATCAAGCCCACTTAGCTTGCTACCCGATTTGCAAAACCTTAGAAAGTATTGTGCCTCATGAACCATTCAAGTAGAGCTCCCTTTACTCTTTGTATTTAAGTATGAGGGTTTTCCGCGGTGCATTATATTAGATACCATTTTCTGGCTTCAACTACATTAAGTAAGTCATTCATCTATGATCATTTCCATGAGAGGTAGTTGAAACTAACCAATTTCTCATGATTTTGAATAGTCCACTAAACAGTCATTGCATCGAGTGATGCTCATACTGGTGAAGAAGTGGAATTGAAACTAGTGAATTGAATCACAAAGCATGAATCATCACTTCCGAGGCTTGCACTTGACAAACATGACTTCATGGGAGGTCACCCATCCTAGAACTCCTCTGGCTCAATCACGCTTAACTATGGATTTTTAGCCACAATCAATCCCACTAAGCTTGCTACCCCATTTGCAAAACCTTAGCAACTATTTTGCCTCATGAACCATTCAAGTAGAGCTCCCTCTACTCCTTATATTTAAGTATGAGGGGTTTCCATAGTGCATTATATTAGATATAAATTTATATTTTACTATTCATTCTTTCAAATTTATTTTTCCATGTTTTTGGGTTTTACATTAGTTAATCTTTTTTGTTCTTTAATATATTTTGCTGCACGGATATATTATTTTACAGTTTTCTTCTAAATTTTTGTGGCAGATATGAAGAATTAGATGTCCATATATGTTGTTAGGGCCATCAATCACTCATGGCTTAAATAAATTCTTTTTGGTACACCTTCAAAAATATTTTATGCTAAAATATGCCCATGTTTCTCTTTAATTCCTCGTCATTTTTACTTGTATAATTTTACAAGCAAGCTTGGGCCTGCGTTATTTTGTTGCTACACCTTTAATTTAGATATACCAGTCCATCAAAACATATCAAACAACATTTAATTGTTGTCAACACAATTCATATTTTTCCTCTAGAAAGTAAACCTAAGCATCCCAAGCAAGTCACCATCCTTGGGCCCTAGAATTTGTGTTCCTTGTCTCATCGCATTTTGTTAAATATTTGTATGAAATATTTATGATGCCTTTCACAAGTGGAAAAATCACCCAAGCTATCACAAACTATTTTCTCTTAAGGGAATACCATCCTTGGTGTTAAATGACACATATATAGCACAAAAGACACTTTAAAATATGCATACTATTTCATGGAGCTTTATATACTCAACAATTTTTAGCATTTATGATGTTCTATGCATTTTGTTCAACTAAAAAACAAAATATATCATAACATCAATTTATAACTCAACCATATTCTAGTGGTCCTCCAATAATATTTGTATTCTTTAGATGTGTTCAATCCAACTTGGATATTTTGTTTTCCTTGGAGTTTCTATTGGCCCCAATGTTAAAGTGTTACAGTCCTTATGCTCCCCATTCCTTCAGTGAACAATTACCCACACATTATTTTCAGGAACACTCCTTATGTGCTTATGATTCCATCTAGCAATGCTAATGAACAAAAGAAAATTATTCCCCGACCTTCCCTTCCTTGCTTCCCAGTACCTTAGGAAATACAGTCACCCCCCCTTCCATATAGTCACTCACTTTCCAAGTTTAGGCATCCACTTCTCTACTTCCTACTCTCTTAGGAAATCAATTCCTTAGCAAGGTTTCCTTGTGTTGGAAGGGTCCCTAAAGAAAGGCATATCCTCTCCTAAAAACTATCATACTAATCATATCATGATTTACGGAAATCAACTTGCACCATTGGTGCTAGTGTACCATAATGGCCTTATCCCTAAAATATTTTCACTAGTATACCACTGCATACATTTCATTTTGTGTTGTTGTTGCTATCAATGTTCTAGCCAGCTCCAATCACCCAAATTGGGTACCTCAAAGAACGTAGATTTCCATTAAATTCACCATAAGTAATTGTAATAAATTCAAATCATACATCACTGGTAACTTATCAACGAGGTTACATTTTCCATTCTATTTTGGTTCCTTTTACAACCAGTCAAATTAGCCCATAGTTGAAATCATCATGTACAAAAATATCGCATCTGGTTATCTCAAAACCCAACCATCAAAAATCATAAACTTAATATTATTTTCATAATTTATAAATTCAAAACTAAATGAAATATTGATACTTATCTTAATTTTTTCTCTCCCATTTGTTATACCCTCACTAGATCAGTTTCTAGACAAAGTAAACATCCAATTCCATTATCTCTTCTCACACACACATTGGATTGGTTTCCCATCTGGAAAGCACCCAAAAATTTCTCTTCTCTTCTCTTTAACCATGTACACACAATGGATAATTTGCTAAACCTGGTAAGCACCCAGTTCCTTCTCTTCTCTTCTATTTGATTTCAAATTTACTAAGTGGTTCATCAGCCCTAAGGAAATCACTTAGTAAAAAATAAATATAAATAATCCTAATCACTACCTTGCGAATATGGGCACTACCAAACCAAGTAGCTAATACCAATTAGGTAGTCTTCTGCCGATAGAAATATAGGTGTACTGCACACCATTGTAGGATTAGGAAACCTCCATTTCATGAATTCTACCTATCCTTAATCAACACAGACCCAAAAAATCCCACACATGTATATCATAACACATTACACAACACACACATATACATATACATAGTACAACACAAAAATTACACATGGTACAATAAAACAAATACAAAATACAGATGGTGTTATGCGAGATTTATGATTGCGGACAAAAGTATCTCCCTTATGTTTGATAATTAAGCTAAAACAATAGAGAAACAAGGAGCCCAATTCTTTCCTTAAATTAAATAGATGATTGAAGGAAGCCTACTTAGAATCTTTCACACACTTCATTGCTTCTTCAACTTGAATGCTCCAATTCCAGCTTTGGTTGCAAAAATTAGAAACTCCTTATCTATATAACACAAGCCAAGAAACTTCAACATCTATGAAGTATCATATAAGTACTATATTCAATAGATCAAAATGGTATGAAAATAAGAGAAATAACGACAATCACATATAGGAAGATGAATAATTTTTTTGTAATGTTCCTTTTTCAGAAACATTGTCAATCGACAAGAAAATCTATTCCAGAGATAGACTAAAGGGGCATTTACTGGGTTGTCACCTTCTTAAAGAAGGATAAGCTCCAGAGGCTTCCTGGCCCACTATCATACTCTGTCTATGGAGTGTTTTCAAGGGACAATATTCCCAAGATGGAAATACAACAAGATTGGGAATCTTGCAAGATAACCCAAAAATGCAACTACAGCAACATAAAGACAGAAAATGGAAATAGCAGTGAATAAAAGTTATGCAAAAATGTATGAAAACCCTCGAGAAATTTTATTATGAAATAACATAAGCAAAATGATACAATTAATATCAAAAGAATAAGGCGAGAAGCGTTCCATGAATACACATGCCATAATACAAAATGTTGCTCTATAGCAGGATGCCCATGAATAGGAACTGCGCAGTCACATGAGGGGGACTGCTACACTGAGTGAAAAAAATCATAGGATCTACATATACATGGCTCGTACATCATTGGGAGAGCTGATATCACCTCCAAATCACTACCTCAAGTCAATCCTAGAAGGATTGGTTGAAATATGCAAAACTGTTGAAATGCTGGAGTTGCTGGGTAGCTGCAGCAACTCAATATGTGGAGTGGAATGGAGAAAGATGAATGGCTGAATCTGATGATGTGCATTTTCCAATGATTCTCCCAAATGTCAAGCTGATCCTGACACAAGAGAGTTCACCCTCTAAAATATCTCCAACACCCTCACTGCAAATATGCCTCAACAAGAATGCAGTCTATGAGAGGGTTTGCACTGTAACTGATGGAAGTGGTTGGCCTCCTACCAATGATAGTGGAATAAGCTCGAGAACCATCCTCACTAACCTCCCGGAGGTAAAGAACCTCCCTCCTCTAAAAGATCAGCTCAAAATGGTGTTGTAGGAAACCTCCCAGCAACATCCCGCAACACTGCACAATAATCTGCTACAGACACTGCGCTGATGAAGTAGGCTGATGCTATGGCCTGAATGCCGAAATATGGAGGATGAGTAAAATCCTTCATGATCTCCTCAAGAAGGAGAGGAAATCATAAACAAGACTCCCTCATGCCCTAAGGCACTGCATCTCTATTGAATAGTAAGAGGCAACAATTTGTCTCAATAGACAAATAATCAAATGATCTAAGATAATCTCAATGGGCTGCCTTGCCTCTCTTTTAAACACAACTAAGTCTCCTCCTTCCTTCCTCTAGAATTTTCCTTCCCCATGGAATATTCTTCCACTAAAACTGCATTGTCCCACTTAGTTCTTTCCAACTCATGCCAACGTAGTTTGACTTGGTCAATTAAGCCCTGTCCATTTGCATTTTAACCCCTTTCACACATGAGGGTGTGAAGTCCAGCTCCATGATGATCCCCTTTCACATTGTAAGGGATTTTATTCCTGTTTATTACATGAATGGGTCACTTTACCCACTTTTATTCAACAAAACGAAAATATGCAACTATAATGTTCCATTTTATCTTGAGGCTAAAATTGGGAACATTATAGTCCTCCCCTCCCACATGTTGCTTGTTGCCAAGAAACTTCATAGAGAGAAAAAAATACCCCCCCCTTCTTCTCCTTGGCATCCTCATCAACAATCCCCACCACTACTCAAGATTTTCTGCAATAAATCTGCCCTCCAATGCTGCTTCCCAAGTATGCAAATCGGAATGGTGTACACCCTGAAAAGATAGAAGGTGTAGGTGGAAATCTCCCTACTAAACTATGGCCTCCTCAAGGTAGGAGTGATGACATGCATGGGAAAATATAATCCCACTGATGATCCCCTCACCCATGCTATCATCCAAATGAATATATTGCCCCCAGTTTTGTGCAATCTAATGGGGCTAAATGGAGAGTTTTGTTGATTCATCCCAATAAGTGCTTCTCTCCCTTTGTAGTACATATGGTGCTGCCACCTGTCCTTGGGCTGTAATGGTATGGCCTCCAAAAGTGACGCAAGCTACCCCATCAAGAAAATCAGCCACGAATTCCTGTTCAATTTCTCCAAGTGGCTTTCCCCCACATGAAGATGAATGTAGCAATGTGGCAATCATGGTTTGCCCATGGTATCTCCTGCAACCTAAAACATGCATAGTATGGGGAATCATGCTCCCAATGGGCTGTCCCAACATATAGAACACTCTCCAAATAATGCTCCCTGTGAATGTACAACATCAACAATACAAGGAAGCATAATACAATGTAAACAAGTTGTCACAAGACAACTAGAGAGTGGGTCATTACTTCTCTTATGGGACCAATGCAGTGCAACTCTTGTCTACATCAAAATAGAAATTAACAAGTGGATTCCCAACCAATTTTTTTCTGCCACAAACATCTCATGAGATGGAATCACTAAAGTACAAACAGGTGCCAATGGTGCACACCAAGAAGTATGTGGCTTCCCCCACAACCATCACAAAATTAGCCAAAATCAAGGCTACAGGTAGCTGCAAGTACATTATACCAAGTGCAAGAGGGGAAGATCCTCCTTGATCAATATGCTACTCATATAAAGTAAAGAGGAACATAATGTGAAATTATACCTTCTCTACCATGTACTTGAGACCTTGATCTGAAAAGGCTCATCTGAATGCTCTCCCTCTCCTCCAATGATTAAGGAAATGGTTGTGCCAACCTCTCCAAAAAAAACCGGGCTCTGCATCTATCCATATGCTGATGTAGATCATGCTGAATGCCCTCCCAATTGAACTCCTCTAGCAAGGAAAGTATGCATCCAAATCCATAGCTACGAAGTCCTCATATGATGCATGAAATAGTGTTCTCCTTGAGACTAGAAGCCCTAGTCAAGAAGAGTCTGCCATGATGATATATGATCACATCATCCACTAATCATATACCATCTCCATCAAGGTCATCCAAAAAATTATGCATGCACCAATATCCTGGGGAATACTCAACCAAAGCTGAGTCCTCCATCCTGCATCAATCCTCCACATAGACAACGTTGGTGTTCTGTAATATGGTGCTCCATCATGCTGCTGCCTGCTACCTTGACATCCCCTCATGCCAAATTCATCCTCCAAGTTTCTGCCATGCCATCATGCAGCTACTCATGCTCAAAAAGAAATGGTGACCTCTGAAAATAAGCCTCCCATGAGAGACTATCACCTCCAAAGAATCTCCCGATCCTGGGCAATGTAAGCATGAGTGGCCTCCATCTACTCCAATGAATGAAAGAGTTCTTCCTCAAAGGAATTATCATATCTCTTACCAAATCTATGGAGAATTCATCCTGCATCATGAAGATGTAATCCTCCATCCCTACAACAAAATCTGTCAGCGCAGTATGACTGATGAGAGTGGGTGATGCTGAAAATGAAAGAGTGTCTCACTCCTCCTTGAGTCTATCCCAAACTCTCTGCGTTGTACTGAACTCTCCCAAGGTTTCCACCCTCCTGAAATCAAGGTGTGAGGCCCCCAAATATGGAGCATCCAACCTCCTCTGCTGATCTAGTGGTCTCCTTGGTGCAATGTCTCCATGTAGTGAGACACCATCATCAAGAGATGATTGAATGTATGAATGGAGAAAACCTTCCATGCTTCCACTGCACAATCCAATCATCATATTAGGTGCATCAACCTCATAAAATAGATAGGGCGTGTGCTCCTCATCACATGATGTTGATCATCCTCCCTATCTCTTCATTCTATCTCCATAGCTCTACACCGTACCAACAATGGCACAAATGTATCATGAGTTGTGCCTTGATCTCTACATGGGAGATCCTGGGGAATTTCTTGCAAAGACACAAGAATCCCTCTATGTGGAGCAAGAGCTCCTCTTTCCTTTGCATGAGGCACTGGATCAACTATAGCTATACCAGTGCAGTTGCGCTCCTCCTCATCAACATGTAGGGGAAACTTCTCCAAAATTTGATCTCCTTTTGAAAAAGAGACCTCCATGTTCTCTTGTGCAAGAATATGAGATGGATACCTTGCCTCCAACAAGGTATGATGCAATATGTCAGCCCTCTCAACAATTTTCTGAAGTGGATCTGATTTTATGTTTCCTCCCTTTACTTCAAAAGTCTTGGTTTGTTTCTCTACATGTGTTTCAGATTTCTCCCACCAAATCCTTCCATAATTGTTCCAATGAATATAAAACAGGAAGAAGTATTTGCATCCTTAAAATAAAATTACTCAAATATCCACCATGCATATGTCTACCCTCTAAAGTGCAGTGCTACAAATATAATAGCATCTCCTTTGGAAACTTTATGCTACTGCAACATGGTCTTCATCTCCTCTACCTATGCTTTGGCTGAACATGTAGGTGAACCTCTAAAAGTAGATAGAACAAATATATATTGTTGATGGCTCCCCTTCACCCTAGACTTGCAAAACTCCATGAAAGTGAGATGATCTCTGAATGCTGGAGCTTGAAAATATCCAAGAGTTTTCTTCTTGGTCACCTCTCCTTCCTTGCTCATATCTTCCATGAAAATCTGTACATGTAACTACATTTTGCATCAAAGGATGTGACTTCATGCTCGCATTCCTCATCAGAACCGTAGATTTTGTTTCTGTTCCAAACCCTTGTGGAGATTCTTCAAATCTCTCCCATTTCTTCTTCTTGGGGCTCCCATGAAAGCCCTAAATGGATTTAGGAAGAAGCTTGGCTAGCTCATCTCCTTTTTCTTTCTTCTTCTCCAAAAAGTGGAGTCTTCCTCATCTTCTTAGATTGCATCTTGGCAAAAATCCATAGGCTGAGCCAAGATTATGCTTTGATACCACTGTAATATTCCTTTTTCAAAAACATTGTCAATCGACAAGAAAATCTATTCCAGACATAGACTGAAGGGGTATTTACTGGTTTCTCACCTTCTTAAAGAAGGATGAGCTCCATAGGCTTCCTGGTCCACTATCAGACTCTATATATAGAGTTTTTTCATTGGACAATATTACCAAGAGGGAAATACAACAAGATTGGGAATCTTGCAAGATAACCCAAAAATGCAGCTACAACAATATAAAGACAGAAACTAGAAATAAAAGTGAATAAAAATTATGCCAAAATGTATGAAAACCATTGAGCCATTTTATTATGAAATAATAGCAGCAAAATGATACAATTAATATCAAAAGAATAAGGCAAGAATCCTTCCATGAATACACATGCCATAATACAAATTGATGCTCCATAGCAGGATGCCCATGAATAGGAATTGTGCAGTCACATGAGGAAGACTACTACACTGAGTGAAAAACATCATAGGATCTACATATACATGGATCATACATCATTGGGAGAGATGATATTACCTCCCAATCACTACCTCAAGTCAATCCTAGAAGGATTGGTTGAAAAATGCAAAACTGCTGAAATGCTAGAGTTGCTGGGTAGCTACAGCAACTCAATATATGGAGTGGAATGAAGAAAGTTGAATGGATAAATTTGATGATGTGCCTTTTTCCAATGATTCTCCCAAATTTCAAGCTGATCCTGACACAAGAGATTTCACCCTCTAAAATATCTGCAACACCCTCACTACAAATATGCCTCAACAAGAACGCAGTCTATGAGAGGGTCTGTGTTGTGACTGATGGAAGTGGTTGGACTCCTACCAATGATAGTGGAATAAGCTTGGGAACTATCCTCAATAACCTCCCGGAAGTAGAGAACCTCCCTCCTCTAAAATATCAGCTCAAAATGGTGTTGTAGGAAACCTCCCAGCAACATCCCGCAACAATGCACAATAATCTGCTACAGACACTGCGTTGATGAAGTAGGCTGATGTTATGGCCTGAATGCTAGAATATGGAGGATGAATGCAATCCTTCATCAACTCCTCAAGAAGGAGAGGAAATCCTAAACAAGACTCCCTTGTGCCCTAAGGCTCTACAGCTCTGTTGAATAGCAAGAGGTAGCAATTTGTCTCAATAGACAAATAATCAAATGATCTAAGATAATATCAATGGGCTGCCTTGCCTCTCTTTTAAACACAAATAAGTCTCCTCCTTCCTTCCTCTAGAAGTTTCCTCCCCCATGGAATATTTCTCCACTAAAACTACATTGTCCCACTTAGTGCTTTCCAACTCATGCCAACGCAGTTTGACTTGGTCAATTAGGCCTTGTCCATTTTCATTTTAACCCCTTTCACACATGAGGGTGTGAAATCCAGCTCCATGATGATCCCCTTTCACACTGTAAGGGATTTAATTCCTGTTTATTACATGAATGGGTCACTTTACCCAATTTTATTCAACAAAATGAAAATATGCAACTATAATTCTCCATTTTAGCTTGAGGCTAAAATTGGGAATCTTGATTGCAGAGAGACTTTTGAGAGACTAAATCTTGATGCAGTGCAGAATGTAGGAGCACCTACATCACAGCGAAGACAGAGACAGCCAACTGACCAATTTACTAGATACATGGCTCTGATGAGCAAGTGTATCGTGACAGAGCCATCCTATTTCGAGGAAGCTGTGGTGGACCCTGCATGGGTAGATGCCATGGTGGAAGAGTATGATTCGATTGTCAGAAACAATGCATGGGAGATTGTCCCAAGGCCGGAAGGGAAATTAGTGGTAGGTTTGAGATGGATCTACAAAGTGAAGAAAGATACTGACGGTAGCGTCGAAAAGTATAAGGTAAGATTTGTTGCCCAAGACATCTCATAGATTGAGGGGATCGACTATGAAGAAACCTTTGCACCTGTCACAAGGTATTCTTCCATACGGACCATCCTTGCTCTCTCAGCGCAGATGGGTTGGCACATTCATCAGAAGGATGTGAAGACTGCATTCCTCAATGGAGTCATTGAGGAGGAGGTGTACATAGAGTAGCCTGAAGGATTCAAAATCTTCAGCAGCAAGTCGCATGTGTGCAGGCTCAAAAGAGCATTGTATGGGTTGAAACAAGCACCTCGTGCTTGGTACACATGGATAGACAGTTATTTCACCAGACTTGGATTCTCTAAGAGTGAGGCGGATCTAAACCTATACCAGATTGTGGTGGAGGGTAAGTTTCTTATCATTATACTTTATGTAGATGATTTGATACTGACAGGTGATGAATAGTTGATACTCTCATGCAAGGCTGATCTTGCAAAGGAGTTAGAGATGAAGGACTTGGGCCTCCTTCATTATTTCCTGGGATTGGAAATTTGGCAACAGAAGGGTGGACTAATTTTATCTCAAGGAAAGTATGCCTAGGATATATTGGAGAAGTTCAACATGCAAGGCTGCAAGCCTATCGACACTCCTCTTCCTGGTGGTTGGAGGAAAGAGGATGCTACATCGGCAGAGTTACTGGATGCCATTGTTTACCGACCGTTGGTTGGTTTTCTCATGTATCTAGTCAATACACAACCGGACATATGCTACGATGTTAACTAGCTTTCACAAGCTATGGTTAAGCCTACCAAGCTCTTTTGGAAGGCAGGCAAGCATGTATTGAGATATCTTAGAGGCACAACGGGATATGGATTATGGTATAGACAGTCAGATGAGGTGAAGCTGCATGGCTTCATGGATGAAGATTGGGCAGGAAGCCCAATGGACAGAAAGAGCACATCTGTAGGGATATTCAGTATTGGATCTACAGAATTTTCTTGGTACAGTAGGAAACAGAGATCTGTGGCACTCAGTTCAGCGGAGGCTGAGTACATGGTAGCAAGTTTGGCTGCATGCGAGGCTATATAGATGAGGAAGATCCTGGAAGGGTTGTTCGGTTCACACTTAGATCTTACTGTGATATATTGTGATAATCAGAGTTGCATCAAACTCTCGGTTAATCCAATATTTCATGATAGATATAAACATATTTACATTCGGTATCATCATATCAGAGATTGTGTGCAGTGGAAGATCATGTTACTATCTTACATTCCTATGGAGGATTAGGATGTTGATATTCTGATGAAGGTGCTCACCAGGAGAAAATTTGAATACCATAGATATAGGATCGGGGTGGCAGATAATCCCTATATTGTTGAGAGGGAGTGTTGATATTCAACAAGATGATGAGCTTAGTGAAAATATTCACCTTCACTAAGTGGGCCCCAGGCTATTTTTGGCGCAAAGTCTATTTTTAGACTATGTCTATTTTTAGACATGTCGATCATATTCTATGAGTTGCAGGATGCTATTTGTGGATGGTTGGTCAAGTTGGAAAAATAGATGGACTTATATTTTTATACATATTGGGCAGAATCTATTTTTAGATTGCTAGTATAAAAATAGATATGTCGAATATTATTATCTCTTAATAATATTTGGACTGTAAACATTATCTTATTATCTTGGAGCACTTCAGTTAAGTGCACAGATGTGGCACAGGAGCTAACAAAAGGAATTACGCTATTCCTGAGGGTTTAGTGGAGCTATTGCATGGATACTTAATTTAGAACTCACGTGACAGAGTTTGGTGGAGTTGTTGAAGTAGTTGGTGGAGTTGTGTTCAGTTTCACTCAGTTAGACACAGTTGAGCTAGTTGTATCTAGTCTAACTGATTGATACACTACTGAGAGTGGTGTGAATTAATTATTAATTAATTCACTAAATATTAACTCATTACAACTAAAGAATATGTCCATTAACTACAGTGCATGGACAGTTTCAGAGGAGACCGGTGGAGAGGTAGGTGAAAGAGAAAGTGTGACTATCAGTTGTAACTATAGTGATGCATTGATTGCATCCAACACTTAGTGGAGATGCCAATGAGGATTGCGCAGTGCAAGGTAGGTGGATTCAATTTCATTTAGAGACATTCTTTACCAAGGATTGCACAGTAGAGGTAGGCTAGGAGGTGATAGTGATCGGTGTATTGATTTGCTAGATCAGGGCCTGATTAGTGTGTAGCATGTTGGCCACCTATAAATTTGTTCTATCAAAATGTGGCCAAAAAATTGTGGGAGCCTTCAAGAAATAGTTTTTATGCACAAATTTTATCCCTTGAAGCCTCTTGAAGACATCAACTCCTCTATTTTGAATTTGTTCATTACTGTTCCCATTTTAGAGCCTAGAAGATACTGCTGATTTCAAAGAGAAAGACTGCTAAAAAAAATCCATTTTCCTTTTCCTTCCATCTCAGAACTAACCTTCCTTTTTCTTCCTCTTTCTGCATAAAATTCCTTGTCTTTCCTTTTTTCCATTTCCTCCTTCATAAAACTCCATCTTGCATAGTTTAAAAGCCCGTTGTAAACTATGTCAAAACTCTCAAAACCCTTGAAAAACATTGAAAACTTCATAAGAAAATACATATTTTGGTGTAAAGGTTTAAGCCCCCTTGGGCTAAGTCTTTAGTTGTTTTCGCTCCATACACCTTGGTGCTAGAACTAAGAGCTAGACTTATAAGTTCTTATCGCATTGTCTGATGGTGATTAGGCCCTCCTCTTTAACCCCTAGTCACATGACTCTCCATATAACCCAAGGCCCTCCAGTCGAGTGCCAAGCCGCAATGTAAGTTAAAATTTATCAGTTTTTATTATATTATAAAAATTCCACCGATGCAATTTTTTATTCAATATCCACCGTCAATCTGATCCACAGATCGACGGTGTACAATCCGTCACCTGGTGGTCCTCGCCATCCACTCACCATTGCAAAACCACGCAGTATCCATTGCACTGCTTTTGAGATCGGGGCGGCTTTTTTTTATTTTTGCAGTGATTCCATACACCGGCTAATGCATGGCCTCGCCATTGTTCACAAAATCTCTGGTCATCGCGCATTAAATTTCAGACGTGGAGTGGGTGTGATATTGATGTGCGCCATCCGATCTAAGGCCGCTCATCAGATGGTTATTGCTCGCCAAAGAAGCCCGACAGTTAACGAGGATACGGCATGGTCATTTAAGCATCTACATCATCGATATGATCTACAGATTGACAACCCACAATTCATCGCCCTAATTCCTTCACTTTGAATTTCCGCCCTCGCTCCCAACCATTGATCTTTGCGCGATCGACGACTCAAATTTAAATTCTTCTTCTGCCTTCCCTTTGAATTCCTCTGATCAATCTCGACCTTTGGATGATGCCACCAAACGGCCATGCTCCCTCCACATGCCTTCTGAAGCTGTCAACCTACACATGTAGTATTTTATAACATTTGTTTGTATTTTTGCAGGATTTAATGGTTTTTCCACCATGCTGAAGAAAATTCACACACTGAGGGTGATGATCCTCCTGCCTCTGATTCACTAGAGAAATCATTCGCAGGGTTTAAAATTCACGTTTTATCAATGATTCATGAGGCGTTGATGCCATTCAATCCCTGTACAGGCCTACGCACCAAAAACCATAGTTAATCAAGCGCCAGTCAGAGAGTATCAGTATCGAAGACAAAATGAACTAGAACAGGAGATTGAAGACCTAAAACACAGATCTCAAGTAAATTAAAGGTGTTTTAGGAGAAGACGAAGAAATCTGTCGAGCAGAGAAATCCTCCACTGCCACAAGTAAAGGCCAATCGAACTCTCTCCAACTCTTATAGACACTTGAATTTTCACACGAATCAAAGAATTTTTAATCACTACTAGAACAAGAGGTGTTTCCTAAAGACAGTTAAACAATTAAAGCAAATCAAAGATCTTATCCCTAAATTTTTAGTAAAAGTATTTTTAAAGATTAAGAACAGCCCAGAAGCGGATCCTTTTCAATCATTAGACTTCGAAAGGTAGAAACTGAGTTATGGAGGAGAATTATAAATGATTACATTCTTGCATTATGCCTTTCCTTGTTCCCAAAGGCCAGGAATTGCACTGGTTACATAATTAATGATACTTGACCCCTGGGAAATCCTCCCACCTCCTCATTCTTTTATAAATACTTCTGTAGAAGATGAGAAAATGTTGATCTATGGACATCTGAATGCATGTAATTTTTTTTGAAGCTATTGATGCCCTGTGTGCAACTTGAAGATACATAAGCTGATATGAGAAGATTAAAGTTGTAGAGACCCACCGGGCTTGCTGATTGTAACTAGTTTGAACATAAAATACAAGCTATTGATTTATGGAATCCTGATTTATGTCAATGGTGATTTGTTCGTCACTGTAAATTGTTATTTTCTTTAATGTTTTCACTCTGTCCACTTTCTCTGGTAAAGAGCAGAAAACATAGAGCTAGGATTTACTCTCAATAGTACCCTACTCTTACTAAAAGCTTTATTTTCTATGTTTTCTTCATTTGAACATTCCCTTTGAAGAGTATATTAAAGCAAATTGGTTTAAAAGAACTTGCCTGATCTAGATTGTTCTTCAAAATGAGTATTTTCTGTGTTTTCCTTTAGAGTATATTAAAGCAGGTTGGTTTAAAAGCACTTCCCTGATCTAAGATTGCTCTTTGTGATTATCATATGTGTTTTCCTCTAGAATATGCTGAAAGCAGTATAGTTTAGAAGCACTTACCTAATCTTAAGTTGTTCAAAATGTTTTTAAATGTTTTCTAACTGAAATTACTTCAATGCAGGCTATTTTAAAAGCACTTACCTGATCTCAGAATACTTTTATGTTTTTCCTTAAGCACATGCCGAAGCAAGATAGTTTGAAAATACTTACTTGATCTTAAGCTGTTCACTGTTCTTCATTTTTTTTGCTTTCTATTTCCTATCTGTTTCATTCCATAAAATCAACCTAAGAGACCCTTTGACATAAGTGACTTGCCCCATTGATCCTTCTTGAAACTTAATGTTCGATTAAAATCCTCCTATGACTCCATAGCCCAATGGGTTAAAACTATCTTTGCCTATTCTGTCAGCCGAATCATTCCTTCACTTGCAGACATATTCACCCTTTATTTTGAACTGCCCTTACCTTCATCATGTCTTTTTCCAACCAAAAAACAAGCAAACAAAACCCATCCTCTTCATAACTAGCCTAAAATCACATTTCAGGCTTTAAAGATCACATCTTTAAACTCATTCATAGAGAGATCCCTCTCTAGATTTTGGAGGGCTAGATCCTTGAATCCCAAAGTGGTTTGATGTTGTCTTATCTTTTGGTTTTTATCAATGACCAAAACATAGGAACCCCAACATAATGGTGACTCCTCTGGGGAATCTCAATTGAATTTTGACCTTAGGTTCCCTTAAAAGCTTCATAAAACCTTGTGAGTAGAAAGTAGCCTTTTCAAGAAATACCAAAGAATGGTAATCATGATGAAACTTGTTTGAGTCAATGAAAAACTAGGAAAACCCTAGGATTCTCGTAAGACTTTATCTAACCTTGAAAAATCAGTTAGCTTAGCCATAAGAGTAGACTGTCTTTGTCTCATAACCCTAGCTAAGTTTTGAAACAGAGTTAGCATATTCTTAACAACCACTAGAACTTAAAAAATCCAAAAATAGTTCACATTGGTATTCAATAAAACATGGTAGTCGACCATAACACCTTTTACCTCCAAAAGAGCTAAAAAATTCCACTTGGAAACTCCACAACCCTATAGACCTTAAGACTCCACTGAGAGGACCCGTAATCATTATAAAACCATTCAAACTCAGTAAGAGGGCTTTAGGATTAAATTTATCTTAGCAAAATATCAGTTAAACTTCTCATAGAATATCATATCTGGTTAACAATTTTCTTGTTTAGTTAGGTCTAAAAAACAAAGCATAGTGGCTTCTAGAAACACTCACACTAGAACCTATCCTGACCCTGATCCACCTGAGATAGTTGAAAATCTATAAATTATCCTTAGGCAGTCTCCTAGGATTAAATTATCAACTGTTTTCGGATCACCCTTAAGAGCTAATTCAGTTCCTAAAAATATTTCAACTCTACAAAAATCACAAGTTGAATTAGTGAATCCCTTTAGAACTAGGTCTCTTGGTGACTTAGGTCAGTTAGATTCTGAGTCTTCACTTTCATCTCCTGAAACAAGTGAAAATCCTGGTAGTAGAGAAACAACACCTCCTGATTCACATTTCTTTCACAACTTAGGTGTCTCTCATCCAAGATCAGCTCAACAATCTATTCCTGGTCCATCCATTCCTGCTCACCCTACATCCACTGTTCAAACCACCCCACTTCAACCCACTTTCTTTCCTATTAATCCACTTCTTGTAAATCCACCTCCACCACATATCATGGCAGCATGGTATGCTCCCTTAGTCCTTCTTGTACCATTAGTCAATCTTGCACTGGACTATTAGTCTAAAATTCCATTATATGATGCTATAAATGCTACAAATACATCACAACATATGGATAAAATGAATGACTACTTTTACCAAAATGAAATTGATGATGATTCTGTCAAGCTTAGATTATTTTCTCAAAGCTTAGGAGGGGAAGTCAGAAAATGGTTTAAAGGCTTAACCCCTCATAGTATCAATGATCTCGAAGCCTTTCATCATACATTCTTAAAAAAATGGGAAGTAAATAAAAACCCTCTCCAAGTCCTTTCGGATTACAAGAACCTCCATGGAGACATGGGGTAAAGTGTACAAGCTTATTGTACCATATTTAATAGTGTATATAATGCACTTTCCCCAGATCTAAAACATCCACAAGGCTCAATTTTAAACAAATTTCCTGAAGGTTTTGACCCTGAGATGGCCTATCAGCTGAGAGAGAGAGATCCCGCAACTCTTGAAGAAATGCAAAAAGGTGCTCTTGCTGTAGAAGTAAACTTGATGGAGAAGAGAGCAAGAATGAAAAATGAAAAGAGAGTGTCCTTTATAAAGGAATCTACACCCTCTACTTCCAACTCAAAAATGGAGAGAATGATGGAGGAAATGATGAAGAAAATGAACATCCTTGAGAGAGCACAACCCAGTCAAAACCAAACTGCTCCTCAAAACAAAAACCAGAATTAGAATTTTAGAAGGAACCAACCTCCAAACAGACCTGGGGAAGATGATCAACAGTTCACTCCTCCCTTTCATCAAAACTATATAAGTGAGGTTGAGGAAACATATGAGATAACAGAGGAAGATGATATCAACATGTTGGGGGTAGATAATGATGACTTTGAGATTCATTATGATAGAAAACAAGGTCTTCATACCCCTTATGATGACAACAGAGATGATGATGAAAGTTATTTTCAAGATATGGAAAATGTCATCATAGAGTCTCAAAAAGAATATGACCTAAGAAGAAAAACCAGTCAACAAACTCCCAACACCAAAACCTCTGACAAATCTTCACAAAACAGCGCTACAACCAAGCCTAAAATTGTCAAACAAAAGGATAAAATAGTGGTTGTAAATTATGATAAAGGTAGAGAGAAAGGCACTCAAGACAATGAAAAATAGAGTGCAGACATTAATAGTACTACCACTTCAGCTAGTACTCCTGTTAAGACCATTTTTTCAAATACGAATAGAAAAAATCAGCAAGCTGATGTTGTTAATAGATTGGCAGATAGTAAGGCTGAGACAAGTTCTTCAAAGAAACAAATTCCTTTCAGCCTAGAGCAGGAAATTTCAAAGATCAGAATCTTGATTCCCCTGACTGAGTTGGCTGCCCAGAATGTATATAGAACCCAAATTTTGAAGGCTTTAAATATTGAGGATAATAATGAGACAGTCAGTCTTAATGATGACCAACCAGAGCTCATTTTTGGTCCTAAGATTGAAGGTATATATCAAGAGGGACACGTTCCTCCCTTTTATGTGAGTTTGAATGTTCATGAAAAAATCCTGCATAATGCTATGCATGACTCTGGAGCCTTGCACAACCTTATGCCAAAGGTGATAATGGAAAGGCTAGGACTAGAAATAACCAGACCTTACAAGGATTTATATTCTTTTGATTCTAGCAGAGTGAAGTGCCTTGGCCTAATCAAAGACCTTTGTGTGAGTTTGACCCAAATCCCAGCCAAGTGCATGGTGATGGATGTTGTGGTGGCTAATGTGCCTCCTAAGTATGGCATGTTGTTTTCAAGATCATGGGGTGCCAAGCTGCAAGGTACCATACAGATGGATGGGAAATATTCCACTATCCATGTCTTTAGCCAGCTTAGAAGACTATACAGAGAGGAATACATGAGATTCATGGTCAGTAGCTCAGAAAATCCTGAAAATTCCCCCATTTATTCTGTCCATACATACCTAGATTCGTTTATCTTTTACAATAATGAATCCACAAAGGAGTCAAAGCCAGAACACAGCAACTTAGATAACCAGTTAGAGGCCCCTAATCTAGAAATGATGGCAGTTCTAGATATCGAAGAAAATGAGAGAGAGAATTCTGAACAGTGCGTTGAAACAACAAACTAGAGTGAAAAAAGCCAAGATGGCAAACAACAGACTACCCCTCACACTCAACTCCATGAAAATCCTAAGGAACGAGACCTAGCACAACATGTTGCGAATCCCAGAATAGAACATAATGATGAACAAGGCAATAGGGATGAAAATGATGTTAGCCCTACAAGCAATCCCTTATGGTGCATGAAATTTGACGGGTCTTGCACTAAAAAGAGTGCGAGCGCTGGGGTATGGTTAGTCGACACTGAAAACAATTACTTCGAAAGCCATGCTTTCAGGCTAGATTTCAAATGCACTAACAACATCGCAGAGTATGAGGCTCTCATCTTAGGATTGCGTCTATTAAAAGAACTGGAGCCAAGAAGATAATTGTTCAGGGAGACTTAGAATTAGTCATCAAACAACTAAATGGAGAGTATGCCGTTAAGCATCCTAGACTAAAGGTATACCGAAATAATGCCATAGATTTCTTGAACACGTTTACAAAATATGAGCTCATGTTTGTCCCAAGGAGTCAAAACATAATTGCAAACAGGCTGGCCTGCGCTGCTAGTTCATGTCAAGAATCACCTGGTGATAAACGAATCATCATTCAAACAAAATATAGACCTGCAGTTCCAAATAATGAAAAATATTGGCAGGTCTTTGAGGGCGACAAGAAGATAGAGAATTTCCTGCTTGGCAGGAACGAATTTGAGTTATCTGACTTACATTCTAAATTCGACGAAAATTGCCTCAACAAAGAGTCCCCTAAGGGAGATAAACTATCCAGTTCCATAAAAATCAACATGTTAACTAAAAAACTTGGAACTCATACTGAAGAGTACGAGGACGCAGAAAATGAAGACATAGAGGTATTTCCGTCAAAGGACAAGAACATACCTAGGGGGTTAGCACCTTTAGAAGACCTGTTTGATTTTAACGACGTAGCAAAGAAACCCACTGTAGAATACACAGAGTCTGATGTCGTGGAATGCAACATAGGCACAGAGGATAAGCCTAAAATGATTAAATTAGCTAGGTCCTTGCCAGCAGACATGAAAAAGAAATACATCGACCTATTTAAAGAGTTTGTTGATGTGTTTTCCTGGAGCTATGAAGACTTAAATGCCTACAATACAGAAATCATCCAGCACAAGATCCCATTGAAAGAAAACCAAAAACCCTTTAGGCAAAAACTGTTTTGAATTAATCCAATACAACTGCCTCTAGTAGAAAAGGAAATCAAGAAAATGTATGAGGCAGGAATCATAGTGCCTGTGAGGTTTTCAGATTGGGTTTCTAACCTTGTAGCTATGAGGAAAAAGACAAGAGAAATCAGATTGTGTATTGATTTTAGAAACCTTAACAGAGCCTCCCTAAAGGACAATTACCCTTTACCCAAAATGGAACACATCCTACAAAGGGTAGTTGGTTCAAAGAGGATTTCTCTGTTAGATGGTTTTTCAGGGTATAACCAAGTTTTAGTACTCCCATAAGACCAAATCAAGATAGCTTTCACCACTCCCTGGGGAACTTTCATGTATGTGAAAATGCCTCTTGGATTAATGAATGTTGGGGCCACTTTCCAAAGGGCCATGGACATTGCATTTTTAGAGGAGATATGGCACTTCATTGTAATTTACCTTGATGACATAATAGTTTATTTCAAAATGGATGAAGAGCTCCTTAAACATCTAATAAAGGTCCTGGAAAAGTGTAGAAGGTTTGGATTATCTTTAAATCCCAAAAATATATTGTTTGACCTTCAAGAAGGTAAACTCCTTAGCCATATTATATCAGAAAAGGGGATTAAAATAGATCCAAAAAGAGTTGAGGGAATACTACAGATTAGCCAACCAAGGAACATAAAAGAATTATATTCCTTTATTGGAAAGATTAACTTCTTGAGGAGGTTTATTCCCAACTTAGCAGAGCTCCTTAGAAACATGACTAATATGCTCAAGAAAGAAGTAGGAGTGAAGTGGACTGTAGAAGCCAAAATATCCTTTGAATTGGTAAAACATGCACTCACTCGGGAACTTGTCCTGATCAGCCCTGACTTTTAAAAGGATTTCCTTATTTTTTCCTTTGCCTCAGAGCATACTGTGGCTGAGTCCTGTTGCAAAAAAATCCAGAGGGACAGGAACAACCTATTGCTTTTTTTAGCAAGGCTTTAAGGGATGCACCCTTGAAATATAACATAATGGAAAAATAGGCCTATGCTTTGGTAAAGGCCTTAAAGGACTTTAGGGTGTATATTTTTCATTCCCACATCATTGCCTATGTGCCTAATATAGTGGTAAAAGACATCTTGTCACAAGACCCAGATGGAAAGAGAGGAAAATATATTGCTCCAATATTAGAGTATGATTTGGAAATCAAACCCACAAAACTCATTAAAGGTCAAGGCTTAGCTCAATTAATGGATGAAACTAATCTACAAGCCCTTGACATTAACATGGTAGATGCCTTGGATGAACAGGAAGAATTACCTGCTCCCACTATCGAAGAGCGGTTTCAAAGTTCAACTTGGTACACTGACATCTTGTATGTGCTTACAAATCTTAATGCTCCTCCTGATTTAACAAAAACAAAGGCAAGGTTTTTAAAGTTGAAAGCTAGGAACTATTGTATTTTAAATGAAGGTTTATATTGGAAAAATACTAATGGTTTATTTCTTAAATGTTTGCCTGAAGTTGATGCAGAGAGGATCAATCATGAATTCCATGAAGGAGAATGTGGAGGTCATCTCTAATGGAAAACCACAGCCAATAAAATCCTTAGAGATGGCTATTACTGGCCCACCCTCTTTCAAGATGTCCATAAAATGATATTTTCCTGTCACAAATGCCAAATTTTTGAAGGCAAAAGAAAACTCCTCCCTTTACCATTACAACCTATCACTATTGAAGCTCCTTTTCAACAATGGGGCCTAGATTTCATAGGAGAAATCCATCCTGCTTCATCTGCCCAACACAAATGGATTCTCACAGCCACTGACTACTTCACCAAATGGATAAAGGCCATACCTTCTAGGAATGTCACAGATTTTGGCATTATAAAATTTCTTGAAGATCATATCCTGTCTAGATTTGGCTGTCCTAGGAAGATTATTACTGATAATGTTGTTGCTTTTCGTTCCAGAAAGATGATTTATTTTTGTCACAGGTATCAGATTACACTTGGTCATTCTACTGCTTACTACCCTCAAGGTAATGGGCTAGCTGAATCATCAAATAAAATTTTGGTGACCATCATCAAGAAGTTACTTGAAGAAAATAAAAATCATGGAATAACAAGTTGGTGCATGCTTTGTGGGCAGACATATTGACCACAAAGAAGTCCATTGGAATGTCCCCTTACTAGCTTGTTTATGGATTAGATGCACTGTTTCCTACTAGCCTGGGTGTACTACTGATAAAATTGATCCAAGAAATACAGTCAGAAGAAGACAGTATGGTAAGGAGGATCAATCAAACTATACATCTCTAGTAGACAAGGGAAGAAGTCTACAATAGAGCTCAAAAGGTGCAAGAGAATATAAAGAGGTTGTTTGACAAGAGAACAAAAGCTTGTGACTTCAACATTGGAGACAAGGTACTCAAGTGGGACTCCAAACGAGAAGATAAGGGTAAACATGGTAAATTTGACAGTTTTTGGCAAGGTCCTTACATGATTCAGTCCGCCATTGGTCCAAAGCCTTTTTTCTGCAAGAGTTAGATGGCACAGATCTATTTGGGGGTCTTGTCAATGGCAGGATGCTCAAGCATTACTACTGCTGAGTTCAATTTTAAAATCTTTCATTTCCATTGTAAATACCATTGCTTTGTTCGGTTTTATAAAGAAAAAATACAAAAACAATAAAAGATAGAAAAGAGGGTAGATTGTAAAAAACAATAAAGGTATAGCCCCATACCAAAAAAGAGAAACAAATCTGAAAGTGTGCAAGCTCGAATTCCACTCCTGAAAAACACACTTCTAATTAGTCAAATAGCCTAATCTTGACTAATTAGTTTTAAATTTATTGCTGATAGCATAGTGAATTCGATTTTCCAAACTGTTTAATCTTGGCTTATCAGTAGATAGATTAGGTTAGAAATGAAAGGTTCAAACATGTTCAAAACTTGAACCTAAATTTCCATGACAAATGAATCAAATCTGTTTATTTCTTGAGTCAAGAAAGAAGGTGAATAACTGGTTCTAATCAACTCAAAATCTAAACCAGTTGACAAAGAAAAGACTGCTGAAAAAAAAAAAAAAAAACAAAGTTGTAAAAAGATGAAGTACTTGAACTATTAGATCTGAAGCCTTCCATTTTTGCTTTAAATTTTCTGTAAAACAAATGTCTATGTGTAGTTTTTTTTTATGCCATATATCACAACAATTCAAACAACTTAATCTTGACTTGACTATTTTTAAATTTTTGTTGTAGAATTTAGAGAATAAAATCTGTTAGACTATTTAATCCTAACAGATTAGTAGATTAGGTAGAGAATAATATGGACTCAACTATTTATTCTGAGTTCATGGAGAAACAAGGAGTAGAAATAGATCATATTTCCTGTTTTCAAAAAGAATAAAACATTGTAACAGAGCTTGCCAATCTAAGTGCACTCTAATGAAGAAAAAATGTTAGATCAGTAGGATTGGGTAGGTAGAAATCTTGTTCAACGAAGATCCATTGTTTTTCATGGCTGCTAACATGTTTTCATAATAGAGTAAGATCATTCCAGCAAATAAAGTAGCCCAATGGATGAGGCATAGGTCAGCCCCCCAGAGAATGCAAGTCTGAAGTTCTTGATGCCTTCACGAAGGCACCATCCCTAAGTGGAGCCACTGTTGGCCACCTATAAAAAATTTCTATCAAAAGGTGGCCAAAACATTGTAGGAGCCTTCAAGAAACAATTTTTATGCACAAATTTTATCCCTTGAAGCCTCTTGAAGACATCAACTCCTCTGTTTTTACTTTTTTCATTACTATTCCCATTTCAGAGCCCAGAAGATACTGTTGATTTCAAAGAGAAAGACTGCTGCAAAAAATCCATTTTCCTTTTCCTTCCATCTCAAAACTAACCTTCCTTTTTCTTCCTTTTTCTGCATAAAATTCCTCATCTTTCCTTTGTTCCATTTCATCCTTCATAAAAATCCACCTTGCATAGTTTAAAACCTCATTGTAAACTATGTTGAAACTCTCAAAACCCTTGAAAAACATTGAAAACCTCATAAGAAAATACATATTTTGGTGTAAAGGTTTAAGTCCCCTTGGGCTAAGTCTTTAGTTGTTTTCGCTCCATACGCCTTGGTAGTAGAACCAAGTGCTAGCCTTCTAATTTCTTATCGCGTTGTACGATGGTGATTAGATCCTCCTCTTTAACCTCCGATCACATGACTCTCTATATAACTCAAGGCCCCGCAGTCGGGCGCCAAGCCGCATTGTAAGTTAAAATTTATCGATTTTTATTATATTATCAACGTTCCGCCGGTGCAAATTTTCAGTCAATCTCCACCGTTGATCTGATCCATATATCGATGGTGCGTAATCTATCGCCGGTGGTCCCCTCCATCCACTCACCATTGCAAAACCATGAAGTATCCATCGCACCACTTTTGAGAGCGGGGCGGTTTTTTTATTTATTTTGTAGCGATTCCATACACCGGCTGACACGTGGCCTCACCACTATTCACAAAACTGCCGGTCATCGTGCATTAAAGTTTGGACATGGAGTGGGCATGATATTGATGTGTGACGTCCGATCTGAGGCTGCTCATCGGATGGTGATCGCTTGCCAAAGAAGCCCAACAGTTAACTAGGATATGATGTGGTCATTTAAGCATCTCCACCGTCGATCTGATCTGTAGATCGATGGCCCACAATTCATTGCCCTGATTCCTTCACTTTGAATTTTCGCCCTTGCTCTCGATCGTCGATATTTGCACGATCGACAGCTCAGATTTAAATTCTTCTTCCGCCTTCCCTTTTAAGTCCTCTGATCAATCTCAACCATTGGATGATGCCATCCATCAACCATGCTCCCTCCATGTGCGTTCTAAAGTAGTCAACCTACACATGTATGATTTTATAACATTTGTTTATATTTTTGTAGGATTTAATGGTTTTTCTGCCATGCTGAAGAAAATTCACAAGCTGAGGGTGACGATCCTCCTGCCTTCGATTCACCAGAGAAATCATTCGTAGGGTTTAAAATTCATGTTTTATCAATGATTCATGAGGCATTGATGCCATTCTATCCCTGTACATCCCTGCGCACCAAAAAACACAGTTAATCAAGCGCCATTTAGAGAGTATCATTATTGAAGACAGAGTGAGCCAGAACAAGAGATTGAAGACCTAAAACACAGATCTCAAGTAAATTAAAGGTTTTTTAGGAGAAGACGAAGACATCTGTCAAGCCGAGAAAGCCTCCACCACCACAAGAAAAGGCCAATCGAACTCTCTCCAACTCTTATAGACACCTGTAGTTTCACAGGAATCAAAGAAGTTTTAATCACTACCAGAACAAGAGGTGTTGCCTAAAGACAACTGAACAATTAATGCAAATCAAAGATCTTATCCCTAGATTGTCGGAAAAACTATTTTTAAAGATTAAGAACAGCCTAGAAGCGGATCGTTTTCGATCATTAGACCTTGAAAGGCAGAAACAGAGTTATGAACGAGAATTAGAAATGATTACATTCCCGCATTATGCCTTTCCTGGTTCCCAAAGGCCAGGAATTGCACTGGTTACATAATTAATGATACTTAACCCCTGGGAAATCCTCCCACCCCCTCATTCTTTTATAAATACTTCTGTAGAAGATGAGAAAACGTTGGTCTCTAGACATCTGAATGCATGTAATTTTTTTGGAAGCTATTGATGCCCTGTGTGCAACTTGAAGATACATAAGCTGATATGAGAAGTTTGAAGTTGTAGAGACCCACCGGGCTTGCTGATTGTAACTGGTTTGAACATCAAATACAAGCTATTGACTTATGGGATCCTGATTTATGTCAATGGTGATGTGTTCGTCACTGTCAATTGTTATGTTCTTTAATGTTTTCACTCTATCCACTTTCTCTGGTAAATATCAGCAAACATAGAGCTAGGATTTACTCTCAACAGTACCCTACTCTTATTGAAAGCTTTATTTTCTATGTTTTCTTCATTCGAATGTTCCCTTTGAAGAGTATATTAAAGTAGATTGGTTTAAAATCACTTGCTTGATCTAGATTGCTCTTCAAAATGAGTATTTTCTGTGTTTTCTTTTAGAGTATATTAAAGCAGGTTGGTTTAAAAGCACTTCCCTGATCTAAGATTGTTCTTTGTGATTATCATATGTGTTTTCCTCTAGAATATGCTAAAAGCAGTATAGTTTAGAAGCGCTTACTTGATCTTAATATGTTCGAACTGTTTTTAAATGTTTTCTAACTGAAAGTACTTCAATGCATGCTAGTTTAAAAGCACTTACCTGATCTCAGAATACTTTTATGTTTTTCCTTAAGCACATGTCGAAGCAAGATAGTTTGAAAATACTTACTTGATCTTAGGCTATTCATTGTTCTTCATTTGTTTTGCTCTCCATTTCCTATCTATTTCATTCCATAAAATCAACCTAAGAGACCATTTGACATAAGTGAATTGCCCCATTGATCCTTCTTGAAACTTACTGTTCAATTAAAATCCTCCTATGACTCCATAGCCCAATGGGTTAAAACTATCTTTGCCTTTTTTGTCAGCCGAATCATTCCTTCACTTGCAAACATCTTCACCCTTTATTTTGAACTGCCCTTACCTTCATCATGTCTTTGTCCAACCAAAAAACAAACAAAAAAAACCCATCCTCTTCATAACTATCCAAAAATCACATTTCAGGCTTTAAATATCACATCTTTAAACTCATTCATAGAGAGATCCCTCTCTGGAATCAGGAGGGCTAGATCCTTGGATCCCAAAGTGGTTTGATGTTGTCTTATCTTTTGGTTTTTATCAATGGCCAAAACATAGGAACCCTAACATAGCGATTGTATTGTACTGAGAGCTTGATATTATCAGCTTTGTATGAGGATTGTTACATGATATCTATGACATTTACCATATAGATAGTTGGTGTTTTTAGCTTCAGGCTTTCATGTTAAAACACTGTGTTCATATGTGTGAATTTTTATTGTTTCATGTGTGCTTTGCAATTGTGTTAATTTCCACATGTGATGATAAATAGTGGAATATATTTTCTATTTTGCATGAAGTCAAATAGTGTATGATAAGGAGAATCTTGGATATATAATGCATTAGTTATATAATTTTTACAAGGAACAACTCATAATTCATGCATAAAAAATGCATTTCCAGCAACATATAAAATAAAACAGTGAAATGATCACTTGGATCCAATAGATACATCCATATAGCATCTAAATAAAAGACGGGATTAGAAAGAAATGAAATTAGGTGGGTTAAATAGACCTCCCACACTAGTGTAGCAGAAAAATGACTAGAAACCCCAAAATTGCATTTTACTGGAGTTGCTGCATAAAGTGACTGTGCAGTCTTATGAGGGTTCTAAATCAGAAAATAAGAGGAAAAATATATGTACTCATATATTAATGAATAATACTGAAGAACAGAGATCTAGTCTCCTCATACAACATACAAAAGAAACCGGCAAGGGTTTCTTGTCAAACACTCTACATACAAGAATGTGATATTCAGTAATTTATTGAATCACCACTGCAACAATGAAGCACATGAGTGTGCAAGGCTAAAAATATGTCTGATCTGATGTAGATCCCTCAAAGGCTTCCTCCCATGAAAGGATGAACCTCTTAATCACAAGGAAACTCAGCAACAGAGCGACCAAACCATGCACTAAGCACTACCTCCAAAATAACGCATTCCCTGGTAGAAACAGCGCTGGGAATGTATTGGAAATGTTTGGTCTGATACCATATATCTGAAATAATATATGGAGCCTCTCAAACAGATCTCTCAAGTGAAGGAAAGCTTCATCCAATGAGAAACTAGCTCAGAAGTCGGGATTCCAATCCCTTCCACTGCTGCACCTAGCAATATTGCACAATCTACGGCAAAGATGTGATGGTGAAGATGGCTGAAGCTTGGCCTAAAAACATGATGTGTAATGATGAATGCAAACTCTCCCAATAAGGCTACTCAAAGAAAAGATGTGGGATTCCTGCCCGGGAACACCCAGTGATAAACAACACTGCAACTTTTCTAAGCAGCAAAGCAGCAGCAACTCTTGGCATACAAGAATAATAATCTAAGACATGAAGAATAATGTTGCCATCCTCCTCCTTATATAAGACATGATTTTTATTTCCCTTGGCCCCACTCAATTTGGTTACTTCTAACCCAAGTTACATCTCCCTCCAAAATTGTTTTATTCATCTTTGGATTCCTCGTCCATTAAAACTGCGGTGTTGGCCTAGTCAAAGTAGCTTGAATATAACCCTCTTCACACATGGAGGCATCTTATTGAGCTAGAAAGAGTGCCCTCTTTCACATTTGGAGGATTTTATTCCTCCTTGGGAGACTTATGGGATTTTCTTCCCACTTATTCACCGACTAGAGCTGATACTAACTCTATGTTCCATTTAGCTTGGAGGCTAAAATTTTGGAACATTGCAGAGTATTTCAGTCAAAATCTAATGATGTAAACATGTCGCTGAGAGAAAGGAAAATTTTCATTGATTTATGCAAGAACCAAGCTACCAAAGGGGTGATCCTAAGTCAAATTCCTAGATAATGTGTTGATGTCGACATGAAGCGAACCATCATAGAAGGGCCTTGATGTATCCCCCAGAAATGACATAAATCAGGCACCATAAGTGAGACAAAATGATTTCGATAAAAAAATGGATTAGGAAAAGGAAAACATGGAATGAAGGCTTAAGAGTATTCTCACAAATATCAACTGAAGTGACTTCTCTTGAACACATAATGACATTGAATGGAGTTGGGAACTATAGAAATTTATATAACTGATATGTTATACATCCGAGATTCTACTGATCACACAATATTTGACTTCATGCACAATACAAAATCTCTTCTACTATTGATCATTAATTTTCAGAAATAAAAACAATCGCATGCGCACATTAAAACCATAAACATTAACACATATGAACACAATATTTTATGGGAAAGCTTAAAGCTGAAAACCCTTAACTATTGGTATAGTATATGTCATAGAGATCATGTAACAATCCTCATACAAATCTGATCATATCAAGCTCTCAGTACAATACAATCACTACACACTAATCAGGCCTCAATCTAGCAAATCCATACACCGATCTCTGCCACCTGCTAGCCTGCCTCTACTGCGCAATCCTTGCTAAAGAATGGATCTGAATGAACTCTAATCCACCTGGCTTGCACTGCGCAATCCTCATTGGCATATACATTAAGTGTTGGATGCAATCAATGCATCACTATAGTCACAACTGATAGTCACACTTGCTCTTTCACCTACCTCTCCACTGGTCTCCACTGAAACTGTCCATGCACTGTACTTAAATGATGTATTATTTAGTTCATTAATGAGTTAATATTTAGTGAATTAATTAATAATTAATTCACACCACTCTCACTTGTTTATCAATCAGTTAGACAAGATACAACTAGCTCAACTGTGTCTAACTGAGTTAAACTGAACACAACTCCACCAACTACATCAACAACTCCACCAAAATTTGTCACATGAGTTCTAACTGAAGTATCCATGCAATAGCTCCACTAAACCCTTAGGAATAGCGTAATTCCTTCTGTTAGCTCCTGTGCCACATCTGTGCACTTAACTAAAGTGCTCTAAGATAATCAGATAATGTTTACAGTCTAAATATTATTAAGAGCTAATAATATTCGACATATCTATTTTTAGACTCGCAATCTAAAAACAGATTCTACCCAATATGTCTAAAAATATAAATCCGTCTATTTTTCCAACTTGACCAACCATCCACAAATAGCATCCTACAACTCATAGAATATGATTGACATGTCTAAAAATAGACATAGTCTAAAAGTAGACTTTGCGCCAAAAATAGCCTGGGGCCCACTTAGTGAAGGGGAATATTTTCACTAAGCTCATCATCTTGTTGAATCTCAACACTCCCTCTTAACAAGATAGGGATTATCTACCACCCTGATCATGCCCCTGTGGTATTCGAATTTTCTCCTAGTGAGCGCCTTCGTCAAGATATCAGTATCCTGATCTTCCGTAGGAATGTATGAAAGTAACATGATCTTCTGCTGCACACAATATCTGATATGATGATACCAGATGTCAATGTGTTTATATCTATCATGAAATACTGGATTAACTAAGAGTTTTATGCAACTCTGATTATCACAATATATCACAGTAGGATCTAAATGTGAACTGAACAACCCGACTAGGATCTTCCTCATCCATATAGCCTCGCATGCAGCCAAAATCGCTGCCATATAATCAGCCTCTACTGAATTGAGTGCCATGGATCTCTGCTTCCTGCTGTACCAAGAAATTTCTATCTACCCAATACTAAAAATCCCTCCAGGTGTGCTCTTTATATCCATTGGGCTCCGTGCCCAATTTGCATCCGTGAAGCCACACAGCTTCACCTCATCTGACTATCTGTACCATAGTCCATACCCCGATGTGCCTCTGAGATATCTCAATACATGCTTTCCTGCCTTCCAAAAGAGCTTGGTAGGCTTAACCATAGCTTGTGAAAGTTGGTTAACAACGTAGCATATGTCAGGTCATGTATTGACTAGATACATAAGCGACCCAACCAAATGTCAGTAAACAGTGGCATCCACTACCTCTGCCGATGTAGCATCCTCTTTCCTCCATCCACCAGGAAGAGGAGTGTCGATAGGCTTGCAGCCATGCATGTTGAACAGATGTATCTCTAGGGCATACTTGGAACCACAAACAATCCATCTTCTTGACGCAAATTTCCAATCCAGGAAATAATGAAGGAGGCCCAAGTCAGCTCATCTCAAACTCCACTGTGTAAGATCAGCCATGAGTGTATCCACATTTCATCTGCTCAAAATCAAATCATCACATAAAGTACAATGATGACAACTTGCCTCACTAATTTAGTAGAGGTTGGATCACCACTCTTGGAAATCCAAGTTAGGTGAACTAGCTGACCTATCCATGTGTACCAAGCACGGTGTCTTTCAGCCCCATACGGTGCTGCTGGGCTTTGCACAGTACGACTCGTTCTTTGAGAATGTAAACCTTGGATGCTCTATGCCTCTCACAATGACTTCATTGAGGAACGCAGTCTTCACATCCATCTGATGAATGTGCCTCCCCATCTGCGTTGAGAGAGAAAGAATCATCCGTATGGAAGAATACCTTGTGACAGGTGCAAAGATCTCCTCATAATCAATCCCCTCAATCTGTGAAAAGCCTTGGGAAACAAATCTTGCCTTGTACTTCTCCACACTCCCGTCAGCTGCCTGCTTCACTTTGTAGATCCATCTCGAACCCACCACTGATTTCCCCTCTGGTCGCGGGACAATATCCCATGCACTGTTTCTGACAATCGAATCATGCTCTTCCACCATGGCATCACTTATGGGTTCTCCATATCTTCCTTAAAGAGGTCTGCAATCATGATACTTGCTCATGGAGAGCATGTATCTGAGTAACTAAATGGAGCATTCCTCTGCATCTCATTATAGTGTGGTGCCTCAATCTTCTGCATCTTGAATCGATCCTTTCGGCCTCGTGTGTTACGCCCTCTGATGGTTGGCATACATGGTGGTCTCTTCCTCCATGAACCTCCTCTTTGTAGGTGACCCTCATGAGCTCATCCTTAGGAGCTAATAGCTCCTCATCTGCATGCAAGTGTGGCTCCCTCTCAAGTGAACACTTCATGGCTTTCTCCTCATGAAATTTGATATCCTGTCGCACAACAGTCTTCCGACTGTCTGGAAAATACACACGATATTTGTGGGGTGTATCCGTGTACCCCAAAAATATCCCAACCTCTACAGTTGGCTCTAGCTTCTTCCTAGCATCCTTCATCAGATGAATGTAAATAGGTGAACCAAAAATCCTTAAATGAGAAATATCAGGCTTCTTACCAGAAAACGCCTCCTTGGGTGTACTCATGCCAAGTATCCAATGAGGAAAATGGTTTGCACATAAACCGGAGTATTGCATGCCTCAGCCCACAAGTGTATGGGAAGGCCCTAATCATGCAACATCGCTCATGCATCACCCACGATCATTCTATTCTTCTGCTCAGTGACCCCATTCTTCTGTGGGTTATGAGGCGCTATGAGCTCTCTTTGAATTCCTTCTGCACTGCAAAAGTCCTTGAATTCGCCAGAGATGAATTCACCACCATTGTTACTCCTAAGAGCCTTCACCTGCTTCCCTAATTCTTTCTCCACCAGTGCCTTGAACTCATAGAACTTTGAGTATGTCTCACTCTTCTTCTGTATGAAGAAGATCCAGCAGTTGCGAGAAAAATCATCAACAAATATCACATAGTACATGTGGTTTGTTGTGAAAGCTACTGAGAAAGGTCCACACACGTCTGTGGGAATTCTCTCAAGGATTGTCATGGCGCGAATATCCTTCTCATGAAAGGTGGCTTTCAAAATTTTTCCTAAAGTACATCCCTTACACTGATCTGACTACGCAAGTGTACCTTCGGGAAGCCCGGTAGAAATCTGCTGCAAAATTTTCAAAGCACCATGGTGAAGATGGCCCAGTCTTCTGTGCCATAGCTCACCCTCATCCTGGCTCACCACTCCTTCTGCCTTGCCTACCATTTTTGCGCAGCCATCTACCTACAACTGATAAAGGTTCTTAACTCGAACCCCTATCCTCCAGGTTTCACCAGTTGGCTTACTGTGCAGGAAAGCCTTTCCCTCGCTAAAGACAACATCATATCCCTTGTCTTCCAACATCGCGATAGAGATAAGATTCTTCTTCAATCCTGGAACATGCATCACTTACTTGAATACGAAGGGTTTACTAGACTCCATCTCAAAGGAAATGGCACTGATACCGGTCGCACTGTATCTACCATCATCGCCCATCTCGATGTGCACTCCAAGATCTTTCTCATCCAGATCAATAAACAAATATTTTTCTCCGGTCATGTGAAATGATGCACCATTGTCAAGAAACCACACTGAACCCATCATACTTGAGACCAAGCATGCAATCAGTGGAAAATCTAGCTCAAACTGTGAGGCTAAGGCCTCTCCGGTTGCAGATCCAGCAGCTTGCTTATTTTTCTTCTTCTATGGACAATTAGTGATGTAATGTCCGTGTTGGTGATAGTGAAAGCACTTCACCTTGGACATGTCCTGCTTCTTGCCTTTTGCACCGGATTGAGAAGCATTCTTCTTGCTCTTCCCCTTCCTTGCGTTGGTAGCCAAAGTGAAATTTTCTTCATCTACACTCTTCGATGAAGATTCGTTTCTGGTACTCCGCCTTATCTCCTCTTGCACAAGATCCGACCAAAGTCGCTCCCATCCTGGAAATTTATCCCGACCATTGACAGAGTCCTGATAGGAATGCCAACTCTTCGGAAGCCCAAGGAGAGCCAATCTCACCAAGTCCTCATCATCTACAGCAGCCCCCACACTTCCTATCTCATCCCTGCACTGGACAAACTTCGTGAGGTACTTGGGTATACTGTCACCTTTCTCCATTTTTCCTGAGTTTATCCTTGAGTGCCAACTTCCTCTGGTCGCTCTTTCTTTGGAATAAATCTATCAAATCTTTCCACATCAAGAATGGAGAAGCTTTACCATGAAGGCTGGACACTATGTGATCCTTCACCCCCTCCAACAGATTCCTTCGACATTTTATTGTCTTCTTTTTCCATGCATCAAGTGTGGCAGCATCGCTAGAAGCGAGTTTTGGAATTTCTGCATCTATGAACTCCTTCAACCCATTGTCATCCAGCACCGCCTCCATCCTATATTTCCATGAAATATAATTTGAGCTGCTCTCAAGGGCATACTCCAATCACAATCCATTTAAAGACATATCAACTTTGACACCAAGAAAACACTGCTGCAAATTCGAATTCCACTAGCACAAAACTCAACTGCTTTAATGTTTTGCAATTGCTCCAATGATCAATATCGCTCTGATACCATGTAGAAATTTATATAACTGATATGTTATACATCTGAGATTCTCCTGATCACACACTATTTGACTTCATGCACAAGAAAGAATCTCTTCCACTATTGATCATTAATTTGCGGAAATAAAAACAATCGCATGCACACATTAAAACCATAAACATTCACACATATGAACATAGTATTTTATGGGAAAGCTTAAAGCTAAAAACCCCCAACTATTTTTATATTATATGTCATAGAGATCATGTAACAATAATTATACAAAGCTCCTCACAACCTCTCAGTACAATTTCCAATTGCTACACACTAATTAGGTCTGATCTAGAAAATCTCATGCTCCAATCTCTTCCACCTGCTAGCCTGCTTCTACTACACAATCACTGCTGAAGAATGGCTCTGAATGAACTCAAATTGGTCCAGCCTTTCTCACGCAATATTCATTGGCATCTTCAACCATTGTGTATTGCAAATCATACATCACTATAGTCACAACTGATAGTCACACTACTCTTTCACCTACCTCTTCACTGGTCTCCACTAAAACTATCCATGCACTGTAGTTAACTGATGTATTCTTTAGTTGATTAATGAGTTAATAATTAGTGAATTAATTAATAATTAATTCACATGACTCACCTATTAATAATCAATCAGGTTAGATTAGATACAACTAGCTTTCAACTATGTTTAACTTCAGTTAAGCCCATGAACACAGCTCCACCAACTATAATAACTCCACCAAACCTACATAATACATAGGTTCTAGCTAAAGTATCCATACAGCAGCTCCATAACCCTACAAAGGAATAGAAGCTGATTGCTCACGTAGGCTCTGCACATCATTGCATGAAGTGCTCCAAGAGGATAAGATAATGTTTGTAGTCCAAATATTATTAAGAGCTAATAATATTCGACATACCTATTTTTAGATTGGAAATCTAAAAATATATTCTGCCCAATATGTCTAAAACTAGAAGTCCATCTATTTTTCCAACTTGACCAACCATCCACAAATAGCATCCTACAACTCATAGAATATGGTCGACATGTCTAAAAATAGACATAGTCTAAAAATAGACTTGCGGCAAAAATAGCCTGCAGGCCCACTTAGCGAAGGTGACTCTTTTCAGTAATCTCATCATATTTTTGCAATCTCAACTAGAGCATTGACCCAAAACAAAGATGGAGGCTCTGAAAAGGTATGACGAACCAAATGGCAAGCAAAGTATTGATGTTAAAAACCATGGAGATGAAGTTAAAGAATGTCAAGTTTAAGAGCGACTTTCTTCCATTAGCAAAACATAATACCCTATTTTCCCATTTTCCCGAGCCATACTAGTCAATACCTCTTTATTTTTTAACAAGATTGAGGAGGATAACATACAATTAATCCTTAAGTTTATCCTTTGGATGAAGCCCTTCAATTAGTTTTAATGAACCCTGAGAAGGAGTGGTTCTGATTTCTCATGTCTTACAAGTCCATATATGTTTAATGTGTTAATGAGTCAAACAGAGGTAAAATTTGACATCATTTTCATGTTTAGAGAGTTTGCAAAAGAGGCGAAAAAAAACTCCATATGTCCCCTTTCATAGATATTCTCTCGAGTCCAAAATGGTAGAAAGAAATACTAAAGATAACCTCTTAGCCATGTTTGTCTAAGGTATTCCTTTCTCCTAATTAGTCCATCTTATTCGGGAAAATGGTTAAACTTATACTTTGTGGACGCCCTTTCATTTACTTTAACAAGTTTGAAAAAACAAGTATTCGACAATTTTAATATTTTGGGGGTTAGAAAAGAGTTGAAAGAGGACTCTAAGGGGATCCTTTTACGTAATTTTATAGAGCCCAAAAAAGAGATAAAATTATGCTCCCTGTTAAAAATAACATGTTTAAAACATATCAAAACACCATTAACAACTATCGACCTGCTCAAAACACCACAAAAGAATAAACATATCTATTTCATAGTAAAAAGGAAGCATATCTAGGTAAAATAAATAAATTTGAATAAAGTAATTTAAGAAATGACCAAAATACTCAAATTTACTATTCGTTTTTACCATTTGATAGTTACCTTCAACAATGAGAGCTTTGGAGAACTTTTTCCCTCGATCTTCTACAGCTGATTGTGGCTAATTTACTAGATAATTTCGAGTATCATCACTTACAGGTAGAATCTAGAACTCTTATCTTTCATTTGATGGCATGTTTTTATGATTTCATGTCATTTTTATGACGTTTTCAGGACCATGGGGTTACTAAATCTTGCCCTAGGACCAACACACCATTTTTGTTTCGAAAACTATGTTGCACCTAGGAAAATTGTGACTGTTGGGTGGGAAGCAATCCTCTAGTTTGTTTTATACAAGAAAATTACCTCCTCATCAACTCATGGGAGAAGGAAAATTTTTTTGGAATAAATACCCAAGTTATAGGTCTATTTTCCAGGGTAATACACCCCATAAACACTCAACAAGAGTTATAACACTAGTTAGCTCTCAACAAAGGGTGTTAGTGCCTAGGTTAACACATATTTTTTCCTAAAGGGAAGTGATACTGGGTTTTTATAAGTTCTGGAGGTAAGAACATGAGTTCACTGATTGACATCCTAACTTGAACTCAAACTATCAGCTCAAAAAGTAGGAAACCTATGCATCAATATTAACTTTGTATATCACTAAAATTATCCAAGTCATATGGAAAGGGAAACAGCAATAAAGAAAGGAAATTTCCTATATTTTTTCTTATTGGAACTAATGCAAGAATCAGTAAGGATGAGCATTTCCACTCCTATAAAGTGTAGACTTGGGCATTGTAACAAATACTGATGGGTTGGATTCTTAATGGTTGAATTTTCGTTGAGATTGAAGAGATCAAGAATTATTATGCCAAGGAAAAAGAGAGAGAGTGGATATTAAGGACTATAGGAGGCTTTATCTAGCCAATATGGTTGTAATCATCCTTATTCTATTAAATAATATAGACTTGGTTATGTTCGGTCTATTTTACACCATTGATTGTATTTATTTACATGTTAGTTCGATGGCGCATGTCATAAATAACATATATGCATGATAATTTATATTCAAATGTATTTTAATGCTTTGATTTTCAAGATTTATATGTTGTGGAGATTACAATTTCTCTTTTTCATTTTCAGGATATGATCTAGGAGATGGTAGAGAGGTCTTCCACTTTTCTACATTGAGATTTCAAGCAAGGTTGCACGAAGGACTGAGGTAACTCTTCTCCCTTTACCTTGTCAATAATGATTTAAAATTAATATATGTGTGTTTATTTGTAAAATTTGAATTAATATTAATAGTCTGCCTTGGGTCCCCATAAGACCAGAGAGGGTATTGCATTCACTACCACCACTGTAGTTAACCCTATAGAAAAAATGGAAACTCCACTGCAGGATGCTGCTTAGTTCTTGATTGTGTTCTTTCATTTCCAATATATTGAATTCTCTCTATGCCTTCTTGTTCTCCTTGATTAAAATTTTGACAAATTAGTATGCTTCCTAACCTTCTTTTTTATTCACAAGCTCAGAACAGACCCTTGTCGATCCTTTTTGCATCATGTGCCTATGTAACGCACCCTGACTATGCAACCTAGAGTGTTATAACACTACCTAGGGTCTTGAACATATAGTTAGTCCTGCTACTAATGTTATTCTTGTCCTCCTAAGAAGTGTTATTTATCCAAAATCTTGACATTCAACCATCCTTATGAATTCTTGGGCTAATAGGCTAACTATATTTCGTTCTTAGTTTTTGAAATTGTACACTATGATTGGTTGGTTGTTTGCATAGTCATTTTAATTTTTAGGTAAATAGCTTAAGTGCATTTTTTTTTAGAAAAGAGAAGTGAAAATTTTTCTTTAGCTTTCTATTGTAGTTGATTTGATTATGTATATATATTGGGCTAGTTGTTAGAGAGAATTATATATTTTCATTTTTTGTATGTGTTTGAATTGCATTTTGGATGTGTGTTACTGAAAGGATGTATAAATGACCTCTCCTTGTAGGAATCTCTTCCATCAAATGAAAATTTAAAGAATTTTTCTTGCATGGATTGTGTCAAAGTCACATAAAACTCCATATGTACACACCCCCTCTAAAAACTCTAATACAAGTACACATAAAATAAAACTCTTAATAAAAATAATAAAAAACTATTTAATGAGCTTACACATGGATTAGTTTAGGCTAGGATCTTGGGTTAGGCAATGGTGAGTAAATTTCCCAAGATCACGAAATTGAAAACTAGTGTCATTAAAGAGAGAAAAATCCCTCTCCACTCATATCATCTGGGGTCGATCCCCTAAAAAAGGATTTAAGCATGAGACAACATTGGAGTGTGAGATAAATTATCCCATCTTTGATTGCATTTCTAGTGGGTATTATGTATATTGGGAATCCCCTTGAGGATATCGGAGTTGGGTTAGGGACTCGGGTGTTTTTACCATACAACATATTTTCCACGACCATGACCCTCATAGTGGTGTCTATGATTTTAGGTAAGCATAGTGGCCATAATTTTTAGGGACACACACAAGGTGACTGGGGAAGGATGCTCGGGTACCTAAACAGATGAACCTACTCCATCTTCGATTTTTGGAGGGTTCTCATCTTCACGAGAGTACTTGGCCCATTAATCTGAGTTCCAAGAGAAACTTAGGAATAATCATAGCTGTACATATGGTTGACTCTCTCTGTTAGCCACTGTGATACTAGGTCTCGTCTCTAGCAATTCAAGGTTATAAGATAGATTCCCCCCCCCTGGTTTCTTGTTGATTGTCTTTTAAAGTATTTTTGATTTTTAGGTGTCGTTTTTTAATCACTAAGACCATAATAAATATCACCTTAAATTGTTTTTGATAAAATATATTTGTCACCATGGCTAGATTTGGCCCTCATCATCTATATAGACAAAAAAGTGGTCTTCCTCCACTAACCTTGGAGTCTTTGTCGAGCCTTGGTGATTGAGATTCTCCCTCTTTGGGAAATCAGTCTCCAGATTCTAACATTGAATAACATATCATTTCCTAAGAAACTATACTTCTGGAGCAATTTTTCAATAAAGGATTAGTACCTCCTTAAAATACTTCCCTCACATATCCGCTTGGTATAGTGTTGATCCAGGTAGCACATGTGCTTGTAATTTCCTCATCTATTCCCACATCTGATATCCACATGGTGACTAGTGGGTCATGGTATTTTGTGGACAATTTTGCTCCACCACCACTTCCCCCACCTTTCACAGTTCTACGCCACTCATCGGTCATCTTCCTAGTCATATTATGCCTAGTTAGGGAAACTTGGTTACACCAGCTATGAGTGGAGTATAGTACCTCTCGGTCCCCACCCCTTTCTTGTTTACTCCTAGACCTCTGGTTTTCACTCCTAGTAGCACTCCTAGCTCAACCCCTTTCAATAACCGTTTTGGTTGGAACCCTTTGCTAAGTTCAAACCCTAAGATCAAAATCTTGGGGGAAATGTTCCAAACATGCACATAATAGTAGGGGGAAATGTTCCCAACATGCATATACTAGTAGGGGTAATTTCTATGCCCCTACCATCTATAGCACAACCTGGTTCGTCGCTTATTTATTTACTTCCTCCCAGCAGTCACTATCTCGGTGTCAGTAATGTACCAATTCCAACTATGTGGCCAATAACATCCCATAGCTTGGTCCTACGTCATCCATTTGGGCACCCCCTCCTCAACCTTCGTTAGATTTTGGGTACCCACACCGCTGCCATTTTTGGCAATGTTAAAGATCTGAGATCTATATAAGCTAAAAAATGACTCCGTCAGTCACAACTTGCATTGGCCTCCTTATTATAAGCCAATTTGGGCACCATTTCCAATGACCTGGTTTAACTAGATATCATCCCTAGAACCAATGAATAGGGTCTATCGTCCCCTATCATTTCAGTTGTTATATGCCCTAAGCCAAAGAACAAAGAAAAGTCATTCCTAACTTCCATTGTAAGGTTTCCAAGATTTTAAGTATATATTATAACACCTATGAGCTCACAAATGTAGTCTCTCTAGGGGCTAAGTGCATTGCATATTCAAGTACCTCCATTCAAAGGTGCTCTACAAAGCACTTCCCGACACTCAAGGGTGTGTTGGTCAATTGGGAGCGAAATTCTCATTGTTTCAGAATCTCCACTTGGCTAGTGCCTTCTAGAATAGTGCATATGTGTCAAACTTTGAATCCATGTGTCCATTTGATACCTCTAAGCTTAGGAACATGTCTTGCCTATTATTAGAAATTCATTGATTGGAAAACTACCTTCAAATCATCTATAAATTGAGCATAGATCCTAGTGCTTTGGAAGGAATAATTTGAGTAGAGAAATGCTGGTGGAATTTCAATTGAGGAATTTATTTGAGTGATATGCTGCTGGAAAGATGTTCATTTTGATGAGGTTGGGATGATGCTGGAGATGGTGACATCAAATCAATCACTATTTGTAACCTCCACTTCTATCCATTAATAAAGATTGATGTTTACTTTCCCACATATGTATCTGTATAAGCTTATGTATTAAGAATTCTTATCTTGCAGGAAATATTTTGGTGATATAGCTTGGATTTGAAGCTACATCAAGAGCGACAAAAGGAGAATTGGAAGTGCTTGGACTTCAAGTAAGTTTCTTGATCTATTTTGTGTGTCTATTTACTGTTAGGAAAAGTATCTGCAAAGTCTTTAACTTGTTGTTCTAAATCCATTGCACCACACTTAAGGAAGAATGTTTTATTCGTAATTCATAATTCGGCATCAGAAATTGGCGGCCGTACTGGGGAGCTTACCCTTCAATGTTGGAGTATTTTTCCTCTGTTATCAAACCAGTAGAATTTACTCTAAAGTATTAGGCTTTTTGAATTCAAATTTTCATTAGAAGTGTGTTAAACATCCCGAGTTTTTGTTCTCTGTTGCGCCTAATGCACTATTGAACATTTGCATAGAATTTTCTCCCACTTAGGGGTGCATTGAAATGCACTGTCTCCCTTTAGATACAGCATTTCCTCCTAGAGTCAACCAAATTCCTTTGATTTTTTCATTGAATTTTCTTTCAGTTTGTTATTTAGTGTGTTTTAAAAGTGCCTAATGCCTCATATTGACCAATTACTTTACCTACCTCTTCCTCCTTTCAAAGAAAATTTTGTCCAATGTTTATTTAAAGTGTTTTTATTTATCATTAATGAATTGATTTCAAAGTATTTTCATTACTCCATTAGATCCATTTTGTTTTTAAAATGAAATTGTTGTTAAATTATTCATTTCCTATAGGAGAAATTGTAGTTAAACTATTCATTTTTCCTAAAATAAGAAATTTTTGTTCCATTCCTCATTTCTAAAAGTAAGAGGCATTTGTTTTCATTGATTTGATGCACTTAGTTTCCTTTTCTACATTCACATTAAAGGGACTAAAAAGAAAAACCTGCATTTGCATGTAGTGGATTATGTGTTTTTCATAGGAACAATTAGGAAAGCTGCATTTTATTTTGTGCTCTTTGATTGTTTTCTCTCAAATTGATTGCTCTTTCCCTCTAGTAGCTAGGATTTTCATTGAAAAATATAAAAGTGAAAATATTTCTTATAATTTTATTTTTCATTTTAGGAATTTCCAATACATTATCGTGGTGAACCTTGAAAGAAAAACTGATAAACAATATCAACTTAAAATTTACATCAATTTACCTAGCAAAGCATTGGAACCATAACGATAACATTTATAAGGTCTAGGCTAGAAACGTGTTCCGGCATCGTAAAACATAACAGTTGTCAGTAATTGTTTGTGATACATTCTAAGTGTGATACGTTAGTCCACGTACTTAACTATATCGTATCTCGTCCACGTACTTTCGAGTATATTGGGCGATGTTACAGTACGAAAATTATAAAGGGGTTCTCTCATTGTGCGGTTTCACATTAGACAACACTAATATGGAATTGGGTCTCCACATACCTTCAAGTATATTTAGGAGGACAACTTTAGGTTTCTATCGATCCATAGTGAACCGATATAGCCGACTTGTAAATTGTGATACATCAAACACAATGTTCGAGGAGATTTCCTGCTCGTACTTCTTGCTTGGCCAGAAGGTACTCTGTACTTAACAGTTTCTTAGAAAAAAAATTTCCTAGCATTACCATTTTTTATTTTTTATTTTTTTATGGTTAAAATAAATGAGTCATCATGGAATAACAAAATCCTTTTCCCCGTAGTTCGTGTATATTTTCATCAAAACCACCTTTACCACCGGAACTTACTCCTGGTCGGTGAAGGCAACATCACTTTACAAAAACTAGTACTATTAGTACCTATGGTGAAGCATCATATTCCCATATACCAGAGTAGACACAAGTTGCTTCTACAAATACTGGTTCATCTATTATTGTCAAGACGGAGTCCTCACAACTACCTGTGGTCACGATCCATCCAATCACTGAGACCATACCTCCTGAACCCAACACTGTTAAACTGAAAGTTGATCTAGATCCCATCATGCTTTAGGGGGTAGATGTTATTGGTCAAAATGGAAATCATCCCCAGGATCAATGAAATAGGGTCTATCATCCCCTTATATTTCAGTTTCTATATGCCCTAAGTGGAGAAAATCTTTCTCGAAGTCGAACAACTGGAAGTTGTTTCTCTATTGGCCACTCCACAATCTATTCTAGCTATTGAATATCCCATATTGCATAGTCAACCACCTAAAATATACTTCGGTCGTCACGACAAAGTTATTCCACCTAGTTTGATTTCAATTGAAGAAATACCACAAGTCGAAACACCTTTAACTCCAACTCTTTTTCAGTATGAGATTTACCTATAGAAGCCTTTTCCTCATTACCTTCCTCTTCTTTTGTTGATCCTATTTCACTTTGAGTTCTTGTAGATTCTATAGGGTATACATTGGGTCATTTGACCATGTCTGAGATAACATACAAGACTGAACCATCTATTTTATTTTTGACAACACCTATTGTTGCTTCATATTCATTGTTTTGTCCATTGACTTCACCCATGTCATCATATGGAATCCTATATAGTTCCTCCCTTATGAGTACTAATGGATTGATCCTTTATTCACATCTTCAGTGAAATATCATGTTGGTCCCATCAATTATTCCCCTTGGTGGCTAGTGATTTCACACAAATTAGCCTATGAAATTCCAAAATTCAATGAAAACCCTGGAGAAGACCCATCAACGCATGTTATAAACTATCATTTGTGGTGCTCATCAAGCTCCTTAAAGGATGACACCATTAGACTACATCTTTTCCAGTGCACACTCACTAGTCCAAAAAGTGCCTTTGAGGATATTTCTTTTTTCTTATGTCAACATTGTTAAAAAATGAAACAAGTGCCTTTGAGGATAGTTCTTATTTCTTGTGTCAGCCTCATTAAAAAATTAAACAAGTGCCTTTGAGGACAGTTCCTTTTTCTTGTTTCAACCTTGTTAAAAAATGAAACAAGTGCCTATGATGATAGTACTTTTTTCTTGTGTTAACCTCATTAACAGATGAAACAAGTGCCTTTGAGGAAATTTATTTTAGTATGTCAACCTCGTTAAAAAATGAAACATGTCATTGGAATAGTTCTTTTCCTATGTCAAGCTCATTAAAAAATGAAACAAATCCTCTCCTAATTATGATGATTCTTCTGTCTGATCTCGTAAATGAACCTTCATTCCATCTAGCTATTAGTAACCAGTAATCTACTTAGGTGAATGAAATGAAGCTTGGGGAGCACCTACTCTTGCATGGGGCATTCGACATGTTCTCTTGTAGAGGGAATTCAAAACATTCTTACCTATTGCATGCAATCAATAGCTAAGGTTTTGGGGACAAAAACAGGTTCAGAGCTCCAAAATGTAAATGGTAACTTTCAAATGGTAAAAATCAATAGTAAATATCTTTTAATTAGTCATTCAATTATTTGCAATGAATATTTATTGCTGTGACTATGGTTTTATTCTATTTTTATCATGAAACATGTATTACTAATCAATTTGATGTTGTTCTAAACAGATTTTACAACTGTTGAACATATTAGTCATGCACATTTATTTCAAGAATGAATTTACCACAAAGCATACTTTTATCCTTATTTTTTATGTTTTGATAAAAATGAAAAAGGACTTGAAGCGCACTTTTATCTCTTTTTCAAGCTTCGATAACAGTGAATAAGGAACCCCTAGAGTCTTCTTTCAGCTCTTTTCAGACTCCGATAATGTGAAAATATTTTTGAGCGCTTATCTTTTAAGCTTATAAAAGTAAATGAATTGTTATCTACTCAGTATAAGTTTAACCCTTTTCCGAACAGAGATAGATTATTTACGAAAAAGGAATACCTTGGTTAAACATGACTAAAGAGGTTCTCTTAGATATTATTTTACACTTTTTCGGATCTGAGAGACCAATTTACAAAAAATTACTTATGGAGTTTTCTTTTCGTTCTCTTTTTCAAACTATCTAAATATAAAAAAGGATCGGGTTCTCACTGTCGTTAGGCTCGTTAAAACATAAAATAGCGAAAATCTTGTCGATCATGGCAAGAATCGAGTTTCATTCATTGCTATACTTGTTAAATTATTAAATAGTGATACATTATTCGCCCGAAGGGTTGAATTATAGATCAAGAAAACGTTATCATCCTTAAGATTGTTAAAAAATAAAGTGGTACTGGTCGAAAAATGACCAGGGAAAATTTGGGAAAGTGAGCAGAACATTTTATAGTAGCAGGTTGCTCTTGAACATGACACTTCACTCCATCACCATGACTGTTTGGGTTGGGTAATATTCTTGACGGTTAATTCATACCTATGATTCATCATACGTTCAGTTCGGTTTAGGGTCAATGCTCCCAACTCATCTCAATGTCATTGATATGTTCAAGAGAAGTGATCCAGTGAATACTCATCCTTCTACAATATTCATAAACCTTCATTCTCATGAAAGTCATCCGTGAAAATTGCAATATCAAGTCATCCTTTGTCTTCGAAATCAGTAACTCCCATTTCTCAATAAATTGGCTTCCTTTCGACGATAAATCATCATGCAGGAAGTTCACCTAGAAACATCATATTCTAGTACCATTAGGCTTGTTACAACATCGACAAGATCCTCACTTCCGGATTTTTGACCAAAATATTTTGTTTGGAATTCGACATCAAATAATTTATCACGCCTTACAAAATATACTGCAGTACCTTGACGGACATTAAAAACAATGGTGGTTCTCTTGCATTTGTTAACAACTCACATAATTGGCTAGTAATCAAATGATGTCTTCCCATGTTAGACTACAAATCATATATTCGCATGGCTAGAGTTGTACCTGAATGATCAAGTGAATGAGATAAGAAGACCCCGGATCTAGTTTCATCCATCTAGGCTAAAATTTTAGGATTGTTGTACACATTATCTGTACGGTGACCTTACATAGATATCGTCATCCGAACATGGGCCTATATCTGTAGGCATGTCTATATTGGGCAACATTCCAATGTAGATGAATTTCTGCACTATGTACATGTTATTAGATAGTTTATGTCTTGAGCATGGGAATGCCTTCCCTCAACAATTTATGATCAAGAGGATATATCATGATGTATTGTATTGTAATATTGATGCAGGCCGCCACTCCGCTTCGGATCGAGCCCATCACAGTGTAAAGGATCTCATTCAAAAAATATTGTTATTATTATTTTGACTTCATGCTTTAGGGGGCAATCTTTTATAGGTAAATTTAGGCACCATTCCCAATGATCTAGTTTAACTGGACATCATCCCCATAACCAATGAATAGGGTCTATCATTCCCTATCATTTTAGTTGCTATATTCCCTAAGCCAAAGAACAAAGACAAATCATTCCTGACTTCCATTGCAAGGTTTCCAATATTTGAAGTATATATTATAACACCTATGAGCTCACCAAAACAGTCTCTCAAGGGGCTAAGTGCATTGCATATGCAAGTACCTCCATTCAAAGGTGCTCTGCAAAGCACTTCTCGACACTCAAGGGTGTGTTGGTCAATTTGGATAAAAATTCTCATTGTTCCAGAATCTCCACTTGGCTAGTGCCTTCTAGAAGAGTGCATATGTGTCAAACTTTGAACGTATGTTTCCATTTGATATCTCTGATCTTGGGAACATGTCTTGCATATTATTAGAAATTCATTGATCGTAAAATTACCTTCAACTCATCTATAAACTTAGCACAGATCCTAGTGCTTTGGAAGGAAGAATTTGAGTAGAGAAATGTTGGTGGAATTTCAATTGAGGAATTGATTTGAGTGATATGTTGCTAGAGAGATGTTCATTGTAATGAGGCTGAGATGATGTTGGTGACATCAAATCAATCACTGGTTGTAACCTCCCCTTCTATCCATTAATAAATATTGTTGTTTACTTTCCCACATATGTATCTGTATAGGCTTCTATCTTCCATATTATGAATTCTTATCAGATGTATATGGTTCATGTTTCATTGATTTAATTGAATAACTTGAATAGGCATCTATATATTGCTATATCTTTGTTTTTTAGTATTCATTCATGCAGAAAATATTTTGGCGATCTAGCTTGGATTTGAAGCTACAACAAGAGCGACAAAAGGAGAATTGGAAGCGCTTGGAATTCAAGTAAGTTTCTTGATCTATTCTATGTGTCTATTTACTATTAGGAAATGTATCTACAAAGGCTTTAACCTGTTTTTCTAAATGCATTGCACCACATTTAGGGAAGAATTTTTTATCCATAATTCATAATTCCTCATAACACTCCTATACCACAAAATACATGAGCGTATATTCTGAAATTCAAAGAGAAACTAAGGGATAACCCAACCACACATGTCGCCACCTATAATTTATGGTGTGTATCTAATTCCATGGTTGATGACAACATCTGAATTTTACTCTTTCCCTACATCCTCATGGGAAACACTACCAAGTGGTACATTGAGTTATCACATGAATTAGTTGACACCTTTGGAGCCTTGCTAATGGAATTCTTAAAACACTTATTACTTCCTATCTACTATGAGACCATAATGAAAATTATTACCACTTTGTGCCAAGACACCTCTACCCATATCTCTGATCATATCCATGAATGGAGACATAGCTAGAGGTTTGTTAAGGACCCAATTCTGGATCACACATTAGAAAATTAGTTCTGCAAGTCACTTCTCCCTACCATTTCCAAGGATGTTACCTTCATTGGTGTGGTCACAGAAGACCAATCCATTTGTTGTGCCCAACATATATACTTAATCAACTCTAAATCCGATAGAAGTTATGATATACTCCCCCATCTCCCTCAAAATTCCAATGCTCCCACTACTTAGAAACCTGGAGAGCATATTAGCGGTCTCATTGGAACAACCTTTAACGCTACTATAAAATAAACCAGTGTGAAATACCTAATTGGATACTCTTCCAAGTGCTGCGATAAAATATGTGAAATCTGTACAAAAATCAAGGGGTAAGAACAAGAAGAACAAGAAAAATACCTCTCCTTCTTAGGATCATCTTGTTATGTAGAACTTTCCTAGTTATAAATCTACTTCTAGATATGAAAAAGGGAAGGATAAAACTTTCAATTTCCCTTGCAATATCTATGTTGAGCTCCAAATGACTTACAAATTTCCTTGCCTTCAAGAATGCATGGAATTTCGTGCACAAAAGGACACTAGTCAAACCCTTGTGGTCCTTAACAATTCATTCCTTGCTAGGCAATAACAACACCTCATAGAAAAACCACCACAACCCCCGCAAGGGGGAAAACATGGTTCACATCCTCCTTCCTTTGGTGAAGGATCGTCGATTGTTTACACCTTGAAAATGGTTGACCTTCAAACATGAGCCAAAAGTTATGGAACTCGAGACACTAACGCTCAGGATGTTGCCTTGAGTTCAAATCCATCATCGCCTAAAAGTATGCGTATCAAAAGTCCCATTTTTGAACTCATGATCTGTCCCCCTAATGGGACGGTTCGTTGCATGACACACAATACCTCTACATATGCTTCCCAAAAAAACATTGTTGTAGACTATTTGGTGCAAGCACCATTAAGGATGTCTTCTCTAGAAGTGTTACAAACCTATCGAACAAAAAGAAAAGCTTTACTTTCAAAAATTGGTGGAATTGACCCTCCAGATTCCATGCTACCAATATTTGATATGGAAAAATGTAAGCCTCACCTTTCCCATCAACTTGCATTTGAAGTGAAATCTATGTCAAAAGACAACACTATCCATCAAATAATTGTTGACGAAGGTGCTTCAACCTGTGTAATGTCCAATTCATGCCAGCCCGATCTGGGTTCTCCCACCCTATCGCCGCCATCGAATTAACTTAAAGCACTCAATGGCCACACTTTCATCCCAAAAATATAACTTGCCATCTACCCCATCACTTTGAGTGGGAAAATGGTAATGGTGGATATCAAAGTCATAGATCTTCATTTGACTATAATTGCTTTTGGGACACAGTTGGTGTTAATCCATGAAAACCATTGTCTCTTCAGTCTTCCAACTCATCCTATTTCCTTTGGATGGGAAAGTAGTCAAAATGGATGATTTATCCTTTTGCAACCTATATTACTCCCTATTACCCAGTGGCAGTGTGCCCTTAGTGGGTGGATTCCCTAACTCTTATGTAAGTGTTGGTACCGGTCTTCTAAAGGTATTCTCCCACTTAGGTTGTTTTCCTCTCCCATCACATGAGGTTCCACATATGGTTTCAATGGTATCCACCATTCCTTATGGCCCTACTGATCCCTGGATCTTGTCAGCCCCTTCATACATTAATTCCTATGGAGAATAGATGTTGCTTTCACCAGCTGAGTTAGATTATCAAGCCATTGAATTTGCATATGATTCTTATGCTACTTTTATGACCGATGTTACCATTACTTCTCCCATCACTGCTCCTTCTAAAAATATCATCATTGAATTCCTATCTACAGATGAATTTATTTGAGAGATCATGTCTATAGAAGAGTGGCCTTGGGATGAATCTAATCCCCATGCTTTGATATCTGATTAAGACATGACACCTATACAAATCCTACCCTTTGACCCACCTGAGATTGTTCCTTCCGTTTATACGACTATCAAAAATATAGATGTAGAAGGAAACTTGGGAAACCTTTCAAATACTATGCTCATAGATATATGATTCAAAATAGGTATTGTAGAAAAAATTTGGATTGGAGTGTACTGCAATCCTGATGAAAGTGCGATATTCACCTACTTTTTCAAGGAATCATGTGATTTTTTCACTTGGTATTATGAGGAAATTCCTAGCATAGATCCTTCTATAGTCAACCATATCATCAATTCTTATGACATATATAATATCGTTTGCAAATAATCTAACCTATCCACCCTCACAAAGTTTCCACTATCAATACATAAGTTGAAAAAATATTACATGATGGTTTAATCTATCACATTCCTTTAACTGAATGGATCTCTAATATGATTCCCGTAGACAAGAAATAAGGTACCATCCGCTTTTGTGTCAAATATCGCAATATGAGCATTGATTTTCCAAAAGAGAACTATCCAAAATCGTTCATTGATCAAATAATTAACGATTTTGTTGGTTGAAAATATTTCTCCTTCATGGATGTATTCTCATGATACAATCAAATTGCTATTAAGTGGGTTGACCAACACAAAAATTCCTTCATCTGTCCTTGGGTCACATTTACTCATCAAAATCTCCCATTTGGTTTTATGAATTTGGAGGAAAAGTTTGAAAGGGCCATGGACTATGCATTTCATGGTATCAAACATATTTTATAATATTACTTGGATGATCTCCCCACTCATTCTAAGAAATAATCCCAACACCTTTCTCACCTTCGAGCAATATTTGTTAGGTGTAGGTTCTATAAAATTAGTCTAAATATGGATAACTACTTTATTTTTGTCAAGTATAGGCATCTTCTTGGATTTATTTTCTCTAAATATGGGATTCAGGTTGATCTCGATAAGGTAAAGGTGATTACTAAATTTCCTGCACTACAATGCATCCTACAACTCTAATGTTTTCAAGGGAATAAAAACTTCTTTTGTCGTTTCATCGTGATTTATGTTTAATTAATGAAATAATTAATGCACCTGCTCAATAAAGGGTTTCATTATCTTTCGGATGATCAGGCTCAACGATCATTTGATGCCATGAAAAAGGCATTCAGCTCTGCCCCACTACTCAGTCCCCCCAACTAAACGCGTGACTTTCTCCTGTATTTGGTAACCTCACCATCCTCCATTGGAATGGTTATGTTTAAAACTCATGATGATAATAGTGAGAATGTGGTGTATTATCTCTTTAAGGCCATTTCTGGGCCTGAACTATGATATTCACATGTGGAGAAACTATCCTTGGACCTTTTTTTTTGTCAATAGTTTCCGGCAGTACATCCTATTGTGACAGACTACTATCATTTCCATAGATAATCCCATGAGACACATTTTATATTGCAAAGTTATTGGAGGAAAATATCCCAAATGGATTGTGATCCTTCAACAATTTGACTTGGTTTTCGCTACTGACAAGGACAAAAAATCTTTAGTCTTCACTGAATTGTTGTCGAACCTTCCTAGAGTCAATCCAGATAGAGTGTCCCACTTTGTTTAAGGATTGTATCACTGGGGTTGATAAGTGCCATCCATGGCCAATATAAACCAAGAAAATGGATACACACCTCACCCCTCTTCCCTTGATTTTCTTTGTCGGTCCCTTCGATAAATGGGGCATAAACTTCATCACCCATAATCCCACTTCATCTGATGGACAAAGCTACATTGTTGTCGTTGTAGACTACTTCACACAATGGGCTAAATCCATTCCCACATTTCGAGCGGATGGAGAAACCATCACTCTTTTCCTGTTTAATTAGGATATCTGTCAATTTGATGTACCTTGTACGAAAATAAAAACCATAGTTACCACTTTTATAACCATATGATTTCTAATCTAACATGTTTTCTCAGTTTTTGACAAGATAATTCTTCATCCTACTATCCACAGGCTAACGTCTAGGTGGAAGTTGTCAATGACATCCTTAATACCATGATCTACCGGTTAGTAGGAAATCATAAAACCCTATGAAATCGAATGTGATACTTTGTGTTATGGGCATATTGAACGTCAGTAAAAACTATTACAAGCTTCGTGTCATTCTAGATCGTATATAACCTAGAAGCAGTCCTCTTGATCGAGTGTCAGATTCCCTCCCTTGAACTAGTTGTTGAACTCTCTCCCGACACTACTATAGAAGAATAGTGCTTTCTCTCTCTGAATCACTTGGATGACACTCGTCGAGATGCCGCATTCGCTCTTGAAGCACACAAGTGACGAGTAAAATTTCAATAGGAAAAAATTGTCAAGCCCCATTGTTTCGAAGAGGGCGATCTCAGCCTACTCTACGATCAGAAACATGACCTCTTCAAGGTAGGAACACTTCAACAATTATGGGTCAGTCCTTATGTTGACATCACTAATGTTATTTCTAAAGGGGCCTATAACTTCAGGACTATGATGCAGTCCCACTTGCAGAGCCTTGCAATAGGATCTATCTGAAAAACTATTTCTTTTAGTTCTATCTTGGGCATCTGCTTTGTAAATTTATGTATATATTTATTTATGTTTTTGGTGTGTCTGGAATGTTTTCGATTTTTAGATGAGTATTTCTCTCATACATGTCTCCTTTTTCACATATTTCTTCATCACCCTTACCATATGTGGGATATGTTGATGGTGTTAGTCATCACACACGACACATTGCATTCGCTGCTTGGGTTCTCTATGTTGGCAATATGATGCTGAGTGTTGTCCTTGATGGCAACCCAGTTGATAAAGATGATGGCAACCTACTTGATGAAGATGAATTGTGTCTTGATGAACTTGCTAAATGATGTAAATCTGATGTATATACAATTAGTACAGAAGGTAATGATGGAAGGAATGTCAGTATGTGCTAGAACATGATGAAAAGAGTATGTCTCAAGGCATACACAGATTTGTCTAGAAAAAGTAGCGTATGCACGCGGGAAATAACGTGCCAAGTCGCGTATGGGAAAAAGCGCTCATAAAGTGCAAAACTAGGGGTGACCAACATGGTATTGACTCATTGTATTGAGTAATGATTCGTCTATGTGACCCCATCCAGGAATACCATCGGAAGTAATGTAGTTTTGGCTCATGGTATTGAAAAAGGGTAAACCTATATAAAGAGAAGAAATTCATTGTACAAAGGAAGAGAGTGAGTGCAATATGTCTGAGCTTGAATGAATACTTCTCTCTGAAGTATATCTGAATGGAAAGGTTTACAGTTGAATGATAGATCTGAATGCATAATTCACCAATGAAGAACATGATGAAGAAGGGTATCTAGATCTGAAATATATTTGTATTTGCTAGATCTGTTTATGGAATGCTTAGATCTGAGATGAGGCGAACATCTGTTTGAAGTAAAGGGTAAAATCTGTGTGATGTATCTGTTCTGAAGAATTGCAATGACCTAAATGTATGAAGAACCATACGCTAGTTTTCCACAGAGGAAGCACGTATATACGCGGGTTTGCTGAAGAGAAAGCGCGTATGGGCAGAGAAATTAGTTCTATAATATGTACAGAAGTATACGCAGGTTTATATGGTCGAAGGCGCGTATATACACAGGATCAGTGAAAGGAAATCATGTATGCAAAACTAGGGTTTGCTGAAGTCTGTGGTAAGAAATGTCTGATTTGTTCTGATGGTTTACTGATATTTGTAAGTGAGTTATATGTATTATTTTGATGTATGATTGAGCTTAAATGTATGGAGTGGGTCCAGTCTGAAAATATGATGAAACGTGGCCTGCAAGTTGTGCTCTATTGAAGTTGTTGGATCCAGTGTGAAAATTGATGAAACGTGGTCCATAGAGGTGCTAAGGGTTGTAGCCTTCAGTCAGGGGGTTGTAGCTCCCTTCCAGGTGAGGCTAGTAAATGAGAGCAGGGGGTCGTAGCTCCCTTCCAGGAGAGGCTGGTAAACGAGAGCAGGGGGTCGTAGCTCCCTTCCAGGAGAGGCTGGTAAACGAGCGCAGGTGGGTGCCTGCGTGCTGGTAGGAGTCTGCGCCAGCACATTCTTGTAAGATGTTTTCTCTATAATAAAATATTGAAGGCTGAGACAACAACAGCGGTGGTTTTCTCCCGACTTGGGTTTCCACCTAAAATCCTGGTGTTCATGTGTGATGCTTATGTGTGATGATTTATTCTGTTGTTACTGCACATGTTTACTATTAACTAAACATCAGAAGAATGAATGTTGCATAGATCTAAGTAAAGATTTAATTGCATAATAATATCTCTGTGTATACATGATTTTAATGAAGGAGACCCGCGTATATATGCTAGTTATTTCAGCAGCTAGTGTATGGGCGGAAGTAAGGCAAAGATTTGATTATGCAGTAAATACTGATTCACCCCCCCCCTCTTAGTATTTTTCCCAACAATTGGTATCAGAGCAGGTCCTTGTGCAGAAGCTTGATCGCTTAAAGGAGATCCGTCGCAATGGGAAGTCAAGAAGGAGTAATGTCTATAAAGCCACCTCTATTCAATGGAAGCAATCTGATCTTCTGGAAGTTACGTACAAAAGCATATCTGCAAAGTCTTGGTGCAGATGTATGGGCAATCGTGGAAGAAGTACGAATATCCCGCAAGCATTCCTACCGATGCGTTTTAAAGGAAGAAGCATGGAAATCAATGCCAAAGAAGAATGTCTTATTAGGATGGTTAGGAAGCATGTCTGAACCAAAATTTTCTAAAGTGATGCAACTAAATTCAGCAAAAGAAATATGGGACAAAATCATTCTGAGCTATGAAGGAGATACAAAGGTAAAAAGTGCAAAACTCCAAACTCTCAGAATTGAATATGAAAATTTAAGGATGCATAGTGATGAAAGTATTGCCAGTTTTTTTCTTCATCTAGATGTTATTGTAAATCGAATGAGAAATTTGTGTGAATTCATAATCGATACTACTCTGGTGGAAAAATTCTTAAGATCCTTGACTTCAAAATTTGACTCTAAAGTTTCAGCTATTGAAGAAAGTCAAGATCTGCAAACTCTTACTATTGTTCAATTACATGGTATTCTGACTGCTTTTGAAATGAGACAAGGAGGTCCTTCTCAACCAAGAAGTGTTGCATAAAGACCGCAAAGGAAAAGAAAAGGAAGTTGTCAAAGCAATCCATCATATATATCCGAAGAAGAAGAAGCGAATTTTGTGGAGAAAAACTCCAACTAGGTACCGGGAAGATTCAAAGGTAAGCTTCCTTCAAATGTTTTGATTGTGGGAAGAGTTGGTCACTATGGCGTCGTTAAATGTCCTTATAGAGAAAAACATGGTAAAGGGAAACAATTTGAAAAGAGGAAGAGTTATTATGCAAATGAAGATGATGATGAAGTGTCCAGTGAAGATGAAGAAGATTCTGACCAAGCTCTACAAGTGCTCATGGCAAAGAAGCAAAAAAAGAAGGTTACTAAAGGAAAGGAGATACCTTAGAAATCATGTATAGCAGAAATTGAAGAAGATGAAACAAGTATTGATCACTGTTCTTGTATTTCACTTACCTGTATATGCAAAGGTAAAGATAGTGAAAGTAACAGTATGGATGTAGAAGAAGCTGTCAAGATTAAATATGAATATCAGCTAAAATAATCTAAGGAGAGTGAATCTATAGACAAGTATCAAAGGTTTCATGCTTATGCATCCAATCGAATGAAAAGACTAGAAGCAGAAATTAACGATCTAAATGCAGATCTCGAAATATCAAAAAGGAAGAATGAAGGTCTTGAAGCTGGGATCATCCCTCTACAAGCAGATCTTGAAGCATCAAGTAAGAAGAATGAGGAACCTCTACAATCATTTGAAAAGGAATGTCTTGAAGTAGAAATCATTTCCCTCAAAGAAGACCTGGATAAATCAAATAAGAAGAATGCAGGACTTGAAGCAGAAAACATATCTCTGAAAGTAAATCTCAAAGCATCGAAGAAGAAGAATGAAGAACTCTTACAAACTTTTGAAGAACAAGGAAATGGGTTGAAAGAAGAAATTCTAAATCTGAATGATCAAGTAGAATACGGAAGAAGGAAAGAAGAAAACATGAGAAAGCAATGCCAAGTCTTGGAGGTGGAGGTAAACATTCTCAAAGGTAAATTAGAAGAAAAGGTTAAACTTTTGAGGTTTCAAGATAGTACTAAGATTCTTGACAATATTCTAAGTAATCAAATGTCTCCCTCTATTAAACTTGGTCTTGGTTTTCATAAAAATGTCAAAGGAGAATCTAGTTCACAAGGAAATGCTAATGATTCAAAGGAAGTCAATACAAAATCTGAAGTGTTGAAAGAAACAAAAGGTCAACCAACAATCATGAATTCTCAAAGAAAATATTTCAATAATGTGGAATACTTTAAATGTCATAATTATGGGCATGTTGCAGTAAATTGCAGAAGCAGATCATTTCAGTCACTATCTAACAGATTCTATTTAGAAAGGTACTCTGATAGCTTCAAGGGATATTGTTTTTCATGCAATAAGTATGGTTAGAAAGCAGCTGATTGCAATAGGAGGAAGAACAAAGAAACACAATATGATCCTTATGCTTACTTCTCTAGCCACATGAGATGTTATGCTTGTAACAAGTATGGACATGTAGAAAAATAATGCAGAATGAACAGATCTGAGAAAGTGGACAATTTCCAGCACACGATTAGAAAGTTCAAACAAATTTGGAAAAATATGGAGGACCGATCAGAAACGTAGGGAATATTGACCCTACTGCAGTCATCCGCTTCTGAAGATTAATTCTCTGAATGACTGCAGAAGTGATGTGAGATAAATTATGGAGCTTAGTAATGTATCGTCACAGGGGGAGCGATGAGTGGTGATTCTGGTTATATTTATTTCTGACAGTGCATCTGATGTGAAGAAGACAGGTACAGGAGACATAAGTTCAGGGGGAGATGAAGGAAAGTGAAATTTTCAATGTGTCACTTTCCATACGCGGGTTCGGTGAAATAAATTAGCGTATACATGCAAGTTCCAGCAGACACAATCGCGTATGCATTTATGATAAGAAAATTTGTATAACAACTGAAGATCTGGAGTACAGGTTCAGGGGGAGCATTAGTCTGACTGCTAATGATTGTACTGTTAGCATTATTCTGGTTATACTCATGCTAATGAAATGATACATGGTTTCTTATGTTGAAGATTATGGATGAGTCCTGTTTGCTTTCTGATGAAGAACATTCATTGCTGAGATGAAAGTCTTATAATTCAGAGATAAGGAAAGATCATACAGAGATTGTTGTTGATGACTTGCTGATGGAGGTGTTTAGGTTGCACAAGTTAAGGAAGAGCACTGGTTCAGGGGGAGCAGCAGGTTGAATACTAATGATTGCATTGTTGGCACTATGACTGCTTATTATTTGGTTATTGTGATACTCATGCTCAAATGATGATGGCTTGATACATGGTTTATTATGATGAGACTTTGAATGAGCCCTGTTTACTGTTTGCTAAAGTTTATCTATTGGATGAGATTGGAAGTATTATGATTCAGAGATAAGAATAGATCATGCAGAGTTTGTTACTATGGTTGAGATATTTTCCCTACATATGTTACTTCATGTTAAATCTTAAAGATCATGGTGATGTTGGACCACATCGATGATTGCTTGACACTTACGTGAAGATGCTGTTCTGGTATGATAATTTCTCTTGGAAAGAATGTATTGATGCTGCAAAGAATCTGAAGGCTTGGTTACTAATGTGTTTATGCTACAACCATTGGATGACGCTTGAAGACACAACTACATTGTTCTATCTATCTGTATTCTAGGGAAGCATTCAAATATCTCAGAAAGAAGTTGAACACTGTCTTTTCCTCACAGAGGATCAGATCTGGTTAAAATATAGAAGATGGTATTGGATATGCGAATTTCCTGAAACACAGTCCGTATATACGCGAGTTCATGCACATAACACCGTGTATGTCTGATTGCTGAAAAATTTCTGTTTAGGGTCAGCTTTCTTTAGCACAACTGCAGTACTGTTTGGTATCTCTGGTGGTGTTCCAGTTCTTATAATACTGTTTCAATCTCTGATGTTTTAAAGATGCCTTGATGTTTGGTTGAAAGTGTTCAGGATGCACAAACTAAGGGGGAGCCTTAGTCATATGGAAAGGATGCTTGGATGCACAGATTCAGGGGGAGCATTATCCTTGCTGAATATAATGCATTGTTGGCATTATGATGGGTCTGAAATATGTTCTCTTTCTTAAGGTCTTTCTAGTTTTGGTCATAAAAAGTCATACTTGTAATTCGATGAAAAGGTCTTGTTGAGACCCTTGATGTAAAATTGTAATATTCAGTCATGTAAGGACTTGTCAAAATTTGTAAACCCACTTGGTTGGGTAGCTGAGTGAAATTTATAAACCCACTTGGTTGGGTAGTTGTATTGAAATGTGTAAACCCACTTGGTTGGGTATTTGAGTCTCATATGTAAATCCACTTGGTTGGATTTTTGATGTAAGTATGAGTCCTTGGTGATAGGAAGGTCATAGAGTCATGTACTTCATTGAAACATATGGATGAAATTTCAGCATGAACCCAAGAGGAGCATGATAATTTCAGTGCACATCAGATCTACAGCACCCTTCTTCTACATGAAGAGAAAAGGGGGAGAGTGTGTTGGTATTGATCCGCCCTTTGCCCTTGATGTCAAAGGGGGAGAGTGACATGGTGTTTGAATGAAGATAATGGTGTCAAAGAATGGGGAGAGTGACATGGTGTCATTATATTCTTAATGTACCTATCTGTTGTGGTGATCAAACACCATCGTGGTTGCCATCAAGTCCAAAGGGGGAGATTGTTGGCAATATGATGCTGAGTGTTGTCCTTGATGGCAACCCACTTGATAAAGATGATGGAAACCTACTTGATGAAGATGAATTGTGTCTTGATGAACTTGCTAAATGATGTAAATCTGATGTATATACAATTAGTACAGAAGGTAATGATGGAAGGAATGTCAGTATGTGCTAGAACATGATGAAAAGAGTATGTCTCAAGGCATACGCGTATTTGTCTAGACAAAGTAGCGTATGCATGAAGGAAATAACGTGCCAAGTCGCGTATGGGAAAAAGAACTCATAAAGTGCAAAACTAAGGGTAACCAACATGGTATTGAATCATTGTATTGATTAATGATTCGTCTATGTGACCCCGTCCAGGAATACCATCGGAAGTAATGTAGTTTTGGCTCATGGTATTGAAAAAGGGTAAACCTATATAAAGAGAAGAAATTCATTGTGCAAAGGAAGAGAGCGAGTGCAAGATGTCTGAGCTTGAATGAATACTTCTCTCTAAAGTATATCTGAATGGAAAGGGTTACGCTGAATGATAGATCTGAATGCATGATGTACCAATGAAGAAAATGATGAAGAAGGGTATCAAGATCTGAAATGTATTTGTACTTGCTAGATCTGTTTATGGAATGATTAGATCTGAGATGAGGCGAACATCTGTTTGAAGTAAAGGGTAAAATCTGTGTGATGTATCTGTTCTGAAGAATTGCAATGACCTAAATGTCTGAAGAACCATACGCTAGTTTGCCACAGAGGAAGCGCGTATATACGCGGGTTTGCTGAAGAGAAAGCGCGTATGGGTAGAGAAATTAGTTCTATAATATGTACAGAAGTATACGTGGGTTTATATGGTCGAAGGCACGTATATACGCAGGATCAGTGAAAGGAAAGCGCGTATGCAAAACTAGGGTTTGCTAAAGTCTGTGGTAAGAAATGCCCATCTGCTTGGACACATCGACATTCGTGCGAGTTATATGTACGCTTGATGTATGATTGAGCTTGTCGAGTGGGTCCGGGCCCGAAAATACATAAACCGTCCGTGTTGTGCTCTCATTGAAGTTGTTGATCCAAAGGTGAAACTCCTCAAATGTGGTCCAGAGGTGCCTCGGGCGAGCCTACCGTGGTTGTAGCTCTTCCGAAAGTGAGGTCGAAACGAGACAGTGGGGCTGAGCCCTTCGAGAGAGGCCGGTAAACGAGGAGCGGGGGGTCGAGCTCCCTTCTAGTGGAGGTCGGTAAACGAGCGTAGGTGGGTGCCCTCCGTACGTCGGTAGGAGTCTCATACCAACACATTGTTTTAAGATGTTTTCTCTATAATAAAATATTGAAGGCTGAGACAACGGCAGCGGTGGTTTTCTCCCGACTTGGGTTTCCACCTAAAATCCTGGTGTTCATGTGTGATGCTTATGTGTGATGATTTATTATGTTGTTACTGCACATGTTTACTGTTAACTAAACATCAGAAGAATGAATGTTTCATAGATCTAAGTAAAGATTTAATTGCATAATAATATCTTTGTGTATACGCGAGTTTAATGAAGGAGATTCGCGTGTATATGCTAGTTGGCTTCAGCAAAGTAGTGTATGGGTTTTGAAGTAAGGAAAAGTAAAAAGTTTTTAGTATGTCCTAAATACTGATTAACCCCCCCCTCTCAGTATTTTTCCCAACACTCTACACAATTGAGTCAAAACTACTTAGTTCTGAGGGAGTATTCCTTAGTTATGCCACCAATAATATTTCCGGGTACATGTCTATTATTATACTCATTCCTAAAGTTGTATATCTCAACATCCCCAATTTTCTGGTTAGGTTAGACTTTCAAATCGGTGTTATGCACTTAACCAATCATTATCACATTCACAATATACTCTTGTTACATTAATTTTTAAGGATGCAACTTCTGGAATATCAATTTGAGTTTCTTACTTATGACTAGATTCCTATGGAATCTAATGCATTATATGATTCATTAGAAATTTATGTATTGGATTGACATATGTCACATTCTTTATAAATTCATGTATGAGTTTAAATTTTTCATCATAAAAATTTACATAAAAAACAACAAAGGGCGGATATGTGAAGCTGGGTTACACTTTTGTGAGAATCGAGGGCGGAAATGTTTTTTCAGCAATTGTTCGGCCAAAATTTATGAGAAAGTTCAGCCAAACTCATTCTTCCGTTTAGATTGATGGCACACTGATGGTGTGGGCAAACAGAATTTTTGGCAGAGATGGTAAAACTGGTAGCAAAAGCTCGGCCGAACTAAAATTTTGGCCGAACTTCTACTCTTAAAATAGTTAGGCCAAACCACTTCTTATAAATATATCGCTCGTGAAGTTCATTTGTTTCCCGCATCTGTGTTTCATTGTTTCTTCGCGTGATTTTCTATTGCTGTCCTGTTCAGTGATCTATTTGTTTCCCGCGCCTATGTTTCTTAGCATTGTTTCTTCGCACGATTTTATATTGTTGTTCTATTCATTGATCTATTTGTTTCCTCCGTCTGTGTTTCTTAGCATTATTTCTTCACATGATTTTTTGTTGTTGTTCTGTTCAGTGATCTATTGCGGTGCTGCTGTTGGTATGGGGCTGCTTCTGTCCACTCTGTTGGTGATTATCTTCAGTGACGTCAAGCGAGCAAACTACCAGGTAATTCTCCTCCTCCTATGCACCTTTATCAATGGATTCACATGAAATATGCATGAATTATTCATTTTCTTTTTTTTTCATGAAAATGTTCTTTTTTTCATATAAATTGTTTTCGACAACTTTGGTATCAGGAATGTATTGCTTGTTAGAAATAGAAGTAGGCTTGGAACATACCTAAAAGACGAAATAAACCTGTTAATTGATTCAATCGGAAGTCCCACTACCATTAAGGAAGAACTCCCATTCCTGCTCTCCTATTCTTGATTTTACCTCGGAGGATCTTCCCTATAGCTTTGATTATTTGCTTTATGGTAGGTGGACTTGTCGATGGTAAATTATCCTCAAGGATATTATTTCTTAACTTCCTTAGTGATAGAAAATTAATTTAAGAGGTTTAGACCTCACTCATTAACCCCATTACTATAGTTTGTGCTCTGCTACTTACCCGAGTTATTGCCTTATGACTTACTTTCTTGAGTGCTTGCCTACACGAGGAAGGCTAAGGGAATAGGAATAGATTTTTTACAATTATGGATATGGGAGACGTAGAACATGAATAACCAAACTAAGGTGGCAGGACCCATTATAACACCAACAATAAGTGATAACTTGATAGGCCTCATGAGTAGTACATGCCACCCTTTCTCTCGTGAATTTACGTTGGATGCCTAAGTCAGTCCCACATATTTGAGGGCACTGTTGAAAAAATAACCTTATTGAAATGAAAAAAACCTTGTTGAAACATAAAATTTCCACTTTGTGACCTCTCTTGAATCACAAGTTCCAGGGAACAGCTGCTTCTTGGTCTCCTCTTCTAGTTCTCCACCACTTGGTGGCTGCCACGTTGTTAGCAGAAGCCTCACTGGACTGCTGTGCACTCTTTTTATGCTTTAAATTTCATTACCTTTTGTTGTAAGGTGCATATTGAATTTATAATAATATGATATGCATTCAGTTGCTGCAGTTGTTACTGTTCCTATGGATCCATCAATTTCATCCACTCTAGCTGATTCTCACCTTGTGCATGGAAGTTTACCACCACTGTTAAGCTTATGCCGTTACTAAGCCTTCTCTTGATTCCTCAACGCTGGAATGATTGAACTAGAATCATCTACTGTTTTAATGTGACTACATATTGTCTTTTATATTGTTGTAATGTATTTCTGTATGAGACAAAATTTGATATTTTGTAATGTGGTCCTACATATTGTCTTTTACACTGCTATAATGTATTTCTGTAATGTGACTACATATTATCTTTTATATGTGAATACATATTGTCTTTAATACTTCTGTAATGTATTTATGTATGAGACATAATCTGATATTTTATACTTGATAACATGTTATGGTTATATCAAGAGGATTTTGTATATGAACTATTATCAATATAGGAAACATGGTTTTATCTCCTTTGAAAAAAGAGTTGAAATCATTCTAAATTCACATATGTTTAGTGGTGTCACTGTTTCACTTCTGATATTATGTTGGTTACCTTGATGAACAGGTGGAACTCTACTGAGAGGCCTCTCTATTTTTTGACTCTTTGCTTATGTTGTCAAACGCTCTTATATGTTATATGGGCTAGACTGTATAGTCATTAGACTACATATCTTCATATAGAACTTGGAAATAGTATGATGGAAACCAAACATAATAATCTATTAGGACATCACAACTTACTAATTAGTTATTAGACTACATATCTTCATATAAAACTTGCAAATAGCATGATGGAAATGTGAAATTGCAAATAGTATGATGGAAATGTGGATCTCATGACTCTTCATGATTAATGCTTGTAGAAACCAAACATAATAATGTATTAGGACATGCTCCTTTAACTTGCAAATAGTATTGTTGAAATGTGGATCTCATGACTCTTCATGATTAATGCTTCTAGAAACCAAACATAATTTAATGTATTAGGACATGCTCCTTTAGGCTTGGTGGAATTACCTTTGCTTTTTATTTCTCTCTTACACACACACATATATATGTGAAGATATGATCCCATTTTATTTTTTATTCATAGATCAAATGTCATTTAAATACAATATTTATCATAATGTACAATGATTGATTCCATATTATTCATAATTTTTTCATTAAAAAATGAACCCTTTAAATGATGAACCTAATTAATGCTTCTTCTTCATGAAAAATACTACTTGATCTTTCAATTTGAATTTGATGATGGTACTTTGTTATCTTTCTTTACTACTTCAAATTGTTGACACAATCATATGCTTCTTGTTACTCTTTTTATTCCTTCCTTATATTGTATTCTCCCCCTTAGATATTTTGTAGTCTCCCACATACATATTGCACTCAATTTTGATGGTCATTTGTTATCTTTCTTGACTACTTCAAATTATCAAATTATTGAAACAATCATATAGATATTGCACTAAATTTTGATGGTCCTTTGTTATCTTTCTTTACTTAAAATTATTGACACTTGATCATATAGATATGATATAGATATTGCACTAAATTTTGATGGCCCTTTGTTATCTTTCTTGACTACTTCAAATTATTGACACTCTATCATATAGATATTGCACTCAATTTTGATGGTCCTTTGTTTTCTTTCTTGACTACTTCAAATTATTGACACAGTCATATGCTTTTTGTTAATCTTTTCATTCCTTCCTTGTATCTATTATCCCCCTTATATATTATGTACTCTCCTACATAGATGTTGCACTCAATTTCATAGGCTTTTCTTTTGAAGTCAAATATATTGTATTCTCCCCCTTAGATATTGTGTACTCTCCCACATAGATATTGAGCTCAATTTCGTAGGCTCTTATTTTGAAGTCAAATAAGTGACAATAATTTACAGGAACTATCCCTAACTTGTTTCTCACATGTTCAAATGGTTCTTTAACAAGATAATTTACAAAAACTATTCCTAATTTGTTTCTCACATCTATATTCAAATGTTTCTCTAACAAGATGCTTTGTGGGTATGTATTCCATCTTCACTATTTTCTCAAAAATTTGTTGTGTGAGGAAGTGGTACTTTATGATGATATATAAATAGTGATTGAAGGAAGTAGAATATTTTATTTTTGAAATTATTATTACACTTCTATTGAAACACTTAATAGATATATAGATTTACCTTAATATCTTGTAGAGCCCATTTCATCCAAAACACTCAAAAAAAAATTTACCTTAATATCTTGTAGAGCCCATTTCATCCAAAACACTCAAGAAGAAGTAACTACTATGTGCATTCCACTTCTACTCACTCAAATATAAATTTACCTTAATATCTTGTAGAGACCATTTCATCCAAAACACTCAAAAATAAGTAACTACTATGTACATTCCACTTCTACTCACTCAAAAAAAAATTTACCTTAATATCTTGTAGAGCCCATTTCATCCAAAACACTCAAAAAGAAGTAACTACTATGTATTCCACTTCTACTCTAGATAGAGAAAGTAATTACTCTTTCTTGCTTAACCATTAAACCAAAGACTCTTATAAGTAGAATTATACATTGTCCACTTGTATTTTTCACAAGCCTAGTTGAATCTCTATATGTTGTCAATGTAAATTTCTCACAAGTAAATTTGTCAATGTAAATTTCTTAACTTCTACAAGTTTTATAGGCAGAGGATGTAAAGGGCCAGGTAGCCTCTAGATCTCATGTTTTATGGAAGGTGACATATCTAGTAAATGCCCCTACAGTCAATCTCTGGAATAGATCTAAATATAAGTTCTTCATTTTAATATCCATAAAACACAACCACTTTAAGGTAAATTTTTTACATGCACATCATTTCTCCCACAAAAGAAAGGCTTCCTCCCAATAATTTTAGATGTGAATTCTACCATAAACTTTTTAAGTCAAACTTTAAGATAAAGCACACACATGTCATTTGCAATAAATGTCAATTTAATATATAAATTCACATATGTTTAGTGGTGTCATTGTTTCACTTTCGATATTATGTTGCTTACCTTGATGAACAGGTGGAACTCTGCTGGGAGGCCTCTCTGTTTTTTCACTCTTTGCTCATACTGTTGAAGGCGGTCATATGTTATATGGGCTAGACTGTATAGTTATTAGACTACATATTTTCATATAGAACTTGAAAATGTTATGATGGAAACCAAACGTAATAATGTATTAGGACATCACAACTTGCTAATTAGTTATTAGACTACATATCTTCATATAAAACTTGCAAATAGAATGATGGAAATGTGAACTAATTAGTTATTAGACTACATATCTTCATATAAAACTTGCAAATAACATGATGGAAATGTGAACTTGCAAATAGTATGATGGAAATGTGGATCTCAAAGAAAATTCACGATTAATGCTTCTAGAAACCAAACATAATAATGTATTAGGACATGCTCCTTTAACTTGAAAATAGTATGGTCGAAATGTGGATCTCATGACTCTTCATGATTAATGCTTCTAGAAAACAAACATAATTTAATGTATTAGGACATAATTTAATGTATTAGGACATGCTTCTTTAGCCTTGGTGGAATTACCTTTTCTTTCATGATTAATGCTTCTAGAAACCAAACATAATTTAATGTATTAGGACATAATTTGATGTATTAGGACATGCTCCTTTAGGCTTGGTGGAATTACCTTTGCTTTTTATTTCTCTCTTGCATACACACACACACACACACATATATATATGAAGAGATGATCCCATTTTCTTTTTTAGTTATAGATCAAATGTCATTTAAATACAAGATTTATCATAATTTACAATGACCTATTCCATATTATTCATAATTTTTTTCATTAAAAAATGAACCCTTTAAATGATGAACCTAGTTAATGCTTATTCTTCATGAAGAAGACTACTTGATCTTTCAATTTGAATTTGATGATGGTCCTTTGTTATCTTTCTTGACTAATTCAAATTATTGACACAATTATATGCTTCTTGTTACTATTTGTATTCCTTCCTTATATTGTATTCTCCCCCTTAGATATTGTGTACTCTCCCACATAGATATTGCACTCAATTTTGATGGTCCTTTTTTATCTTTCTTGACTACTTAAAATTATCAAATTATTGACACAATCATATATTGCACTCAATTTTGATGGTCCTTTGTTATCTTTCTTTACTTCAAATTATTGACACTTGATCATATAGACATCATATAGATATTGCACCCAATTTTGATGGTCCTTTGTTATCTTTCTTGACTACGTCAAATTATTGACACTTGATCATATAGATATTGCACTCAAGTTTGATGGTCCTTTGTTATCTTTCTTGACTACTTCAAATTATTGACACAATCATATGCTTTTTGTTACTATTTCTATTCTTTCCTTATATCTATTCTCCCCCTTAGATATTGTGTACTCTCCCACATAGATATTGCACTCAATTTTGATGGTCCTTTGTTATCTTTCTTGACTACTTCATATTATCAAATTATTGACACAATCATATAGATATTTCACACAATTTTGATGGTCCTTTGTTATCTTCCTTTAATTCAAATTATTGACACTTGATCATATAGATATCATATAGATATTGCACTCAATTTTGATGGTCCTTTGTTATCTTTCTTGACTACTTCAAATTATTGACACTTGATCATATAGATATTGCACTCAATTTTGATGGTCCTTTGTTATCTTTCTTGACTACATCAAATTATTGACACAATCATATGCCTTTTGTTACTCTTTCTATTCCTTCCTTATATCTATTCTCCCCCTTAGATATTGTGTACTCTCCCATATATATATTGCACTCAATTTTGATGGTCCATTGTTATCTTTCTTGACTACTTCAAATTATCAAATTATTGACACAATCATATAGATATTGCACTCAATTTTCATGGTCCTTTGTTATCTTTCTTGACTACTTCAAATTATTGACACAATCATATGCTTTTTGTTAGTATTTCTATTCCTTCCTTATATCTATTCTCCCCCTTAGTTATTGTGTACTCTCACATAGATATTGCACTCAATTTCATAGGCTCTTCTTTTGAATTCAAATATATTATATTCTCCCCCTTAGATATTGTGTACTCTACCACATAGATATTGCACTCAATTTCATAGGCTCTTCTTTTGAAGTCAAATAAGTGACAATAATTTACAGGAACTCTCCCCAATTTATTTCTCACATGTTCAAATGGTTCTCTAACAAGTTAATTTACAATAACTATTCCTAATTTGTTTCTAACATATTCAAATGCTTCTCTAACAAGAGGCTTTGTGGGTATGTATTCCATCTTCACTATTTTCTCAAAGACTTGTTGTGTGAGGAAGTGGTACTTTATGATGATATGTAAATCACTGATGAGATGTAAATAGTGATTGCAGGAAGTAGAATATTTTATTTTTGAAATTTTTATTACACTTCTATTGAAATACTTAATATATATATAGATTTACCTTAATATCTTGTAGAGCCCATTCCAGTGATTCCCTCAGGAGTTAACGTTGCCATCAATGCCTCCAATGTGCCTTAAACGGTCCTCTATGGCCCTCTCAGGCAAAAGCCTATTCATTCCACCCCTCAAGTTATGTCAGCTATCTATTAGGATATGCCCCTCAAGAGGTCACCATCATTTTAACAGTCAGTGATGCCCTCAAGTTAGGCCACTGTTCTTAATGGTCCGACCCTCAGGAGGTAAGTGGACTCCATGTAGCACACCCCCGTGGAGAAGAGGGGCCATTAGTATATCATTGAAGGCCTTATTGCCTCCTTATAGCTACACTTATAGATCCTATGGTCCACCCAACCATTAGGATAATAAGCCCCTATGCCCCCTTAAGGGGGTCTATAAGGTCCTTCAGCATGTCATGGAAGGCCCTCCCATTACTGATGGAAGCCTATGCCCTCATAGGGCCATTAAAGGTCCTTGCAGTTGATTAATACGATGATATGATCTGATTATTATGAATCATATCAGGCCATATCAACCATATGATGGGACTCCATGCCCTTATAGGGCCATTACTGATGTGACCCCATGCCCTCATAGGTCCATATAACCATATGTATGGGACCCTATGCCCTTATAGGGCCATTAAGAATCAACCATAGGATGTAATGGGTGGAACCTGTCCTAAAGGATCTACAACCAATGGTTGAAGATCATTAAACCAAAGGTTTAAGGATGAAGGAAAACCAAAGGTTGAAGGATCAACCATAGGAAGGAATGGGTGGAACCCGTCCTAAAGGATCTACAACCTTCGGTTGAAGATCATTAAACCAAAGTTTTAAGGATGAAGGACAACCAAATGTTGAAGGATCTACAACCAATGGTTGAAGATCATTAAACCAAAGGTTTAAGGATGAAGGACAACTAAAGGTTGAAGGATCAACCATAGGAAGGAATGGGTGGAACCCATCCTAAAGGATCTACAACCAACGGTTGAAGATCATTAAACCAAATGTTTAAGGAAGGTTGGGCTTGCCTAATGAGTAAGGTCAAGGACCTTTGCATTAAAACAAAGGTTTAAGGATCAACAACCAAAGGTTGAAGGACGAAGGTCCCTTGATCTTCAAAGTACAACCAAAGGTTGAAAGGTTTAAGAATAAACAACCAAAGGTTGACAGTACAACCAACCAAAGGTTGAACCCATAACAACAACCAAAGGTTGAAGGATCTACAACCAATGGTTGAAGGATCTACAACCTTCGATTGAAGATCATTAAACCAAAGGTTTAAGGATGAAGGAAAACCAAAGGTTGAAGGATCTATAACCAACGGTTGAAGATCATTAAACCAAAGGTTTAAGGAAAGATAAACCAAAGGTTGAAGGATCTACAACCTCTGGTTGAAGGATGAAGTTCAAGGACCTTCAAAGTACAACCAAAGGTTGAAGGATCTAAAACCGAAGGTTTAATAATGCAACCTTGAGTGACTCCACGGGTCCTCTACACCCTTCACATGGTAAAATTGGGATAGGTAGTGTTTACTTCTATAAGTTCTATAGGCAGAGTCTATAAAGGGCCAGGTAGCCTCAGGATTTCATCTTTTATGAAAGGTGACATATCTAGTAAATTCCCCTACAGTCAATCTCTAGAATGGATCTAAATAAAATTTCTTCATTTTAATATCCATAAAACACAACCACTTTAAGGTAAATTGCATACATGTGTCATTTCTCCCACAAACTAAAGGCTTCCTCTAATATCGATAAAACACAACCACTTTAAGGTAAATTGTGTACATGTGTCATTTCTTCCACAAACTAAAGGCTTCCTTGCATTAATTTTAGATGTGAAATCTACCATAAAAAATTTAAGTCAATCTTTAAGATAAAAAATGCACATGTCATTTACCTCGTGATCTTGTGTCATTTCTTTCATGAACTTGCAATAAATGTGGATTTAATATATATATTTATATTGAATTTGTTTTTTTTTTTCAGGGATAAGAAAACCATTAAATATGGTTGAAAAATGAAAATTATGCATAGAAATTTCTTGCTATCCCAATCCAAGAAAAGCAGTGATTACATATGTGCTTTCCAATATTGCGACTAGCAAAGTCGTCCAAAGGAAAATGAATATACCGGGAAGAACAAAAAACAATGGGGCATATTATATTGGATTGATAGAAGGCTTGGGAACAACAATGGAGTATGGATTAGATGGAATTGTAGTTTTCACCAATTCTAAACTTGTGTGCAACCAGATGAATGGCGTGTGCCAAGTTAAGAAGGAGAGGCTAAAAGAACTGCATGGAATAGCAAACAATATTGTTAGCCAATTTCATTTTTTTAGTATAAGGCATTATAGAAATGTAAATAAGATGTCTGCTGATCTATTGCGTGGGAAATGCCAATTCATGATTCATCTATCAAATATGAATTAGAATTATACAGAGCAATGCCAATGCAAGATTCATCTCTCAAAGATGAATTGGTTTTGAGATGCTCTTCTTCAAAAATTCAAGATTCATCTCTCAAAGATGAATTAGTGTTGAGACGCTCTCCTTCAAAATTTATTGATGGAAATTGTAACATATTTTGGATATGTGTGTGTTGTGTACTTATAAATGCGTATTTTATAATGACCATGTGTTTTTTTCAATTATATACCAAGTGTGCTCCCACCACACCATGTAAAGCACAACTTGGTGAACTTCACATTTGCAACAAGGGGTGAACTTCACATTTTTATAAAATTAAAATGCAGGGACTTCAACAAATTTTGGTTTAAATGGAGTTTGTTTAAACGCAGTTTAACTTATTTTTTAATGACCATGTGCTTTTTTCAATTTTATACCAAGTGTGCTCCCACCATGTAAAGCAAACTTTGGTGAACTTATCATTTTTATAATTTATTTTTTGTTTAAATTGATTTTCACACATCAATTATTGCTTTGAAAGTTGTGTTCTACATAATTTGTGTACACTAAATTACAAATTGATTTTCTGAAATATATTTTGTGTAAATTTCCACCAATAGATATATATATCATGGAGGATGAATGAAGAATATCAACTGAATCACATATGGGGGTTCAGGGATCAGGGGATGTTCACGGTATTTAAATATAATATTAAATCTCCATACATGTGTGTACATATTGGATTGATTTTTTATTAAATTTGTGAGTTAAATTAGTTGTTAATAAGTTTCATTTTTTAATTTTTAGGACCTAAGAAAAGAAAGGTCTCTACTGCATCCATGGAGTGTGCCCATGGTTCACCCAGTCGTGGTATGGTTCACCATATTTAATCAACGAATATGTACATGTATTTATATGTACACATGAATGTATTTTTAAATTGATTATATATTTGTATTTTTTTATGAAGCTTCTCTCTCGTCTTGAAAGGTTGGTGGCAGTTCAAATCCCATTAGAGGGCCGTCGATGAGTGGAAGCAGGTTGCGTGAAGGGGGTGATATTTATTCCCTTGAAGGCCAATCAACGGCTGGTGGTGTTGGTTCTCAGCAGGGTTATTCTGGGTCTCAACAGTTTTATGGTGGAAAACATGGTAACCAACCACGTCAAGGTTGCCATTAATTTCAATATTTTTTTCATTGAATTTGTACAAAATGTTTTACATGTGTTTTTTCTAATATACGAAATTTATATATATTGATGCAGAGGCCGAAAAATTTCCATATATTCGTCAAAATAGATGTAGGGCATAATGCTACATTAAAGAATAAGGTTGTCTACCCAGCATAACTTATCCGGCCGACATTTCTGATATACCATGGGAAGAAAACATGGTGCAATTCACCTTACAAAGATGTGAAAAAATTCATGCAAAATTGCGGAGAGATCTCGTGGCATTAATTCTACCTACTGAGAGTCGACAAAGCCTCGAAAAAGTTACACATTCATTGGGTGAGCTTGTAAATGTGTACAAAAATCTTGAGCCAACGCCTGATACATTTGTAGAAGTGATGAGAAAGAGAAAGGAAAAAGTAATGGGTCCAGATAAATGGGAGGATATAAAACAAAGAGTTACAAAAGATATGGTGAATTCAATGTTTAATTTCAAGGAAGGGCCAAAAATAAAAATGTTGAAGGTGCAATATTTCAAGCACCCAAATATAGCTCACTATTTGTATTATAGGCACCTTGCGGCCTATGGAAGGCTCCCATGGAATGACAAGGTTCCTGTTTATTTTGCAAAATTGTTTTACGCAGAATTTTTTTTGAATATGAAAACCAACTACAATGACCTTCCATCATAATTTTTTGGCCTGGGGAAAGGTCGATTGTATGACTATAAGGGCGCTAAGCGAGATGTAGATTTTCCTTTCCCTGAGCCGCCATTGGTGAGTCGAACTTTTCGGGTCGAAACTCTACAGTCAAAGATGGAAGTGACTTCTCAAATAAGTTGAGAAGCAAGGGATGTCATGATCGAAAATGTTTACAGTGGATTGGGTGGAGTCAATGTTTGTCTAAATAGACAAAGAGCATGTGAAAATGCACGTGCCAATTTTGTGTATTGTACAGATGAAGAGATTGACAACATGAATGTTGAAGATCTCCAAATATATGCAAAAAATTGTCGCAATGGTTTTCAAGACCTAATTATTCATGAGGAAGAGGGCACGGGAACGGTATGTGTTAATGACCTTAGGGTTTGAAATTATTTTAACATGTATACATGTGTACAATTTGTAATAAATACATGTGTATGTACATGTATACATTTATTTGTATGTACATTAATCTAACAAAAATGTATCATTATATGTTAAAACACCATTTGCAGTTTTCATGCATGATGAATGATGAAAATGTTAATATCACGTTCAGGACCTCTGGTTCAAACAATGTAGATGGGTCTCACCATCAAAATATGTTGGCAAATGTTAGTGTTTTTAAGTGAAATTTTAAAATAAATAATTGTGCACACATGTACATGTATGTATATATAATGATAAATGTTTTAACAGATTTTGATTCCGTTCGATGTTTTTGGGATTGATCCGAATGGAAAATCGCATCAACCCATGGTATTCATCTACCCATGTTATCTATCCACCCATGGAATTTACCCATGGTATTGTAAATGACATTGAACCATGGTATTCATCGACCCATGATATTTATTCACCCATGGTATTGTAAGTGACCCATGGTATGTGTCCACCCATGGTATTCATCCACACATGGGATTTACCCATGGTATTATAAGTGGTATCTACGCATGGTATTGGCCCATGGTATCCACCTATGGTATTATATCTTAAAAAAAAGGCTATAAATAAAAAGCCTCACTTTGTAAAAGGACAGATTTTCCACCACAATGTAGCTTCTACAATTATTCTCTGTTTTACTAAAACAAGTTTCTTTGTGGTTTTATTTGCTTTGTGTTCTCTCTTTTTCTGGCATTCTAATTTTGCAGATATTTTCAGATCCATTACAATTTTTTTTAGATATTTTGGGCCTCCGCCCAAGATTCGGATCAATTGTATCAAATTCAAGTCACGCCTCCATGGGAATGAGTGTTTGAAACATATTTTTGTTTCAATGTTTTGTAGCAATCTTCAGCAAAATCCATAAATTATTTTTGGATAGCGAGTTTTCAGATTAGATATGAAAATTTTGATGAAACAATTTACAAAAAAAAATACCTGATCTGGATTCCTTGGGAAAAAATACTCAAATTCAAAAAAAAAATCGGCCAAATTGAAGTTCGGATGAGGGAGATATCGTTGATTCAAAATTAGCAATGTTGAAGAATTTTTTCTGACGACATTTCATGGATGGCGGATCTCCTGTCATTTCTTGCAATTTTTAGTGCAAAATTTAAAATGGATGGATATATATATGAGCTCCTCTTGAAAAATCACTCAATTTCAAAAAAAAATCGGTCGAATCTGAGTCTAGATGTGGGAGTTATCGTTGATTTAAAATCAATTATTTTTTCAGAAATTTTGTGATGGCGAGACAGTTCTAGCGCGAATCCGAGAGTCTAGAGTCTCCAGATAGTGGTTTCAAATAGATGAGAAGATGCAGAATGATCATTCCATTTCAAAAAATAGGTTATAATAAATATTCTGATTTATATTGACCGAGTTATTCTCATTTTAAATCTAGAGCAACATTCGGAGAGGGTTCCCTTTGGAGACGTGCCCTCCCACCCCGCTTTAGTAGGCACCTGCTTCACATTCATCAGTTTCATCATAGAAGCATTCGTCTTGGGTTATTTGGAGACGTGCTCTCCCACCCTAAGCTATGTAGGCACCTGCTACTTCATCAACAATCAACATCACGGTTATGGGTCAACCACACAAAATATTTTTCATCGAAGTCCATTTGTTAGGCCGCACACTGTTAGTCACACAGTTGGTCACAAGCATTACAAGGTATCTCTATCCTCGGATCTTCATTTTTCATGGTTTTGGTTCATCCATAAACCCACACTTCATCGAAGTCCATTTTCTAGGCCGTACACTGTCAATATCACAGTTGGTCACGAGCATTATAGGGTATCTCTATCCTCGAATCTTTGTTCATCTTGGTTACGGGTTAACTACACAAAACCCTTCTCTTTAGTGGATCTTCATATTCAACAAAGGATTTTTGGGAGGGAACTTCACGTAATGGGGATCATTGCTTCTTAAGGAGGGAGGAATGATCCGAATGAAAAATTGCATCAACCCATGGTATTGTAAATGGCATTGACCCATGGTATTCATCCACCCATGATATTTATTCACCCATGGTATTGTAAGTGACTCATGGTATGTGTCCACCCATGGTATTCATCCACACATGGGATTTACCCATGGTATTGTAAGTGGTATTTACCCATGGTATTGGCTCATGGTATCCACCTATGTTATTGTATCTCAAAGAAAAGGCTATAAATAACAAGCCTCACTTTGTAAAAGGACATATTTTCCACCACAATGTAGATTCTATAGTTATTCTCTATTTTAGTAAAACAAGTTTCTTTGTGGTTTTATTTGTTTTTTGTTCTTTTTTTTTTCTGGCATTCTAATTTCGAAGATCTTGTCAGATCCATTTCAACTTTTTAGATCTTGGGGGCCTCCCCCCCATGATCTGGATCAGGGATAGTGGTACTTTCTTCTTCCTTGGGAGATGTACCTTCTACTTCCTTAGGAGATGAGCTCCAAGTATGGACAATTTTTCACTTTTAAAATTTATGTTTAAGTTATATATATATATATACATATATTCCACCTCAAAAAGTTCCATTAAAAATTGATATATATATATATATATATATATATATATATATATATATATATATATATTTTGAGTTATTTTTAATTTTTTTAATTTAGGTTCTTATAGAAGATTTCTTTAATCCACAAACTCTAGCGACGGAGATAGGAACATCCACACCATTTCAACCATTTGAACAAGTTGTCTAACTTTTTTTTAATATTATTGAAAATAAGTTTATATATGTACACATGCATTTTCATTTGAAATTTTTTAATATATATATATATATATATATATATATATATATATATATATAACTTTACATGTATATTTTACAGTTTACCGTTGCAGATGTTCCTATGGGGGTGGAACTTGTTGATCAAATGGAGAGGGAACGTCATGAGGTATTGCATGATTTTTTTGTTATATTTTTTTTTACATGAAGTTCTATATATATTCTCACTCATTTTTAAAACATCAAATTTTAATGTTCAATTACATGTGCATTGTGTATGTAGGTTTCCCATGCTTCACATGATAATGCGCGGATTGAGACCCTCATAGGAAAGATGCTAGATCCATCTCTATTTCATGGACACGATTTGTAGATTTGATTTCAAGATTTAGATAGTCTTATATTTTCTTTTTTATATATTATCTAGATGCAATGTCACATATATATATATATATATATATATATATATAACTTGATAGAGTTTGATACTTGTGAGATCTACAATTTTTGGACATATTTTATTATAGTGTTAATATAATTTGTTTTGTTTCAAATTTTTAATTTTTGGATGGTTTTAGTACTTTTGGCATGTGAATGTGAAGTAATGTTGTTATATAATTTCTTTGGTTTTTAAAAATTTTAAGTTTTGGATAATTGAACTACTAGTTATGTTGTCATCTATAAGTTAATGTTTTCATCTGAACTACATTTGGCATTTTATGTAATGATGTGTTATAATTTGTTTTGTTTTTAAAAAGTTTTGTTTTTCTTCTAAACTACATTCGGCATGTTATGTAATGATGTGTTATAATTTGTTTTGTTTTTAAAATTTAAGTTTTGGATGTTTGAAGTACATTTGGCATGTGATATAATGTTAAATGTTTTTATTAGATTGTTGAACTATAACTGGCATGGCATGTGAAGTAATGTTATGTATGATAAAATAAAATAAAAAATTAAAACTCAAGTTTTGGATGGTTTCAATATACATTTCACATGTGATATTTAATGTTCTGGATGGTTTCAATCTACATTTGGCACAATTGGTATAATGTTAAATGTTTCTATTGGATAGTTGAACTATAATTGGCATGGCATGTGAAGTAATGTTGCATGATATATAATCAAAAAGTTTTTAAAACTTAAGTTTTGGATGGTTTCAATCTAAATTTGGCACATATGATATAATATTAAATGTTTTTATTGGATATTTGAACTACAATTGGATGGCATATCAAGTAATGTTGTGATATAATAAAAAAAAAATTAAAACCCAAGTTTTGGATGGTTGAAGTACAATAATCATGTGAAGTAATGTTGTGATATAATCAAAAAGTTTTTAAAAATAAGTTTTGGATACCATTTTAATCTACATTTAATGTAAATCCCTTTAATTTTGATTGTATGTTAAATGTTTTAAATGCTTTCATATAAATGTTTTTATCTAAGTTTTTGATGGTTTCAATCTACATTTGGCCTATGGAAGACCCCATGCGTAGACAACGGATGCGTTGCAGAAGGGGAGGTGGGGGTAGGGATGGAGGGGGCAGGAGTGCTGGCTCTCACCCTCCTCTTTCCATCCATGACACAGGTAGCCACCCTCCTCCAACAATAAATGAAGCACAATTTCACTTCACCAGCGCTATGGTCAGACCGCGAATTACGACAACCATTTCCATATTTTTTTAGGAGGAGCCACAAGATAAAGGTGCTTCTAGTTCCAAGAAGTGTTGGAGAAAGTCCACCATCGCAACCCACCAACCCTAGGACACCAGGAAGTCAGTAGCTCTTCTAGTCAAATTTAGCTCGACAAGCTCCAACAGTGATGGTGCAAGTAGTGACAACACCTCCCAACACTCCAAGGGAGTAGATGATGATCCAGAGGACTACGGTTGTCCAATTGTGGAGGAGAATCCTCCTACACACATTGATATATATCCTGATGTTAGGTCCTCTTTATATTTTTCCCAGTTATGGGCAGCTCCTTTTCTGTTTTTTTGATTCAGACCCCCTCTGGTGTTGGCTAGTTACACAAACTAGGAGATGGGTCTTGCTATGTAAATTATGTTCATTACAGTTATATATATGTAAATCCTTTAATTTTGATTTAATGTTAAATGTTAAATGTTTTGATATAATGTTAAATGTTTTGATCTAAGTTTTGGATGGTTTCAATCTACATTTGGCCTAGATGGAAGACTCCCATGTGAAGTATTGTTTTTATTGAATCAAAAAGAGTAAAGAAGTAGTTGTATATGTAAAACCCTTTAATTTTGATTTAATGTTAAATCTTAAATGTTTTGATTTAGGTTTTGGATGCTTTCAATCTACATTTGGCCTAGATGGAAGACTCCCATGTGAAGTATCGTTTTGATTTAATCAAAAAGAGTAAAGAAGTAGTTATACGTAAATCCCTTTAATTTTGATTTAATGTTAAATGTTAAATGTTTTGATCTAAGTTTTGGATGGTTTCAATCTACATTTGGCTTAGATAGAAGACTCCTATGTGACTTGTTGTTGGGAAAAATATTGAGGGGGGAGGGGGGGGGGGCTGTGCATCAATATTTAGGACTTACTCAAACTTTTACTTTTTCATTTTCTAAAAACCCATACGCTACTTTGCTAAAGCCAACTAGCGTATACACACAGATATCCTTCATAAAACTCGCGTATATACAGAGATCTTATTATGCCATTAATTCTTTACTTAGATCTATCCAACATTCATTCTTCTGATGATTAGATAACAGTAAGCATGTGCAGTAATAACATAATAAACCATCACACATAAGCATCACACAAGAACACCAAGATTTAAGGTGGAAACCCAAGTCGAGAGAAAACCACCGCTGCTGTCCTCTCAGTCTTCAATATTTATTATATAAATAAAACATGTTACAACCATGTACTAGCGTAGACTCATACCAATACGCAGGCACCCACCTGTAGAAGGCTAAAACCTTCTCTCGTTTACCAGCCTCTCCTCGAAGGGAGCTACGACCCCCTGCTCTTATTTACCAGCCTCTCCTGGAAGGGAGCTACAACCCCCTGCTCTCGTTTACCAGCCTCTCCTGGAAGGGAGCTACACCCCCTGACTGAAGGCTACACCCCTCAGCACCACCATGGACCACGTTTCATCAGTTTTCATACTAGATCCAATAGCTTCCACACAACATACCTTGCAGGCCACCAAATTTACTTATTTTCTTTAGAGGTGCATCCTTAATTCAGCAATCTGTAACCCATTCCAAACAGATATACTTTTCCAAACAGATATACTTCAGAGTGAAGTATTCATTCACAACCCTTATACGTTCTTCATGATTGAACCAAGAATTAATCATCATCTGATCTAAATATCTGGATCAATCATCAAATTCACAGGTGCACCATAAATTCAGATGTATCAGAGTTTATTCATACAGATATCTCTAAAAGAGATTCGTTTATTATTGACCCTTTTGCCTGCACGCACTTCTTCATGATTCTCATCACCTTATATAGTTTTTGCTTTTAATAAAACCTTGGGTCAAAACCACGAACCACTAATGGTATTCCTGGATGGGGTCCAACAATCTACTATAGTCATGACCTCCCCAAAACATACAAAATTTATTTTACAACACGAAACGACCCAAAAAGGAACTTTATCTCCGCCATATAAGTTTATGATTAATAAATCATTTACAATGGATTGGCGTGGCCATAATCTTTAAAACTTAGCTCCGGCCCCCCACCTATTGTTGAGTCTCAAATCTGCATCTTTCCTATACACCATTCTAGACCTTTTTCATTCACCTAAACCTTCCAAGTTGTCAATATCATTGTATATTAATTGCAAAAGAGCATCTAAAATGGTTTTTAACTATATTTTGTGTCTGCTGTTTGATTTAGATTTTTGCTCATTTAGCTGCGGAATCTTGCCACTTTCCGCAGCTGCTGCAACTTTCCGCAGCCATTTTATGAAAGTCTATGTTACAGGTGTCTTCAGGAAAAACGAGCCACATGGGCAAGTCAGAAATGATGTGGACATGGATTGTGTCCTATTGGCTCGAGCAAAATCACCTAAGGGCTACGGTCAAAGGTGGCCAAGTGGAATTCAATCGTAGAGTCCCACGGTGACAGGACTCTGTTTCTCATCACGTGAGGATTTGCATGACCGTTTCTAACTTATGAGAGACACATCAACACCTGTACACGGCTCCATAAGCCGAATTCAACATCCACTCTTCATATATTTACTCCTCAACGCGGCCATGATCCTAGATCTCTGGACGTAATGGTTTACGTGTTTTCTATCAGCATAAACTTTAGGGAATTAGTTATATTTCCTTTGTTATAAATAATGCGTTTGCATACGCATATTAGATTAGTCTCCATTAGCCTCCAGATAGCTCCGTAATGTAATTACGTTGCCACTGTGCCGTAATATCACCTCTCTATTATGACTTCATTTTAATATATAAGAAGACTCTATTTCCAAGCGTAATTCGTATTTGAAGGCTGTTGCCAAGGCTGGTGCAGAGGGCCCCTGCACACGCTGAGGTTTTGTGCATTATTGTATAGTTCTTGTTTTATTTCTTTAAGCTCATTGTGCCATAAGTCATTCATGTGTTTATACATTGCATCTTTCATGGTATTGATGCTTCATCTCTGTTTATAATCTTTCATGCTTTACACTTTACTTATGTCCATAATCTTTCATGTTTTATGTTAACTGATCAGTGTTCTTGTTTCAGATTTCAAATAGGAAGCCCGTGCATTTGCATATCTTTTGAATAATGACATGGAATCAATATTGTTCTGCTGCTAATTTATTTTTCTCAGTTCATGTTTAATTTCAGTACTGCTTTGTTTATTTCAGACTTGCACATTTGTTTCAGTAGTTAGATTTAGACATATTAAATTGCTCATGTCATTTTCAGTTACCTCCGAAAGCCACAACTGGACTGATGGTGAGGGATTGAAGTATGAGTGTGTAGTTTGATATTAGTTTACTTTCTGCAAGTTAGATATATTAAATTTCTCATGTCATTTTTAGTTACCTTTGAAAGCCACAGCTGGAATGATGGTGAGGGATTGAAGTATGAGTGTGTAGTTTGATATTAGTTTAATTTCTGTAAGTTAGATATATCAAATTGCTCATGTCATTTTCATTTACCTCCGAAAGCCACAGCTGGACTGATGGTGAGGGATTGAAGTATGAGTGTGTAGTTTGATATTAGTTTATTTTCTGCAAGTTAGATATATTAAATTGCTCATGTCATTTTCAGTTACCTCCAAAAGCCACAGCTGGACTAATGGTGAGGGATTGAAGTATGAGTGTGTAGTTTGTTATTAGTTTATTTTTCTGCAAATTAGATATCAAATTGCTCAAGTTGTTTATGGTTACCTCCGAAAGCCATAGCTGGACTAATGGCAAGGAATCAGAATATAAATTGATGTAATTTGATTTATATTTACTTTGTTGCAATTCTTGGATTTATTTAAGCATAGTTTCTTTTGTGTTTAGACAGCAGCAAGGATAGTTTGGTTTTCATGCTCAATAGTTCATTGTTTTGATTTACTAGGTTAGCAACACATTTTCATTTCCTTTCAAGTTTTTTCATTTTATGTTTCAAATTCCTTTTGGAGTTTCAAGTTGGTAAATCATTATAAAGGATATCATTGCCTTGAACAATCATAACCATACTTGTTTTTATTTTAGAATTTCCATCTCACATTAGAAAACTAAAAACGACAAAAAGATAAGAAATAGGTTATCTTGCACATATAGTGCGCCACACTTCATCAGCTTATGAATCCTGGATTGATAAATTAATGTAGAAATTTAGGACACACTAAATTGACCAAACATTTTGGCGCCGTTGCCAGGGAAGTGTAACTAGGTAGCCAATTTCTTAAAAAAAAACAAATAAAAGAAGGGAAAACTTGATAACTTCTTGAAGTATGCTCTCCTCTTGCACCTAGTGATCTGGAGGATCAGAAAAGAGAGTTATTAGTTTAGTAATTTTTTAAGTATGCTCTCTTCTTGCACCTAGTGTGACCTGGAAGATCAGAAAGAGAATTATTAGCCCAACTTTAAAAAAAAAAAATAATAATAATAATAAAAAATGAGATGCATAGAGCAAGAGATTGTAGGGGAAGGTTTATAGCTAAAGCCAAGAGTTCAAATTTTACAACTCCATCTTCTTCAAGGCATAGACAAGAATCACCACCATCTACCCATAGCCTTAAGATTTTTGGAATTCAAGGAACAACTGAATTAGAGGATTCTCCTATACCACCTACTAAATCCCATTTAGAAAACAAAGAGACTCTCTCTCATCCTCCCTCGATAGAAGAACCAGAGGACTTTAAGGACTCTAAAGAAACTATCATGGCAGAGGAAATAATAGATGGATTTGGAGGTAGAGGTAGAGGTAGAGGAGGAGGAAATAATGGAGACAACAATGGTGAAGGAAATAATGGAAGAAATAGGGAAGGAGACAACTTGTTTGGATTCCCTATTGTTGATGAGGAAACTCATACAACAATGAAAAATATCTCACCATCTGTCCTCCCCAACTTTTATGGATTGCGAAGTGAGGATCCTGAAACATTTCTGTTTGAGTTTGAAGTCGTGTGCCGAACTTATGACTATATGGAAGACTCTCAAAAACTCAAACTGTTTCCTTCAACATTGAAGGGAGCTGCTTTGAAATGGTTCATGGGATTAGCCACTCAATCTATTAGAACTTGGAATGATATGAAACAAACATTTTTGGATAGATACTTGGACTATTGTATGCCCACCAATCACAAGGATGAGGTATTCAAAATGATGCAAAAAGAAGATGAAAATTTGGAAGACTTACTTGAAAGATTTCAATACAACTTGAAAAGAGCAAATATGAGCAACCTAGATGATGAAACCTTGAAAGCCCTAATATTAAAAGCCATTAGAGATGAATGGATAGATATTTTAAACATGATGGGGAAAGGAGACATTTCTCAACTTCCACTTCGTGACATAACAGAACTATGTGTCCATCTCTGAAGAGGAAAATCTAAAACAGGAAAAGGGCCTAGAGATCCTTCTCTTATTAGGGCTAACAAATCTGCAACTGGATCAGTAAGTAGGGTAGAAATTGGTAACATGCTTGATGAATTCAAAACTGATATCTTAGGGAGCCTTAGTGAACAACTAGACACCCTTAAAATCCAAAACAAGCAGAAAGCAGAAACAGATGCTTTAGCCATCTTTTGTCCGAAATGTAGGAAGAAACATGATTTAAGGGAATGTCCCTTGGATGCAAAAGTTGTAGAAACATGTATAATTTTCTCATAGAATCAAGAGATCAAGGATTGTCCTTCAATTCCTGGACTCAAAGTTGTTTTTCAAGAAGACCCAAATTCAGTAGAATCTCTTTGTTTTGTTGCAAGAAGACCTTGGCAGGGACAACAAACTCAAAGGTTTAACAACCCTATGAATCTTCAAACCCCACCAAATTGGAATCCTTGGCAACAACCTTGGCCCCAACATCATAATCCATATTATCCATGGGTACAAGGGATGCAAAATCCTTATGGGAGATTTGCTCAATTTTATCAATATCCTCCATCTTTTCAAAATCAAAAAGTTCCACAACTTCCAAACCCAAATCCACAACTTTCATTTCCATTTCCACAACAACAACCTTCTCAAAAAAATCCAAATCCTCAACTCATTTTCCCATACCAACAAAAGACAAATCAACTTCCAACTCAGCCATTTCCAAATCCTAACAATAAAAATCCTCAGAATACTTACATGGTAGAAGGACAACAATTTCCTACCTATATGATTGTTCCTCTCAATGATGTACAACTCAGATCTAGTAGAGTTTTAGAAAAACCTTCTATAGATGACCTAGAGCATGATACCTCTGAGGAGGACTCTCTTGAAGCCAATAAGGGTTCTGAGGAAGTATCTCTTCAAAACTCAAATATTCAAAAAGAAAAAGAAAAGTTAACACCCACAACTCCTATAGTTGAGCAACCTGCATCTTCATCTACACGTCCTTTTCCTGAAAGACTTCAAATTGACAAGGGGGTGGAAAAACAAATCTTGTTGCCTAACTATGATTTTCTAGATGAATTGAAGAATGTTTGTATCAATATTCCTTTGCTACAAGCCATTCGAGAGATTACTATTCTAGAAAAAACAATAAAGGAGTTGAGTTTCAAAAGACCAGGAAGGAAACTAAAAGACACAAGAAGAATCCACCCGGTAGGAAAAATTGCAGATATTATGATGGGAAAAATTACCATGCAGAAGTATGTAGATCCAAGAAGTCCAATTGTCAAGAAACATATAAATGGGATAGAAATTCCAAACACATTGATTGACTTAGGGGCTGCTATCAACATTATGAGTAGACAGTCTATGGACCACCTAAAACTTCCTAACCTTCTTTTTACACCTACTTTACTGCAACTTGCAGATCGATCAATTATTAAACCAGAAGGTGTATTAGAAGATATTTCAGTCTCCTTAGATTCTTGGGAATATCCGGTAGATTTTATGATTTTGACTCCCAAGATTAATCTAGGAGGACACCCACTTATCGTAGGAAGACCTTGGATAGCCACAGCTGATGCTTTTATTAGTTGTAGATCTAGGGATATGTACATTTCTAATGGTAATTCGAAAAAGAAATTCAATTTGTATCCTCCAGCAAAAGCAATCACAGAAGTAGGAGACAATGAATGGGTTGATGATGAGGACACTATACAACCTGTCTTTACCATTTATGAAATCAGTGAGGATAGTCAAATTCTGAACACATTAGAAAATTTTGAGACATCTTCAGAATATGACCCCACACAATTTCAGTTGGAATCTGACATAGAATATTTATCATCAAGACAAATGTCTCTTTACTCTATGGAAGATTTTGGTAGTTCTACCATTGAGATTTTTCCAGGGAAAACATTGAATATCAACAAACATTTGGAAAATTCACAACAAGAAGAACTAATCAAAATCTTGCAAAAACATTCTACTGCATTTGCATGGGAGTATACTGACATGAAAGGTATTGATCCTAAGACTTGCATCCATCATATCTATATTGAGGAAAACAGTAGACCAATCAGACAACCTCAAAGAAGGATGAATCCAAATCTTAGGAGATAGTGAAAGAAGAGCTCCAAAAACTACTCAATGTAAACTTCATTTATCCAATTTCAGATAGCCGATGGGTTTCTCCTTTGGTTATAGTACCTAAAAAGAATGTTAAATGGAGGGTATGCATTGATTACAGGGAATTGAACAAAGCAACTTTGAAGGATCACTTTCCTTTGCCTTTTATTGATCAGGTATTAGATACATTAGCGGGTAAAAAGTACTTTTCATTTTTGGATGGTTTTAGTGGCTATAATCAAATACAGGTAGCACCTGAAGATCAAGATAAGACCACATTTACTTGTCCATGGAGAACTTTTGCCTACCGAGTGCTTCCTTTTGGGTTATGTAATGCACCCGCAACATTCCAAAGAGCAGTACTAGGAATTTTTTCTGATCTAATCCATGATTGTGTAGAGGTTTATATGGATGATTTTACAGTTTATGGTAATTCATTTGAAGAGGCATTAGAAAATTTGGAAAAAGTTTTTATAAGATGTAAAGAAACAAACCTTTCATTAAGCCATGAAAAATGCTTTATGATGTTTACTGAAGGGATTGTTTTAGGACATCATATTTCAGGAGATGGGATTAGGGTTGATAGATCAAAAGTTGAAGTCATCTCCAAGTTGCCTATTCCAAATTGTCAAAGAGATGTTAGAAGTTTTCTAGGATTTACTGGTTACTATAGAAGATTTATAGAAAACTTCACTAAAATAGCATCTCCACTCTTCAAATTGCTTACAAAATATTGTGAATTTAAATGGGATCCTGATTGTCAATCAGCCTTTGAAACTTTGAAAACAAGAATATATGAAGCACCTATCTTGAGAGGACCAAATTGGAAACTCCCTTTCCATATTTCTACGGATGCTTCAGATACAGCTCTAGGAGCTGTGTTGGGTCAAAAAGATTTGGTTCCTTATGCCATTTATTATACCAGTAAAAATTTGACTCCCACAGAGTTGAACTATACTGTGACTGAAAAAGAGTTTTTAGCTATTGTTCATGCAATTAATAAGTTTAGACATTACATAATAGGCTATGAAACTTTTATTCATACTGACCATTCTGCAATTAGATATTTAATGAACAAACCTGTTACTAATGGCAGAGTGACAAGATGGCTCTTGCTTTTGCAAGAATTCAATATTACTGTGTTGGATAGACCAGGAAAACAAAATACAGTAGCTGATTTCTTGTCTAGGATTCAAAATACTAAAGAAGATTCTCCTGTAGAGGATAAGTTTCCTGATGAATACTTGTTTGCAGTAACTATTAAGACTCCTTGGTATGTAGATATTGCTAACTATTTGGTTACAGGGAAACCGCCTTCACATTTATTTCCAAGTGAAAAACGAAAAATTATTCAGGAGAGTTCAAAATATTCATGGATTTCTAACGAATTGTTTAAAACAGGGCCAGATCTTGTGATCAGAAGATGTGTCGGGGAAGATGAAATGCCTGATATTCTTAAGGCATGTCATGATGAACCATGCGGTGGACACTTTGCAGACAAAAGGACGGCCTATAAAATCCTCTCTTTAGGATATTATTGGCCTTCCCTCTTCAAAGATGCAAAACAATATGTCAAAAGGTGTGACAACTACCAAAGAGTAGGGAAACCTACCCTTTCAAATGAAATGCCATTGCAAACACAGGTACTCATTGAACCCTTTGAAAAATGGGCTTTAGATTTCATTGGACCTATTAATCCACCATCTAAACAAAAGAAATATATATTGGTTTGTACTGATTATGTTACTAAATGGGTAGAAGCCAAAGCATTAGTATCTGCTACTGAAAATTCAGTTGTTCATTTTCTTTATGAGGATATTTTTACTCACTTTGGTGTTCCAAGAGAAATTGTGACAGATCAAGGAAGCCAATTCACATCCAACTTGGTGGAGAAGTTGATGGAAGAATACAAAATCAAGCACAGAAGATCTACTCCTTACCATCCGCAAGCAAATGGTCAAGTGGAGGCTACAGACAAAGTTCTTGAAAGTATCATCACCAAAACTGTTCATCTACATAGAAGAGATTGGGCAGAAAGGCTTCCTAAAGCCTTGTGGGCCTACAGAACTACATGGAGAAATACAATAGGACATTCTCCCTATGAACTTGTTTATGGGAAAGAAGTCCTACTCCCCATTGAGTTCCAAGTTCAAGACCTTCAAGATAGCAGTTCAGTTGGGGATGGACTTATCAGAAGCCCAAAAGCATAGAATGGAGCAATTAAATGAGCTAGATGAGATTAGACAAGAGGCAATTCTAAGAACTGATCTAGTTCAATATCAAAGAGCTAAATGGCATGACAAGTACATCAAAGAGAAGAAGTTTCAAGAAGGAGATTGGACATTGTTATTTGATTCCAATTTTAAATATTTTCAAGGAAAATTTCAAACTCATTGGCTTGGGCCATATGAGATTGAAAAGATCTTTAGCAATGGAGTGGTAAGAATCAAGACCATTGATGAGTTTCAAACTTTTCTTATTGTGAATGGCCACAGATTGAAAGTTTATCATAAGCCACTCTCAAAAGGGGAATTTGTCAAAATGTTTCAAGAAAATTCTGCAATCAGGCTGGTACAGAAGAATTCTTCTTCTCCACCAGCCTAGCTTTTGTTCTTTTCAGTTAAAAAAAAATAAAAATAAAAAATAAAAAATAAAAAATAAGAGAAAGAAAAAAAATTGTATAAGCCTGAAAACCAATCATTGATTGGCAGTCTTATACAGAAAATATTGGGTAAAAATCAGGAACACCTGACACCCTATATTTTTCAAAAAATAAATCTCTCTTTTATTTCACAAGTTTTGTGACTACCCACTCCATTCCATTCCACTTCATTTCACTCCACTTCATTCCATTTCACTTCATTTTTCAATCCATTTTACCAATAAAATTCTCTTTCATGACCATTTCCATTTAGTCATTTGTCATCCATTCATTTCCATTCACCCAAATAATAGCTGTGTCAGTTTCCGTAGCTGACATCTGTTTTCGCAGCTGACACCAGTTTCCGCAGCCAGAAGAAGATTCCGTAGCTACCACTCTGTTTTCAAAAGAATGTACAGCCAGATGTTATTTCCATAATCATGAAATAAAATGCAGGTATGAGGACCAAAAATGAAGACATGGAGCATTTAGGATATCAATGAGGAGAAACAAATTGAAGACCAAGGAAAAATGGCAAAAATTCCAAGGTATGAGTAAAAATTCATTTCAAATGGCATTTAAAACACATTTTTATATAGTTCTAAACCATAAGCTCCATCCATTATGTGCAATGATTATATTGACAAACTCCATAACCCTTTCACGATCTCCATATGATCCTCCCGCATTCATTCTCAAACGGTCCCATAATTAAACCTCTGATCTTCACTCATACTCCGATATTCTACCTATGACAATGAGACGTAGTTGATTTGACTACGGCTTCTTTCAGCCGCATAAAATCCATAGCCGTTGTTTAAATGTGCTTACATTTATTTTGCAGCCACCAAATTTCAAACACTGCCGGATGTGTTATACTCTTCCTATTGTTCTATTAATCTCACAGCCGTATCTCTGTCGTGCTCACGTAACCCTTCTCTGTTCCGCTTCTCTCCATTTCATTCTCTGTTACGATATAGTCTGTATACCCACTCTCTGATATCTACCTACAGTCATTGTGCTCATTTCTGTTCATTCAGCCGTCCTACTTCCATTGAATCCTCCTCACGCAGGCAAGTTTTTAAAGAGCAGAAAAGAGGATGGGTAAATTGTTGAGAGCAGAACCAGAGGGACCTAAATTCATGGAGGGATATCCGCAAGTCAGGGATATATTGAAGAAGGAAAAGTGGCTGCGGTTTATCCAAAAGTTTAGAGGCTACCATAAAGAGGTGACAAAAGCGTTTTCAAGGTCTTTCAATGGCCTAGAGGTAGAGATTGGAGACCTTAAGTTCACGGTGAATGAGGCATCTATAGCATCTGCCACAGAACTTCTTCAAGAGGGTGAACGATGGTTTAAGAACAAAAACATTAGTGACGAAGCCTGTAGAGTAATTCTACATAACCCAGGTATGGACATAACTATTTTTAAAAGAGGAATTCCTGTTCATGCTTTGAAAGAGGAATGGGCTACTTTGCTACTAGTTGTTCAAAAATTCATCACCTGTGAAGGCCGTTTTGGGTCCATGTATATGTACCATTCCAGATTGCTGATGAATTTTCTAGATAATCAAACTCTCAATCTCCCATATTTTCTATTAAATAGTTTGAAGAAGATGTCTGTGACTGTTCAGAAACATTTAGGGGATGTAGAACCACATCTATATCACCATGGTCTTGTAAAAATTTTGATTGAAAAAGAGTTAAAGGAGAAGAAGGACACATGGGAACAATTTTTGATAGAAATTTCTTTGAGGAACCTCAAGAAATTCATGAAGGTAGCACATCAAGAAGGAGTAGGAGAAAAAGAACAAATGATGAAACTCAAAGTAATCCTACTACTACAATTGAAAGAACTAGTAGGGAAGAGAGACTGACAAAAAGGAAGAAGAAAGAAACCAAGGGTAAAAAGCCAATAACATCAAAAGAGAGAAAAAGTATTGAGTATATACATCAAACCCCTTCTTCCGAAGAAGAAGATCATCAAGTGTTATCTGAGAGATTGGTTCATCTTCAAGAACAATTATCTATAGCCAAGAAGAAAGAGAAAGGGAAACAAAAGCAAAAATATAGTGGTCCACAGCGTGTGAGAAGAAGTTCCAGGCTTAAGGGGAATTTGAGGAAAACGCAAATGAAGGGACCTCATTTTATTGATTTGGGAGAAGAAACATCTGAAAAGTCCCCAGCTGACTATAGTCCATTTCACTCTCAGTCAGTCAGTGAACCTGGTTCATTTTATTCTCAGTCAGACACTGAACATAGTCCATCCCATTCTCACCCAGATGTTGATGTGAGCCCTTCTCAGTCAGATCTTGAAGACAACTCTCCTTCACGGCATTTTGGGGACATCCCAACAAAAATGACACCTAATATAGACCCCAAGCAGCAAGAAGTATATGATTATATAGAATCTTTAGAAAAAGCAGCTACAGGTCCCAGTACTTCGTCCATTCAGCCTTACATATCACAAAATGATCTAGTCCAATCACTGAAACAGGAAGTCTTTGAGCTAGAGCTTTTAAATAAACACATTAAAAATGAAAATGAGACATTGAAGGAATAAAGAAAATTGGAAAACATCATTCATGATAATACCATGCTACATCTGGGAATATGGCAGAAGAAGAACAAGAAATTGAAAAAGAAATGCCAGAAGTTAAACAGAGCATTGGTTAATATCAAAATTCATATGTTTAATGAAGAAACCCAGGATGTTAGCAGCACCAAGGAAGAGGAGGAGAGGATTGGATGTACTGGCTGAAGTGTCAAGGCATATGAACTGAAGAAGGATTATCAAAATTTTGGTTGCATGAGGACATGCAACACCTTCACAGTGGGGGTATGTTGAGTCTCAAATCTGCATCTTTCCTATACACCTTTCTAGACCTTTTTCATTCACCCGAACCTTCTAAGTTGTCAATATCATTGCATATTAATTGTAAAAGAGCATCTAAAATGGTTTTTAACTATGTTTTGTGTCTGCTGTTTGATTTAGATTTTTGCTCATTTAGCTGTGGAATCTTGCCACTTTCCGCAGCTGCTGCAACTTTCCGCAGCCATTTTGTGAAAGTCTATGTTACAGGTGTCTTCAGGAAAAACGAGCCACATGGGCAAGTCAGAAATGATGTGGACATGGATCGTGTCCTATTGGCTCGAGAAAAATCACCTAAGGAGGCTGCGGTCAAAGGTCGCCAAGTGGAAGTCAACTGTAGAGTCCCACGGTGACAGGACTCTATTTCTCATCACGTGAGGATTTGCATGACCGTTTCTAACTTACAGGAGACACATCAACCCCTGTACAGGGCTCCATAAGCCGAATTCAACATCCACTCTTCATAGATTTACTCAACGCGGCCATGATCCTAGATCTCTGGACGTAATGGTTTACGTGTTTTCTATCAGCATAAACTTTATGGAATTAGTTATATTTTCTTTGTTATAAATAATGTGTTTGCATACGCATATTAGATTAGTCTCCATTAGCCTCCAGATAGCTCTGTAATGTAATTACGTTGCCACTGTGCCGTAATATCACCTCTCTGTTATGACTGCATTTTTATATATAAGAAGACTCTGTTTCCAAGCGTAATTCGTATTTGAAGGCTGTTGCCAAGGCTGGTGCAGAGGGCCCCTGCACACGCTGAGGTTTTGTGCATTATTGTATAGTTATTGTTTTATTTCTTTAAGCTCATTGTGCCATAAGTCATTCATGTGTTTATACATTGCATCTTTCATGGTATTTATGCTTCATCTCTGTTTATAATCTTTCATGCTTTACACTTTACTTCTGTCCATAATCTTTCATGTTTTACGTTAACTGATCAGTGTTCTTGTTTTAGATTTCAAATAGGAAGCCCGGGCATTTTGATATCTTTTGACTAATGACATGGAATCAATATTGTTCTACTGCTAATTTATTTTTCTCAGTTCATGTTTAATTTTAGTACTGCTTTGTTTATTTCAGTCTTGCACATTTGTTTCAGTAGTTAGATTTAGACATATTAAATTGCTCATGTCATTTTCAGTTACCTCCGAAAGCCACAGCTGGACTGATGGTGAGGGATTGAAGTATGAGTGTGTAGTTTGATATTAGTTTACTTTCTGCAAGTTAGATATATTAAATTTTTCATGTCATTTTCAGTTACCTCCGAAAGCCACAGCTGGACTGATGGTGAGGGATTGAAGTATGAGTGTGTAGTTTGATATTAGTTTACTTTCTGCAAGTTAGATATATTAAATTTCTCATGTCATTTTCAGTTACCTCCGAAAGCCACAGCTGGACTGATGGTTAGGGATTGAAGTATGAGTGTGTAGTTTGATATTAGTTTATTTTCTGCAAGTTGGATATATTAAATTTCTCATGTCATTTTCAGTTACCTCCGAAAGCCACAGCTGGACTGATGGTGAGGGATTGAAGTATGAGTGTGTAGTTTGATATTAGTTTCTTTTTCTGCAAATTAGATATCAGATTTCTCAAGTTGTTTATGGTTACCTCCGAAAGCCATAGCTGGACTAATGGCGAGGGATCAGAATATAAATTGATGTAATTTGATTTAGATTTACTTTGTTGCAATTCTTGGATTTCTTTAAGCATAGTCTCTTTTGTGTTTAGACAGCAGCAAGGATAGTTTGGTTTTCATGCTCAATAGTTCATTGTTTTGATTTACTAGGTTAGCAACACATTTTCATTTCCTTTCAAGTTTTTTCATTTTATGTTTCAAATTCCTTTTGGAGTTTCAAGTTGGTAAATCATTATAAAGGATATCATTGCCTTGAACAATCATAACCATACTTGTTTTTATTTTAGAATTTCCATCTCACATTAGAAAAATAAAAACGACAAAAAGATAAGAAATAGGTTATCTTGCACATATAGTGCACCACAATTCATCAGCTTACGAATCCCGGATTGATAAATTAATGTAGCAATTTAGGACACACTAAATTGACCAAACACCTATATGGTTAACAAGCCAATCAAGTTCCTACACCGTACGCTGGATAATCCTTCGTGCATCTTCATCAAGCGAACACCGTCCGATGACCCCTTCCTAGATCAACGGTGCTCATCAATTTCATTGGTCATCTGTGCTCGAACAATAACGCGCGATGGCGCGTAGTGACAGGCGGTTTTGTAGAGTTGTATAGGGATGCGTGTCACCCGATCAATGGAATCGCTACCCAACTGGAAATTACCGCTTATCCCCAAAAGGTGGTGCAAAATGGGAAAAATGGCTTCATAAAACCCGCTTTCACTGTTTATTCCGCACGTGATTCCTTTCCTTCGCTTAGTGCCGCTGACTCAGCAATAAAATATATTCATATAACCTTTTGGTTATTTTAAAACTTTACACTGCCCCCGTAACATTACTTTTAATCAAATTTCAATGAAATTTTAACTCGGACTTCAATCCTTGACCCCGGGCCCACATTGCAGTCGGTCATTTGCGATGTGCGATATGCAATGGCCCAATCAAAAAAAAGTGCGCAAAGTTAAAATTTGTGATTTGCGATGGGATCGCATCGCAAATTGGTGATCAAACATAGGGCGAAACACTTTGTAATATGCGATGGTGCGATGGTGCGATGGCGTGATGATCACATATCGCAATTATCCATATCAACAAGACATTTAAACACAAAAACTTGCGATCTTGCGATTTGCGCTAAAGTGGTGGGGACCACTTTTCCTCCCTTTTTAGAAATTTAAAGTCTTTGGTTGTTTTATTCAAATTTCTTCTGCAAGAGGACTTTGCCCATAACAAAAATTAATTCTCCTCTGCAATATTTAGCTGCGGTCCATTAAAAATCTGTTCTCTGTCTATTTTTCCAAGTCTTTACCTTTGTTCTCTACAATTCTATTGTTCTTCTTCATTGCCCAAGCATTTTCCTTTACCACATTCTTTTCCATTAATAACAATATTCCAACAATCTCCCCCTTTGGCATTGATGGAAATACTCTTCCTCTCATGACCTTATAGACGTCCTTTGTTGCTTTTCCTCCCCCTTTGACATCAATGGCAAAGAGTTTGAACCGACAGTGCCATGCTCCCGCTGATATCATGTTGCATCTTCAAACATAATATGACCAACAATTCATCCTTCTCATATGACCAATGCTCCCCCTGAGCCTGTGCATTTAGAGATGCCTAACATCACTTCACAACCAATGTATTCTTCTATAATTAAGTAGAGCTGATCCTCTGCATGGCAGAGACTACTCCCAGTTTCTGTCTGAGACATTCGAATGCTTCCCTGGGTAGAGGTTTGGTAAATATATCAGCAACTTGTTCTTTGGGGGAAACATATTCTAATTTCACCTTTTTCTCAAGCACTTGTTCTCGTAAGAAGTGATATTTGATGGCAATGTTATTGGTCTTGGAATGCATAACAGGATTCTTTGAGATACTGATGGCACTTGTATTATCACACATAATGGAGATAGGGGGTGAACATTTGATTTGAAAATCTTGTAGGGTTTGCATCATCCAAATAAGTTGAGTGCAACATGATGCTGCAGCCACATATTCTACTTCTGATGTAGATAAGGCAATGGATCTTTGCTTCTTGTTGAACCAAGATACTAACCGGGGCCCCATAAAGAATGCACCACCACTAGTGCTTTTTCAATCATCAACACTTCCAACCCAATCTGCATCAGTGTATGCATGAAGAGTAATATCAGCATTCCTTGGATACCATAGTCCAAAGTCTTGAGTTACCTGTAGATATTTGAATATTATTTTCACAGCCTGAAGATGAGACTCTTTTGGATTGGCTTGAAATTGTCCAACAATCCCAACTGCATGCATGATGTCTGGTCTTGTCCCAGTGAGATAAAGTAGACTTCCTATCATAGATCTGTAATCTGGTTGATTTACGGTGGGGGAATCATCATTAGAACTAAGATTGCATCCGGTTATCATTGGTGTACTTACAGGTTTGCAATCTTCCATGCCGTACTTCTTCAGGATTTTCTTGAGATACTTTGCTTGTGATAAGAATATACCATCTGTTGCTTGTTGCACTTTCAAGCCAAGAAAGAATGTTAGGTCCCCAAGTAAAGACATTTCAAATTCTTGCTGCATATTAGAAGCAAATTTCTGACTCATAGACTCTTTCTTACTTCCAAAAATGATATCATCAACATATACAACTACAATCAAAAGTTTGTCATTTTCAGTTTTTGTGTACAAGTTGCTATCAGCAAACCCCTTTGAAAATCCTTGTTGATGAAGATATTTGTCAAGACGATAGTACCATGCCCTTGGATCTTGTTTGAGACCATATAGAGCCTTTTTAAGTCTACAAACAAGTTTTTCATCATTTCCAAAAATGAATCCTTCTATTTGTTCTATATAAACTTCTTCTTCTAGATCACCATTGAGAAAAGCAGATTTAACATCCATTTGATAAACTTTGATTTGTTGGAATCTTGAAAATGCAAGAAACATTCTTATGGCTTCAAGTCTGGCTACAGGAGCAAAGGTTTCTTCAAAGTCTATACCTTCTTGTTGAGCATACCCTTTGCACACAAGTCTAGCTTTAATTCTTATAACATCCCCATTCTCATTTAGCTTGTTTTTGAATATCCATTTAGTTCCAATGACATTTTTGTCATGAGGCCTTGGTACTAACTCCCAAGTGTGATTCTTTTAAATTTGATCAAGCTCTTCATTCATGGCTTGAATCCAACATTCATCTTTGCTAGCTTGACTGACACTGTGAGGTTCAACAGTGGACAGAAATGCCAGATTGCTAGAAGATCCCACAAGAGTCCTTCTTGTTTGTACACCTGATTCCTTTTCTCCCAAAATTTGAGATTCTGGATGATTCTTTTGAACATATCTAGATGGAGCCTTTTCAGACAGCTCCTCTTCAGGTTCTTCATTGGGTGCATTGTTTGTATCATTACTGTTTGATGTAGAAGGATATGTGTCCTCATCATCTTCATCTGTTGTTTGCTTTTCTTCTTTTGGGGCTGCAGGAGACTCATCAATAACAACATCAATACATTCAAAAATATTTCGAAGTCTTTTATTGTAACATTTATATGCCTTACTCCTAGAGGAGTAACCAAGAAATATTCCCTCATCTGCTCTGGGTTTAAACTTGCCAAGTTTTTCATCATTATTCTTGATAAAGCATTTGCTCCCAAAAATTCTAAAATGCTTTATAGTGGGAGGATTACCATACCAAAGTTCATATGGAGTTTTATCACTATTTACACAAACATGTGCTTTGTTGAGAATGTTTGCTGCTGTATGTGTTTCTTCTCCCCAAAATGTGTCAGGTGTTTCGAAATCATCAAGAATAGCTCTATCCATTTGTTGAATTGTTCTGTTCATTCTCTCTGCAACACCATTCTGTTGTGAAGTGCCAGCTACAGAGAACTATCTTTTTATGCCGCGTTGTTCACAGAATTCAAGAAATTCTTTGGATGTATATTCTCCTCCTCGATCAGATCTAAGACACTTGCTTTTTAATTCTAATTCATTCTCCACTACTGTTTTGAAAATCTGAAATTTCTCAAATGCTTCATCTTTGTGTTTAAGCAGCCCAATCCAACACATTCTAGATAAATCATCAATGAATAATATATAGTATTCTTCACCACGGGGTGAATTTTTCCTCATAGGTCCACATATGTTAGTATGAATGAGTTCCAGAGGCTTACTTGATGATCCTTCCTTGGCATTAAATTATACCCTGGTTTGCTTACCGAATTGGCAAGATTTGCATATGATATTTTTAGGTAGAGTAATATTGGGAAGATCGCGAACAGCTTTAAGTCTGCTTGATTTGTTGATTTGAGAGAAGCTCAGATGCCCCAACCTTCTATGCCACAACCAATTTTCTGAATATTTACTCAAATAACATTGTTCTTTGGGGTTGTTCAATATATACAGGTTGTTTGGAGTTCTTTTTCCTTTTATAATTGCTTTACCTGTATCAAGATCACGTACCACAAATTCTTTTGAACTAAAGATAACTTCAGTTCCTTGATCACACATTTGACTTACACTTAGCAAGTTATGCTTTAATCCATCCACATACATGACTTCATTAGCTTTCACCTTGTCTTTTAGGAAAACAGACCCTTTTCCTTTAATGACCGCAAGAGTATCATTTCCAAATGTAACATTCTTCTCTTTTTCTAGAGCACTATATGCAAGAAGTTTGTCTTTATCACCTGTCATGTGTCTTGAGCATCCACTATCAATGTACCATTGGTTTTATTCATCTTCTGCAAATAACGCTATGCCACAATTTTCAACCTGTAATTCCTTCTTTTTCCATACTTTGGAGCTTGAAGGAACATGTTCTTTTGGCTAAACTTTGCTCTTGCATTTAGATTCTTCATGGCCAAAGTTATTGCAATAAGTGCATTCAACTTCATTTTGAAGAGGAGAAAAGTTGTTATAAGTATTCTTCTTTGCTTCAATATCAATCCTTTTCTTTCTTGCTTCTCTTGTCATAATAGTTTTATATGCTACACATTGAACAAATTTATGACCAAAATTGTGACACGAGAAACATTGTCCATTGAAGAAGAAATTTCTGCGATCATAAGATCTTCTATATGAATTTATCCGTTGATTGGTGTTTCTTTGAAAGACATTCCTGTTAGTGTTCCTTGAATTGAAATGATCATGCTTTACCTGTAGAGATTCTTTATTTCCTTGCTGAGTGGCAGTTTGTTGTAAACCAACTGTAACTTCTTTTAGATAATTTGGTGCTACAACCTGAGAAGATTCTCCGATATATCCAAGACCTGTCTTTATAATAGGAGAATGTTGTACCTTGATAATATCATCTAAGGTTTCAGACCCTTTAGCAAATCTAAGATTCAGAGTCTTTATTTTCTCAAGTTATTTTCTTAGATCTACTACTTCACACTCTAATTTCTCATTGTGTTTCTCTTTATCTTCAAGCTGATTTTTCAGAGTTTCTATGATTATTTTTCTCTCTTCTAAGAAAATTTTGAGTTTATTGTTTTCATTAAGAAAATCACTGTCTTCTAGAGCATCCACAAAGGTATCCTTTTCTTCTCTAGATTTGTTTTCAAATGCCATGAGAAGTCTAAGATCTTGTTCACATTCTTCCTCACTATCAGATAACCCATCACTGTCTTCATGAGTATAGTAACTCTTTATAGTGCTAAAATGATTCTTATTCCTTATTTCTACTTCCTTTCCCTTTTTATGTGTTTCTTTATAAGGAAACTTAGCAGCATAATGACCAACTCTTCCACAATCAAAACATTTGAAAGGAAGCTTACCTCTGAATCGTCCTGTGCCAAGTTGAAGTTTTTTTACAAAGTTTATCTCATCTTCTTCTGAGATATATCCTGATCCTTCTTGTTTTCGTACTTCCTTCCCTTTTGTAGAGGTTCTAAAGACTACTTCTTTGACTTCAGATGGTCCTCCTCTTCTCATTTCATAAGAATTTAGTATGCCATGGAGTTGCACCACAGTAAGGTTTTGAAGATCCTGCTTTTCTTCAAGAGCAGAAACTTTTGACTCAAATTTTGTCGTTAGTGATCTTAAGACTTTCTCAACCAAAGTAGCTTCAGTTATTGTTTCTCCCAGATTTCTCATACGATTTACAATATCTTCAAGACGTAAAAAGAAATTGGCAATGCTCTCCTCATTATTCATTTTTAGATTCTCATATTGAATTCTGAGAGTTTGGAGTTTAGCACTTTTTACCTTTGCATCACCTTCATAACTTAGAATGATTTTGTCCCATATCGCCTTTGTTGTATTCAGATGCATGACTTTGACAAATTCTGATTCATTTAGACTTCCCAATAGAGCATTGACCGCCTTTGCATTTGTTTCATAATTATTTCTTTCCGTCAGATCTGTTGGTATTGCAGCTGGATATTGATATCCTCCTTCAACATTTGCCATACCTCTGCTCCCAGAGACTGAAGATAGGATCTCATCCTTGTTTTCCAGAAGATTAAATTGTTTCTATTAAAGAGCGAAGGCCTGATAGATGCCGTTCCATCTTGATTTCTCATCTTTCTTAATCTTCCTTCTAGCGGCTAAGCTTTTTCAGAAGGACCTGCTCTAATACCAATTGTTGGGAAAAATACTGAGAGGGGGGGTGAATCAGTATTTAGGACTTACTCAAAATTTTACTTTTTCATTCTCTAAAAACCCATACGCTACTTTGTTGAAGCCAACTAGCATATACACGCAGATATCCTTCATAAAACTCGCGTATATACAAAGATCTTATTATGCCATTAATTCTTTACTTAGATCTATCCAACATTCATTCTTTTGATGATTAGATAATAGTAAGCATGTGTAGTAATAATAGAATAAACCATCACACAAGAACACCAAGATTTAAGGTGGAAACCCAAGTCGGGAGAAAACCACTGCTGCTATCGTCTCAGTCTTAAATATTTATTATATAAAGAAAACATGTTACAACCATGTACTGGCGCATACTCATACTAGCACGCAGGCACCCACCTGCAGAAGGCTACAACCTTCTCTCGTTTACTAGCCTCTCCTGGAAGGGAGCTACAACCCCCTGCTCTCGTTTACCAGCCTCTCCTGGAAGGGAGCTACGACCCCCTCTCTCGTTTACCATCCTCTCCTGGAAGGGAGCTACAACCCCCTTCTCTCATTTACCATCCTCTCCTAGAAGGGAGCTACAACCCCCTACTCTCGTTTACCAGCCTCTCCTGGAAGGGAGCTACAACCCCCTGCTCTCGTTTACTAGCCTCTCCTGGAAGGGAGCTACACCCCCTAACTGAAGGCTACACCCCTCAGCACCACCATGGACCACGTTTCATCAATTTTCATACTAGATCCAATAGCTTCCACACAACATACCTTGCAGGCCACCAAATTTACTTATTTTCTTGAGAGGTGCATCCTTAATTCAGAAATCTATAACCCATTCCAAACAAATATACTTCAGAGTGAAGTATTCATTCACAACCCTTACACGTTCTTCATGATTGAAACAATAATTAATCATCATCTTATCTAAAGATCTTGATCAATCATCAAATTCACAGGCACACCATAAATTCAGATATATCAGAGTTTATTCATACAGATATCTCTAAAAGAGATTCGTTTATTATCGACCCTTTCGCCTACACGCACTTCTTCATGATTCTCATCACCTTATATAGTTTTTTCTTTTAATAAAACCTTGGGTCAAAACCATGAACCACTAATGGTATTCCTGGATGGGGTCCAACAATCTACTATAGTCATGACCTCCCCAAAACATACAAAATTTCTTTTACAACACGAAACGACCCAAAAAGGAACTTTATCTCCGCCACATAAGTTTATGATTAATAAATCATTTACAATGGATTGGCGTGGTCATAATCATAAAACTTAGCTCCGGCCCCCTACCTATACGGTTAACAAGCCAATCAAATTTCCTCACCGTATGCTGGATAATCCTTCGCGCATCTTCATCAAGTGAACACCGTCCGATGACCCCTTCCCAGATCAACGGTGCTCATCAATTTCGCTGGTCATCCGTGGTCGAACAATAACGCACGATGGCACGTAGTGATAGGTGGTTTGTAGAGTCGTACAGGGACGCGTGTCACCCGATCAATGGAATCGCTACCCAACCGGAAATTACCGCTTATCCCCAAAAGGCGGTGCAAAATGGGCAAACCCGCTTCATAAAACCCGCTTTCACTGTTTATTCTGCACGTGATTCCTTTCCTTTGCTTAGTGCCACTGACTCAGTAGTAAAATATATTCATATAACCTTTTGGGTATTTTAAAACTTTACACTACCCCCATAACATTAATTTTAATCAAATTTCAATGAAATTTTAACCCGGACTTCAATCCTTGACCCCGGGCCCACATCGCAGTCGACCATTTGCGATGTGTGATATGCAATGGCGCGATCAAACAAAAGTGCGCAAAGTTAACATTTGCGATTTGTGATGGGATCGCATCGCAAATTGGCGATCAAACATAGGGAGAAACACTTTGTAATATGTGATGGTGTGATCGTGTGATGGCGCGATGATCACATATTGCAATTATCCATATCAACAAGACATTTAAACACAAAAACTTGCGATATTGCGATTTGTACTAAAGTGGTGGGGACCACTTGTCCTCCCTTTTTAGAAATTTAAATTCTTTGGTTGTTTTATTCAAATTTATTCTGCAAGAGGACTTCGCCCATAACAAAAATTAATTCTCCTCTGCAATATTTAGCTGTGGCCCATCAACAATCTGTTCTCTATCTATTTTTCCAAGTCTTTACCTTTTTTCTCTGCAATTCTGCTGTTCTTCTTCGTTGCCCATGCATTCTCCTTTTCCACATTTTTTGCCATCAATGACAATATTCCAACACTTGTATTGTTTTGATTTAATCAAAAAGTTTTTAAAACTCAAGTTTTGGATGGTTGAAGTACATATGGCATCTTAATATTGCTTTTGATCTCTACATAGTCTTGTTTGAGTGAAAAAACTTCCAATAGGAAGAACATAGCTTTTCAATGCAACTAACCATGTATCAATTCAGCTCTAATTGAAAACATAGTTTAAAGAAGTAGATATATATAAATTATCCCTTTAATTTTGATTTGAAATATAAAAGGTACATATATGTTTGTTGAATTTGGGTCAATGTCATTAATGCACTCAAATGGGTAGCCTTGTTGATTTATAATTTGGTAAATTGATGACATTCAGTTAATTTCATTCTAGAACATAGAACATATCCAACCATTGGACAGACAAATTTTGTACTAGATTTTCTATCAGGAATAGAGATGTGGGTCAAATCCCACCAAAAGTCAGAGAAGTGCTCTGAGTCTCTTGTCTGAAAGGAATCTTCGTACACAACTATACTGTAGTGTGTTGGCCGGATAAATCGTTCTTGCGGACAAGACCGATCTCCCTAGTACTAAAGTATTTAGCAACAAATAGCCAAATAAACTAATCTTTCTCTAAGCATATATGATCTACGAAAAGCTCTATATAGGTGCAAAAGACTTACCATTTGTCCAGTGCTTGTTTGAAGTCGTGTTTTCCCTCGCGCGCTTGAAGGAGTTTCCTTTGTAAACGTGCAATCACAAACAAGCAAAATATTACATAGAACCTGTATAGAAATCATCATTAACCATGCTTATCATAGTGATCAAGGAGTCTATGAAATAAACCATTGATTAAAAGCTTATTGAGAAAAATGAGTATATTTGTATTAATTCAAAAGAGGAAAATCCTTACAACTTGAGCCTTGATGTTGCACAGGACTTTCTGGGGTCCGAAGCAGGAATCTTTTTTACTTTGACAAGTTATGCACTCCTCCAACCAAGACAAATAGAGGTATGTAATCTCTCTTCACAAAATTCTTAGTTAACCAAGTCTAAATCTCAACAGCACTTAACTTCAAATATTCTAAAAGCTTGAACTCCCTTTGAGGCTACCCAATGCCTCTTTTTATATTAGAAAGGAGGAGGTTTTATGTTCCAAGGATAAAGGGATAGAATCCTCCTTCAAAGGGATAGTTCTTTACATCAAGGGGCTAGCTCCATAAGTTAAGGGATTCATGCACCTCACAAGAGCGGTTCTGCCATCGCAAAATCCATTCTAGAAGCTTCCAGAATTCACTTTTATTGAGATTTTTCGAATTTAATTGTGCCTTTTTAATCTTACAGGGGTCCGCACCTTTAAAAAATATAAACTGTGTTCAGGAACGCAGGAAAGCTGAACATTGGGTGCGGTACCGCAGGCAAGATAGTCAGAAAGTGCGATACCAAGTTTAAGAGACTTTTAGGAACTTTTTCTGATTTTCAAGGCTTGACATGAGGAACTGATATGTTAGACTTGCAAAAGGGAGAAGTATGAGTAATAATGAGCTCATACACATGGCAGAATGTCAGTGTGACAATTTTCAATGTAACAGATTGCCCCCTAAAGTGCAAAGTCTGGAATAGATGATGCTAAAGTCTGTCATATATTAAGAGTGCAGTACTTTATCATTTCAAGGATCATCTTGTGGACACCCCAGTCGGAACCTGTAAAAACATTCAATGATATATATATATATATATATATATATATATATATATATATCATGGCTGAGGTAGGCATTCCCATACTCAGATCAAAACTAACTAGAAATTAATTCAAACTGTTTTGATACAGGAATAATTTTGAGTACATCATAGTATATACATGTGTAGGCACAATATGAATGCAACCATATGTTTATAAAAAATCCACTGTATAAATGATAACAAAATTCCTCTTAGCCTGGATGGTAGAAACTAGATCCAAGGTCTTGATTTCCGCATCTCGAACTAGTACGATTCTATCCATGTGAATAAATGTGTTGAAGTGGAACATGGTAGAAACCACTTGATTACCAGTCAATGATGTAAATTGTTAACAAGTGTGAGAGTAACCACCATTAATTTCAATGGCTCTCAAAGTACTCAGTACAATCCATGAAATGTGAGTGAAGGAACTGAAGTCGAACATGTCATGGAATCATTCGATCGAAGGTCAATGATGCAACCTGTCGTTGAAAGCGAGAAACCTGGCATTAAGACATGCATATTTCAAGGTACTAACAATTTCTAGATCAACTTCCTAGATAATGAGCTGTCGTCGATAGAAAGTGATCCGTCGTAGGCAAGCCCACAACACGGAATCATAGATCAAGTTTTGAAAATATATCATCAAGGACTGACTCAGGGATGGTCAAAATGGATGACGGATATTTTGCAGATGAATGGCTTATTTGAACTGTCCTCTTGAACACACAACGACACTGTAGATGGTTTGGTAACAATTGACCCAAAGCTAATACCCAGAAACCGGATGAAGACTTTCAAATGAGGTTTGATTAACTGTTAGGCAAAGGATTTCCCAACCCAGGTGAATGAAAGTGTCGTGTTCAAGAGTGGTCGACTGAATTTTCGAAAAAATCAAAATACAAAAAATATGTCCATTTTCCTCTCTTTTCCCCCACCATTTCTGGCAAGTACCTCTTCATTTTTTACAAGCTTGAGGAGGATAACATTTTCTTGTTTATAAGCTCATCCTTCGGATGAGTCCAACTTAGTTTAAGATTCAAACCCTAAGAAGGAGTGGTTCGTTCCTGTTTGAAATTGAACAGGTCCTTTACTGTTAAATTTTAACGAGTCTAGTATAGGAGAAAATCGGTGTTTTTCAATTTTAGGGAGTCAGAAGAAAAAATTAAGAAAACTCCATGGGTGTACTTTTTCGTGAATTTAGTCTCTCAAGCCTGAAAAAGGATAAAATAATGTGGGAGAGAACTCTATTGACTGTAATTAGTCAATGTATACCTTTTTCGTAAATAGTCCATTTCAGTCCGTAAAAGGGGTAAACTTATATTGAAGGGACGACCGTTCATTTACTTTAACGAGTTCGAATAGTCAAGTACTTGGCAATCTTTTCATGTTTAGAGAGTTTGAAAAGGGCTTAAAAGAGAACTCCAGGGTTTCGCTTTTTCGTAATTTTCAAGAGTCCAAAAAAGTGATAAAAGTATACTCAGTAGTTTCTCTTTTTCTGTAAATTTTAACAAGTTCGAAAAAGGGATAAAAATGTACTCATATGGCCGAATTTCAATTTAATTTATGAGCAGGAAAAGACAGAAAGAACTCGACATTTTCATGTGTTTTATGAGAATGAAAGATAGCAAAATAATCTCCAGATTTTCATGAGTTTAACGAGTCTTGAAATAACCGAAATTGACTCAAGATAGGTTTCATTTTTTACAAAAGCTTGAAACAGAGAAAAACTATGCTTGAGAGTGGTTTCATTTTTACACAAGCTTGAAACAGAGAAAAACTATGCCTGATGCCCCCTAAGCGTAACTGCTAGAGCGCATGCCCCCCCAGCTTCATTTCATTCAACTAAGTATTCTGTTGGTAATTAATAGCTGGATGAAATGAAGGTTCATTTACGAGATCATATGAAAGACCCGACCTAAAATTGTAAGAAAATTATGCAGAAACTAAAATAACTAACCTAAATACATAACTTCAAATTTACGAGATCTATTCAAAGACTCGACTCAATTAGGGGAGGATTTGTTTCATTTTTTAACGAGCTTGACACAGGAAAAGAACCATGCTCATGGCAACATGTTTCATTTTTTAACGAGGTTGACACAGTAAAAGGAACTATCCTCAGAAACTACTTATTTCTAATCTACCTACATAACCAACTGATTTATTTTTTAATGAGGTTGACACAGGAAAAGAATTGTCCTCATACCTAATTCATTTTTTAACGAGGTTGACTCAGTAACAGGAACTATCCTTTGACCAACTGATTCATTTTTTAACGAGGTTAACTCAGTAACAGGAACTATCCTCAGAAACTACTTATTTCTAATCTACCTACATAACCTACTGATTCATTTTTTAATGAGGTCGACACAGGAAAAGAACTGTCCTCATACCTAATTCATTTTTTAACGAGGTTGAATCAGTAACAGGAACTATCCTCTGACCAACTGATTCATTTTTTAACGAGGTTGAGACAGGAAAAGAATTGTCCTCATACCTGATTCATTTTTTAACGAGGTTGACTCAGTAACAGGAACTATCCTCAGACTTGATTCATTTTTTTACGAGGTTGACATAGGAAAAGAATTGTCCTCATACCTGATTCATTTTTTAACGAGGTTGACTCAGTAATAGGAACTATCCTCAGAAACTACTTATTTCTAATCTACCTACATAACCTACTGATTCATTTTTTAATGAGGTTGACATAGGAAAAGAACTGTCCTCATACCTAATTCATTTTTTAACGAGGTTGAATCAGTAATAGGAACTATCCTCTGACCAACTGATTCATTTTTTAACGAGGTTGACACAGGAAAAGAATTGTCCTCATACCTGATTCATTTTTTAACGAGGTTGACTCAGTAACATGAACTATCCTCAGAAAATACTTATCATGGCTTCCAACTGGAAGAAACACATGTCAATGGACACACCTTAATCATGGATTCGAAGAGGTCTTCATCAGAGGGAAGAATAGTTCTCTGGAAGGAACACATGTCAAGGGACTCAAAAGGGATAAGAACATCGTGTCCAAATAATCCCATAGATTTTTCCATGTCAATTACTGGATCTAAGTCAAAAGAAGACGAGAAAATAGTGAGAGGCTCGCTTACATCGGTAACTGAAAACATGGGACTAGTTGCTACATAATTAACCCATGGCAGGGTAGATACCACTTTAGAATCAGGAACATTTAGGGATGTCAGATAATTGGTAGTCAAATCAATACTAGCGAACGAAAGCTGGTCTACAGTCACAATGTTTCCATTGTGAGGGAAAGACATCACGTGAAAGAGTGTTGATACGACAGCTTTCATTGCATAAACATAGTCTCGCCCAAGGAGTAAATTGAAATCCAAGGGACCTCGAACTACCATAAGATCAATACAAACAGTTTTACCTTCCAAAGTGATAAAAAACTTAGGAAGGATCCCTAAAGGTTCACTAATGGTTCTGTTAAAAGCTTTCAGATTCTGCGCAATAGGCACGAGCTGAGGAGAAACTAAAGCTTTCCAAGAAGTTGAGGATAAAATACTAACAGAAGCACCTTCATCTACCTGTGTGCGGTGTATGTCCCTACCACCCAACTTCACAATGATTTGGAAAGGGATGGAGGAATGAAGACGAGGTTCTGTCAGTCTATTCCAATCAAATGAAAAGACCTCAGTACTTGGAGGGGGTTCTGTAGAAACAGGTGAAATTCCCCCCGGTGTAGAAGAATCTGATGTAACAAGAAGAACCTGAGTGGTATGAAGTTCACTCTCTACAGGGAGAATGGGATCGACCGAATGTGAAATTGAATCGACCACTTGATCAACTAATGGATCATCAACCTAAGTGATATGAGTTTCACTCTCCAATGAAAGAGTGGGATCGACTATACTTGAAATTAGATCAATCACTCCGTCAGTTGACGGTGGGTTGGGAGAAAGTTTACGGTAACCAATTGGAAATTCTTGCTGTGGAACAGTAAGGTTTTCCAATAATTTTGAGGCTTCATCCATGTGAGGGAAAATGTGAGTTTGATGACTCCCTTTGCATAAATTACAAGGAAACCTAACTTTACCCTTTTTCCCAGGAACCTGACTATCACTGGTTGATGGATCAATGGAAATTTGATGAGATTTTTCTGACCATACTTTCAAGACCTTTGGAATACCAGGACAATTGATAAGGAAGTGGTCACCCTTACAAAGCCTGCAAGGGTATTTGGGTTTACGATGCATGTTGGAGGTTTCCTCAACAAAACTAACACTTACAGCCACGGTTGGTTGGTTGACTTCTTTCTTATCTTGCTTCTTCTTCTTCCCTTTCTTCTTCTTCTTAGCGACCTGGTTACTAATGTCAAGGCTTTTACCAAGCGAAGAGGAATAAATGGAGGAAGAAATATTAGGCGAAGAAGGTAAAGGGTCAACAGAAGGTTGGTGATGTTCAGATGGTGAACTCTGTTGAAGTGAAGCATCCGGTTGAGGTGGAACAAATGGAGTATTCGGGGCCAACGAAGTTGAAAATAACCATATCAGTAAACCTATTATAAATATAGGTAATGACAAAGTAGCCATATAAGGAGGACCAACATTTCGAAAGGAAGGAAAAGTACTAGGATTCTCATTAAGAGGGGTTTCTTGGTTGGTAAATTTTGGAACAGTTGCCATTATATTCAACTTCAGTGAATTTTATTAACAATTTAAAACTAAAATTAACAATTCACAATTCACACCTAACAATTAAAGTTCACAATTCACACCTATGGTCTCAAAAAGTAGAAACAAACAAATTAACACGCGCTATCAAATTTAGGAGTCAAGCCACACACAAACAGTAACTTCCCGTACTAAAAACACTAGTTGGTGATGAAATCCAACATCGTAGAATTTAATACAGAAAGGGCGGTTGGAATAGTTACCACGACAACCTGCTTAATGAAACAGACTGGTACAAGTTTCTTCACAAAACCATATCGAGTGAAGAGAACCCCCCAGAGAGTCCAAGTGATTATAGTCGACGTCTGGTCCAGGTACAGTGAGATCTTTCCTTCACCGTCACCTTAGGAAATAATATTAAGATAATGGACACTAAGGTTACCAACAGTAACAAATATAACTGGGGGAACATTCTACGATCCTATTTCATGCGCAAGGGCAGAGTAGAAAAGCTCAATCCCCTTGAAGGTTCCTCGACATGGTTAATCCGAGGTTTACTGACAAGTGACCCCAGGCTCCTCGACAATGGTTAATCTGAGGTTTACCATTTGTAATGCGCGCAAAATCTTCTATCTTCCCCAGTGAAACATAATTGATTGTTTCAGAGGTTCAGACATGATTTTGTGATTGACTTCTTTAAGAGAAGCTTCCCATATTATACAAATTACAATTGGATTTATTTCCTACCGCAAGATGTATCTACTGTTTGTTTTTGTTGCTTTGGAAAGTTAACTACAACATATTCCAAAGCACTAATCCTGATCTAGATTGGTGGAAATAGCCCTAAAAATGTAAAAATTACAAAATGAATTTTAATTAAGCACTGTGTTATTTAGGCTGTTATTACTCAAAGGGTAAATGGATATGAAACCAATGGTGTTATGACCCGACCCAAAACTGAATTCAATCTAATATGATAATGTAATATTTTCAATTCGATGAATCCTAACTAAAGTAAGGAAAGAGTTTCCATCCACTTCCAACAATGAAAATATTGATAACTGTTTGGTCAATTTAGTGTGTCCTAAATTGTTGCATTTAATTTGTCAATCCGGGATTCGTAAGCTGATGAAGTGCAGCGCACTATATGTGCAAGATAACCTATTTCTTAACTTTTTGTCGTTTTTGGTTTTCTAAGATGAAATGGAAATTCTAAAATGAAAACAAGTATGGTTATGTTTGTTCAAAGAAATGATATCCTCTATAATGATTTACCAACTTGAAACTTAAAAAGGAATTTGAAACTTACAATGACAAAACTTGAAAGGAAATGAAAATATGCTGCTGAAATGAAAAGATGCTGCTAGTCTAATGAATCAAAACAGTGAACTAGTGAGCATGGAACCAAACTATTCTTGCTGCTGTCTAAACACAAAATAAACTATGCTGAAAGAAATCCAAAAGTTGCAATAAAATAAATCTAAATCAATTTACATCAACTTGTCTTCTGATCCCTCATCATTAGTCCAGCTATGATTTTCGGAAGTAACCATAAACAACTTGAGTAACTGATATCTAATTTGCAGAAAGTAAACTAATATAAAACCATACATTCATAATTCAATCCCTCACCATTAGTCCAGCTGTGGCTTTCAGAGGTAACTGAAGATGTCATGCACAATTTAATATATCTAAATTTTCAGAAAGGAAACTAATACTAAACTCCACATTTCATAATACAATCCCTCACCATCAGTACAGCTGTGGCTTTCGGAGGCAACTGAAGATGTTATGAGCAGTTTAATATATCTAAATTTGTAGAAAGGAAACTAATACTAAACTACACATTTCATAATACAATCCCTCACCATCAGTCCAGCTGTGGATTTCAGAGGTAACTAAAGATGTTATGATCAGTTTAATATATCTAAATTTAACTACTGAAGCAAATGAGCAAAACTAAATTAAACAAAGCAATACTGAAATTAAACAGAAACTAAAGAAAAACAAATTAGCAGCAGAACAATGTTAATTCCATGTCATTAGTCAAAAAGCTATGAAAATGCCCGGGCTGCCTATCTATAACCTGAAACAAGAACACTGATCAGTGATTAATAGCATAAAACATGAAAGACAGAAGTGAAATGGAAAGCATGCAAGATTATAAACAGAAATGAAGCATATATACCATGAAAGATGCAGTGTATAAACATGTGAATGGATTATGGCATAATGAACTTTAAATAAATAAAACAAGAACTATACACTAATGCACAAAAACTTAGCTGAGCAGGGGCCCTCTACACCAGCCTTGGCAACGATCTTCAAGTACGAATTACATTGGAAAACAAAGTCTTCTTATATTAAAATGCAGTCATAACGGTATGGTAGTATTACGGCACAAAGGCAGCGTAATTACATTACAGAGCAGACTAACAAAAGATAACAGAGACTAACATCAATTAACTCCATATGCGTATGCAAACGCGTTATTTATAACAAGAGAAACATAACTAATTCCTAAAGTTTATGCTGGTGGAGAACACGTAGACCATTACGTCCACAGATCTAGGATCATGGCCGTGTTGGAAAGTAAATCTATGAGGAGTGGATGCTTGAATTCAGCTATGGAGCCATGTACAGATGTCGAGTTGTCCTCCGCAACTCAGAAACAGCCATATGAACCTTCATGTGACACAAAACAGAGTCATGTCACCGTGAGACTCTATGGTTGACTTCCATTTGGACGCCTTTGACCGCAGCTTCTTTAGATGAGTTTGCTCGAACCAATAGGACACGAACCATGTCCACATCATTTCTGACTTGCCCATGTGGCCCGTTTTTCCCGTAGACACCTGTAACATAGAGTTTCACAAAATGGCTGCGGAAAGTTGCAGCAGCTGCGAAAAGTGGCAAGATTCCGCAGCTAAATGAGAAAAATCTAAATCAAACAGCAGACACAAAAATATAGTTAAAAACCATGTTAGATGCTCTTTTGCAATTAACATACAATGATATTGACAACTTGGGAGGTTCAGGTGAGTGAAAAAGGTATAGAAAAGTGTATGGAAAAGATGCAGAATTGAGACTCAACATACCCCCACCGTGAAGGTGTTGCATGTCCTCATGCAACCAAAATTTTGATATTCCTTCCTTAGTTCATGTGCCTTGACACTTCAGCCAGCACATCCAATCCTCTCCTCCTCTTCCTTGGTGCTGCCAACATTATGGGTTTCTTCATTAAGCACCTAAATTTGATATTAACCAGTGCTCTGCTCAACTTCCGGCATTTCCTTTTCAATTTCTTGTTCTTCTTCTGCCATATTCCCAGATGTAGCATGGTATTATCATGGATGATTTTGTCCAGTTTGCCTTGTTCTTTCAATGTCTCATTTTCATTTTTGATGTGCCTATTTAAAAGCTCTAGCTCAAAAATTTCTTGTTTTAGTGATTGGACTAAATCATCCTGTACTGTATGAGGCTGAATGGATGAAGTACTGGGACCTGTAGCTGCCTTTTCCAAAGATTCTATATAGTCATATACTTCCTGCTGCTTGGGGTCTATTTCAGGTGTCATTTTTGTTGGGCTATTTCCAAAATGCCATGAAGGAGAGTTATATTCAAAATCTGGCTGAGGAGGGCTCACATCAACATCTTGCTGAGAATGGGATGGACTATGGTCAATGTCTGACTGAGAATGAAATGAACTAGGTTCACTAACTGACTGATATGGAATATGCTCAGCTGGGGACTGTTCAGATGTTTCCTCTCGCAAATCAATGAAATGAGGACCCTTCATTTGCGTTTTCCTCAATTTCCCCTTAAGTCTGTTGCTTCCTCTCACACGCTCTGGTACACTATCCTTTTGTTTTTGTTTTCCTTTTTCTGTCTTCTTGGCGATAGAGGACTATTTTTGAAGATAAATTAATCTTTCAGATAACACTTGGTGATCTTCTTCTTCAGAAGAAGGAGTTTGATGTATAGCCTCAATAGTTTTCCTCTCTTTGGGTGTTATTGGCTTCTTACCATTGATTTCTTTCTTCTTCCTCTTTGACAGTCTCTCTTCCCTATCAATTCTTTCAATTGTAGTAGCAGGAGTATTTTGAATTTCATCAATTGTTCTTTTTCTCCTACTTCTTCTTGTTGTGCTACCTTCAGGAATTTATTGAGTAGGAGTAATTTGGGTTTCATCATTTATTCTTTTTCTTCTACTCCTTCTTGTTGTACTACCTTCAGGAATTTCCTGAGGTTCCTCAAAGAAATTTCTAACCAGAAATTGTTCCCATGTGTCTTTCTTTTCCTTTAACTCCTTTTCAATCAAAATTTTTACAAGGCCGTGGTGATATAGATGTGGTTCTACATCTACTAAATGTTTCTGAATAGTCACGGAGATTTTCTTCAAACTATTGAATAGAAAATATGGGAGATTGAGAGTTTGATTATCTAGAAAATTCATCAGTAACCTGGTATGGTACATATACATGGACCCAAAACGGCCTTCACATGTAATGAATTTCTGAACAACTAGCAGCAAAGTAGCCCATTCCTCTTTCAATGCATACACATGAATTCCTCTTTTAAAAATAGTTATGTCCATACCTTGATTTCGTAAGATTGTTCTCCAGGCTTCATCACTGATACTTTTATTCTTAAACCAACGCTCACCCTCCTGAAGAAGTTCCGTGGCAGATGCTATAGATGCTTCATTGACCGCAAACTTAAGGTCTCCAATCTCTCCTTCCAAGCCATTAAACGACCTTGCGAATGCCTTCGTCACTTATTTATGATAACCTCTGAATTTCTAGATAAACCGCAGTCAATTTGCTTTCTTCAATATATCCCTTACTTGCGGATATCCCTCCATAAACTTAGGTCCTTCCGGTTCTGCTCTTAGCAATTTACCCATTTTCTTTCTGCTCTTCACAAATTTGCCTGCGTGAGGGTTTAATGGAAATAGAACGGCTGAATGCATGGAGATGAGCACAATGACTGTGGATAAATGTCAGAGAATGGTATACAGACTATAGTGTAGTAGAGAACGAAATGGAGTGAACAGAAAAGAGAGGGGTTTTCGTGAGCACAACAGAGATACGGCTGTGAGGTTAACAGAGTATAACACATCCGGAAGTGTTTTGAATTTTGGTGGCTGCACAATAAATATGAGCACGTTTAAACAACGGCTATAGATTTATGCGGCTGTAAGAGTCCGTGGTCAAATAAAATACGTCTCATTATCACCGGTGGAATATTGGAACATGAGTGAAGATCGGGGGTTTAATGATGGAACCGTTTGAGAATGAATGCGAGAGGATAATATGGAGATCGTGAAAGGTTACGGAAGTTGTCAATATAATCATTGCACATAATGGATGGAGCTTATGGTTTAGAACTATATAAAAATGTGTTTTTCAATGCTATTTGAAATGAATTTTACTCATACCTTGGAATCTTTTGCCTTTTCCCTTGGTCTTCAACTAGTTGCTCTTTATTGGTGTCTTGAATGCTCCATGTCTTCATTTTTTATCCTCTCACCTGAATTTTATTTCATGATTATGGAAATAACATCTGGCTGTACATTCTTTTGAAAACAAAGTTGTAGCTGCGGAATCTGCTTCTGGCTGCAGAAACTGGAGTCAGCTGCAGAAACAGATGTCAGCTGCAGAAACTGACACAGCTATTACTTGAATGAATGGAGATGAACAGATGACAAATGACCAGATGGAAATGGTCATGAAAAAGATTTTTATTGATGAAATGGATAAAATGAAGTGGAATAGAGTGAAATGAAGTGAAATGAAATGGAATGAAGTGGAATGAAATGGAGTGAATGGTCATAAAATTTGTGAAATGAAAGAGAGATTTTTTTGGAAAATATAGAGTGTCAGGTGTTCCTTATTTTCACCCTATATTTTCTGTATAAGACTGCCAATCAGTGATTGGTTTTCAGGCTTATACTATTTTTTTTTTTTTTTTGAAACTAAAAAGAACAAAAGCTAGGCTGGTGGAGAAGAAGAATTCTTCTGTACCAGCCTGATTGTAGAACTTTCTTGAAACAATTTGACAAAATCATCTTTTGAGAGTGGCTTATGATAAACTTTCAATCTATGGCCATTCAAAATAAGAGGAGTTTGAAACTCATCAATGGTCTTGATTCTTACCGCTCCATTGCTAAAGATCTTGTCAATCTCATATGCCCCAAGCCAATGAGTCTGAAATTTTCCTTGAAAATCTTTAAACTTGGAATCAAATAACAATGCCCAATCTCCTTCTTGAAACTTCTTCTCTTTGATGTACTTTTCATGCCATTTAGCTCTTTGATATTGAACTAGATCAGTTCTTAAAATTTCTTCTTGTCTGATCTCATCTAGCTCATTTAATTGCTCCATTCTATGCTTTTGGGCTTCTGATAAGTCCATCCCCAACTGAACTGCTATCTTGAAGGTCTTGACTTGGAACTCAATGGGGAGCATGACTTCTTTCCCATAAACAAGTTCATAGGGAGAATGTCCTGTTGTATTTCTCCATGTAGTTCTGTAGGCCCACAAGGCTTCAGGAAGCCTTTCTGCCCAATCTCTTCTATGTAGATGAACAGTTTTGGTGATGATACTTTCAAGAAATTTATTTGTGGACTCCACTTGACCATTTTCTTGCGGATGGTAAGGAGTAGATCTTCTGTGCTTGATTTTGTATTCTTCCATCAACTTCTCCACCAAATTGGATGTGAATTATCTCCCCTTATCTGTCACAATTTCTCTTGGAACATGTTGTGGCTAGCAACAACCCCCCTTTTTTATTTAGTATTATTACTAAAACAAAAAAAGGGACCCTTAGTTAAAAAATCCAAAAAACAATTAGGATTTGTTTGCCTTAGAAAATAAAACTTTCTATCATAAACCTATAAAAATCCCTTTGAAAGAATATTGTGAAAATCTTAAGTTTATGATAGATTTTAATAAAACTGCTCTTTGAACAAGATAGCGCATCCATAAATAATATATACCTTTGATAAAACGCATTAGTCGCAGATCTCATAGCGCAGAAAACAGAATTGGTTAATGAATATCTTTTGCGCTCTTTTCAAACATGCGCTTTTGCGATTTTGCGTTATGCGCTCTTTTCAAATATGCGATCATGCGATTTTGCGATATGCGCTGTTGTGATTTTTGCGATATGCGCTTTGCACTATTACGCAATTCTCGTTTTTGCGCTATTTTTTATGACTGTGATGACTTCATATTGCGATACTGCGACATTGCGATATTGCGATATTGCGCAACAAATCGCAGATCACAATGTCGCAGATTCATGTAGGCGCGCTATCCCAAGGCAATCTTTCCATATGTCAAATCCGTTATGCGCTTTAATGATTATATTAAATGATTGGATTGATTATTAATGTGAAATGAGATTGTGTTTAGAGTGAAAGTCGTTTCACAATTAAAATATTATATTTCATCCGCGTTCATATTCAAAATAGTCTCATCACCTTTCTAATATCATTACTGTCATTTATTCGTAAAACACAGGCACGAAGGAGCGAATTACTATACAAAGCTTCTGATATACACTATGGGTAAGAAGGAGAAGAGCTCAAATTCTGAGAACAAAGAAATGGCTTCGCTATACGCAGACACCGCCTGTAACAAGGATGCCGGCATATCCACTTGGGAAGGACTGTACAATCTGTTAGAAGATGAAAACCCTGTGGTGATAAAAGTTGTAGCTACAGCAGGTTCCAAAGATTCGTCTGAAGCAAATCTTAGAGACTTGGCTTGCTCATTTCTGCATAGAATAGCAGCAAGGGCAAGGATTCTCCCATACACAGACATGGTGAGATGGGTCCTGGACAACGCTGATATTTCAGACAGGCAATTGAAAACTCCATCTGAAGAGGTAATTGGCTCATTTACCATAGAAGATGTGAGATTAATGTATAAGCTGCCAGAACCACAGGCGACTTACAACAGAAAATTCATGGAATATTTTGCCATAGAACACGCGAATTTGGCAGAATGCACAAAGGAGTGGACTAAAAGAAGTGAACCATTGAAAAAAAACAAACAAGGTATGTACAGCACGAGTTCGCTTACCTCTCCTTATTGTTTTACCGCTGCCATGTTATGCAGGCTTTTTGGAAAGCCTGACATAAATATGATTTTACCCGAATGGCTTCCTTTGTTGAATGCGGCCGTTAATTCTACAATTGTAGACTGGGCCAAAATCCTATCTGATACTATGACCACTACTATTTTTCAATACCGGACCAAACGAAATGTTTCCCAGCGGGTTTATCCCCCTTTTTATTTATCTTCTTATGTCATGGACGCCATCTGCTATGTCTCTAAATTCACTGTAATGGGCTGGAAATGGACTATCCAAGACCCTTTGCCCATTCATGTGTACCATAAAGAACTGTGGGAATCTAAATTTGTTCCCCATTTTTACCAAATTTGTCATGGAATCATGCTGCCATTGTACAGAACATTGTATAACAAGGATCCCCCAAGGTTATCCTCAAAAATAGAGGTTGATATTCTCCCCGTCGCAAGATGGTTTGGGGAGGAATTGTTCACCTATATTAGGGTTTTTGGAAGTTATGCTTCTCCACATGTGTTACCCTTATATGTTTCAGATAGACTTGTAGCCCAGGAAATTGCTTATCAGACCTGTAGTCAGGGAGGTATGACAAAAGACTTAAAAGACAAGAAAAAGGGCATTTGGCCACAATTTCCCATAAAATGTGGAACATTTTCACTGTTGGATATTGGTCATGCATTTCATGAGATAGGCAACATTACATGCCTACAGCTGTTCAAATTCTCAAGAAGGTTATTTGACCAAAATGATATTGTTAAGAATTTTACCAATGCAATCAAAGTAAAGGAATTTTTCGCAGAGCAAGATCTTTTTGATGATATGTTCCAGGCAAGAAATTCATTTAAAGAAGTTTTGAATTCAGCTAGAGAGCAGCTATCTCCAGGGGATTTTCAGGAATTCAAGTTGTACAGAGAAAGGAGACTAATTCCTATTCCTTTGGATAATCTATGCATAGAGCCTGCAAAGGAGCAAACTCCTAGTGTTAGTCTTAATAGCAGTTCAAGCACAGGTAAATCCAAATCAAAATCTGATAGAGATTCTGAACACTCCAATACATCCAAAGAAATGGAAGATAAAATGGAAGAACCCATCAAAGATTCTGCACAATCTAAAGAGCTCGCTCAACAGCAAATTTTTATTTCTCAACAAATAAATCCTCCTTCACCCAATGTACAGCAACAACCAGTCACCATGGAGTTAGATAAAGAATGGGAAACCTTTAATCAATTGATTAATGTAGAGGGACAGAATGTACAGACCCCTGTCCAAGCAACCAAAGTTTTGAATGTAGGAACAAGCAGCACAGCCGCAGTAACAGAGCACATTCCAATCACACCCTCCTCTGAAATTGTACTCAATGTAGAGGACATTCCTCCTCTAGATGTATTTTATAGCCCAAAATACAAAGCAATAGTAAAGAGACAAAGGAAAAAGAGAAAAATAGAAAGTGCAATTGCTACCGAACCAGAACAAGTAGATGTTTTGTGGAAAGATCCTGCCACAGAGCCTACTCATAATCTCACTAAATTATCTCAAATAACAGGAGCTTATGCTTCTGCAACAATTGATAAAGAAGTTGAGATACAACTTTTGTTGGATGAAAAAGAAGAACAGATAAAGGCTCTGCAACAGCAATTGCAACAGGTACAGGCCAATAAGGAAGCACAATTAAAACTTGAAGAGTTACAACAACAACTTCAAGAAATCCAAGAACAACATAAGGATGATCCTAAGCTTCCAGAATTCATTTTAGAAACCATCTCTTTGAACAATCAACTACTGCAACAAGAGGAAGTTTTCTGCCAAAAAATATTGCAATGGAATTCTTTGTGCCAAGAAAGCGATAAAATCACAAGTCATGTCATAGATCTACGAAATGATTATGATTTGATTAATGAAAAGATCAATGATTATTTAGCATGGCAAAAGACAGAAGAAGGCAGAAAAGCTGGTGCACCCATCATTAATGAAAACCACAAAGAAATACTGTTCAGTAATTGGGATGCACAAATCAGAAGAGCAGAAAGGGCAGCAGAGGAGGCATCTACAGTGGCAAACACTCTCACTGATTGTGTAAATGACAATTTACACAAAGCTAACTTGATTTCTGAAACTGTTCCAGGTTATCTCCCACAGGCAAATCAACTGCAAGCAGAATGGAGGCAAAAGGTAGAATAAAGAGCAAAATCCATCCAAGGGCCGACAAGATTAAATTGGGACTCATACTGGATGTACTTGGTAAAGCCACACAATCAGCACAGTGCACTCAATTGTATTATCAATGCTACAGAGAAGATTGCTCCTACGCTTGCCGACTCTGTCTTCTCAGGACAGTTGAATTCAGAAGTCGGTCAACCGCATCTTCTTAAAATTATGCTAGATGCCTGCAAGATCAAAGATCAAGTTCATAGTTAGATAGATTTAGTTTTAATTTCACTGTATTTTAGCCTAGGAAAAGGACGGTCATTGAACCGAATCCTTATTTTTGTAATAAACTATTTTTAGAGTTAGTTAAGTAGTATTTAAACCCCTCTCATGCATTTAGAGAGGGGTCCTGGATCTTAATATTTTTGGACTTGGAGATTGCATTTCTGTACTCCATTGTCTTATATATTTTTTTAAAAGGATCACATCTGGTGATTTTCATGCGGAATTATCTTTGAAGTGTTGCATTTCTGTACCTTGGAATTTGGTTTTGCATTATAATTACTGGATAGAGTATCAGAATGCATCTGAAATTCTTCATGATGAACAAGGTATTTCTATCTGTTCACCGTTGATCTCTTTTGTTTTATGATATTCGTTTTAAAATTGCTATCATTTATATGTATATTTGCTTTAACAACGCTTCCTTTTATATATCATTTCTGAGTATAATTGAAACGTTATTTTTCATAGTTACATGTAAATGGTAAACAATGATGAATGCAATATGTTTATATAACTCTGTTTAATTTCTTAAACAGAGTTATCTTTATTTGTTTCTGCACATTTCAATTTGATTAATAATACATTTTCATGGTTATTGTTGAATTGGAACAATCTTAAGTTGTATTCACATATAGCTACCCGGGTTAGTATTAGAATTTCTTTACTAGTATTTAGCTTAGATTAGATAGTTTTATTTCAGTTAGTTTAGTATCATTTCCACCCATCCAATCCAATCTATTTAGTTACAAGGAAACTGGTCCTTTAAATCCAGTCAGAGCCACCATACCAAACGGAAGAGGAGCTGCCTTAAGGTTCCGACCGGGTGGTTTTCCCCGATGTTTGAAGCAGAGATTTTCTAGGCTTCAACATTTTTGGCACTAGAAGGAGGGCCTGAGCTATGAATGGCAAGTAAATCTTTATCCACAAGCCATTCCGAGAGCAAAACAACCTCATTAAATTCTTCAATTTCTTCTGAAATTCAAAATCCTAGAGAAGAAATTGCAGAAAATATTCAGACACCCACTACCAAAATCTCAAAACATTCAGATGATCAAAATCCTGAGTCTCCTGAAGTTCAAGATCTAATTCATAAATTGAAAGGATTCTCATTATCTCTTGAAGAGTCTGAAATATCTGAAGGTAGTGTAACTTCAAAATTTGTTTCTTCCAAACCTCTTACTAAACTTCAAAGTGAAAAACTTGGTATATCTCCCAAAGAATTCCCTTTACCTAGTAGAGTCAAAATAATAAAAAACCAATCCGAATCAGCAAGTTCAACCTCTAATATCCAAATACCTGTTTCTGAAATCCCTTCTCAACAAAGTACAGTCATTTCCATATCATCTCCACAAACATCTTCTCCTCAATCCTCATCAGTCTCAACATCATCCATTCCAACAACTTCTATTCAAAAACCACCAGTTTCTACTATCCCTCTAGTAGTTGTTCCAATAATGGCACAGAGACCATGGTCTACTCCAGGAGCAGTCAACATGGCTGCACCTTTACATGATTTACCAGAAAATCCTGGAAAATGGCTTCCAAAGTTTAGCCCAGATCTTAACATTCAAGCTGAAGAACATATCAATAACTTTATGCTGGCTATTGATTTGAATGGAGTCACACAGGAAGATGTTGTAGTTAGAATATTCCCTTATACTCTTCAAGGAACAGCAGGGTCATGGTACTTCTCATTACCATCAGGATCTATAACAAGTTGGGACATTTTTGCAGATCATTTTTTAACCAAATTTGGAGATGACCGATCAATTGCAACTTTACTCAATGATCTCTCAAATTTGAAAATAGAACCCAAGGAACTGATTAAAGAATTTAACGCTAGATTCAAAAAACTCTTGAACAAAATTCACGTAGATTCGCAACCCAGTGAACAGGTCAGAATTGAATGGTACATAACAGCCTTACCCTCAAACATAGCAATTTTCGTGGACAGAGCTGCAAAACCTACATTAGCTGAGAATATGAAAGAAGCTATTGCAGTGGAAAAACATATCACTTCTCTGGAGAAGAAAAGTGCTCTTGAAGAAAGGAAATCAAAGAAGGTCAGCTTCAGAGATGATTCAAAGAAAAAGGCCAAAGATCCATATGACATGGAAGGTTTACAGAAAGTTCTTAAAACCATGTCAAATGAAATGGTTGAAATTAAAAAACAAGTGGCTGAAACTTCTACCAAGAAACCATTCCGAAATTTCAGAAGGAATCAAGTTGAATCTAAACCTCCTAATACAATTTCAAATGTAGAATCAGAAGAAGAGGAAGAAGAACAAGATACATCTGTAGTATCAGATCAAGAAGACGAAAATGAAGGAATAGCTGAATTAAATGGAATGTGGGATTTTATTCTCCCTAATTCTGATAGTGAAGAAGCCATGCCTGTAAGTACTAGGAGTAAATCTACAGCAGAACCAGTGCAAGCAGTTCCTAAAAAGAAAATTGCAACTCCAAGTACCAAAGACAAACCCATTGTGAAGAAAAATTCTTCACTACCTACACAAAATCAACCATCCTCTTCTAATCCTCTCACATCAACAGCGAAGACTTTGGTAGTGTCAGAACCCATGGAATACAACATTGTTGAGGATATGAAAAAGATCAAAGCTAACATTTACTTACATGAACTCAGCAAACTAAAACACTAGCAAAAGTTGTTATTAAAAGAACTTAATGCTACACAAATTTCTCCTGTACCAAGCGGTGTAGTTGCAAAAGCAGCGAGAGGAACTGGTAAACCACCAGATAAGGTAGATGCTACTGATACTGTGCTCATTGGGGAAAAGTCAAATTCTCAAACTCCTCCTTTTCTTTTGACTTATGAGATGTACAATAAAAATCTGCATAATTGTTTGATTGATTCTGGAGCTTCCTCCAATATAATGCCTACTTCTGTCTGTGCTAAATTGAATATTGAACCACAGAAATCAGCAGTTCATATCGTTCAGTTGGATCGCTCTAAAGTTCAAGTGGTAGGAGAAATCAATTCAGTTACTATCAGATTAGCCTCAGATCCTAGAATTGTCCAAAGAATTGATATTTTGATTGTTGATATCCCTGAATTTTATGGATTAATCTTGAGTAGGGACTGGTCTGCGAAACTTAATGGTTATATCTCGACTGATTATTCACACATGTGGCTTCCTTATAAAGGGAAACCAAATCAAATCAAAATTGAACGAGAAAAACATATGACGCACACTGTCACTGAATTTGAACAGCCTAATGAACCTGTGGCATTCAACAACAATATTCTTGGAGGTTATTCTGCTGAATCATTTCTTGGAAATTTCAAAGCTCCTCAATCACCTTTTTCTGTAAATACTTTTGTTTCTCAGATAGAAATTTTTTCACAGTCTGATTCTTCTAGAATTGTAAATATTTCTGATGTAATTATAGATAAGCCAATAGATAAATCTTTATTTTGGTCGTTATATTTCGATGGATCGAAGTCTAGTGATGGAGCTGGAGCTGGATGTATCTTAATTGATCCAAATGGGGAGAAAACCATGTTGTCATGCAGGTTAGAATTTGAGTGTACTAACAATACTGCAGAATATGAAGCCTTGGTTCAAGGACTTTATAAAGCTATAGGGTTAGATGTTAAATACTTGAAAGTCTTTGGTGATTCCGAAATTGTAATTAAACAAGTTAGGAATACTATTCATTGCCTTTCAGGACATCTTAAACACTATCAAACCCTAGTGCAAGATCTTACCACTCATTTTTTAGCATTCAATATCTCTCCTATTCTTAGGAATCAGAATACATCAGCTGACTTGTTAGCTAATGTTGCATCTAAACTCCTACTTGCTGAAGATTGCAGTCCTGATAGGTTTTCTGTAGAATTGATTTTTCGTCCATCTGTCCCAGACAATGTTACAAATTGGAGAGTTTGCCATCATGATCAAGATATTCTAAATTTCATGACTTCAGAGAAATCATATAATGACCAAATTATTGACGAAGATGATCATGATTTACAAATTGCTTCAAAAGGTAATGAAAACCCCATTCCAAAATCTGTTGTTAAATTAGAGGATTTATATGACATTAGAGACAGATTCAAGAAAGTTGTTAATTCGAAACTTCAAAGTTCCACTTTGAAGTTTGAATTAGTAAATCTTGGTTCTGATTCTAAACCTCAAAACATTAATTTAGGACTCAATTTAACACCAGAGGAAAGGAGTGCATTCATTAAACTGCTGAAGAAGTATAAAAATGTGTTTGCTTGGAATTATGATGATCTAAAAACGTATGATACTTCAATTATCCAACACACAATTCCAATGTTTCCTGATGTTAAACCTGTTCAACAGAAGTTGAGAAAGATCCATCCAAATCTCGAGAGTCAAATCAAATCAGAACTCAATATACTTTTGAAAGCCAAAATCATTTTTCCAGTGAGGCACTCTAATTGGGTTTCCAATATGGTACCTGTAAGGAAGAAGAATGGTGATATAAGAATCTGTATTGATTTCAGAAATTTAAACAAGGCATGTTTAAAAGATAATTTCCCATTGCCAACCATGGAAGAGATACTTCAAAAGGTAGCTGGCTCTGAACTTATGTCTTTTCTCGATGGGTTTTCGGGCTATAATCAAGTTTTAGTTCACCCAGATGACAGATTGAAGACAACTTTCAGAACAAAATGGGGAACTTACGCTTATCAGAAAATGCCTTTTGGTCTAATAAATGCAGGAGCAACTTTTCAAAGAGCCATGGACATAGCATTCAAAGGTCTGATCAATAAATTAGTTGTTGTTTATCTTGATGACATAACAGTATTTTCAAAAAAGAGAGCCAATCATATACATGACTTAAAACAAATATTTGAAAGATGTAGAAGGTTTGGTATTTCCTTAAATCCGAAAAAATCTTTCTTTGCTTTAGATGAAGGAAAGCTCTTAGGATTTTTTGTGTCAAAAGATGGTATATATATTGATCCAGATAGAGTGAAAGAAATTTCTGATATTTCTTTACCACATAACAAAAAATCCATGCAATCATTTCTTGGACAGATCAATTTTGTTAAAAGATTCATTCCTGATTTTTCTTTAATTGTTTTACCTATGCAAAATATGATCAAGAAGAATTCACTATTCAAATGGGGGCATGAATAGAAATAAGCCTTTAAGGCAATTAAACAAGCGATTATTAATGCACCAGCACTGAATACCCCGGATTTTTCTAAATATTTTACTTTGTATACTCTGGCCACTGAAACATCCTATGCAGCCGTTTTAACACAACTCAACGATCAAGAAATCGAAGCACCAATTTCATTCTTTAGCTCAAATCTACAAGGAGCCGAGCTTAATTATTCCGATGTTGAAAAACAAGCCTTTGCTGTGTTTAAATCAATTAAACATTCCAGACCTTTTCTCTTGAAAACACATACAAAAATTATTGTCCCATTCTCTGCAGTGAGGCAATTATTAATTCAGAGAGAAGTAGGAGAAAAGAGAGCTAACTGGGTAACAACCTTGCAAGAATATGATATTGATATTAAACCAGCTAAGATTGTTAGAGGACAAGGTTTTTGTAGATTATTAGCAGGAGCTCATAACATACCAGAAAGTCAAGATTCAAATCAAGATATTCAAGTAAATCAGATAAGTGTTACAGATGCTGAATCTCAGTATACTGATCTCATTTATTACTTGAAGAATGGGTATGCTCCTTCTAACCTCAGTTATAAGAGAAAACGTGCTTTAAGGTTAAAAGCTGATAAATATGAGATCATTGATAATGTGTTATTTAGAAAAAATTATGATTCAATTTTATTAAGATATCTTGAAAAGACTGAAGCTGAAAAGGTTTTGCAGGAATTACATGATGGACCAGTAGGAGGTCATTTTGGAGGTGATACCACGGCTCACAAAATAATTCGTGCTGGTTATTACTAGCCTACCCTTTTTAAAGATACGCATGATTACGTAAGGAAGTGCCAAATTTGTCAAACTGCAAGTGGAAGACAAAGGAAACCAACTTTTCCTTTGCAACCAGTGACTATTGAGCAACCATTCGAACAATGGGGGCTTGACATTATTGGTGAGATAGTACCTCATTCTTCCAAATAGCACAAGTACATCCTTACTGCAACTGATTACTTTACAAAATGGGTAGAGGCAATTCCATTGAAGGTAGCCAATTCTGATGCAATTATTGATTTCATAGATCAATTCATCATAACCAGGTTTGGTGTACCTCAAGCTCTTGTTTTTAATAATGCATCTTACTTCTCTGGAAATAGTTTAATTGAATTTGCAGTCAAAAGAGGTTTTAAATTAAAATATTCAGCAAATTATTATCCACAAGGTAATGGTTTGGCTGAATCCACTAATAAAAACCTTATCAAAATCATTAAAAGAACCGTTGATCAAAATCAAAAGAATTGGCATAAATCTTTAATCTTTGCGTCATGGGCTGATCGTATCACTGAAAAAGCTTCAATAGGGACTTCACCTTTCAATCTAGTTTATGGAAAAGAAGCTGTGATACCTTCAAATTTAACTCTTCCATCATTAGCCCTAGTACAGTTTATTGAACAAAATCCTTCATCATCCATTCAATTGAGATATGATCAAATCCTTAAACTAGAAGAAGATAGGGATAAAGCAAAAATTACTCATGAAAAACATCAACAACTTGTAAAATCTTCTTTTGATGCAAGTTCTACCGGCTCAAAACTTTTATCAATTGGTGATCTCGTTTTGAAATGGGATAAAGCACACGAAGAAAATAGTAAACATACCAAATTTCAGAAAATGTGGCTTGGACCATTTCAGATCACTGAGAAGATAGGCTCAAATACATTCATACTCCAAGATCTAGCAGGTAAGAGAGAATCTCTTCCTGTAAATGGGCTTATCTTGAAGAAATTATTTTCCTAAGGAGGCAACCCCTTCTTAAACTGTACATATTTCTTTCTGCAGATTTTGATTATTTTTATTTTCGCAAATAAAGGTTGTTTATGAGTCTCTGATTGACTGTTTACTATTTAAGAAAATTTCTTCGGAAAAAATATTATAAATATTTATTTCGTGTAAATAAGAATTTTTAAAAGTAATGATTACAGTTTTTGAATAGTTTAAAATAAGATGTTAAGACTTTGAAAAGATTATTTCAATCATTTACATGATCTTTTGAAAACTTGAGGAAAATGTAAATCATCATAAGTTTATCAAGCAGAGAAAGGTTATCTGTAAAAGTAAAGATATTTTTCAAAGTTTTGGAACTCAAAAGACTCTAAAAAATTGTCATCCATTGATTCTTAAGGATAAAACTATTTCACCCCATCCATTTAAGTTGTGATTTTTAGAATGTAATTCTAAGAAATTATACGAAAATTTTAAGAGATAAGAGGTCTCATTATGAGCCGACTTACTATGTTCATAAGGAGTAATAAAACTGACATTACCAATACTGCATACCAAAACAGGGTAATGCCTTATAAATATAAGACAAGGGGTCTCATCATGAGCCAGCTTGTTCAGTTTAATTATAACTGGTGAATGGCATTGTTATCAATTGGCCACCAAACCAGAACAATGGCTCTTAAAATAAAAATAAATAAAAGACAAAAACATGAGATAATAGATCTTATGAATTTATCTTTTAAAAGGTCATAATTTTAGTTGGATGGGACAATGAATGGTTAATGGTTTAAAGGTAACCCTGTCGAGACTATAAACGTTTGCTGGCAGCAGAGGCAATACCTATGGCAATAGAGTATATTATAAAACCGAAACTTGAAGAGATCCACTTACTTCATTATTAACACCAATCAAAGCTTGAAATAAGCCAAAATGTTTTTATTTTTTCTTGAGGAATTAGAAAGAAATTATGAAATGATTTTTATTTCCCTTTCATAGTTACATTTTATTTGAATTATCCTAAGATAGTTTTCATCATCTTTAAAAATCTTTACTTACTAAAGATAGAATGTTCATTTATTTTTTCAGAGATAACTGTTTCTTCCAGTGAATCGCCAATTGTTGTGGCTAGCAACAACCCCCCTTTTTTATTTAGTATTATTACTAAAACAAAAAAGGGACCCTTAGTTAAAAAATCCAAAAAAAAATTAGGATTTGTTTGCCTTAGAAAATAAAACTTTCTATCATAAACCTATAAAAATCCCTTTGAAAGAATATTGCGAAAATCTTAAGTTTATGATAGATTTTAATAAAACTGCTCTTTGAAAAAGATAGCGCATCCATAAATAATATATACCTTTGATAAAACGCATTGGTCGGAGATCGCATAGCGCAGAAAACAGAATTGGTTAATGAATATCTTTTGCGCTCTTTTCAAACATGCGCTTTTGCGATTTTGCGTTATGCGCTCTTTTCAAATATGCGATCATGCGATTTTGCGATATGTGCTGTTGTGATTTTTGCGATATGCGCTTTGCGCTATTGCGCAATTCCCGTTTTTGCACTATTTTTTATGACTGTGATGATTTCATATTGCGATATTGCGACATTGCGATATTGCGATATTGCGACATTGCGATATTGCAATATTGCGCAGCAAATCGCAGATCGCAATGTCGCAGATTCATGTAGGCGCGCTATCCCAAGGAAATCTTCCCATATGTCAAATCCGTTATGCGCTTTAATGATTATATTAAATGATTGGATTGATTATTAATGTGAAATGAGATTGTGTTTAGATTGAAAGTCGTTTCACAATTTAAATATTATATTTCATCCGCTTTCATATTTGAAACAGTCTCATCACCTTTCTTATATCATTACTCTCATTTATTCGTAAAACGCAGGCACGAAGGAGCAGACCACTATACAAAGCTTCCGCTAAACACTATGGGTAAGAAGGAGAAGAGCTCAAGTTCTGAGAACAAAGAAATGGCTTCACTATACGCAGACACCGCCTGTAACAAGGACGCCGGTATATCCACTTGGGAGGGAATGTATAAACTGTTAGAAGATGAAAACCCTGTGGTGATAAAAGTTGTAGCTACAGCAGGTTCCAAGGATTCGTCTGAAGCAACTCTTAGAGACTTGGCTTGCTCATTTCTGCATAGAATAACAACAAGGCCAAAGATTCTCCCATCCACAGACATGGTGAGATGGGTCCTGGACAGTTCTGATATTTCAGATAGGCAATTCAAGACTCCATCCGAAGAGCTAATTGGGTCATTCACCATAGAAGATGTGAGATTAATGTATAAGCTGCCAGAACCACAGGCGACTTACAACAAAAAATTCATGGAAGATTTTTCCAGAGAACACGCGAATTTGGCAGAATGCACAAAGGAGTGGACTAAAATAAGTGAACCATTGAAGAAAAACAAACAAGGTATGTACAGCACGGGTTCGCTTACCTCTCCTTATTGTTTTACTGCTGCCATGTTATGCAGGCTTTTTGGAAAGCCTGACATAAATATGATTTTACCCGAATGGCTTCCTTTGTTGAATGTGGCCGTTAATTCTACAATTGTAGACTGGGCCAAAATCCTATCTGATACTATGACCACTGCTATTTTTCAATACCAGACCAAACGAAATGTTTCCCAGCGGGTTTATCCGCCTTTTTATTTATCTTCTTATGTCATGGACGCCATCTGCTATGTCTCTAAATTCCCTGTAATGGGCTGGAAATGGACTATCCAAGACCCTTTGCCCATTCATGTGTACCATAAAGAACTGTGGGAATCTAAATTTGTTCCCCATTTTTACCAAATTTGTCATGGAATTATGCTGCCATTGTACAGAACATTGTATAACAAGAATCCCCCAAGGTTATCCTCAGAAACAGAGGTTGATATTCTCCCCGTCGCAAGATGGTTTGGGGAGGAATTGTTCACCTATATTAGGGTTTTTGGAAGTTATGCTTCTCCACATCTATTACCCTTATATGTTCCAGATAGACTTGTAGCCTGGGAAATTGCTTATCAGACCTGTAGTCAGGGAGGTATGACAAAAGACTTAAAAGACAAGAAAAAGGGCATTTGGCCACAATTTCCCATAAAATGTGGAACATTTTCATTGTTGGATATTGGTCATGCATTTCATGAGATAGGCAATGTTACATGCCTACAGCTGTTCAAATTCTCAAGAAGGTTATTTGACCAAAATGATATTGTTAAGAATTTTACCAATGCAATCAAAGTAAAGGAATTTGTCGCAGAGCAAGATCTTTTTGATGATATGTTCTAGGCAAGAAATTCATTTAAAGAAGCTTTGAATTTAGCTAGAGAGCAGCTATCTCCAGGGGATTTTCAGGAATTCAAGTTATACAGAGAAAGGAGACTAATTCCTATTCCTTTGGATAATCTACGCATAGAGCCTGCAAAGGAGCAAACTCCTAGTGTTAGTCTTAACAGAAGTTCAAGCACAGGTAAATCCAAATCAAAATCTGACAGAGATTCTGAACACTCCAATACATCCAAAGAAATGGAAGATAAAATGGAAGAATCCATCAAAGATTCTGCACAACCTAAAGAGCTCGCTCAACAGCAAATTTTGATTTCTCAACAAATAAATCCTCCTTCACCCAATGTACAGCAACAGCCAGTCACCATGGAGTTAGATAAAGAATGGGAAACCTTTAATCAATTGATTAACGTAGAGGGACAGAATGTACAGACCCCTTTCCAAACAACCAAAGTTTTGAATACAGGAACAAGCAGCACAGCCGCAGTAACAGAGCACATTCCAATCACACCCTCCTCTGAAATTGTACTTAATGTAGAGGAAATTCCTCCTCTAGATGTATTTTACAGCCCAAAATAGAAAGCAGTAGTAAAGAGACAAAGGAAAAAGAGAAAAATAGAAAGTGCAATTGCTACTGAACCAGAACAAGTAGATGTTTTGTGGAAAGATCCTGCCACAGAGCCTACTCATAATCTCACTAAGTTATCACAAATAACAGGAGCTTATGCTTCTGTAACAATTGATAAAGTAGTTGAGATACAACTTTTGTTGGATGAAAAAGAAGAAAAGATAAAGGCTCTGCAACAGCAATTGCAATAGGTACAGGCCAATCAGGAAGCACAATTAAAACTTGAAGAGTTACAACAACAACTTCAAGAAATCCAAGAACAACATAAGGATGATCCTAAGCTTCCAGAATTCATTTCAGAAATCATCTCTTTGAACAATCAACTACTGCAACAAGAGGAAGTTTTCTGCCAAAAAATATTGCAATGGAATTCTTTGTGCCAAGAAAGAGATAAAATCACAAGTCATGTCGTAGATCTACGAAATGATTATGATTTGATTAATGAAAAAATTAATGATTATTTAGCATGGCAAAAGACAAAAGAAGACAGAAAAGCTGGTGCACCCATCATTAATGAAAACCATAAAGAAATATTGTTCACTAATTGGGATGCACAAATCAGAAGAGCAGAAAGGGTAGCAGAGGAGGCATCTACAGCGGCAAACACTCTCACTGATTGTGTAAATGACAATTTACACAAAGCTAACTTGATTTCTGAAACTGTTCCAGGTTAACTCCCACAGGCAAATCAATTGCAAGTAGAATGGAGGCAAAAGGCAGAAGAGAGAGCAAAATCCATCCAAGGGCTAACAAGATTAAATTGGGACTCATACTGGATGTACTTGGTAAATCCACACAGTCAGCACAGTGCACTCAATTGTATTATCAATGCTACAGAGAAGATTGCTCCTACGCTTGCCGACTTTGTCTTCTCAAGACAGTTGAATTCAGAAGTTGGTCAACCACATCTTCTTAAAAGTATGCTAGATGCCTGCAAGATCAAAGATCAAGTTCATAGTTAGATAGATTTAGTTTTAATTTCACTGTATTTTAGCCTAGGAAAAGGACGGTCATTAAACCGAATCCTTATTTTTTGTAATAAACTATTTTTAGAGTTAGTTAAGTAGTATTTAAACCCCTCTCATGCATTTAGAGAGGGGTCCTGGATCTTAATATTTTTGGACTTGGAGATTGCATTTCTGCACTCCATTGTCTTATATATTTTTTGAAAAGGATCACATCTGGTGATTTTCATGCGGAATTATCTTTGAAGTGTTGCATTTCTGTACCTTGGAATTTGGTTTTGCATTATAATTACTAGATAGAGTATTACAATGCATTTGAAACTCTTCAAGATGAACAAGGTATTTCTATCTGTTCACTGTTGATCTCTTTTGTGTTATGATATTCGTTTTAAAATTGCTATCATTTATATGTATATTTGTTTTAACAACGCTTCCTTTTATATATCATTTCTGAGTATAATTGAAACGTTATTTTTCATAGTTACATGTAAATGGTATACAATGATGAATGCAATATGTTTATATAACTCTGTTTAATTTCTTAAATAGAGTTATCTTTATTTGTTTCTGCACATTTCAATTTGAATAATAATACATTTTCATGGTTATTGTTGAATTGGAACAATCTTAAGTTGTATTCACATATAGCTACCTGGGTTAGTATTAGAATTTCTTTACTAGTATTTAGCTTAGATTAGATAGTTTTATTTCAGTTAGTTTAGTCTCATTTCCACCCATCCAATCCAATCTATTTAGTTACAAGGAAACAGGTCCTTTAAATCCATTCGGAGCCACCATACCAAATGGAAAAGGAGCTGCCTTAAGGTCCTGACCGGGTGGTTTTCCCCGATGTTTGAAGCAGAGATTTTCTAGGCTTCAATAGAACACCAAAGTGAGTAAAAATATCCTCATAAAGAAAATGAACAACTGAATTTTCAGTAGCAGATACTAATGCTTTGGCTTCTACCCATTTAGTAACATAATCAGTACAAACCAATATATACTTCTTTTTCTTAGATGGTGGATTAATAGGTCCAATGAAATCTAAAGCCCATTTTTCAAAGGGTTCAATTAGTACCTGTGGTTGCAATGGCATTTCATTTGAAAGGGTAGGTTTCCCTACTCTTTGGTAGCGGTCACACCTTTTGACATATTGTTTTGCATCTTTGAAGAGGGAAGGCCAATAATATCCTAAAGAGAGGATTTTATAGGCCTTCCTTTTGTCTACAAAGTGTCCGCCGCATGGTTCATCATGACATGCCTTAAGAATATCAGGCATTTCATCTTCCCTGACACATCTTCTGATCACAAGATCTGGCCCTGTTTTAAACAATTCGTTAGAAATCCATGAATATTTTGAACTCTCCCGAATAATTTTTCGTTTTTCACTTGGAAATAAATGTGAAGGTAGTTTCCCTGTAACCAAATAGTTAGCAATATCTGCATACCAAGGGGTCTTAATAGTTATTGCAAACAAGTATTCATCAGGAAACTTATCCTCTACAGGAGAATCTTCTTTAGTATTCTGAATCCTAGACAAGAAATCAGCTACTGTATTTTGTTTTCCTGGTCTATCCAACACAGTAATATTGAATTCTTGCAAAAGTAAAAGCCATCTTGTCACTCTGCCATTAGTAACAGGTTTGTTCATAAAATATCTAATTGCAGAATGGTCAGTATGAATAAAAGTTTCATAGCCTGTTATGTAATGTCTAAACTTATTAATTGCATGAACAACAGCTAAAAACTCTTTTTCAGTCACAGTATAGTTCAACTCTGTGGGAGTCAAATTTTTACCGGTGTAATAAATGGCATAAGGAACTAAATCTTTTTGACCCAACACAGCTCCTAGAGCTGTATCTGAAGCATCCGTAGAAATATGAAAAGGGAGTTTCCAATTTGGTCCTCTCAAGATAGGTGCTTCAAATATTCTTGTTTTCAAAGTTTCAAAAGCTGATTGACAATCAGGATCCCATTTAAATTCACAGTCTTTTGTAAGAAATTTGAAGAGTGGAGATGCAATTTTAGTGAAGTTTTCTATAAATCTTCTATAGTAACCAGTAAATCCTAGAAAAATTCTAACATCTCTTTGACAATTTGGAATAGGCAACTTGGAGATGACTTCAACTTTTGATCTATCAACCTTAATCCCATCTCCTGAAATATGATGTCCTAAAAAAATCCCTTCAATAAACATCATAAAGCATTTTTCATGACTTAATGAAAGGTTTGTTTCTTTACATCTTATAAGAACTTTTTCCAAATTTTCTAATGCCTCTTCAAATGAATTACCATAAACTGTAAAATCATCCATATAAACCTCTACACAATCATGGATTAGATCAGAAAAAATTCCTAGTACTGCTCTTTGGAATGTTGCAGATGCATTACATAACCCAAAAGGAAGCACTCGGTAGGCAAAAGTTCCCCATGGACAAGTAAATGTGGTCTTATCTTGATCTTCAGGTGCTACCTGAATTTGATTATAGCCACTAAAACCATCCAAAAATGAAAAGCACTTTTTACCTGCTAATGTATCTAATACCTGATCGATAAAAGGCAAAGGAAAGTGATCCTTCAAAGTTGCTTTGTTCAATTCCCTGTAATCAATGCATACCCTCTATTTACCATTCTTTTTAGGTACTATAACCAAAGGAGAAACCCATCGGCTATCTGAAATTGGATAAATGAAGTTTACATTGAGTAATTTTTGGAGCTCTTCTTTCACTATCTCCCTAAGATTTGGATTCATCCTTCTTTGAGGTTGTCTGATTGGTCTACTGTTTTCCTAAATATAGATATGATGAATGCAAGTCTTAGGATCAATACCTTTCATGTTAGTATACTCCCATGCAAATGCAGTAGAATTTTTTTGCAAGATTTTGGTTAGTTCTTCTTCTTGTGACTTTTCCAAATGTTTGTTGATATTCAATGTTTTTCCTGGAAAAATCTCAATGGTAGAACTACCAAACTCTTCCATAGAGTAAAGAGACATTTGGCTTGATGATAAATATTCTATGTCAGATTCCAACTGAAATTGTGTGGGGTCATATTCTAAAGATGTCTCAAAATTTTCTAATGTGTTCAGAATTTGACTATCCTCACTGATTTCCGAAATGGTAAAGACAGGTTGTATAGTGTCCTCATCATCAACCCATTCATTGTCTCCTACTTTTGTGATTGCTTTTGCTGGAGGATACAAATTGAATTTCTTTGTCGAATTACCATTAGAAATGTACATGTCCCCAGATCTACAACTAATAAAAGCATCAGCTGTGGCTAGCCAAGGACTTCCTAAAATAAGTGGGTGCCCTCCTAGATTACTCTTGGGAGTCAAAATCATAAAATCTACTGGATATTCCCAAGAATCTAAGGAGACTGAAATATCTTCTAATACACCATCTGGTTTAGTAATTGATCGATCTGCAAGTTGCAGTAGAGTAGGTGTAAAAAGAAGGTTAGGAAGTTTTAGCTGGTCCATAGTCTGTCTACTCATAATGTTGATAGCAGCCCCTAAGTCAATCAATGTGTTTGGAATTTCTATCCCATTTATATGTGTCTTGACAATTGGACTTCCTGGATCTACATACTTCTGCATGGTAATTTTTCCCATCATAATATCTACAATTTTTCCTACCAGGTGGATTCTTCTTGTGTCTTTTAGTTTCCTTCCTGGTCTTTTGAAACTCAACTCCTTTATGGTTTTTGCTAGAATAGGAATCTATCGAATGGCTTGTAGTAAGGGAATCTTGATACAAACATTCTTAAATTCATCTAGAAAGTCATAGTTAGGCAACAAGATTTGTTTTTCCACCCCCTTGTCAATTTGTAGTCTTTCAGGAAAAGGAGGTGTAGATAAAGATGTAGGTTGCTCAACTATAGGAGTTGTGGATGTTGACTTTTATTTTTCTTTTTGAATGTTTGAATTTTGAAGAGATTCTTCCTCAGAACCCTTATTGACTTGAAGAGAGCCCTCCTCAGAGGTATCTTGCTCTTGAATATCTATAGAAGGTTTTTCTAAAACTCTACCAGATCTGAGTTGTACATCGTTGAGAGGAACAATCATATAGGTTGAAATTGTTGTCCTTCTACCATGTAAGTATTCTGAGGATTCTTATTATTAGGATTTGGTAATGGTTGAGCTGGAAGTTGACTTGTCTTTTGTTGATATGGGAGCATGAGTTGAGGATTTGGATTTTGTTGAGAAGGTTGTTGTTGTGGAAATGGCAATGAAAGTTGTGGATTTGGGTTTGGAAGTTGTGGAGCTTGTTGATTTTGAAAAGATGGAGGATTTTGATAAAATTGAGCAAATCTCCCATAAGGATTTTGCATCCCTTGTACCCATGGCTGATATGGATTTTGATGTTGGGGCCAAGGTTGTTGCCAAGGATTCCAATTTGGTGGGGTTTGAAGATTCATAGGGTTTTTAAACCCTTGAGTTTGTTGTCCCTACCAAGGTCTTCTTGCAACAAAACAGAGAGATTCTACTGAATTTGGGTCTTCTTGAAAGACAGCTTTGAGTCCAGGAATTGAAGGACAATCCTTGATCTCATGATTCTCTGAGCAAATTATACATGTTTCTACAACTTTTTCATCCAAGGGACATTCCCTTAAATCATGTTTCTTCCTACATTTCGGACAAAAGATGGCTAGAGCATCTGTTTCTGCTTTCTGCTTGTTTTGGATTTTAAGGGTGTCTAGTTGTTCACTAAGGCTCCCTAAGATATCAGTTTTGAATTCATCAAGCATATTACCAATCTCTACCCTACTTACTAATCCAGTTGCAGATTTGTTAGCCCTAATAAGAGAAGGATCCCTAGGCCCTTTTCCTGTTTTAGATTTTCCTCTTGAGAGATGGACACATAGTTCTGTTATGTCACGAAGTGGAAGTTGAGAAATGTCTCCTTTCCCATCATGTTTAAAATATCTATCCATTCATCTCTAATGGCTTTTAATATGAGGGCTTTCAAGGTTTCATCATCTAAGTTGCTCATCTTTGCTCTTTTCAAGTTGTATTGAAATCTTTCAAGTAAGTCTTCCAAATTTTCATATTCTTTTTGCATCATTTTGAATACCTCATCCTTGTGATTGGTGGGCATACAATAGTCCAAGTATCTATCCAAAAATGTTTGTTTCATATTATTCCAAGTCCTAATATATTGAGTGGCTAATCCCATGAACCATTTCAAAGCAGATCCCTTCAATGTTGAAGGAAACAGTTTGAGTTTTTGAGAGTCTTCCATATAATCATAGGTTCGGCACACAACTTCAAACTCAAACAAAAATGTTTCAGGATCCTCACTTCGCAATCCATAAAAGTTAGGGAGGACAGATGGTGAGATATTTTTCATTGTTGTATGAGTTTCCTCATCAACTATAGGGAATCCAAACAAGTTGTCTCCTTCCCTATTTCTATCATTATTTCCTTCACCATTGTTGTCTCCATTGTTTCCTCCTCTTCTACCTCTACCTCTACCTCCATCTATTACTTCCTCTGCCATGATAGTTTCTTTAGATTCCTTAAAGTCCTCTAGTTCTTCTATCAAGGGAGAATGAGAGAGAGTCTCTTTGTTTTCTAAATGGGATTTAGTAGATGGTATAGGAGAATCCTCTAATTTAGCTGCTCCTTGAATTCCAAAAATCTTAAGGCTAGGGGTAGATGGTGGTGAATCTGGTCTATGCCTTGAAGAAGATGGAGTTGTGAAAATCGAACTCTTGGCTTTAGCTATAAACCTTCCCCTAGAATCTCTTGCTCTATGCATGTCATTTTTTTTTATTTTCAAAAAAAAATTGGGCTAATAATTCTCTTTCCGATCTTCCAGGTCACTCTAGGTGCAAGAAGAGAGCATACTTAAGAAATTGTTGAACCAATAACTCTCTTTTCTGATCCTCCAGATCACACTAGGTGCAAGAGGAGAGCATACTTCAAGAAGTTATCAAGTTTTCCCTTCTTTTATGATTTTGTGTTTTTTTTTTTAAGAAATTGGCTACCTAGTTACACTTCCCCGGCAACGGCGCCAAAATGTTTGGTCAATTTAGTGTGTCCTAAATTGCTGCATTTAATTTGTCAATCCGGGATTCGTAAGCTGATGAAGTGCGGCGCACTATATGTGCAAGATAACCTATTTCTTAACTTTTGTCGTTTTTGGTTTTCTAAGATGAAATGGAAATTCTAAAATGAAAACAAGTATGGTTATGTTTGTTCAAGGAAATGATATCCTCTATAATGATTTACCAACTTGAAACTTAAAAAGGAATTTGAAACTTACAATGACAAAACTTGAAAGGAAATGAAAATATGCTGCTGAAATGAAAAGATGCTGCTAGTCTAATGAATCAAAACAGTGAACTAGTGAGCATGGAACCAAACTATTCTTGCTGCTGTCTAAACACAAAATAAACTATGCTGAAAGAAATCCAAAAGTTGCAATAAAATAAATCTAAATCAATTTACATCAACTTGTCTTCTGATCCCTCATCATTAGTCCAGCTATGATTTTCGGAAGTAACCATAAACAACATGAGTAACTGATATCTAATTTGCAGAGTAAACTAATATCAAACCATACATTCATAATTCAATCCCTCACCATCAGTCCAGCTGTGGCTTTCAAAGGTAACTGAAGATGTCATGCGCAATTTAATATATCTAAATTTGCAGAAAGGAAACTAATACTAAACTCCACATTTCATAATACAATCCCTCACCATCAGTCCAGCTGTGGCTTTCGGAGGCAACTGAAGATGTTATGAGTAGTTTAATATATCTAAATTTGCAGAAAGGAAAATAATACTAAACTACACATTTCATAATACAATCCTTCACCATCAATCCAGCTGTAGCTTTTTGAGTTAACTGAAGATGTTATGAGCAGTTTAATATATCTAAATTTAACTACTGAAGAAAATGAGCAAAACTGAATTAAACAAAGCAGTACTGGAATTAAACAGAAACTAAAGAAAAACAAATTAGTAGCAGAACAATGTTAATTCCATGTCATTAGTCAAAAAGCTATGAAAATTCTCGGCCTGCCTATCTATAACCTGAAACAAGAACACTGATCAATGATTAATAACATAAAACATGAAAGACAGAAGTGAAATGGAAAGCATGCAAGATTATAAACAGAAATGAAGCATATATACCATGAAAGATGCAGTGTATAAACATGTGAATGGATTATGGCACAATGAACTTTAACGAAATAAAACAAGAAATATACACTAATGCACAAAACCTTAGCTGAGCAGGGGCCCTCTACACCACCCTTGGCAACGATCTTCAAGTACGAATTACGTTGGAAAACAGAGTCTTCTTATATTAAAATGCAGTCATAACAATATGGTAGTATTACTGCACAAAGGCAACATAATTACATTACAGAGAAGACTAACAAAAGATAACAGAGACTAACATCGACTAACTCCATATGCGTATGAAAACACGTTATTTATAACAAGAGAAACATAACTAATTCCTAAAGTTTATGCTGGTGGAGAACACGTAGACCATTACGTCCACGGATCTAGGATCATGGCCGTGTTGGAAAGTAAATCTATGAGGAGTGGATGCTTGAATTCGGCTATGGAGCCGTAATACGGATAATCGACTTGTCCTCATAACTTCGAAACGGCCATATGAACCTTCACGTGACACGAAACGAGTCCTGTCTCGTGAGACTCTATAGTTGACTTCCATTTGGACACAGTAGCGGCTTCTTTAGATGAGTTTGCTCGAACCAATAGGACACGAACCATGTCCACATCATTTACGACTTGCCCATGTGGCTGATTTTCTGGAACACACGTAACATAGAGTTTCACAAAATGGCTGCGGAAAGTTGCAGCAGCTGCGGAAAGTGGCAAGATTCCGCAGCTAAATGAAAAAAATCTAAATCAAACAACAGACACAAAAATATAGTTAAAACCCATGTTAGATGCTCTTTTGCAATTAATATACAATGATATTGACAACTTGGGAGGTTCAGGTGAATGAAAAAGGTATAGAAAAGTGTATGGAAAAGATGCAGAATTGAGACTCAACAATAACTAAGACAAAATATAACAAATCCTCTAATGCACTAATTTCATCAAGAAAAACTAATGCAAATTAATCCCAAAACAATTTTTATTTTTGTGTTTTTAAAACGAGCATAAAAACATCTAAATTCAAATCAAATAAAACTGATCTAAATCTATGATTGATTTTTCAGAATGTAAACTATGCAGTTGTAATCTATGCACAATTCACTCGAAAAGTATGCAAATCTAATCTATGCACATTTTCGTTCATATTCTGAAAATGAGAATTCTAATTATGAAAATGTGATCTATGCAAGAGAATTCTCAAACACAATCAAGTGCAAGCCAAGAAAATCGGGTGAGAGTTCCAAATATCAAAAAACACTCAAAGGCGATTAACACTCATATGCAAAAAAGATGCAAAATTGTGAAAAGACTGAGACAAACCTCCAAGTAATGACCAAAGGAAATCAAATTAAGAATTTCTCAAAAAAGAGACTCAAAACACCCAATACTGCTAAGATTCATTCACAGAAAGCTTTTGACAGAAACAATCATCAATCTGGGCAGAAACCAAAAACTCTAAAATAAAGATAAACTAAAGAAATAAATCTAAAGTTTTTCAAAATTTTAACAGGGTCCGCAGGCTTGCAGAAGTAACAGGTGTGGTACCGGACTTTTTACTCAAGCAAAGATGTGAAACTGCTCGCACTGTGCAAAGAAGGCAAAGTGTGGTCCCTGGAAAAATTAGAGAAAAACATAAAAGATCTCAAAATTTTCAAAAATAGAGAAAACCTAAGTTACCCAGGCAGATGTCTATCAATCAAAAACCAGGAAAAACTTTTCCTCAAATCAAAAAAAAAAAAAGAGAACAAAAAACAACAAGTTTATTTTCCCAGTGGAGTCGCCAATTTGTTGGCTGGATAAATCGTTCTTGCAGACAAGACCGATCTCCCTAGTACTAAAGTATCTAGCAAAAAACAGCCAAATAAACTAATCTTTCTCTAAGCATATATGATCTGCGAAAAGATCTATATAGGTGCAAAAGACTTACCATTTGTCTAGTGCTTGTTTGAAGTCGTGTTTTCCCTCGCGCGCTTGAAGGAGTTTCCTTTGTAAACTTGCAATCACAAACAAGAAAAATATTACATAGCACCTGTATAGAAATCATCATAAACCATGCTTATCATAGTGATCAAGGAGTCTATGAAATAAACCATTGATTAAAATCTTATTGAGAAAAATGAGTATATTTGTATTAATTCAAAAGAGGAAAATCCTTATAACCTGAGCCTTGATGTTGCACAGGAATTTCCGAGGTCCGAAGCAGGAATCTCTTTTACTTTGACAAGTTCTGCACTCCTCCAACCAAGACAAATAGAGGTATGTAATCTCTCCTCACAAAAGTCTTAGTTAACCAAGTCTAAATCTCAACAGCACTTAACTTCAAATATTCTAAAAGCTTGAACTCCCTTTGAGGCTACCCAATGCCTCTTTTTATAGTAGAAAGGAGGAGATTTGCTGTTCCAAGGATAAAGGGATAGAATCCTCCTTCAAAGGGATAGTTCCTTACATCAAGGGGTTAGCTCCATAAGGTAAGGGATTCATGCACCTCACAAGAGCGGTTATGCCACTGCAAAATCCATTCTAAAAGCTTCCAGAATTCACTTTTATTGAGCTTTTTGGAATTTACTTGCGCCTTTTTAATCTTATAGGGGTCTGCACCTTCAACAAAGATAAAGTGCATTCAAAAATGCAGGAAAGTTGAACATTGGGTGCGGTACTGCAGCCAAGATAGTCAGAAAGTGCGATACCAAGTTCAAGAGACTTTTAGGAACTTTTTATGATTTTCAAGGCTTGACATGAGGAACTGATATGTTAGACTTGCAAAAGAGAGAAGTATGAGTAATAATGAGCTCATACACATGGCAGAATGTCAGTGTGACAATTTTAAGTGTAACATGTAGATGATTTATTTATATTGCACGGATAATTTTTACCAGAAAAGCTCACAAGAAAAATTGGGCACATTTAGTTCGTGTATATATCCAATACGTGCAACATTTTTCATCAATGCATATAGAAAAACTACTTTCAGTTAAAGTTGCATTCTAGAACATATATATTGAGTACATTTAAATCATTTTTCATCAATGGACATATTAAAACTACTTGAAAAATTAATTTCATTCTAGAACATATATATCCAATATGTAAGTAACATTTTTCATCAATGCACATTGGACATATCTGACCATTGGACAAACAAATTTTGTACTAGATTTTCAATCAGGAATAGAGATGTGGGTCAAATCCCACCAAAATTTGGAGAAGTGCTTCGAGTCTCTTTTCTGAAAGGAATTTTGGTACAAAATTATATTGCGCATGATTTAGTTACATTGTGGATACTTTTTACCAGAAAAGCCAAGTAGTTTTTCATCAATGCACATAGAAAAACTAGTTCCAATTAATTGCATTCTAGAACATATATGTGTGTGTGTGTGTGTGTGTGTAACATTTTTCATCAATGCACATGTATATAAAAGCTACTTTCAGTTGATACTAGAGAACGTGCATGTACCAAAACAATTTGTACATGTGAAAACACTTGCACAAATAACATAAGCCACTCAATTTTTAGTTGAGTACTGAAAGTTCTAAAACATATTTAATCCAAAGAAAATAAATTGTTGGGAAATTCAATCAAAAAAATTCCGATGGAATGCCATCTTCAATAATCCGTTCATGATCATATTTTGACATTTTCCATTTCTTAATTTTCGTTTTTTTCTTTGAGTGAACCTCTATCAACTTTATGTGTGTTGCACACACCAAGTGACTATATTGACAACTTATGGAATTAGGTTCATAGTCTTCAAAGTAAACAAAGTCCCCACTTTGATTAGTTTGTCTGGAAAAATAACCTTTCAGTATAATAGATCCTCTGTCATATTAAAATCCATGATCATTATAGTTTTATAATAATTTCGTTTTTCATTCAGTGCAATGCATCAAATTAAAATTAAAATTTTCATCGTTGTCAATAGGTGCAATTACAGCAGAAACATCTCCTACACAATAAAACAAACATAACAAAATTATACATATTTAAATTTATTTTGAGATCTTTAAATCATTAGAAAACAATTCAAATGTTACCTTCTCCAACAAGATCAGAAACTCTATCACCATCGAATGATATTGTAGTTTCCTCTGATTGCATTTCTTCAAACATTGCAACAGAAAATTTTCCCATTGTATTTAGCTCTGTATGTTTCCAATCTTTTACATAAATTTTATTTTCACAAATTCCATTGGATTTTGTTTTGTCTATGCAAACATCACAAAAACAAGAACATTTTCTTTTATCCAATGCAAACACATTTTTAGATGACTTTGTTTTAATTGAATGCAATTTTCGAGTCCTTTTTATTGTTTCAACGTCGTTTCCAATTGATCTATCTACGTCTTCGATTCCAATATTCCAGAAAAACCTTTATATGGAAAATTAAAAGAAGAATTTGTAAATATGATATCAAAATACAATCAAAGATAATTATTGCACAATAAATGTACAATGTTTAAAATTAGATTTCCAATAAAAATTAAATTGAATGTACCTTCGCACTTCCCTTGATGGGTTAATCTCATGGCTTAGAGCAGCGATGAACCATTGAACAACTTCTTTAGCGCTCACAAGTCAGCTTGCAGAGGGGTTCATTTGATATCTTCGAAGTGCTCGTTTTATGCATGCTCTAGCACCATCATGTTCTCCTTTTTCATGGCCAGTCTCAAGGAAATTCCAAAATTTTTTTAATGCAGGTTTTCTTATGAAGACAAAAAAACCAAAAGAATGATCGTGTAGATTTGAATTGACCTGTGCATCCATCTGACCATATCCAATGTTCATTGAATGTTATTCCATGATTTTTCAAGGAATCATAATTTTTTCCAAAACAATGTTGTACAAAATATGTATCATGTGTACGATCGTCACTGATATAAAAGTGATATTCCTTAATGATATGTTTATTTTCACTTGTAATTTCTATATGATCGACGTTTTGTTCAGCATGTTTATATAGAATATGGACGAGCATGGAGACTTGGTCAGAATGATAGTATTCACTCTAAATTTCTTTTTGTGGAACAAATGTGTATTTTTTTGCAAAATCAATCACTGACAAAATGGTCCCTGGTGGAAAAAATTCACTAGATCTTTTGAATTGCAAGTCTTGCCATCGAGCTCTATGGGAATGCTTGGTGTATTTGTAAATTTCTACCTCAAACTTTCTCAAAAAGTCTATCACAAAAAAATCATCTTCTAATAATTCAATTCTTTTAACACAATTTGCACCTTGAATCAATGTATCGATATATTCATATCTCTTCCATTTCACTTTCATGTTGGAAAATGATTGATCATTTATATCAGTACGATATTTGTTTTGAAATTTAGTCAAATTTCCGTAATCATTGCATTTTTTACCACCAACAAATTTCTTTTTGTAAAATAGTTCATCGCTTTCTCTTTCACATGGAATTTGAGATATGAAATCATGGATAGTGGAAGGAGGAACTGAATCCTTCCATAATGTTCTACCAAAATCAAGGAATGTGTCATAATATAACTCAAATTCTACATCATAATGGAAACAACAAGTGTTGCGTACGGTGATAGGTTTTACATACCATGGTTTTTGTTGAACAAAAGCACTGATTGAAACATGAATTTGATGATTCTCTCCTTTGAAATTGTTGAATAACTCTATCTGAGTGGTTTCCAAGAAATATTTTTCATGTTCTTCGTACTGATTTCATGTTATTCTTCTTCGCATCACATGCCTTGCAGTTGGCGAAGCACGCAAATTGTTCTTCCAATATTCATATATTATTTTGTTAACATTTCCTCCAAGTCTATCTTTGTAAGGTTGCCTACAAATAGCTCTCCAACAAGCGAGTTCATCATTTACATCTACTTGCACCCAAAATTTCCGATGTTTTTGCAAAGTTTTTCGTGAGGTTCCTAATGATCGTGCCATAGATGTTACCAAACTATTCTCTTTAGTACTTGATGAAACCATTGCCATATGTATTCCTCTACGTACAATTGAAACATTTTTCTCTCTAGATCTCTTAATTGAATTTATAGCACTACTTATATTTTGTATCACATCTTCCTTCTTTTTCTTTATCTTTGGTTTATTTTAAAATACCCAGTAGTGTCGTAGCTTCTTTTAATTTCCTTAATTATAGGAGACCTTTCAAAATTTGATATTGAGCTGTCACCCGCTCATTTAAGAAATAATTTTTAAAAATGCAGTTAACACGATATCGTATAACATGGTCAGGTTTTCTATCTCCATATGTGTGAGTGTCAACATTTTCTAACATCTCATTATTGACACTGATTTCATCTGTACATATTCAAAAAAATAGTACATAATAAGTTTACATATGAACAATAAATAACTAAATTAATAAATATATGTATAATTTCAATAATATGTGCATGTGTTCAATATATATCTGTGTGTGTGTGTGTGTGTGTGTGTGTGCGTACATACCTTGTGATTCAATTTCTTCATTTGAATTTCTTTCAATATTTTCACCATCTTCAATCATTGGTTCAATATCTCTTTCATTTTCTCTTTCAAAATTTTGTATCTCATCATCAATGTTTTGAGGAATATCTCTGTCTATTTACATTAAACAAAATATTTTTCAAATTGGTTCATCAAATAAAAATTAAGCTTCACATTTTACACTAGGAAAATTTTAAATGTATCAATAGATCATAATATTTACATTTACATACCTGATTCAATTTCTTCTTGAGGTTGATTTTCCCCTTCAATATTTGAGAGGGCTTCTATCTTTCTTTTGCGAGATTGTCTCATCTCTTCTCTAAGTTCCTTAGGGTCTCTTTTTTTATCGTATTTTCTCACACAAGTCATTCGATTTCCCATGATAATAGATTATGAAGTTAAAAAAATTTCCTTAAAAAAATTAGACAATAAGTCAATTAGAGAAAGCATCACAAAAGATTTAATTTTAAAAAAAAATCATTTTAATTTTTTTGCAAAAAATACATACTACAATCCAAAACACTTACTTTAAAAAATTCGAGAAAAAAATGTCTTATAAAAATGAAACGAAGCTCAAAATATTTACTTCAACTCAAAACAAGTACTCTAAAAAAATGTCACTTCAAAAAATGCCTCCAACTTAAAAAAAATGTCACTTTAAAAAAGACTTCAAAAAAGACTTCCAGAAAATGTCTTTTCGAAATTAAGCCCAACGCCATAATTTCAAAAAAAATGAAGCACAAAAAACATCCAAAAAAATGTATTACATACCTCCAAGAAATGTTCTTTGAATCCACGTCTAAGAAAATTCCTTAAACCCAAAATAATTCTTAGCAAAATCAGGTCGCCTCCAAGAAAAGTCTTTAAACCCAAAACAATTCTTTGCAAAATCAAACTGTCTCCAAGAATTCGAAATTAAGCACAAATCCATACTTTAAAAAAAATGAGCAAAAAACATCCAAAAAAATGTATCACATACCTCCAAGAAATGTCCTTTGAATGTACGTACAAGAAAATTCCTTAAACCCAAAACAACTTTTTGAAAAATCAAACCGTCTCCAAGAAATGTCCTCCAAGAAAATTCCTTAAACCCAAAACAATTCTTTGCAAAATTAGTCCGCCTCCAAGAAATGAGCTTAAACCCCAAACCTCCAAGAAAAGTCTTTAAACTCAAACCAATAGCTTTATAAAACCAGACCAAATGTGTGAAATGTGAGAAAATTATGAATTATTTTGCGGAAATTTATATTGCCGTGAAATGTGCTTTAGGAAGGGTATCATGAAAATTTCCGGCCGACGGAAAATTAGATTAAAGTTCGGTCGAACTAACGCATCACCAGTTACGTAGCTTGAAGTTTCTGCAACTTTGGACAGATTAAACTCCATGAAACATTCTAAATTAACTGTCAGAACCAAGACAAGCATTTTTAGAATTGAGACTGTAATGTTCCCACATTTTGCAACTAATGGGAATATTGCACTTTCTTTTCAGTTTGCTTAACTCATGAATAAAAGTGTAAATGAGGAACTCTAAAACTCCTAATTAGAAAAATAAATCAATGCCCAATGTGAAGATGGAAAAATCTGTGCCATTTCAATAAAATACACTTAGCTTTGAAAAGGAATGAAGAAGGTTGACTAGGTCAATAGGACCAAATCACAACAGTGTCTAGATGCATTGAACCACGTTATTGATCATCAGAGTTTTAGATGGAGACCCTTCATGTGAAAAGGGTTAAATCATTGGAGATGTTTTAGGGTTTTATAAGCCCTATTGTTATAAAATGAAGATGAAGGCCACAAGGAAAGGGGAGTTGAAGATAATTTGATTTTGAGATTGCTTAGGCAACTCAAAATCTCTGGTTGTTTAGCTAGAGAGAGGAATTTCCTGTTTAGGAATTCCTCATCCTTCATTGAGTAGCTCTTGAAGGAGTAAGTTCTGAAATTCCTCAAATCAAGGATTCAGGCGAAGAATCCTCCATCAAGGCAGCACTATTTCTACAACAAAATAATACTATGTTGCTGGGTGTCGTAGTGAGGGGTTTTCAACACCACTTCTAGATCTAGTTTTGCAGAAAAGGGAGCATTCAGTTCTCTGGAATATTAGTGAGGAAGCCTTGAGCTTCATATTCAGATCTTGGAATCAAGCCAAAGGACCTTCCAACATCATCTGTGCAGTACACTTCAAAAAATGCGTCATTTTCCCAGTGCATTACTGCAGCAGGGTTTCTACCCTAGTTTGGTGCTTATTTCCTTGAGGAAGGGCCATCCCTTCTTTTGGAAATTTTTTATTGCAACCCTCTTTTGTAATTTTGAAAATTTCAGCTCATATACTCAGATTTTAAGTGATTCCACATTTTTCAGATCCATATTCTGCAGATCTCATACTTGTACTTGTTCTTTCATGAAATCTCCTTGCCGGGTGATCTATTTGATGAATAAAAGGAGCCAAATCTCTATTTTTCTTCATTATCTATTATAATAAACCTCATATCTGATGTTTCAGACATATTTTGTTTAATTTATTTAGAAATTATGCTCTTCATGCTTCAGCCATTTTCTGCATACTCAAAGTCATGTGAAAACAACATTTTTAAGCATAGCCGGGGATGGAGGAAATGTTTAACACATCTAGAATAATTTTTTTGAGCTGAAATAAGGAAAATAGTTCCCTCATGACCTAATATAAATTAACCTCCCACAATTTCCCTTAATTTTATGTATATTTCGGAATACATCCATTTTGGGCCATAAATCCTCACTTTTCCTCACTATTGGATGAAGGGATTGAAAATATTTCTTGTTGTTTTGTTTCTAATTTATATATGAGTGTCTATCAGCATATTTTATATATTAATAACTCTCTGCACTTCCAACAGGCCATTTTTCCTTGTTGCATCCCTCATTGCGCAATTTCTTGAAGATAACTAGCTGTGGGAGATCTATTTAACCCACCTACTCTTATTTGTTTCAGATCAGATATTGGATTTAGATTGTATGTTGTCTTATCTAAAGGATACAAGAGTTATTTTTTTTTTCCAAAGCATTTTTTCTTAAAATGCATATTTTAGTGTATGATTTCATGAGTTGTTCCCAATCTGGAGCATTAAACCTATAATCATGGAAGGGAGACCTATCTTGCAGGAGTGTTCCATGGGAGGAGGAAACCACTACCTAAAGAGGGAGATCCATGGCTCATAAAATTAACCACTTCCTGTAACTCATCCCTGAGGTGGTTAAAGGAAACTTCCGCCTCTAATTTGTTAAAAAAAATTCCCAAAAAGGTCAGTGCGAGCACAACAAAGAGACAGAGCACCAGCTGGCATGGACTCTAGTGTATATCCTCTACATTGGTGCGAGGGGTGAACTATATACCCACACCAATACCAAAACATAGGTTTTTGTGGGCTTTTTGAGGAAATGTTCAATAGGAGAAATGATGTCCTTATGCAGAAGGATGAAAAGAAGGTGTTTGTAGAGTATGAAACTGCTCACAGGTCACAGGAAAGACCCTCCAATATGCGGGGTGAGGGATTGTAGGGACAATGAAAAAATTATGTGTTACAGATGCCCCGTAAAGCTTGAGGTCCGACAGAGAGGGAGGGATTAAATGCTTTATGAGAATGCGTTCGACCCAAACACTGCTGTCATAAAACCTGCAAATACAAATACAACTGATACATCTGATACATGACATGTGGCATGGGTAGAGCCATCCATAATAGAGTACATAAATAGTGAGATCCGAGGTATGGACACAACCATCTAGCAGTAAGGATCAAAAAATAGACTCAGGTATGGTCGCAATCATCTAATCATAAGAGTCATATAATAAGTCATAGTAATCCACAAAGAAACTGCAGCCTGGATTTCATCAGAAAAAACCCAGGGTCTTGTGCTCCGTCTTGACCTAAACAAAGTATAAATTCGAGCATGCGAATATGTGAGTTGGAGTCGAACATGCAAGAACATCATTTGATTATCGGCCAATGACGAAAGTTGTTAATAGGCACGAGAGAAACCACCAATAATGACAATGGCTCTCAAGGTACAAAAGGTACAATCCACGGGGTGTGAACAGTGATCTGATGTTGAACACCCGTAGAGTCAATCGATCGAAGGCCAATGATGTGGAACTTACGTCGAATGTGAAGAACCTGCCATTGAGGTATGCAGGCTCCAAGGTACCTGAAGGGAGTCTCTAAATCAACTTCCCGGATAATGAGCTGGAGTCGACAAGAAGGGACCTTCATTGAAGGTGGGCCATAATGTTTCCCACATCATCGACATGAGATAGAGGAACATGATGTTCATGAATCAAGACCAACAGATAATCAGAGGGAGGTTGAAAAATTCAGAGGAAAACTTCTCTTGAACATATCGGTGGCATGACACTGGATTTGGTAGTATTTGACATCAAGGGATCTGAGGTCATGGTGATGTGGCAAAGAGTTGATGAGCAGTCAAAAGAGATTACCCAATTCCATGGAGGAAAACAAAGAACGATATCAGATGTCCCCAACCTGACATGAATACACACAAGTTCCATGTTCAAGAGCAACATACTGCCAACACGACTATAATGTAGTTTCATTTCCCCCTACCATTTCTGGCAAGTACCCCAATTATTTTTTAAAACAAGTTTGAAGGGGATAGCATATGCTTGTGATGTAAGTTTTTCCTTTGGACAAATCCAACCTAGTACATTTCATGAGCCCTAGGATGGAGGAACTCGGTTAATGTCATGACAACAGAGTCCGATGTCATTGGGTTTTAACAAGTCTGACAAAGGGAAAATTTGACATATTTTCATATTTAGAGAGTTTGAAAAGAAGGCAGAAAAGAAAAATCTAACAGTCCCTTTTCGTAGGCAGTCTCACAGATCTGAAAAGGTAGAAAACTATGTCTGAGAGAACCTCTTAGTTGAAATCAGCTAAGATATTCCCTTTTTGTAAATAATCTATCCTAGCCCGAAAAAGGGGTAAATGTATACAACGTAGATATCATTTCGCAGCCAATTTAACGAGTTCAAAACGACAAGCGACTCGACAATATTTTCAATTTTAGAGAGTCAGAAAAGAGCTGAAAGGTGACTCCAGTAATGAATTTTTCGTGTTTTTACGGAGTATGAAAAAGTATAAATACAACTCATTTCTTCGTCATGACCATGTGAAAACCTGTTGCTGCACAAAAATACATGTGTAAAACATATTCATTGAAAATAATATAATAAAATAATTGAAAAATATTTTTTAAGACCTAATTTAAGATTTTAACAATTTATAAAAGACCATAAGTGGTAAAAATTATTTACTTTTCACTTTTACCTCTTTGTAGAGTAACAATGACCCATTTTCCTTGTGATCTTGTGGCGACGATTGAGAGAAATCCAGTGAACCAATCCGGATTCTATCAGTTTCAGGTAAAAGCTGACACCATTTGCCATATTTTGAGCTAAATTTCATTACATTTAATTTTCATTTTGAATCCTTTTGTGGAGGATTTGTAAAAGCTATGGCATTGCATTTGGCGTGGGTTTTGGGCACAGACCCGTGCTAATCGACCCTTTTTTACACAAGGTTCGCGCCAACTGCGCAACCCAAAATCTGCCTTAATTTCAAGAAAATGCAACCATTTGATTACAAATTTTAATTCCTTAGGAGACTTACAATGTTCATATGAAAAATTCATGTAGGTACAAAGCAGAAAATATGGTAATTGAGTGGAAAGAGAGAGAACACAGTGAGGAGGATGAACAGGCCATGGAAAATGAACAATGCATGAATGCCCTCAGGAATTGTGGGCTCAAGAAATTATTCCTAACACCGTGTCTCCGGGCTCAGCCTAAATTGCTCTAATATTTGATAAGCATTTGGGACGAAGATCAAGAAAATTTTGTGCTTCAGGATCAAGAGCTTGAATTTGAAGTCTCTGATGTGTATTTCATTAATGGATTATCACGTAGGGGTGCAATCCCTATCTTGACCTGTACCCGTCCTTCCAGGGAAAGCATGGCAATGGTAATTGACAAGGTGTGCCGAGGGGCACGAAAAGGAACAGGCAGTGGCATGGTGGACATCCAAACCATCCTTGATCTGGAACTAAGAGTAGTGCTACACACTATCACGCAGGTTGCGGGATCGCAGGCACCACATGAGGCCACGAAGACACAACTACTTCTTGCCTCATAGTGTATGAACCCGATTCTCTTCAATTGGGCTGAGGCCGTGACTATCAACATCAAACAAAAACTAAGTGCAAGAAGACCAAAATAAAGCAGTTTGGGTATGGATTTATTTTGGTATCGTTCTTCCCATATTCCAGTGTCAGGAGGTTATTGTCCCAATGCCACCACCCAACGAGCCATGGATGGCTCGATGGACCACACTGATGCCTAGAGAAGGGGGTGGCCAACATATGTCCTGGAGGCCTTAGTTTTTTTATTGGCTCCAATGAAAACTGATTGTCGTGGAGGATTGGCCCTATGCTGGCATAGACTTCACCCAAGATTCAGACCTCTCGCTCTTGGAGGGAGAGCATTGGGATGAATAACTAGGTGAGACTCATTTTTTATTTTCATGAGTTTATGATTTTTTGGTATATATGCATGTTTTGACATTTTTTCTTATACGTATGCAGATTTCGACACAGAGCATCCTCCAGGCATGTCACCGATAGCGAGGCAAATTCCTTGGGATTTCGATCCTCATGGTGAGGGTGGCGAGGAGGAGATAGTGTAGAACCTGGAGGGGATCGCCCACGGGGTCCTAGACTATGCTCACTTGGATGATGTGCCTTGGGCCTATCAGAGGTACACTGTAGGGGTGCAGAGTCGTATCCACCACTTGCTAAGGCGGTTGGTACAGGCGGTGACGTGTTATCATGAGCACCACACCGATTAGGCACTTAGGCTTTATTTCCACACATTTTTGAGAGACATGTTGTCTGACGATGTAACTGAAACAAAACTATATTATTTTTGGGTTTTATGATGCACACGTTGCAAAATAATATATATATATATATATATATATATATATATATATATATATATATATATATATATATATATATATATATATATATACATCTATTTTCTACATGGGTCTATTTACATATGATGATGTTTTTATAAATTGTGCAAATGTCTATCTAGCACAATGTTAGCTATTGAATCTATTAATGTATTCATTTGTCTTGTTATATGTTGATATGCAATGAAATAAAAATGTATTTCAAGTAAACGAATACGAAAATACAATATCAAAATGCACGGGTTTGGAAACGAATAATGACCGTTAAGTTGAAGAACAGCAAGCTGCGAATCCAAATTCACAAGCAATGCACATATGCCGAGGTTAACTGCCTCGGTTAATAGTTCCAAAACAACACTATATTCAGTGAAATTATTTGTATTTGGTCCTAGACAAATACCTTTTAATTTAATCAACTCACCAACAGGATCATAAATTATCCAGGCTGCCGAAGATAAGTTCCTGGTATTGCGGGAAGTGCCATCTTCTAAACCGACATAAGGGGAAATATACATCTGCATAGAAAACAAGACCCATTAAGAAGAAAAAATCTCACAAAGAATATCAAACCAAAACATGCACAAAAATTTTAAAAATCACCTATGTACACATATCATGCATGAATGACTCGAGCATAATACTTTTTCAGGTACAACCCATTTCTGGGCTGCGCTAATGGATGACCTTCATAATCAATAAGCTCATAAGCCCCATTCTATAACACATGTTTGACGATGTAGGGACCATGCCACATGGGTTGGAATTTACCTGCCCCCATCTTGCCATGAGCTTGTTCGTACAAGAGAATGAGATCGCTTTCGATAAAATAATGAGGGTAAAGTGTTTGCTCAAAATGGGCTTTGACTCGCTTCTTCTATGCTTCGATGACCAAGGCAACTAAGTGACAAGTTTCATCCAATCTCTCTAAGTAGAGGAGAGGCTCTTCTTCAGGTGAAGTATCAGGCAGTAATTCCACAACTAATTTGAGTGAAGGGATTTCACATTCAATTGGAAGAGTGGCTTCCAGATCATATACCAACTGAAATAGGGTAAATATGGTCGCACTCTTAATCGATGTTCGGTAAGCCCATAGAGCTGAAAACAACATGAGATTCCATTTTGATTTATGGATCCCAATTGTTCGTTGAATCATTGTAACAAGGACTTTATTTACGGCTTCAACTTGGCCATTAGCTTGAGGATAATAAGGTGTTGAGCTATCATGGCGCAGAACCAAATTAGACATCATCTCTGCCATCATATAGTCCTGAAAATGAAACCATGATCGGAAACGATGGCTTGAGGGACACCAAACCAAGCAATAACATGATTGAATATAAATTGTGTTGTTGTCTTACCATCTGTAGCCAGTGTAGGCATTTCTTCGGCCCATTTTGTAAAATAATCGACGACGACGATAATATAGGCATGTGCCCCGGCCGAATGAGGGTTACATGTTATAAAATCGATGCCCCATTTGGCAAAAGAACCAACGATAATGACAGGGCGTAAAGGAACAGTTGGCGCACACATCTTGCGTTGATATATCTATCATGCATGGAATTGGCGTACTCTGACAATGCAGTCTTTAAAAATGGATGGCTAGAAGTAGCTAGCACGAAGCATCTTCTGTGTGGTGGCATAACCAGACATGTGACCACCATAGGTGCCACTGTGGCAGTCATTTAAAACTTGCTCATCTTCCTCGAGGGTTAGGCATCGACGAAGTACATAATCGACTCCAACACGATAAAGGGTATCTCCAACAATGCGATAAGGTTGTAGCTAATGCAGATTGAGCCAAATGTTATAGCATCTACAACGAAGAAAGATCTAGCGGAGATGGTCTGAGTGGTCTTTTCGTGCAGCTGAACGAGCTGGAAGATCATCCAGGTATGGTTGAAAAATATGCCAAATATCGTGAAAGGCATAATACATCGTGCCTTGTAACGTAGCCCCAACATTCTTCAAGCCGAAAGGGAGTTTTTTATTTGCAAACGTTCCCCAAGGACACATAAAAGAGGTCTTGTGTTGATTAGACGAGAAAATGTTGATCTAATTATCATTAGGGGAATTTTGAGGTCTAAAATGGGCCTTTTAAGGAAAATGTACAATCAAAATTCACTTTATGAGAACCAATCACATTTTAGGGGATTACATCATCCCTAACGGTTGAGGTGGCATTTCTTGAGTTAAAGTTACTTACTTGTCACATTCTCAATGGTGGATAAAAAATCATGGTTAACCATGGTAGTGCTCTAAGTACTTTTAAATTCAAAGTAAAATACTCATAATAAATGTCATTTCACACATTTTGAATAAAAATATATTATTGTCATTTCATATTTTTTGAAAGAAACAATGCATATCCCTATACATTTATTATATTATATTATATTATATTATATTATATTATATTTATATAGTATATTAATTACATGTTATTATACAATTTAAATAATATAAATTTTAATTAATAGCATATAATATAATTAAGAATTTATAAATTTATATTTATATTTTATTTAAATTTATTTAAGTACAAAGGACAAATGCATTAATTGTTCAATGATAATGATTTTTTTCTTGAAAAGATCATTCTTATTTATAGTAACATCAATACAATTTTTTTATTAATTTTATTTTAGTACAAATTTTGAATTAAATTTAGCTATAGTTACATGGACTGTGGTGCAAAAAGTGAATTGAAAATTCATAAATATTATTTTATTGGTTTAACTATTATTTTATTATTTCCTTAAGAGGCCCATTTTAGACCTCCAAATTCCCCTAATGAGCCAAAAAAACTGTCCATAAGGGAAAATATTTCACTCCCCGCACAATCATTAATGATCTGATCGATGAAAGGGATGGGATAATTACCCTTAGGACATGCCCGATTGATATCGTGATAATCAACATAGACACGAATTTCTCCTTGCTTCTTATCCATGCGAACAATGTTAGAAACCCACTTTGTCAGAGGAATCGGATAAATGAAACCCGCTTTGAGAGTTTTTTTAGCTTCAGCTTTGATGGTTGTGGCTTTCCGAGGATGCAGGGGATGAAGACGCTGGTGAACAGGCTTCGCACCTAGGTAGGTGGGAATCTCATGCACCACAATACTGGGGTTGATTCCAGGCATCTCTTCATCAGACAAGGAAAAAACATCACAGAATTCGCAAAAGTGGCCAGTATACACTTGGACTTCCTTGGAAGAACAAGTGATTCTCACATGGATGTTCTCAACAATTATCAGTTTCACGGAAATGTCAATAGGCATAGTTTGAGTAATGTTACCTAAGTTACCTTTTGCGAATACTTCATGAGTCAGAATAGGCGTTTGAAGTGGCAGAGAAGGAACTTGAGACAAAAAACACTCAAGACAGTTAGACATTGCCCCGAGGCTAGGTATAAACGAGGAATGATGATGCCCATAGCTCCAGGGTAGATCTTCAAGAGACATGGTTTCCATGATAGCCTCTTCGGATGGAAACACTTCTTTCAAAGGATCAGGCAAATCCACATCGTCGAGCCAAGGGGATTGAGAATAAACATTGAGAGACATGCTTAAAGGAGCACCTTCAGGAGGGGAAGAATTAGATGCAGCTGTAAGCTCGCAATAATTGATTTCGATTGGAATAAGCGGCATTGAATATCCAAATGAATCAACCTATGTAGGTAAAGGGAAGATCCAAGGGTCATCTGACCGAGAGACCATATTAACTTGAACGGTATTTGGTGGCGGAAGGGAAAGATACCCATGAGAGCAAGATCTTTGAAAAGACCTGGCCCTACACTGTCAGGGGGAGAAGGGATCTGATCCACGTATGGCACGTTGTTCTCGGAAGATAAGTTAAAGAATGAAAACTAATCAACAGTAATGATTTTTCCCTCGTGTGGAAATTTTAGAACTCGAAAGAGGGTGGAAGGAATGCATAGCATAGCGTGAGTCCAACTGCGACTGAGTAGAAGATTTTAATTGAGTTTTGCATCAATGACTTCTACTTCAACGTTGACCGTCTTTCCTTGTAGCGTGATCAACAAGATAGAAAGAACACCCAAGGGTTTTGATTCCCTACCATCGAATGCCTCAAGGGCATTGGGTGACGAAGGCTGGAGAGCCAATAGCCTTCCAGCAAGAAGATGACATGACACAGGTAGATTCACCTTCATCCACTACGGTTATGTGGATGTTGAGACCATTAATTCTGACTTGTATAACAAGCGCAATTTGGTGCGGAAGTTGGGGGATGAAGTTATCTAAGTCGAAAGAGAGAATGTTAGAATGAGCAGGGTCAATATTGCTTATCGTAGATAATATCACTTTCCATTGAGATGGACAAATTTGAAGCACTTCTAACGCGGACATCGCGGAAGGCGCCTGTGCTAATTCCTCAATAATTCTGTAATGATGAGTAGCATGGGCGCTAGGATTATAAGAAGATTCCCTGAGAACACCTTTAGAAGGTGGTCATACAATGGGTTCAGCACTGAGCCTTTCATTTCAAGGGGACCAAAGGCCGGCGGGGGAGGAGGACCATCATCGACCTCTTTCTCAACTGCCTAGCGTGATCCGGCATAATCCTTCGACCGAGTAGCGATGGAAATGGGTGAAGAAACGTTCATCATGAATAATTGAGAGCCAAATGACACAGATGGTGAAGGTTGCTCGACCATGAGGTTTAGATGATTCTATTTTTGGGGCATCGGGTTTGGCCTTTCCTTTACCCTTATTTCTCCCCTTGGAAGTCTTGTCCATAGGATTACCCTTAACGACGTTGACCTTCGAGGTTTTACCAGAATTCGGGGTAACCTGAGGAGAAGAATTATTGGAAGAATTTGATTTCTACTTCCCATTAGAAGACTTGCGTGAATTCTAAGATGTAGAACCAATAATTCCGTCGACTGATGGGGTAGTCGGCGCTTTAGAGTTCCTAGGTCATGGAGCCTCAGTCAAGATGTCATATAGTATTCCTGATTGAGAGTACACTAAATCAAGGTACTGGGCATGAGAAATGGCTTTTTCCTCAGTTACACATGCCCCCATGGTGATGTCTTTCACAATATGATTGACAAAATAGGTATTGAACCAATGAGTAAAAAGTTGATCAGGAATTTCGAACATGATCAGGCGACGACGCCATCTCCATTCATGAATGTGGTTCGAGATATGGGTAGCCCGGTCCTATTTCAAGGATGTTAGGTGATGCGTCCCGACATCATAACGAACCAGCAACTGGAAATGAGTAAGGAATGCCATAGTGAGAATGTTGAAATCTTGAAAGATGCCACGAGGCAATTAAATATACCACTTAACAGTAGTTCCAGTAAGAGTGTGCTGGAAGAGACAGAGTCAAAAAGAGTCATCCACCCAAGAATTGGAAGAACACCATAAATAGTATGTCATGACGTGAGCTTGGGGGTCTTCTCCATACTCTCCCTCAAACTTGGTACAATCACCAAGACCCTTCATTGGAACCGAAGGCCAAAAAGGATTATGAAGAATGGGATCATTTGTCAATTTGGACATATCTAGTAACTCCAACGTGGCGAGAAAAGGTAATTGAGGGTTAAAAGGCATAGCAGGTCCTCGATAAGGACTGTACCCATACTCCATCCTGGTTGACTATAACTCTGCCCCCATTGGTTCTGTCATGGAGGATTCAGACCGTAAGGGGTATAAGCTAGATAATTCGGTTGATATGGTGGCTGAGGACCAGGATACGGGGATTGAAGACCAGGATACTAATTCTGAGTATATGAGGGTCCCGATTGAGCATCGTAAGGATTCTGTTGTGGAGTATAAGTATATCTTGGTGATTGAGGGTAATAATTAGGACCTTGAGGCAAGTTGTAAACCGGTCGATATTTACCTTGAGGGAAATAACCCCCTTGGGGTCGAACAGGCTGCTGATAAGTGGGGCCCTGCTGAGCTGGATAAGTCGGGCACGGAGGTTGATTTGGCTGTGGCATAGAGTAGAGCGATGGCTGAGCAGGGTGAATGGGCTGTGCAGGTTGGCCTGGCTGAACGGGTTGATCTGACTGATGAGGGCCACTAGGTTGCCCCTATGGAGCAGGTTGGCTTGATAGTTTCGGTGGGCTAGGTTGTGCCTGATAACCAGGTTGACTTGGAGTAGGACCATAGTATGGTCATGGCTATGCAACATTTGGATCAATTGGAAGATATGGCTGTTAAGGTTGCACCAATGGTTGAGATGGATGGATTTTCCCCTAGGACCATATGAAGGTCTGGGTTGATATGTTGATTTCACAGCTGGTCCTCAAGGTTGCCCTGGTTGGATCACAGGATAAGCTTGTAAAGGTTAACCTTGAGGATTGTAAGGCTGCCCTTGTGGGCTATACAATAATCCTTGCTGGACCGAAGGTTGTCCCTGTAAGGGTTGCCGTTGTGAGTCATACACATACCCTTGCTGCAGTGATGGTTGTCCCTGAAAGGGATGTCCATGTGGGTCATAAGCATACCCTTTCTGAACCGAAGGTTTTCCTTGGAAGTGTTGTCCTTGTTGGTTAGAGGGTTTCATAGACAAGGTAGGTCTAAAACCAGAAAGGAACTGATATGTAATGTTCCCAATTTTTGCAGCTGATGGGAACATTGCATTTTAATTTAAAGTTTTCTTTATTCATGAATAAAAGTATGTGAAGGAGGTTTAGTAAATTCCTAAGTTAAGAATAAATACATGCACAATGTGAAAGGGGATAAATCTGGGCTATTATACTAAACACCCCTAAGTGTGAAAAGGAGAAATTCATTTTCATGGGTCAACTTGGCCCCACCTACAACGCAGTTTGGAGGGAAGCTTATCCATCAAGCACAACGTACTTCTAGAAGAGGATCACATGTGTGAAAGGGGATAATTTGAAGAATATGGTTTAGGGTTTTGGCAAGCCCTCATGTTATAAATAGAAGAAGAGGCAACAAGTAAAGGTTGTTGAATAATTTTGAGAAGTTGCTGCAACAACTCAAGTCTCTTGGCTGTTTAGCCTAAGGGAAGAGGACTTCCTGTTTAGGAATCCTCTCTCCTTCCATGGAGTAGCTCTTTGGAGGGTATTGTGATGCATATCTCCACTATCCAGCATTATGGCCAAGCTCCATCTCTATAGCGGCGTTGGTCCTCTTGAGGGTTTTGCAGCTGCTTTTGAGTTGCAGCAAGTGGGGGCACTAGATCTGCAAGATCTAGTAGTTTATAGGAGACTTCTCTCACGGAGGGTGTCTTGTGACCACCCGGAAGAGGATATCACTCTTATTTCACTTCCATATCTTTAATCTTAATTTTTTGTATCAGTTCATTCTAGATACTATGCAGTCTCTTCCATATACTGCGTTATTTTCATGTACATGCTTCAATGTTGTCTAGATTTCTTATTGTACTTGCTCTCTAGTGATTGAGGCTTGTCTCTCCCTTTGATATTTGTAAATTAGCTTGCTTATCTATTCATGTTCAGATCTGATATGTAATGTAATGAAATCCATCTTTAGAAATCTCTGAATTTTGCTGCAGTTCAGTGTATTAAAAGCTAGATCTACAAATTGTTATGCATTATTTTGATAAAATCCCAAGGGGATCTTGTTAAGAAGGCTGAGAAGTTTCCATATATGGTATGGATCTGATGTTACAGCTATTTAAAATTTGTAGATCTACGTTTTAACCTGCATCATCTGAAGCTCCTCATATAAAACATTGTCAAGTCTTTTTGTAGCTTTTCCATGTGTTATTGCTACAATTTCTGAAGGATTCTTGCTCTTGCTTCATGAAAACTTAATTCTTCTACAAGAGAAATTCATTATAGATCTGATTTCTTGCTGTAATAATTTAATATGGTTTTTATGACTAATTTCCAATGAATTCCAACAGAATCTGCGTAATTCCTGAAGGAGGGTTTCTTTTTTAAATCAACCCTCTCCTTAGCTGATTTTCAGCTAATGTTGATTGTGGGAGATCTGTTTAAGGTCTCTAAACTCATTTTTTTTCACTGAAAATCTGCATGGAGGTCCCACATATCCTAAAATAATGGAACCCATCCCTTTTCTCCCTTATTTTAACACTGGATTTCTTATACAGCGCCCTCCTTGAGCCTATTGCATATTTTCCTGAGAGTGGAATTTCCAGCTTCTCCCTTGTTTGGTTTTTGCTTCTCTTTTGGATCCATTATTAGATATGTAGATATAAGGTTCCTAAGGGCAGAAAAATCTAATAGGAGTGTGTCATTCCCACACTTTCTGTGTTTCACCAATATTCTATAGATAGAGTCTGGAACGGGCCAGGAAGCCTCTAGATTTCACCCTTCCTTATGAAGGTGATGCATCCGATAAATGCCCTACCAGTCTATATATGGTTTATATTTATTGGTGAAATTCCATATTTCTATGATTCCATAGTGGAATGTCTTAATATATTCCCTACTGAGCCCATTTTTCCCCATTTGGAACATTACAGTGGTATCAAAGCATGATCTCTGGCACAACCTGTGAGATCAAGCTACCAGTGAATCAAAGAGAAAAAGTAGAGAACAGTTGATGTAACAGATGATATTATTCTCATCATTTTCCAAATCTAAGAAGGGCCTCTCCCAAGAGGTCAATCAAAAGAGAGAAAGAAGAAGCACCGAGACTCCTAGAGGGTTTCGAGAAGAAGCAAGTTGCAGTAAGAGTTGCATGAGATTTCAAGAAGAAGAAGGAAGCCCTAGCACTTCCTATCAGCAAATTAGAAGACCAGGGGATCAGATATCTCCTCATAGATCCACTATGCCCACTTTCTTTAAAAGAAGATGAGGGGTATAGCAATTAAGGAAAGAGATGCAAAGAAACTCCTGAAGGGTTTCAAGATGAAGAGGAAGAACTATACACTTCTTATTATCACAAGGAAGAGAGAATGACTGAAGAATAGATCTTATTAATTATTTCTCAAGCATTGAAGAGTATTGAATAAAGTCTGAAGGGGTTTGAAGAGAAGAGGAAAAAGAAGATCTACAAAGATACATCTCCCAAGGAAACAAAGGAGAATGTCAATCTTGTCACTTTGGGCAAGAGATCTCCATTTTCACTATCTGCTGCTAAGGAGCTTGCATCTAGAGAAGAGGCACTTTCATCTTTGCAAGGTAGTATTGGGTTCTTAACATATGGGGTCCCATGCATGAATCAGGAGATGCATGAGGAGGAGAAGAAAGATTCCAGTGCTGGTATACTTGAAGAAAGGAGGCCATCATTCTTATCAGAAGTTGCAGGCATCATTGATCTGGATGGAGGAACTCTTCTATTCTGTCAAGAGGTTCCCACATATCAGTTGATCCATGGTATGCATGAGATTCTAGCACATATTATTCCAAGACATATGCATAGCCAAGTGTTAGATCAAAGTGCTGATTTGGAGCAAAGACATGTCACAGCGCAGAGGACCCTTGATCTAATCAAGGATGAGACTGGAAGCTATCCCTATGCATCATTTTTGAGCTACATTCAATCTCTTGGATTGATATGTAGGGTCTCAAGGAAGGGAATTAGTACTATCCTATGTTCAATGGCTGATTGTGAGATCAGCAATGACACTTTCTTTGAGACAGTGCATGCATCACTTTACAGATCTACAATGTTGCCACTTAGTGGCTATGACAAAGAGGCTTCATAATTCTTGGAGCTTGTTGAAGGTATTACTGCAGATACAAAGCTTCACTAGTTTTTAAGGATCATACATGAGAGGAAGGTCTCATTAAGAGATCTCAACAAAGATGCATTTCAGTATTTCATGAGATGCAAAGTTATTTAGTGGGTTCAAGGAGATGGTATTCTGCAAAAGGAGAATGCCATGATTTTTCAACACATCACTCAAATTCCATGTTTGAGTAAGTGGATGAGGATGGTGAACAAGGGGTCACATGATCGCTTGTAGACATAATTGGACCAGCAATCTTGGTTACGCTGGTTGCCTTTGGGAGACTCCTATCACTCTCCAGAGGTACCTATTTTTCGGATCTATGCCGTGAAGAATGATCATGGGATGAATAAGTAGGCATGGAAATGCTGGTTTCTTGGGCGTGAGCATGTTCTCTACCCAAATATTCTCATTTTCTTATCTCATGCTTGGTACATCATTAGTAGATCATATGAAGAGGAAGCATATATGATGTGGTTTTTAGGAGTAGAGTTGGACATCACAAAGTTAAATCTTATGTCCATCTATTCACCTATGCTTGAAGTATGTCTCATATGTCCACATGCATTTCAGTTGGAGGTATATTTCATGCATGAAATTTGGCTTGGGAGTAGGGATGACTCACACATGATGTGGTATGAGGGAGATTTCTTGTACTGTGTTGATGAGGTATTTTTCATGTTCATTATTGTGTTGTTGCTCCAAGATCCACATGTTTATGAGGCAAGAAGGCTGCAAAGTCCTTGTTTCTATGGATGCTTTTGGGTGAGTGTGGTTGCTACCCAATAGCTCATTATTTTCTTAATCATGCCTTGGACTTCATTGTTATGTTGCAGCAAAGGAAGGCATGTACAATTTAGTTTCACTTGAGGAGGTATGGCCACCACATGACAACTCCTATGTCTATGTGTTTGCATGGTGTGAAACTTGGCATGATCATCTCAAGATGTGCATTGATGATGGTACTTTGTATTGGGCTGATGTGACATATCATATGTCCATTAGCATGGTTTGGTTTCATGATTGCACATGAGGAGGAAAGAGGGTAGCAAGATCCCTTGTTGCTTTGAAGCTTTTGAATGAGTATGGTAACCACCCCATGACTCATAATTTTATGGTTCATGCCTTATGTAAAAAATATAACTTGCAGCAAAGAAGGCATGCACATTATCTTTTGGGAAGCATGGATTGTCCATCTTACATGGAGAAGATGAAGGATGGCAGCAAAGGGCCCTGCAATGGTGGTTGATTTTTGGAGAATATGGTTTGACAGCTTTGTTTACCCATATTACTCCTTTCCTTCTTCTTTTGCATAACAATGGAATGATGGATTTTGGGTCCAACAAGGCCAAAAAGGCTAACAATGGAGGCATAGAAATGCTTATTCAAGTTCACAAACATGGGATGGAGGAATTTTCTGCATGATGAAGCTTTTCCTTTGTGGGAGGAGCTACCCTACTTTATGTTTCTCATGTGCTTGTGATGGTGTTGGACATCATGTATTTTTCATCTTGTGCTTCATGGTAAGAGGAGGACATCTAACCTCACAGTTGGAGGTCATCTCATGCATTGGTATAAGAAAAATTTGGAGCCAAACATACATAATATATTGTAGCAAATAGAGGGAGCCTTCCTTATGTGGATGCCATTTGGAGGGGGTGGATGATTTTCATTTACAATAAAGAGTTGCTTGAGGGCAAGCAACATTTTGCTGGGGGAGACTGTAATGTTCCCAATTTTTGCAGCTGATTGGAACATTAGATTTTAATTTCAAGTTTGCTTTATTCATGAATAAAAGTATGTGAAGGAGGTTTAATAAACTCCTAATTTAAGAATAGATACATTCCCAATATGAAAAGGGACAAATCTGGGCTATTATATTAAACACCCCTAAGTGTGAAAAAGGGAAATTCATTTTCATGGGTCAACTTCGCCCCACCTACAACGCAGTTTGGAGGGAAGCTTATCCATCAAGCACAACGTACTTCTAGAAGAGGATCACATGTGTGAAAGGGGATAAGTTGAAGAAGATGGTTTAGGTTGGCAAGCCTCATGTTATAAATAGAAGGAGAGGCAGCAAGTAAAGGTTGTTGAAGAATTTTGAGAAGTTGTTGCAGCAACTCAAGTCTCTTGGCTGTTTAGCCTAAGGGAAGAGGACTTCCTGTTTAGGAATCCTCTCTCCTTCCATGGAGTAGCTCTTTGGAGGGGATTTTGATGCATCTCTCCACTATCCAGCATTATGTCCAAGATCCATCTCTATAGTAGCGCTGGTCCTGTTGAGGGTTTTGCAGTTGCTTATGAGTTGCAGCAAGTGAGGGAACTAGATCTGCAAGATCTAGTATTTTAGAGGAGACTTCTCTCAGGGAGGGTGTCTTGTGACCACCTAGAAGAGGATCGCACTCTTATTTCACTTTCATATCTGTAATATTAATTTTTTGTATCAGTTCATTCTAGCTACTACACAGTCTCTTCCATATACTGCGTTATTTTCATGTACATGCTTCAATGTCATCTAGATTTCTTATTGTACTTGCTCTCTAGTGATTGAGGCTTGCCTCTCCCTTTGATATTTTTAAATTAGCTTGCTGATATATTAATTTTTAGATATGTTATGTAATTTAATGAGAGCCATCTTCAGAAATCTCAGAAGTTTTCTGCAGTTCAGTGTATTAAAAGCTAGAACTACAAATTGTTATGCATTATTTGGATAGAACCCCAAGGGGATCTTGTTAAGAAGGTTGAGTAGTCTCCAGATCTTGTATGGATCTAATGTTTCAGCTATTTATCTGTTTTATATCTAAGTTTTAATCTACAGTAGCTGAATCTCCTCATATAAAACACTGTCAAGTCTTTTTGTAGCTTTTCCATGTGTTATTGCTACAATTTCTAAAGGATTCTTGCTCTTGCTTCATGAAAACTTAATTCTTATACAAGAGAAATTCATTATAGTTATGATTTATTTATTCCATACTATAATATGGGTTTTATTACTGAGTTCCTGTGACCTCCAGCAGAAACTTCGTAATTCCTGAAGGAGGGTTTCTTTGTTAAATCAACCCTCTCCTTTAGTTGATTTTCAGCTAGTGTTGATTGTGGGAGATTTGTTTAAGGTCTCTAAACTCATTTGTTTTTGCTGAAAATATGTATGAAGGTCCCAAAAAGAATAATATAAGGGAACCCAGCCCTATTATACCTTATTTTAACACTGGATTTCTTATACAGCGTCCTCTTTGAGCCTATCAGATTTTCCTGAGAGTGGAATTTCCCGCTTCTCCCTTGTTTGGTTTTTGCTTCTCTTTTGGATCCATTATTAGATCTGTAGATATAAGGTTAATAAGGGAAGAAAAATATAAGATGAGTGTGTCATTCCCACACTTTCTGTGTTTCACCAATATTCTATATACAGAGTCTGAAATGAGCCAGGAAACCTCTGGATTTCACCTTTCCTTGTGAAGACGATGCATCCGGTAAATGCCCTACCAGTCTATCTTTGGTTTATATTTATTGGTGAAATTCCATATTTCTATGATTCCATAGTAAAATTTCTTAAGATATTCCATACTGAGCCCAGTTTTTCCCATTTGGAACATTACATGATAAGCCTCTATAGTATCCCCAAATTGGGATTGCTAGCATGGCATCCCTGAAAAATGAATTTTTTAGGAATGTATGCTACAGAAAAAAATATTAGCTCTTGGATCTCTTATATTTGATAATCTAAGATCCAAATACAAGAGGAAATTAGAAACCAAGCAAACTAGGTGAGATAAACAAGCCTCTCACACCTAGAATGGCTGGAAAATGCCCAACAATGGGACTGCAACAATATGTAAACATAATTTTGGAGTTGCATCAAGCTATTAATCCATGTAATGTGTCAATAAACACTTTAGCATCAAATTTATGTACATCAGAAAGAAGTATGACCCATTCTACCCACACAAGATGGGGAAAAGCAGTTATTTTAGCCCTAAAAACGTTAACTTCAAATATTTACGTAACAATAAGGGAAAATTAAGGTGGGATATTGTATATTAGGTCATAAGAGACTTAAATATAAAATTTTAGCCCAAAAAATTGACTCTACCTATGTTAAACAGATCTACCATTCCTGATATGGCTTAAAAGTGCTGAAATCCCATGGCTTAAACAGAATTTTACTGAAGCATGTACATCATCATTTACAGGGAGTTTCTACTAACATTTGATGCCAAAATATGATATGGATTTTTATTTCTCATAACATGAAGAAAAATGGAGATCTAGCTCCTTTACACATTAGAAAGATAACTCGACAAGGGTTTCCTGAAAGTACAAGTGTAAGAATGAAAGATCTGCAGAATATGGAACTGGAAAACATAGTTTACTATAGATTTATAAGAAAATAGCTGAATAAACATGAGAGAGAAGAAGAATTATGTACAGTTCTTTTCCGGGAGAAGGGTTGGCCCTTCCACCAAGGAAAAAGCTCACAAGCAAGGGATCAAACCCTGCTACTGCAACACTCTAGAAAATGACACAGTTTTTGAAGCTAAATATGCTATAGATGCTGAGAAGTGACTTGGCCACATGCCAAGACCTGAAATAACAAGTTCAAAAAATAGATGCACTATTCCAGGAGGTTAAATCACACACTCACTGAGAAGAGCCACCAATACAAGCTAGATCTCAGTAGATCTAGTCTCCACTTGTTGTAGCTTACTGAAAAAAGTAAATCACGGTAGGATTTACATTTTCTAAGGGAGATGGATCTTGGCCATATGCCTGATAGTAGGAGAGAAGTGCAATGCCCTCCAAGAGCTACTCAATGGAAGGAGAAAGAATCCCTGAACATGAAATCCTCACAATTCCCTGCTAAACAGCCAAGAGAATGAGATATGTCTAAAAAAACAATATACTTTGAAAATATAATATCATTAAACAACCTTCTCTTGATCCTTCCCCTTCATTTTTATAATATGAAGGCCTTGGAAAACCCTAAACCACCTTGATGAATTATCCCCTTTCACATGAGGGGCCACCTTCTAGAACTGCGTTGTCCCTCCATGAGGTACATTATATCTTGATTGTGTTGTGATTTGGTCCTATTGACCCAGTCAATATGTCTCATCCCTTTTCACACTCAAATACAATCAATCCAGCTCACAAATTTCTGCCTATGCTGATCCTTGTTCATACTGAACTGGTTTCATTGATGATCTCTTCTTCTTCATGCATGCATGTTGACTTAGTCAAACTTGACTATGTCCTCATACATTTTTCCCTTGTTCACACCCATAACTGTAAAATCAAGCTACTATAATGATCCCCTTTCACATTATAAGGCTATTTTATTGAAACAGCCCTGATTTTCCTCTCTTCACATTGGGCAATGATTTATTTTGATGTTTTTAGGAGTTTACATGTCCTCCTTTACATTTTATTCATCAATTAAGAAAATCAAAACAAAATGAAATATTCCTATTAGCTTGGGATAATTAGGAATATTATAGTCCTCCTATCCAAAAATGTTTCTTTTCCTCAAGAAACTGCAAGGATAGAATTGAAATGGATTGGGAAACATCTTCCCCAAGCAATCATCCATGCAAAATGAGTCACCTTCCAACAGGGTAACTCTAGAAAATTCTCCTCCACCTTGAGTGCATGCATTGTGGGTGGGCTAAAAACATGAACTTGGTAGACATAGGTGCCTACCCCATGCTGTCCTCTTCTCCACTTAAGATAAGTGTGGAGTGTTTACTTATCCTGGGCTGCAATGATGTTTCCTTTAAGAGGCAAGATGAAGACTAGATCTCTAAATATCTCCTCTCCAACATTGTGAATCAAGTTGGCCCAAACCATTCCATATGTTATGGATGGGAAATCATCACCATATGGTATCTCATCAAACTCATGGCCCATCTCATCAAGAAAAAAATGTTTGGCTGTGGTGGCCATATCTCCTCTCATGTTCCCAATAGAACATGCAATCCAGAAAATGTGGGAATCCTCTTCCCAAAAGAACACATCTAACCAATGTGTTTCCTCTCCAATCATGCTCCTCACAAAAGAAATATCAACATCAACAATTGGAACCATGATTAGCATCAAGAAAAAGGAAATACTTAAGGCTTCATATGATGCAGGAAGGTACCAATAGTCTCCCATGAAGTTATAGCACAGTTTTTCCAGCTGTAGCTTCAGAAGATTACAAAGCAAGTGGTTGCTGGATACATGGTGGTCTATGTATGTTATTTCATTTACTAAATAATAGTAGATGGCTGCATACAAAAAATAAACATACATGAAGTAGTACAACACTTTCCCATGGCCATATAAGAGATGATTATCTCGTCATACATTCTGGCCCATTGTTGATCTTGGAGCTCAATGAAAAGCTTGCCCTCTTGTGGAGAAATGCACTGCATAGAAATGGTAAGAATATGAAAATCACTAAATACAACAACAAGATGCTAACCATGTGCTATAAGTAGGATCATGATAGGGTCCATGAAAAAATTCTCCATAATGATATGATATACTCTCATGAAGAGAAATGAATCATGTGTTGCATGAAGATCCTTCCGCATGTACTTGGAAATCCAAGCCAAGAAGAACATATCACAACAATAGATGTCTCCATCCATTACTCCGTATTTCTCAGCTCCTCCTTGTCCATAAAGTGCACCAAGAGTGGAATGATCCTGGGGACACTCCATCCATAATTTCATGCTCCAGAGTGACAGCACTGTTGGCCTATGCAAATAGGCTCTTGCCAATACGTAGCTCCTTTCTTTAACATTCTCATTGTGAAAGACATCTTCCATAATGCTGCTACACATAAGAAGTCTCTCCTATGGGAAAAGTACCTCTTTAACATCTAAGGCGAAGGAGTAGCCCCTTTTCACCATGATAGTGCCATCTCCTACTCCTGCAACATCATGCAAAGTGTGAGAGCAAATCTACCCTTGCTCTCCCAAGAACAACCAAAGAAAAAAAATGTTTTGCTGCCTCCTCATACTTCCATCATGAAAATCATGTGATGAAAACATAATGAATGATATGAATATCACATCAGCACCATGCTTCCATACTCTTTGCTACTCAAATTTGCAAGTATCCTGCCACATACCCTTTGAAAGAGGATGATGACCAAACTCTTTCAAGAGTAACCAGTGCAACCAAGCCTCCTGATGCCTGGTATGATAGATTTGAAAGTAGTTTTCCAGCTTATTGCTCATCATCCACACCCATCCATCCACATGTGGGTGCCTTCAATCTTTTTCTTCCTTAAAATTCTCCCAAGGAAGACTGTCATGCTCCCAAATAATATTTCTACTCTTGGATTTCATGGGATGTTGAAATGCAATCTTCTCAAGTATCAATTTGATCCCATAAGGATCCAAATAGGTGGTAGGAAAAAACCTCCCATCATGATGTCTATGGCTCAAGAAGTGTCCAAAGCACACATGAGAGATGTTATCCATCCGAAGATGTCCTCCATCATCGATATGTTCCTCCTTGAATCCATGAAGATCCAAGGGTGAGAAGGAAAGAGCCTCCTCAAACTGTTGAAGAACTTTTCACTTCATGAAATTTTGAAGTGCACATTTCATGGGATCTCTTGATGAGACCTCCTCCTCATGCATGGTCTTCCAAAACCAGTGGGGTCTTGGATCTGCTACATGTAGAAGTTTCTCTTTGAGCTGGGAAGTGCTCATTGAGAAAGTGTCATCTAGAAGGGACAAAGGGTTTCTCACTTCAATATGTCTAATATATACCATTCCTTCCTCCATTTCTTCATGAATTAAGTTTTCATGTGAATTCTCCCATAGGGAATGGGTCCTCTTTTGTTCATCATTGCCTTTGCACAGCACAGTGCAACTCTGTTGCTCTAGATCAACAGCATGAAAAAATGTAGATCCCTTCATATGGTCTGCTGAAATGACAAGAAATGGAAGTTCAAGCATACCTTGGTGAGATGTAGAAGCAAGAGCTACTTTCTCAACTATGTTGTCTTCCTCCACTACTAAACATGAAGGCTGCTCCACCAAGGTTGTGACTACGCTGGTACATGCTTCCTCAAGAGGTGGTGAGGATCTCTCTTCCTCTAGGTAAATGAACTGAGGTAAAGCTAGAGTCTCCTTGGAGGATCTAGATTTAGCTTTTTATTCACTTAGAATCTTAGATTCCAAGTGTCCTCTATGTCTCTTGTCTTCTCTTCTTTGAGAATAGGAAGTGCATGGCTCTTCCTCTTCTTGAAACAGTTTAGGAGTTTCACTACAACTCTCCATATACTTAACCTCCTAGGGGAGATCCTTTCTGGATCTGAAAAACAAATGAGAGTAATCTCATCTTCTTCATAATTTCGATCTCCTTCTATCTTCTTGGGCTGAGACTCACAGGCTAAGCCAAGAAAGCTCTGATACCACTGTAGTATCCCCAAATTGGGATTGCTAGCAAGGCATGCCTAAAAAACACATTTTTCAAGAATGTATTCTACAACAAACAAGATTAGCCCTTGGATCTCTTAGATCTAATAATCTAAGATCTAAATCTAAGAGGAAATCAGAAACCAAGCAAACTAGGTGAGATAAACAAGCCTCTCACACCTAGAATGGCTAGAAAATGGCCAACAATGGGACTGAAGCAATATGTAAACAAAATTTTGGAGCTGAAACAAGCTATTAATCCATGTAATGTGTCAAGAAACACTTCAGCATCAATTTTATGTACAACAGAAAGAAGTATGACCCATTCTACCCACAAAATATGGGTAAAAGTAGCTATTTTAGACATAAAAACATTAACTTCAGCGATTGGCATAAAAATAAGGGAAAAGGATGGTGGTATCCCGTAGCTTAGATCATAAGGGACTTACATATCAAATTTCAGCCCAAAAAATTGACTCTAGCTATGTTAAATAGATCTACCACTCCTGATATGGCTTAAAAATGCTGAAATCCCATGACGTAAACAGAATTTTACTGAAGCATGTACAATCTCATTTACAGAAGGTTTCTACTAAAATATGATACCAAAATTTTATATGGAGTTTTATTTCTCATAACATGAATAAAAATGGAGATCTATCTCATTTACACATCAGAAAGATAACTCGCGGGCAAGGGTTTCCTGAAAGTACAAGTGTAAGAATGACATATCTGCAAAATATGGATCTGGAAAACATATTTTACTACATATTTATAAGAAAATAGATTAATAATACATGAGAGAGAAGAATAATGATGTACAGTGCTTTTCTGGGAGAAGGGTTGACCCTTCCTCCAAGGAAAAAGCTCACAAGCAAGGGATCAAACCTTGCTACTGCAACACTCTAGAAAATGACACAGTTTCCGAAGCTAACTATGTTGTAGATGTTGAGAAGTGAGTTGGCCACATGTCAAGAACTGAAATCTGAATCTCAAACAACAGATGCGCTCTTCTAGGAGGTTAAATGACACATTCACTCAAAAGAGCCACCAATACAAGCTAGATCTGAGCAAATCTGGTCTCCACTTGCTGGCTCATTGAAACAAGTAAATCACAGTAGGATTTATACTGTCTAAGGGAGATGGAGCTTGGCCATATGCCTGATAGTGGGAGAGAAGTGAAATTCCCTCCAAGAGCTACTCAATGGAAGGAGAGAGAATCCCTGAACAGGAAATCCTCATAATTCTCTACTAAACAACCAAGAGAATGAGATATGTCTAAACAGAAAATATACTCTGAAAATATAATATCATTCAACAACCTTCTCTTGAGCCTTCCCCTTCCTTTTTATAATATGAAGGCCTTGGCAAACCCTAAACCACCTTGATGAATTATCTCCTTTCACATGAGGGGCCTCCTTCTAGAACTGCATTGTCCCTCCATGAGGTACATTGTATCTAGAATGTATTGTGATTTGGTCCTATTGACCCAGTCAATCTGTGTCATCCTTTTTCACACTCAAGTGCAATCAATCCAGCTCACAAATGTCTGCCTATGTTGATCCTTGTTCACACTGAACTGGTTTCATTGATGATCTCTTCTTCTTCATGCATGCATGTTGACTTAGTCAAACTTGACTATGTCCTCATACATTTTGCCCTTGTTCAAACCCATAAGTGTAAAATCAAGCTACTGTGATGATCCCCTTTCACATTATAATGGTATTTTACTGAAACAACCCTAATTTTCCTCTGTTCACATTGGGCATTGATTTATTTTGATTTTTTTAGGAGTTTTACATGTCCTTCTTTACATTTTATTCATCAATTAAGAAAATCAAAACAAAATGAAATATTCCTAGAATTAGCTTGGGATAATTAGGAATATTACAACCTTAGGAGTAGGCAACTAGATACGGTTTCCTTGCTTTTCATATTGAAATGAAAGTGAATAAATTGGGGTATCATCCGCTCCATAATGAGAAAAATAAAACCGCTAAGGATCCTGAGGGTACTGATAAGTCTGGGAGCTATGTTGCTGAATAGCTATCGAATAATCCTCAAAAGAAAGGCAGTCAGGGATTTCCATGACAATCAAAGTCTCTACAGAAGTTGAATGTCCTAACGACTGAGCAGTGACAACTGGTGCCGAAGCAGCCACACAGACAGTAGGTCTAGTGGGAACAAAAGTAACAAAGGGCGTCGACGAGACAGGTGTCGTTTGCGACATCCCTAATGATGGGAGAGTTGATCCCCTTAACAGAGTTGATGTTGCCATTGAGGCAATAATGGATATAATCTGAACCAAAGACCTATATCCAGCTGGAAGCGACATTGATGGTGAAGATTGAGCACGCTATTGATGGATGTCGTCCGGGAAAAGTTGGTATTCTTCATCAGAAACTTGAATACCCTCACTTCCATTAGGACCCTACGAATCCATGTCTGAATCCACCGTGAGATCTTGCAAAAGACTATGGGGGCTAGGAGGTATAATAGCAACCAAGAAAGGTGATCCTAATGTAAGAGGGGGAAAATGTTTCCCAACCCCAAACCCAAACCAAGCATTTGAAAGAGGCCAATGAAACTCGACTGGTTCTCTAAAGGGATACTTTGATGGGATGATAGGTTGTTGAAGCTCAGCAGACCTAGAGGTCTGAGAAGTCTCAAATGAATCGTTCGAGAAAGGACTGCTAGTAGACGAAACTAAAGGTTCTTCCACTGTGACTGTAGCACACCAGAAAAGGGAAAAATATCGAAAAATGAATACTCTTGGATCAAAACCAAGGCAATCAAAGACAGGCCAAGTAATCAAAATTTTAATGGGTGTGTAATCATAGGTAGTTTACTTTACCACATTGAAACCAAAAATTTGCTTTTTCATGTTTTAAGAGCCAAGAAATAGTCAAATATCATTCTATTCTCTTTCAGTTTTAAGAGAGCGCGAAAGGAGAAGTGCTCGATGATATTTTCAAATTTATGGAGTCAGTAAAGATTGAAAATGACTGCTTAGGTAGTCTAGGTAAAAGGGTGTACCAGGTTCCCATGAACTACCATGTACACCTTGGTTATAAAATGAAAGAAGAATCAACCAAGGACTTGAAGTACGTACAGGTAGTCTCCCCATATGCTATTTTTGGTGTATCATGGTTATAAGGTGACAGACTCGGCTTTCTACAGGTAAAAATATTGCAACCTAGAGGGGTCTCCCATTATATACTCGACGTTACGGGGAGCAAAAGTCCGCACTAGTGCTGTCTGTATCCAGATGGCGAGCGAAAATTGCTAGGTTTAAAGATGTCGGAACACATCTATAACTTAGACCACTAAATGTTTCATTAAGTTTCGATGTTGCCTTAGGTTAATTGAATAAATTTTGAATTTATCTTACATTTATGTTTCAATTCCAAGGTCCTACTAAATGTTGGATCTCACAAATCCATGAATGCAAGCTATATGCCACAAAATACCATTTCGTTTGATGAAAAGCTATCTACGATAAATTTAGGAGTTTTCAAGTGATATAAAATAATGAGAACACATAGAAGCATCCAATACAGTATCTGATGCAAGCTAATGAAAATGAGAAATCTTTCCTAGAATGCCCACTGCTAGTTATGCGAAAGATTTTTCAATTCCACAACACAAACAAGAATGCAAGCACAATTTTTTATTTTTTTTCAAATTTTCAATGTAGTAGAGAAAATAGTGCACTAAATGACATGAAAAATGAATCTTCACACTAGTTTGAGAATGTGAATGCGAGAGTTGAAACGAAACAATTCAATCAACTCAAAAGCAAACAAAACAAAAACTCAAACCAATGTCACAATATCTCAAATTGAAGAAATATTTCAAAATAGACCCATACAAGCAATGTGAGCTATGCTTGGAGTGAAAAGAAGAAAAAATGAATGGAAGAGGCAAGACTCACCCAAGAGGCATTCCACCAAATGCAATCACTCAAAACGTATCTAGGGAGCTTAATGCAATCAAGAAAATAATGAAGGTGATCGCAAAACAAAAGACCCAAACTCCTACAGGAGGCTCAGCATACCAAAGCACTAGAAAACCCTAAGGCCATGATGCTAACAAGAAATGGACCAAAAACCGAAGGAAGGAGGTTGTTCAAAGTCACAAAAAATCCCAAAGCACTCAAATCAAGTCAAGAAAACACCCAGAGACACCAGTAGTGACAAAAAACTCCAAAACAGGGGAAACCCTAACACCTACAGGAAATGGCACGACTGTTTGGATGTAATCAGCATGAGATAGGGGATGGCATGGGTGATGAACTAGTAACTTGCACCAATGGGTGTGACTGTCAGACTAAAAACTGCGCCAATCAAGCCAACCCTAGAAAAATGAAAATTTTGGAAAAATAGAGGTCATATCTGATCCTATCGGGCTGAACAACGGTCTAAGACGCAGCAAGAATAACTAGAAAAGGCAAGCTATGTAGACAAAGAACAAGAAGAAGACCTAATGTATGAAAGAAAAACTCGCACTGGTCCCCAGCGGAGTCACCAATTTGTTGGTGAGGTGAATCCCCTCTATGGATAGAGGCGATCCCACTAGCCCTAGAGTGGGTCTAGCCACAAAAAAAATGCTATGACATCAATTCCTAGTTAACGAATGGACACAGATTCAACAGATAACTTACTGTATATTCTGCGCTTTTGTGGTTATTGAAAGAGTGGCTGCCTCTCGCTCCTGGTTTGACAGATCACGATCCGCTTGTTCTCACGCTCAGATACCTGCACATACACAAGAAATAAAGAAAGTATACAACATACTATTTCAAATCCATAATTATCAGTTAGTCAAAGAATACTAAATCAATTGCATCAATAAACATAACATAATGATGGAACCAATACCATAGTCGAGTATAATAATGAAAGGAAGGAAGAGTATAACCAAGCTTTGACATTGCGGTCTCCTCCAACAGGGTTCCAGTGGAATGCGTCTCACAAATCTCGTCGAGAATTTGGACGGCGCTCTCTCTATGAGATTCTCCTTGCTTCTACCTTCTCGATATGGATTACTCAGCTATAGTATCTCTTCTCCAAGTTCAGCTTCATGGCTACATGTTCAGCTAGATTTCATAAAGGGAGAAGGCCTGTTTATATAGAGGAAGAGGGAGAGGTTATGATCCCTATAATCATGGAAGAGAGACCTACCTTCAAGGAGTGTTCCATGGGAGGAGGAAACCACTACTTAAATAGGGAGGTCCATGGCTCGTCAGATTAACCACTTCCTATCACTCATCCCTGAGGTGGTTAAAGGAAACTTTCGCCTCTAGTTTGTTAAAAAACATTCCCAAAAATGATGGCGCAGGAACAAAAAAGAGACAGAGCACTAGTTGGCATGAGCTCTAGTGTATATCCTCCACATTGGAACGTGGGGTTAACTGGCTACCCACGCCAATGCCAAAAAAATAGGTTTTCTTGGGCTTTTTGTGGAGATGTTCAACAGGAGAAATGATGTCCTTATGCAGAACGATGCAAAGAAGGTGTTTGCAAAGCATGACACTACTCATAGGTCATGGAAAAGACCCTCCAATATGAGGGGAAATGGATTGTAGGGATGATGAAAAAATGTTTTGTAACATAGAGGCACCCAAAAAATTAAGCGGAATTTCCTAATTTGACTCCAATTAAATGGAGTGCTCCAGTTTTAGTGGAGCTGATGTAGGGGACACTCGGCAAAATTTGTTTTGGCTCTATCTGGAGCTAGATTCACCCAATTTTGGGGTTCCAATAGTCAATTTAGACTATATCCTAAATTCCAGACTCAATGGAGCAGGTTTCAGAGTCACTAGAGAGCTTCTATGTTTTTTTTTCCATCAATGAAGTTCAAGGGGCCACTAGGGCCACTAGGGGGAAACAATAGTTTGAGGCCTAGCCAGGGGAGCTAGAGGCCTTATCCAGAAATACAATAGTGAAATATAGATATTTTAGATGTTATGAAACTAATGAGATGGTTTTGAGATCCTGTAGAGAAATTTTTAAGGAGGAGAGGCTTCAGTAAAGTTCCAGGGGCCATAAGTGCCAACTTTTGCCAATAGCAGTTCAAGGCCTAGCTAGAGCAGCTAGAGACCATATGCAGCAAATAAATAGTCATTCTTGGCTGAAAAAATAATTCTGAATCAATTTATGGATGTTTTAGAGGCTTATGAGGATTTATAGAGATCTAGAACCCAACAGAGAAGTTTTTAGTGACCCTAGTGGTAGGGGGTGCCGACAGTTGTTGGAGGCGAAACCGGAGTAGCCAAAGGCCATTTTTTATGAAAAAATAGTCTATATTGATTAATTTTGGAATTATGGATACAATAAATGGATTTTTAGATCCAGTTGATGACTTCTAAAGATCGAGAAGCTGAAGGGAAGTTTTGGGCAAACCTGGGCAAACAGTGGAGGAAGGCCTAGTTTGGGGATGCAGTGCTCATTTTGAGCAAGTTGTCAGTCGATATTTGGTGTATGATATGTGATTGAGATATTATGTGTTTTTTTATGGATAGAAACCTAATTTCTGAAGGATTTAGTGCCATACAGAAGCTCAGTGTAGCTCATTGCACCAATAGAAGCAATCGTGTCTAAGGGAGATGAAAGCTGTTTGCAGAGTGATGAAAGCCATAAGAGGGATATAGATGTAATTCCTAGCCCTTTGGATCAGTTTAGTATCCATTGGAGTTAAGTGTGGAACTTGTAAGAGAAACCTTACCATAATCCCAAAGAGCCAAGTCAAGATGACAAAGCTCAAAGGAAACGTAGCCCACGATATTCGGGTGAACTCCTAGATTAATTTTGTTGTTGTCTCTGAATATTTTATTGATGCATTATGTTGTTGTTATACATGTTAAACTTAATCGAGAACAAATGGACTTAATACACTTAAACAGTTAAAAAATCATACACCTCTTTCAAGCATAAATTCTGCAAATTTTCAAGTATAAGCTAGATCATTTATTTGTTTAACTGAACGTGAGGTTCTTGAAAAACATGACAAGTTATCAAGACCATTTTTAGATAATTTAAAGGAATAAGGTTTTATCATTGTCCAAAGGAAAACTAATCAGATTATGCTCCCCTGCAATGAGGCCAGTCTGAATGTTATCCTTTGAGATAATCGAGGTCAATAATTATGCCAAAGCATCTATAATGTTTTGTTTTGTTTTAAGTTTCAAATTTTTGGATGACAAATGCATAAAATGATTTTCAGTAACTATGTTTAAACTTTTAGATAGTATTCATTAATAAGACAAATGGATGTTTCTTTATTCCACACAATAATTTAGTTTTCACAAGTGATTAAGCTAAATATGTAAGGAGATATGATTATTTTAATTATTAAAAAGGAATATTTCAATGATCATAAGTGTGAAAACTTTCAAACAATGTCTAAAATTTAAAAAAAAACATATTTAACATTATGAATATGTTGATAATTTATTGATGAGAGGGACTTACATAAACAAATAGTCGAGTAAACCATTCTATGATATAGATAATAACTCCAGTAAAAGTTGAAGACAACTTAAAGTCACTTAATATGACCTAGATATCTTTATAATAATTAAATATAAGTAGAAACAATATGAAATGATAAATAGGAAGAAATTACAAGGGGAAAAAGTTGTATAAAACAAATCCATAATCCTTATTTTATTATTAATTATTAAAAGCTTGTACATTTATGCTTAAAAAATGCTCTTCCAAGGGTGCAACCCTTAATAACTCGAGAACGAGAGTCCTTTATACTAGTTCCGGGACTAAGAAAATATCCTAAACTAATTTACAAAAATAGTATAATATCATAGAAAGAAGGAAAATAATGAAAGATATGTTCCTGTTTTGGAGGATACTATTGATGAGTAGGCCTAATTATAGGCTACGCTGGTTGAAATGTTGTCCTGTGAGTTGGTTTCTTCTTCTAACTTTCTTTTGAATTAATCTTTGTATCTTTGGCAGAGTTTAAACATTAAAATACTTTATTACTTTGATAATTGGCAAAAACCCACTTTCCTCTTTAAACAATGTAAACCTTTTGAATAGTGGAAAAACCTTTATAAACAAACCTTTTGGATAGAATGTCGAAAAAGACATGGAGTGGAGATAATGGCGGAGGTAATAATTTTCAGGACCTACTAAATGCATCGCAAATCGCAAACATAAGATTTTTGGACTTATCGGAAATCAGCAAGTCAAAAGGCTTGTCTCAGATCATATATCAGTGAGTCGGAATTGACGAAATATCATTTGGTAATTAGATAATGCGATATGCGATATGCGATGTGCGATGGGGGAAGATATGATGTTGCAGGGAGAAATGGTCCCACTTTATATTGCAATTAGGGAAAGGATTTAGTATCAGAAATCACATATTGGGGATTGGGGTGAGTGATATGAATGAATGGCATAGAGGAATTGGGATATGTGATCAATGGTGGCTTATGTAATAGGTAAGGGGGCCAATTTAATCACAATCGGGGAATTGGGAAGGTGGAGGTAAGTTGAAACAATGAAATTTACAATATAGCGATGTGAAAAGGTAATGTGGGTCCCTTTCGAAAGTTTAAAGCAGAAATGGAAATGTGCCTAAGTAAAGAAATATATAAGTGGCCTGAAGCATATAATGGCTTTCAAATGTTTTGAGGCTAAAGGGGCGCAACACAAAATGGAAGTGTTATTGGACTCGGGGGTTTGTGGGATATCGCAATTACAACATGCGTTACGAAACTGCAATATGCGCTTGCGATAAAGGTAAAATGGAAATATAAATATGGTGTACGAGCTGAGAATGTATAATTATCACATTTTGGGGCTTTCTGGACTTATCACATTTCGGGGACCAGAGGTTATATAAAAAAATGTTTGGAAACAAATTTTGCAATAGGTTGATGTGCAAAGGAAATGTGGGTCCATCAATGAAACATGGTAATGTGGTAGGGAAATGGTCAAAGTGCGGAGTGACTTTAGGATTCAAATAATTTATGTGCCATAAACTTTAGGTTTTAATGTTTATAATTTAATAAAAATTTAATCCCATTTTGAAAGAAATTAATCACAATTAACTTATAAATTTATGAAAATGTGCATTTGAGCTTGCAGCCATATATTTTTCATTTTTGTAGACTAAAGCCTTCATTTTTCTTTGGCATCCTAACATTTTATTTTTGATTTTGCCTCCTTTCTTTAGGGAAATCCAACCTAACATTTTATCTTGATGTGGATGTATAAAACACAATAAGCCTAACATTTTTTAATTTCATTTTCTTTCATCCATATCCTATCTTAGAATTTTTTGAATTTATTTTAAATATAGATTCTAACTTATAAAAAATAAATAATGTTACAACAATAGCTAAAGTGGCAGCCACCTCATCCTCAGTGTTCCCTGGTGATATGCTAGTTTTCTTAGGGGATATCTTCGTTTCATTTTTTTCAGTGGTCTATTTAGGACTTAGGGTCTCCTCTTCTAACTTTTCTTCCTTTTCTTCCTCATCATCTCATTCTTCGAGAGCTTCCTCCTCTATTTTCTCTTCACCTATTTCCATCTCTATTTATTTTGTTATATTATCTATATCTTCTTCCTCTAATATGGTGTTTCCACCCCCAATGCTAGATACATGGGTTTCCCCAGAATTAATTCTCTCAGTTCCTATTATTTCCTCTCGGTCCATGTATATGAAATTGGACCATGAGATAGGAATTATTAAGTGGATTAGAGCATCCTCCACTATCATCTTAATAATTCCATGATGGGCTAAGTGTTCATGCTTCTTTTCTCTGAATTTTTGACTCATGTCCCTAATGGAGTGGAGGAGGATGTAAGTTACATTCAATCTCTAGTCAAGAGGAAAATGTTATCTGTATCTGAGCTCATGAAATAGCCTAAAGTGGTAGACATATAATACACTTAATATGCCCTCATATGAGATGTATATTAATATGTTATAAGCTACCTCATCCCATGGATAAGGAAAAAATTATACCCTAACCCCATTATTATCTTCCACAGGTTTGTCCCTGGACCTAAATAATTTTTTCTTCATAGTGGAACTAGCGACCCTATCTTCCCTATTCCATTTGATTCCTATGGGAAGTGTGGTTATTTTGCTAATCACTTGCAGGATTATTGTAATGGCTAACCCCCTTGTTATAATGGTGGAATGTGTTATCACTCCAATAATTCTCAAAAGGTTGTGATATTTTTTATTTTGGTTTAAATAATATTAGAGGTAACCAAAAACCTACTTTTAAGATTTAAGATCCAACCTTCCAAATGCTCAGAGAGGGCTCTCTCTATATGATTTATCTTTGTTGATTTTAGTTGATTTTAGGCTATTTATGTAGGATTAATTTGGGATTTTAATTTGATTTGATTTGGTTTGGTGGTGGAATCAAATACTAAGATGGATAGATGTAGGCCTGCTTATGATTGGGATAATGGAGTCAAAGTCTCGAGCATCAGATTTGGATCAAGGTTCTAAAGGGAAGTATTCAGAGGGCAAGATAGTTGGGTAACCTCAGATCCTTAAGCAGATAGTTAAAATGGTTTCATTTGGGGTAAGAGATAAATTAAGGGTTCTAAAATCTAGATAATGAATGAAAAGAGAGAGGTTAATCGAAAATAGGGAGAAATTAAGAATTCACTAATCTGGATATCAGTGGAAAACATGTAAATGATAAATAGTTCAAGACAGAGTGTAATTAAACATATTCTGAAATAACATTCCTGATATATCATTTAGATTTAGAAAAAACATACAAGTATTGGTGAAAACTTCAAAAAGAAAAATTGAACAAGTAGAAAATACTTCACTGTAATGGCCCAACACATGAATCTTGTAATATAATCTCTTTATTTCTTTAGCCTAGTCTGCTGACTTGAAATTGGTACAATCACCCTTAGGTTCTAGAATAGTACACTATAGAAATGGTCAACAATTCATCCACACTCAATACTTCAAAATGAGAAGTATTTAGACAAAAACGCTTTACAAAATATCTAAAACAAAATTAGGATTTATTCATGGGAAAGAAATATCTTTATGCAAGAAGGTAGAGAAACTTTTCTAACTAATGCTGGTTGTCCCTGTTTTTATTGATTTTCTATTGTTGTCTTTGATATTTTTGCTGATTTATCTCTTTGGTTGTTTGCTCAAAAAAGGCTGTAGTAGAGTGTCCTATACACTGGCAATCTGCTCTGTAATTTATGTTGTGACTTTCACTCTGAATTTCCCTAATATTATTTAAACTCTGGTACACTTTGACTGTCTATGTTTTCACTGCAAAACTATTACTTTACTTTAAACTTTAAATGTAAAACAACATGCTCTGTTTTCCTTTTTTTTTTTTACTGTTATTTTTCTGACTTGACTGCATTGTTTTACTGCTTGGAGCTTCATATTAAATCAGTAAATTTTTCCTAGTCTTCAGCTTCTAGTAATTTTATCTTCATCATACTCCTGAATATTTCATCTGCCTCTGTATATTTTGAGAATGTAGGTTTGTTAACAAATATGTGTTATACCTCATGATGTAGGTAAAAAAGATTCTCAGAAGTCTTGTAGAGAACTTTCCCTGTTGGAATACCTTGCATGGCTGAACTATTGGCTTACTCCTTAGCTACTTCTCTCATATGTTTATCATAGTCATCCTGCTTCATTAATTTGTCATGCATAACCAGATGATTTGGAGGGCCTTTTTGTCTGAGAGTGTCAAAATTCATCATGAATCTTGTGATGGAAACTTCCATATTCTGGCATTTCTCTTCTAACTGTATCATCTAATTCTTTTTATAAATTACCCTCCTAAATTCTAGGATGGCTTCCATCCTATCACTAATTCCAATATCTTCTAACTCCTGCTTGTTTTTGGAGATAAGAAATTTGATGATTTCTACGGCCTGTTCTGGTTTCTTAGCCATTTCTTCTTTGATCTTCTCGATGGCATCACTTGTTGATTTGATAAGATCCTTTTTTTTATAAATAACGTGAATCGATTGCCAAATATAATTGAAAAATTAAATGATCTAGGCCCATAACTGCTATTTGGCTTGTGCCATTGGTTCTTTTATTGTTAGATCCTTCTCTAAAATTTTCACTCTCTCATTCAACCTGTTAGCTTTCTGGTCTTCATTCTTGTGCATAATCTGTATTAGCTTCTTCTCATCATCCAGATTTTTAAGTTGTTCTTTAAGTCTGTTGATTTCATTTGTTTGAATAGACATGTCGCGCATTTTCTTCACTGATTTACTTGCCTCATCTGTAGGTTGTACTGTTGCCGATGATGAATCAGTAGCTGAAATAGTAGTTTATGTGACAGGAAGTGTTGTGGCCATTGGAACTAAAGGAGCCAATGATTCTGCCAAAGTGGAAGTAACAGCAGTACTGACTACAGGGATAGCAGTGATAGGAGTTGCTTCTTTGCTGGCCTCTTTTTCCTGGACTAACTTGTCCATTTCAATTTCCATTTCTTTGATTTGGGTAGTTAATTTTACAATGAGACTCATCATCTCATCTTTTTTATTTTCATCCTGTAAAACTTCCTTTGCTTGAGGATGTTCAGTACAAGGTAGTTTAATTTGCTTCTTTCATACATCAATGTCTGCATTTTTCTTCTTTATTAGCTCATCTACAACTTTGACATTCTTAGGATCATATCCTACCTCAATAACCAAATTTTCCAGTGATTTGATTCTATTATCCTTAGCATGGAAAGATGCCTTTTCCAAATTGAGTTGAACATTGATGTTTCCAAGAGTATTCTGCAACTTCTGCACACTCATGGCCTTATTTTTCATTGTTGAATAAAGCATTTCACCATCTTGCTTGTGAAATTCTATTTGATCAATGGGATTAAGGTCATATGCTTGAACTTCATATGAAGATTTTTTGTAATCTGTAGATGTTTTGGGATGCTTGACTTTAGGTTGCAGGAAGGTCATCTACATTACTAGTCTTATAGTCAAAAGCAGAAAATAATCTTCTTTGATCACTTGGTGATTGCTTCCAATATTGTGTGTATGTATCAGTTTTCAAGGCTTTATTTCTGACTTCTATTTCTTTATACTTATGTATAATGTCCATTTCTTTCTCTGTTGGTTTTCTGGAAGATGATACTTCAACACTGTGTTATTTTTTAATCAGTTGAGTGTTGGAAGTAGAAGGCTGATGTATCTCTTCAGAAACTGCAGGGGGAGGAGCATTATCTTTTACTACCACATCAGTATAAATTAAAATAGTCTCCATTTGTTCTTCCACGGGATTTAGTTTTGGCTTCTTCCTGTACATTAATTTGAATTTAGTATCAGTTGTAGTTTGTGTAGAATATGATCCTTCCTCTCTAACTCTTTTAGAATTCATCTCTTCTTGGGCTTGAGTCTGCATTATTGCACTTGTTTTTTATGGTTTTCTTAACTCTTCCAAGGTGTTCTTCAACCATTTAGACTGATTGGAGTATTTCTCTATGTCTATTTTTTTCTCACGTACATAAGGAGTTAATTTTCATTTAACTCTCAATTTACTTATTACTCGTAGAGGATCATAATACCATAGAAAAATTTTACTGAATTTGAACTCCTGCAAATAATTTTCAGCCTCTGGACTTGCATCTATGTTGTTACAAATGAAGGGGACCACCTGATTCTTTATTTTTAACTGTGTCTTCTTTTTAGCTGCTATGAAATTAATTGCATCAGAATTGAGAATCTTCCTTATGTATTCAAGGGAAAATAACCTCATGGGGAGGTATTTGGGCAGTCCATATGGTATAAGATTTGACCCATATACCCTTATCTCTATATGGTTCTAATACAAGTAGCAATATCAATTCCTACTTTTCTCTGACAACTGCAAGACCTTTTTAATCTCCTCACTAACTCTAGGCTGCATGTTGCAGTTCAGCATGTTGAGAATAGGACGAATGAAAGAGTCAATGAACTCTGTGTAGGTGGACTATGTGGAATATTTCCTGATAATTGGAGTCCAAAATATGACTGATTGTGGGTTACCTTCAACATCAAGCTTTTGAAGGTTAATGGCAAATTTCTTAGACTAAAAGTACAAAAACAAGTGGAACAATACTAAAGAATACTTTAAAACACCTTCTTCAGGCATTTTGACCAGTTGTTCATAAATTGAATCAACAAGGCATTCAGAAAATTTGAAAATGGTAGCAAGAGGCTGACGAACTATAAAAGTAGATAGGAAACTTGAAACTGCAACATCCACATGCTCATCTGTGAAATTACCCAGAATGTAAGACAACATAGTGATGATATGTTTGGTTCTTTGAGAAAATTTTGTAGATGGGTAAGGAGGATTTATCTTGGGAATTTCTATAGATGAAGGCATGAAAGTTTGGAATATCTGGAACCTATTAGGGAAGTCCAGATTCAGATACAACTTTGTAAGAGCCTTAATGGATAAAGGGGTCTCATCCGGTCTAGATTGGATCTAGAGCATTTGATTGATTGACTGAGTAGTAATGGTAAGCATAATTTCTTTTTCAAAGTTTATTATGGCTCTCTGGTTAGGGAAATAACAATATTGATAGATTCTAATCACTTCTAGGCATTGGAAGGTCTATGATAAAACATACTTTGGTAAATTAGACTCCCAAATAAAAAATTCATCAGCCTAATCTATGGATTTTTCATGGCTCTAGAAACAGAGCTCAATAAGTTTAAATTCATTGACTGTGTCATTAATCTTGAAGTCTCTGTCAGCTAAAGGAATTTTTTCTAAATCTAGAACTGGAGGTTGTAGAGGATTGACAGATACAATGTTTTTGGAAGTGATTGTTTTGTTTTATTTATCAATTAATTAATCTCTGACTTAGAAAAATTGATTTAGGCCTTTAGGAGCATCTCTGATAGATTATAATAGTTTGTAGAAGGATTTGGATGAAACAGTTAGTGGTCTGCAAGAAGTTTTAAGTTGTTCAATTAACCAAACTGTAATCTTTGTAACCAAAAAGCAATCTTAGTATCTCAAAATTATGTAAAATAGGTTCATGGTTTGCAGAAAAAATGGTTTGGGAAACTACAGAGGCTCTTTTTGGTCTGCTAAGGTTCCTAGCTACTCAATTACTTATTACTATCTTTTTTTTTTGTAAGCATAGGTCTTAGCACTTTGAGTAATACCTGGAGAATTTTGGAGATTTGATTTGAAAAAGGGTATGGGGGTTGTAGAAAGATTTATGAGGCTTCAAAGGTCTTTAACAGTGCTTCTGACTATTTCTGCAGTGGTTGTGGCAGCAAAAGGTGATGATTTCTAGTGAAAAGAGGCTTAAAATGAGGTCGAAAACACTTCTTTAGGTTTGCAATGCTTCTTCTTTGGAAAACTATAACGAAAGGATGAAAAGACATAATTGGGTGGTTTTATTCATGTTTTAATCAATAATGTTTACATTTAATGCATCAGTATTTTCGAATTGATAGGGTGGTTTGCGCAACACGTAGGAGAAACCACTTAGTGGTTTTCACAATGGCCAAACGTGGTTGTTGGTATTTTTTGGATCGATGTGATCAAATGAAAAATTGATGCATAGCAGGGAGGTGAGTGCTGCAAACCGCACATATCGCAAGGTCTTGGGGTAGGTAAAGGTCGGGGTATGGAATGAGTGATAGGTTAAAATGGTCGTCGGATCTGATCGGTTAAGATCTGACGATTGGGAGGATGCAACGGATTATTGGGTATTGTATGGCGTGGGGCCTAGGATATTTGATGTGATTTGTTATATAAGCATATAAGTTATATGGCCAGTTTTAGATATATTTGGGCTTGAAATAAATCAAAACATGGGGGAATTTAAATTTATAGGTTTAAAGTAAAATATGGGTCGGGATATACGTATGTGGGAACTATTTTAATACGGGATTAAAAGTTATATAATGCGAGAGTTAATACATAAAGTTAAACATTAATAAGGAAATGTGATGTTAGGGATTTATCATTAAGTTTTAATGTAAAAATCAATATCGGGGAGGGATATTTGTAGTGGGGCCCGAAATTTAGATTTAAGCATTTAGACTTAGGATAAAATATTTTTATCGGTTTTATGAATAAAATGAAATTAATAATGGGGTTTTACTTTTCCAAAGATAAAATGTGTTTTAACTTAGGAAAAGGGATTTTTTGTAGGGGAGAAGAGTGAAATAAGGGGAAAGAGTAAAAATGAAGGGGATATGGTATTTTTACAAAGGGAATGATTTTGAAAGGAAGTTAGTAAATGAAATAACCAAGTTTCTGCTATCCATGCCTTGTGAAAACTGCTTCTGCCTACCCATCAACTACCCTAGTATTTTTTCTTCATTTACATGGGTGCATTTGAGTTTCCAGACCCTTATTCATTTTTATTTTAATAAAAAACTATATAATTTTGTCCTTATTTCTTCCAAGGGCTTAGATTAAACTCTTGAGCTCCTTATTATTCTCTACGTAAATACTGGTCTTCCAAGGTTGAACAGCTGGGCTAGATCTTTATTCTCTATCTATCAGCATGAAATTTAAAGCATGAAAGGTCAAGATTAAGCAGTTTGAACTTCATGGATTATGGCATTTTTAACAAGCTGCACACAATATTTATTTTGAAAATTAAAGGAAATAGTAGTGGCATTTGGATTTTCATCACTTTCATTTTTTATTTTTATCTCTTTCTTGTTTGGGGTTCATTTTTTCTATTATTTTTTATCTTTATCTTTTTTCAATCCTTTTATTTTTATTTTAGGACTTTTACCCTCACATTTTTATTTTTCTAATATGGGAAAAAATTTGCAGAAAGCAAAGCTATGTACATATTACAAGACTAAACAATGCCAATTCAAAATTATGAATTCTATTATTATAGGACCGTAACAGTGACTCCACATGGGGATGGAATTTCCTGGTGAAATGTCAACAACTTTAAGATCAATAGCCTTTCGAATTATGACTGTACTTGCCTTGGAACTACTTTTTGATTTCTTCTTTACTCATACTTATAATATTTTATCCTTCAAAACTTTGGGCCTTCTCTCTGGGCTTCAAATTTGCAAGAAAAATATCCAATCCAAACTAAAATCTACAATGTTATGTGCAATGAGAAAAGTAAACAAAGTGAAGTAATATTATTCTAGAAAATAATAATGCTTCATCATCCTACAATTAATAGGTCTACCTGGCAGATCTAATCCATCCAAATCCTTCAAAAAGAATGAATTTTTAACTCTGTAAACATAAATGACATAAGGGCCTTTCCATAAGAAATCAAATTTCCCATGTTTACCTTTCCCTTATCTCCCTGAATCCCACTTAAGAACTTTTTCACCTATGTAAAAATCATCTTCCTTTGTCTTTTTGTCAAATATATTTTTAATCTTGTCTTGGACAAATTGTGATTTGACATAGACTTCTTCCCTGGTTTGCTGCAAGTGTATTGTTTGGTTTATCCTTCTCTGGATATCATTGGGTTCAACCTGCAGTTCTTGGATTATCTTCATCACTGGAACTCCTAGAGAGGATGGAAAAATAACATCCATCCCATATACAAGCTGATAGGGTGAGGCACCGATAGAATTCTTTGTGGTTACTATGTTTTCCCATAAGGAATTAACTAACCTTTTGTTATAGGTTTTCTTATTGTCTTATAGAAATTTTTTGATGAAATTAACAAGACTTTTATTGGAGGATTCTGCAAGACCATTACCTTGAGGGTAATATGTAGTGGAATGGCCATGGGTAATGTGATATTTGTTACAGAAGTCAGTCATTTTCTTAGATTTCAAAGTAGTTTCATTATCGGTAATAAGCTTTTGGGGGCATCCAAATATAGACAGTATATTTTTTTCCAAAAATGGGATTATGACAGTACCAGTGGATTTCCTAGAAGGAATGGCTTCTATCCACTTGGTGAAATAGTCTATGGCTGTCAAAATCCATTTGTGTTGGGCTGAGGAAGGTGGGTGAATTTCACCAATGATTTCTAAACCCCATTGCTGAAATGGAATTTCTGTGGAGATGGGTTTAAGGGGTAAATGTAGCATCTTTCTCTTTCCTTCAAAGATTTGGTATTTGTGACAAGAGGTCACATACTTTTTTACATCTACAAAAAGAGTGGGCTAGTAAAAACTAGCCCTCAATATTTTATCAATTGTTGACTTCTAGTAAAGATGTCCTCCACAATCACTTGCATGAAACTCTTCCAAAAAAATATCAGCTTCTTCTTTAAGTAAAAAATTTAATAAAATGCCACCGTGACCTTCCCAAAATAGAGCATTTTCAATGATATAAAAATTCATTTCCTTTAAATTTAAAAATCTATATTTAGTTCTTGACAATCCAAGAGGAGCTTGTAAATTTAGTAATACAAATATGATATCTGCATACCGTGGTGAGTCTGAAAAGGCTTCACTAATTTGTGGAGTCACCATCTCTTCTAGATATTCTAATTGGGCAATAAAATTAATATCTAAGGCCTACCAGTTCAATTCAGCCATGAGTTTGGCTAAACCTTGGCCTTTAATGAGTTTGGTAGGCTTAATTTCCATGTCATATTCCAAAATGGTGGCAATCCACTTGCCGCTTTTACCAGTATACCCATTCTGAGTTAAAATGTCCTTCACTACTAAATTTGGAACATAAGCTATGATGTGTGAATATAAGATGTACACTCTAAAGTCTTTGATAGCCTTCACTAAAGATAGTGCTTGATTTTCCATTATGTTATAATTTAAAGTAGAATCTCTTAATGTTTTGTGGAGAAAAGCAATGGACTGCTCATAGCCCTGATAATTATTTTGGAGTAAAACTGCAGCAATAGTATGTTCTAAAGCAAAAGAAAAAATAGTAAAATATTTTTTGAAATCAAGACTTATTAGGATTGGTGTTTTTTTAAGGGCTTGTTTGGTTGATTCAAATGGTGTTGGGTGTGAAGCTTGATTATCTTATTTACTTTGTATCACAGCATTGGACCCCTATACCTTAAATGGGGCAGAAATTCCACCCGTAAATTAATCGATGTCGTGGGGGGTCACTTTATGGAGCCCCCCCTGGCAGGGGGTTTCGGGTGCAGTGCCCCCGAAGCTAAAAACATATGTAAATTGCCTTGTAAAATTATAGTAATTTCTAGTCAATCTGGGTCGTTCATTAGGCGGATGATATGACGGTAGAAGTTATGTTTAGTTTAGGGTTTTTTTCCATAGAAGGCAACCCCTCTCTTTGTAATGAGGGTATTGTATTGCGACTGTGTATTACATGTGTATTCTCTGAGCGGAAAATAGATAGGGAGACTATGAGAGAGAATAGAGGATATTACAGTGGATCTTTTGTAGGTTTTTTCTCTTCATCTTGTTGGATAATAGAAAGGAAGGACTGGTTGTTCGGGGTGGACGTAGCCCAAACTGGGTGAACCACGTATATCTGTGTCTCTCTGGTTTTATGTGTTTTGTGTGCTTATATTTTTCGCATATTTTATATGTTGCATTGCTCTGTAATATATAATTTTCAAACAACTAGTATCAGAGCCGAAGGTATATTTGGCTGATAAACTCACAGGAAAGAAGGATTCCTGGTTCGAGTGGGAGCAATGGCGGAAGATGGTAAGTTTAGGGTCAAGAAATTTAACGGCCAAAACTTTCCACTGTGGAAGATGCAGATGGAAGATTATCTGTATCAGAAATATCTATACCTACCATTGAGAGGAAAAACAAAGAATTCGGCAGCCATGATAGACACGGAATGGAAAATTATCAATAGAAAGGCACTCAGAACAGTACGGTTGTGCCTTTCAGCATCGGTCGCCTTCAATATTTCGAAGGAAACAACAACAAATGGTTTGATGCAGACATTGGAAAAACTATATGAAAAACCCTTGGCCTCAAACAAGGTATTTCTTATGAAACAACTATTTAATATTAAGATGTCAGAAGGTGGATTTGTTGCAGACCATTTAAATGATTTTAATACAGTTACCAGTCAGTTAAGTTCTGTAGGGGTAAAATTTGATGATGAAGTTAGATCTTTTTTATTCTTGTGCTCATTGCCAGAGAGTTGGAATGGTTTATTAATGGCCATTAGTAACTCTGCATTTAGATCTAGTACTTTAAAGTTTGATGATGTTTTCGGTGCTATCCTTAGTAAGGAAATGCGACGGAAAAGCTCCGGTGAGACATCGAGTAATGCTTTGAGTGCAAAGCCTAGGGGAAGGAGAATGGAAAGAGGAAAGAGCTCAGGATATCACAGTAAATCAAGAAAAGGCAGATCCAAGTTTAGATCGGGGATAGTGTGCTGGAAATGCGGAAAGAAAGGACACCTAAAGAAGGACTGTAGATCTCGGAAGGGAAAAAAAGGAGACGCGCAACAAGAAAGCAATCATGAAGCAAATGTGACAGGTGATGTGTTACAAGATGCTTTGATTCTTTCTTTCGAAAATGTTACTGATTCCTGGGTAGTAGATTCAGGGGCCTCATTCCATGCCACACCTGATAAGAAATATTTTCATGACTATGTTCAAGGAGATTTTGGACAAGTCTATTTGGCTGATGATAAACCCTGTAAAATTGTTGGAATGGGTAAGGTTCTTGTAAAAAAACAGAATGGAAACCAATGGCTATTAAAGGAGGTAAGGCATGTTCCATATCTAAAGAAAAATATGATTTCAATAGGGCAGTTAGGCGGTGAAGGTTGTGTGACAACTTTCACAGATAAAGCTTGGAAGGTCACCAAAGGAGCCCTGGTAATAACAAAAGGCAAAAAGGTTGGTACATTGTATTTATGCAATGGTATTTCTAACTCTATTAATTCTTTAACTTCCAAAGGAGCAGATGCAGCATTATGGCATCATAGGCTCAGACACATGAGTGAGAAGGGGATGAAGATTCTTCACTCAAGAAAATTTTTTCTAGGTTTGAAGAATGTTGATTTGGATTTCTATGAAAATTGCAATTATGGAAAACAAAAGAGAGTCAGATTTCTTAGAGTTGGGAAAGAAAATAAGAGCGAAAAATTGGAGCTTGTGCATACAGATGTATGGGGACCTGCTCAGGTATCATCTCTCAGTGGCTCTCGCTATTATGTTACATTTATTGATGATGCAACTAGAAAAACTTGGATTTATTGTATTCAAAATAAATCTGATGTATTTGATACTTTCAAGAAATGGAAAGCTTTGGTTGAGATTGAGACAAGAAAGAAGTTGAAGTGTCTCAGATCAGACAATGTAGGTGAATATTGCAGTAAAGGTTTTGATAGGTACTGTTTAGATCATGGAATACGAGAGAGAAGACAGTTCCAAGAATAGCACAATAAAATGGTGTGTCAGAAAGGATGAATAGAACAATCATGGAGCGTGCAAGGTGCCTAAGATTGCATGCAAGATTGCCTTTACAATTTTGGTCAGATGTTGTAGATACTGTTGTTTATATAATAAACATAGGGCCTTCAAGTTCCTTGGATGGTGGTATTCCAGAGGAAGCATGGACAGGTAAAAAGGTAAACTATTCTTTTTTAAAGCCTTTTGGTTGTGAGGCCTTTGTCCATATTAATAAAGAAAATAGAAGAAAGCTTGAGGCAAAATCAAAGAAATGTACCTTTATTGGATATGGTGTTAATGATTTTGGTTATCGCTTATATGATTATGAAAATCAAAAAATCATTAGGAGCATAGATGTAATATTCAATGAAAAGGTCTTGTATAAGAATCAGTTGCAGGAAAAGAAACTAGAAAAAGAAAGCAAGGAATACATAGTTCTTGATGAGATAACTGAAAAAGTAAAGGTGTCTGAAAATAATAATAATCAACAACCACAGCAAAAAAAACCACCACAACAACAACAGGCACCTCAAACACCTGAAATTGGTGTTAGAATATCTACCAGGATAAGTAGACCCCCTGAATGATACTCTCCTTCATTATATTATTTATTGTTGACTGATTATGGTGAACCCGAATGTTATGAAGAAGCAATGTAGGTTGAAAGCAGGAACAAGTGGGAGCTAGCCATGGAAGAAGAGATGGACTCCTTAATGCATAATTGGACTTGGGACTTATTCAGGTTGCCTATAGGTAAAAATACATTGTAGAATAAATGGGTTTACAGGATGAAGGAAGAAGATGGAGGAAAACAGAGGTACAAAGCTAGACTTGTGGTGAAGGGGTTTTCACAGAAGAAAGGTATTGATTTTAATGAAATATTTTCTCCTGTTTTTAAGATGACTTCAATCAGAACTATATTAAGTCTTGTAGCAGCGGAAGATTTACATCTTGAATAGTTAGATGTAAAGACACCATTTCTCCATGGAGATTTGGAGGAAGAGATATACATGCAGCAACTAGAAGGATATGAGGTCAAATGGAAAGAAACATTGGTGTGTAGGTTAAGGAAGAGCTTGTATGGCTTAAAAGAAGCTCCAAGGCAATGGTATCTAAAATTTGACAAGTTTATGTCTGAACAAGGTTATACTAGATGTCACTCTGATCATTGTGTTTATCTGAAAACGCAAAATTATGGTAGCTATATTATACTGTTATTGTATGTAGATGAAATGCTTGTTGCAGGGTCTAACATGTAGGAAATAAATGTGCTCAAACAAAAATTGGCAAATTCATTTGCAATGAAGGATTTGGGAGCTCCAAAAAATATCCTTGGTATGAGAATAACCAGAGATAGGAAAAATCAAAAATTAACACTGTCTCAGAATGAGTACATATAAAAGGTCTTGAAAAGATTTAATATGCACAATGCAAAACCAGTTAGTACACCTTTTGCTAGCCATTTCAAACTTAGTAAGGAGATGTGCCCAAAGACCCAAGAAGACATGGATTATATGTCTAAAGTTCCATATGCATCAGCATTTGGAAGCTTAATGTATGCAATGGTCTGCACAAGGCCTAATATTGCACATGCAGTGGGAGTTGTAAGCAAGTACATGAATAATGTAGGAAAAGAACATTGGATGGAAGTAAAATGGATTCTCAGATATTTGAGAGGTACCACAAATCAAGCATTATGCTTTGATGGTTCAAACATTTCTCTATAAGGATATGTTGATGCAGATATGGCAGGTGACAGATATAAAATGAGGAGCACTATAGGATATGTATTTACTATAGGTGGAACAACTATCAGTTGGGTTTCAAAAATCCAAAGTGTTGTTACATTTTCAACAACAGAAGCAGAGTATGTTGCTACTATAGAGGCTAGTAAAGAAATGATTTGGTTATAAAGGTTTATGGATTAATTTGATAAGAAGCATGATATGGGCATGTTATACAGTGATATCCAAAGTACCATTCATCTTGCAAAGAACTCAACATTTCATTCCAGGACTAAACACATACATCTCAAGTACTATTTCATACGGTCAGTATTGAAAGATGGAGAGTTGAAGCTGGAAAAGATACACACTGGACAGAATCCTGCAGATATGCTAGAAAAATTTGTAACCAGGGAGAAACTGAGAACGTACTCAGTTTAATTGGTCTTCAGGGATGACGATGAAGATGAGAAACATCTAGGTCAAAAGAGGAGTCATTGTCCAGCAAATGAAGCAACAGTGGAGTTGCTACAATCAATCTCCAAGTGGGAGATTGTTGGGTGTGGAGCCTGATTATCTTATTTACTTTTTATCACAGCATTGGACCCCTGTAACTTAAATGGGGCGACAACACCGCCTGTAAATTACTTGTTGCCATGGGGGGTCCAAGGGGGGCGGCAACAACTTTATGGAGCCCCCTCCTGGTAGGGGGTTTCCGGGGTAGCGCCCCCAAATCTGAAAACAAATGTAAAATGATTTGTAAAAGTATAGTAATTTCTAGTCAATCTGGGCCATTCATTAGGTGGATGATCTGACGGTAGAAGTTATGTTTATTTTAGGGTTTTTTCCCCTAGAAGGCAACCCCTCTCTTTGTAATGAGGGTATTGTATTGCGGCTGTGTATTACATGTGTATTATCTGAGCAGAAAATAGATAGGGAGACTGTGAGAGAGAATAGAGGATATTACAATGGTTCTATTGTAGGTTTTGTCTCTTCATTTTGCTGGATAATAGAAAGGAAGGACTGACTGTTCGGGGTGTACGTAGCCCAAACTGGGTGAACCACGTATATCTGTGTCTCTTTGGTTTTATGTGTTTTGTGTGCTTGTATTTTCCGCATATTTTATGTGTTTCATTGCTCTGTAATATATAATTTTCAAAAAAATGTTTTCTTTGCCTCTACTGTCCATTTAAGTGATGAGTCTTTTTTCAGCATGTTATGTAGTTCTCTAATTAATTCTGCTAAGTTTGAAATGAATCTCCTAAGAAAGTTAATCTTACCTAAGAAAGCTTGTAATTCCTTGATATTTCTGGAATGACTTATGTTAAGGATTTCTTCTATTCTAATTCCCTATTTTGAAATAATATCTCCTAAAAGTTTACCTTCCTCCAGTCCAAAGAGTGTATTTTTTGGATTTAAAGAAATACTAAATTTTCTGCATTTGAAAAACACTTGTCAAAGATGATCTATATGTTCATTATCTATTTTTGAGAATACAATAATATAATCTAGATAAATCACAAGAAAATCATGAATTTATTTCTCAAAAGCTATGTGCATAGCTCTTTGAAAAGTAGCTCCAGCATTAATTAATCTAAAGGGAATTTTCACATACATGAAAGTACCCCAAGGAGTAGTAAATACATTCTTTGGTTTGTCTTCTAGCTGAACTAAGATTTGATTATATCCAGAGAATCCATCAAGAAATGAAATCCTGGATGATCCAACTACCCTTTATAAAATATGATCCATTTTAGGGAGGGGATAGCTATCTTTTAAAGACACCTTGTTTAAATTCCAAAAATTGATACAAAGTTTGATCTCCCCTATATTTTTCCTAGTGGAAACTAAGTTTGAAACCTAATCAAAATATCTAATAGGTGCAATAATCTTTGCTCCATACATCCTCTTAACCTCTTTTTCAATCAAAGGTAAAATAACAGGATTGATTCTCATAAAATTTTGTTTGAAAGGTTTTTGATCCTCTTAAATCGATATTTTGTGTTATATTATGCTAGTGTCATAAGATTTTAGGTCCTCATAACTCCATGAAAACACATCTTTAAATTCTTTGAACAAAGCTATGTATTTCAGTTTCTCTTCTGAAGGTAAAGCCTTGGAAAGTTTGATGAGCGTAGGCTTTAGTTCTGTTCCTAGATTGCATTCTTCTATATCTGATCTTAATGGTTCCACTTTTGGATTTCTTGCAACATCATTTGAATCAAAAAGATCTTCTAATGGGGCTAATCCCTTGGGTAAGAAGTTATTCTTCAAATTTAAAAACTGTGAATCATCATCTGTTGGTTATTCTATTTCTACTTTCTCTAATTTGTCTATTTATACTTGGGTAAATTTAGTGGGTTCAGTTAAATCTAGATTATTTACATCTATTTCACTATCTAAAGTATCATCTACTGTACAATCTGTGTCTATGCTATAATTCTGAAATTCTCCTTCAGCATTCATGAAATGATAGATTTTTTCATCCTATGAAAATATTTTCCAATAATTTAGATTGTCTGGTATTGTAGGCCTATATTTGACTTCTGTTATATATTAATGATTTGGCTGAAAAGGAAAATTACAGGTGCTAGAAAAACTTGCTAAACTATGTGCCTGCACATTTTTTTTCTATGAATTATAGCAAAGTCACATTCAAACAATTCTTTAATCAGGTCTAAAACTATTTCTCTATATTGGCTTAATCTTGGATTATATAGATAATAATCTCCTCTAATCTGTTTAAAAATTAAATGAAGTCTCCCATGATAGAAACTCTTTTGTCTCCTAAATTTCTAACAATCTGTAGTCCTAAAATAAGAGCCTCATACTTTGCCATATTTTTTGTACTTTTGAATTTTAATCTAATGGCATGACCTTTAGAATGGTTATGTTCAGTGTTATGCATCCAAACTCTTGATCATGCTCCTAATTTTTTCACCAATCCATCAAAATCTAGGTGCCACATTGATTCATGAAATATATTTTCCCTGACTGGGTATTTCTTTACCTATTTCAATTCTGTGTTGTTCTCTATACTAGTATTAGAATTAGATATAATGAAATATTCCATATCAGTTGGTGTAGAATAAATTGGATAATATCGAGGTATTTCTACACTACTAACCATGTACCTCATTAATGTCTCTATGTAAAGTTTCATGGGTTGACCAAAAACTGATATAGTGGCATAACATATGTCCAATTGTAGAGATCCCTAGAGTTTTTCTCCCCATCAGCGAGATAACAACATTCCATATTTAGGAGGGATATCAACTACTACAATATCGAAGACTATGATTTTTCCTGAGTATTGAACTAAAGTGACACATAAATCTTTGATTAAGCCTAGACATTTCACTTTACTAGAATCAAATGAGAAAATATCCTTATAAGGTCTAGTGATGTCTAAATTCAAAGTTTCCATGATTGCTTTTGGCATCAAGTTGTGTGAAGCTCCTAAATCTAGCATGGCATTATGTAATATTTGATCATCAATAGTTAGGATAATGTAGAAAGGAGGGACTCGTCCTTCCTAGTGTTTTCCATTTACCTCAGGACCAAATATTAGTTCTGGTTGATCATCATTCAAATTTATAGAATCTTCTCCTTCATTAATGTTCAAAGTGCTAGTAATTTGTGATTTATATAAATCATGTTTTACCAATCTGTTAAAGGAATTGGTATTTCCAGTTTGGAAAATTCATTTTGGATATTGAATGGAATTTTTGTTTTACCTAACGTAATAATCTCTTCTCTACTAATTGTATTTTGAGTATGTTTCTCCTCTTGTCCTACTGTTGGTTTTTCAGTCTGTGTTTCCACAGTTTTGATGTATTCAATCTCCTTTTCAGGGAAAATTTGGGTGGCAGTTGTGGTTTTAGCAGCAGTTGTTTTCACAGTAGCTGATTTTTTAGGATCAATTGTTGTTTTTACAGCTACGGATTTTTCAGGATCTGCTAATTTTTTAGGATCAACAGTAGATGTTTGTGAATAAAAAATTATTGTTTTAACAAAAGTTGTTGTTTTAGCAGCATCAATTTTTTTGGGATCAACTGTTGTTTGAACAAAAGTATCTGTAATGTCCACAATTTTAGGACTTGGTGGAATTTTTGGACAAGAAATATTTTGATTTGCACTAGAGTTTTGTTGGGTTTCTCTAGGAAGAATTTTCAGTACTTTGTTTGTAGGAGATTATAGTTTTTTCTTATTATTAATTTGGGTAGATTTCTTAGTAGGTGCTTATACATTCTTCTTGCTCCTAAGTTTATATTTTTTATGAAATTCATTATTTGCATATTCATAACCTTGCTTGTAATCAAAAGATTCACTAGATTCTAATTCTAATTCTTGTAATTCATATAATTCTTGTGCTTCTTGTGTAAAAAAATAGTATTATCATTATTAATGGCCATTAGATTAATATGAGTATCTTCATATTCTTAGTTTTGGTGAGAACTTTCGACATAGTTCTCTTGGAAGGGTGGTCTTATTTTTTGATCAAGTGTTGATTCTCTAGATTTACCAGTGTTGGTGTTCTTCCTAAAATTGGGATTTCTTATCTAAGGACCTTGTTGTTGGTTATCCCTTTTGTGGCTTCCTTTCCATGTTATCTAACCTATCCATCATTATTTTTGCTAAGATATCTATTTTAAGGTCTGAGGCTGATGATTCCTCCTTTATTGTAACTCTTCTTTCATTTCTTAATCTAGCTTTCTTGGATAACAAGTTTGCCTCTACACTCACAAAATTACTTTGCATATGCTCTAAAGTTTCAGGATTCCTCTCTCTTAGTTGGTATGCCATATCTATATTAAATCCATCATGGAATTTGAGCAGTGAAGAATCTGGAGGAGGTTTGAGGTTGGCAGGGATTGCATTAAAAATACTGTTATATCTTGTACAATAGTACTAAACTATTTCATTGGGTGCTCTTTTTATGTTTTCAAATTTAGATCAAATTTGTAAAAGGATTCTTTTTCTTCTCCCATGTATTAAGAAACATCCTATGGAAATCAGCTAAATCATCTATACTACCAGCAGGTAAACCTTTGAACCACCTTTTTGCATCACCAGCTAAGGTTTGAGAAAAAAGTCTCATTTGAACATCGACCTCATCTATTTCATGCAGTTGAAAGTAGTCTGTCATTTTATTAACATGTTGATGGAAATTCTACTGAATAGTAGCATCAAATTGAAATATTTTTCTTTGGTAATATTGGGTCACGTTATGTAGAAGAGATTGTAAACCAGAGGTGCATATCTAGTAGCCATGGCTAGGATTCTAGCTTGGCTAGGAGGTAAGTTTGAAGTACTTGGTGAAGAGCTTGAATTACTTGCAGATGAGGTAGGAACACTAGAAGATGTAGTCGAGATGCTAGAAGAAGAGCTTGGAAATGAAGTTGAAGTATTGGAAAATGCAACATAAATGCTAGGGGATGAAGTTGAACTATTTGAGGATGGAAATAAAACTCTAGGTTGAAAATTTTTCTTAGGAATGAAGGATTTTTTGGAATGAAGTGTGGTGGAAATAATAGATGAGGTGGTAGTAAACAAGGATGAACCTACAGATTGTAAATAAATAATAGAAGGTTTAGGGGTATAGGTAGATAAAGAAGTCAATTCAATAGAATTTTGTAAATATGTTTCATCAATTTCTTTAATCCAAGTTGTCGTTAAAGAATCAAGTTTATCATAGATTTCTAGGGATTTTTCATCTGAATCTAGTGAAATAGTTTCCTTCTTACTTTCAATGATTGAAATGAAATCAGGATCAATTACACTATCATATATGGAACTTTCTGATTTAGTTCTAAACAAATATTTCTCAAAAGCTAAATCAAATTCAATGTTTTGCAAACTTGATAATTTATTGCGAAGAGAATTTGCTTTGACCAATGAAATTTTATTTACTAAAATTTCTCCTTTTTTTTCATTAAAATTCTCTCAGGATTCTCTACTATTACAGTAGATTATGGATCTGGATTAGACCTAGTATAGTAGGTTCTTCTAGAAGCCATAATTTCAGTTTTTATTGAAAAATTTTCTCACAACTATTTAAAACAATCTTAAGGTGAAAAGATATATTAAAGTATTTCCTTTAAGATTAATTTTAAACACTGAGGATTGGTTAGTTCCCTAGTGGAGTTGCTAGTATGCTATCACTCCAATAATTCTCAAGAGGTTGTGAGATTTTTTATCTTGGCTTAAATAATATTAGAGGTAACCACAAACCTACTTTTAATCTTCAGGATCTAGCCTTCCTAATGCTCAGAGAGGGCTCTCTCTATATGATTTCTCTTTGTTGATTTTAGTTGATTTTAGGCTAATTATGTAGGATTAATTTGAGAATGGAATTTTATTTGATTTGGTTTGGTGGAAAAATCACTTACTAAGATTGATAGATGTAGGTATACTTACCATTGGGTGAATGGATTCAAAGTGTCAAGCAACAGATTTGGAACAAGGTTCTAAAGGGAAGTATTCACAGGGAAAGATAGTTGGGTAACTTCAGATCCTTAGGTAGATGGTGAAAATGGTTTCAATCGGGGGACGAGAGAAATTAAGTGTTCTCAAATAAGGATAATGAATGAAAAGAGAGAGATATTTTTTAGTGCTTGGAGCTTCAAAATAAATCAATAAATTTTTCCCAGTCTTTAGCTTCTAGTAATTTGATCTACATCATCCTCCTGAATATTTCTTCTTTCTATGTATATTTTGAGAATGTAGGTTTGTTAAGAAATAATTGTTTTACCTCATGATGTAGGTAAAAAAGATTCTCAAAAGTATTTTAGAGAACTTTCCTTGTTGTAATACCTTGCATGGATGAGCTATTGGCTTGCTCCTTAGCTACTTCTCTCATATTTTTATCATAATGATCCTGCTTCATTAATTTTTCATGAATAACCAGAGGATTTGGAAGGCCTTTTTGTCTAAAAGTGTCAAACTTCATCATGAATATTGTGATGGAAAATTCCATATTATGGCATTTCTCTTCTAATTGTATCATTAAATTATTTTTAGAAATTACCCTCCTAACTTCTAGGATGGTTTCTGTCCTATGACTAATTCCAATCTCTTCTAACTCCTACTTATTCTTGGAATTAATAAATTTGATGATTTCTAGGGCCTAATTTTGTTTCTTACCCATTTCTTCTTTGATCTTCTGGATGGAATCACTATTGATTTAATAAGATCTTTTTGTTCATAAATAACTTGAATATATGTCCAAATATCACTGAAATATTCAATGATATTGGCCCATAAGTGATGTTTTGCTTGTGCCATTGGTTATTTCAGTGTTATATCCTTCTTTAACTTTTTAACTCTCTCATTCAGCCTGTTAGCTTTATGTTCTTCATTCTTGTGCATAATCTGTACCAGATTATTCTCATCATCCAGACTTTTAAGCAATTATTTAAGTCTGTTGATTTCATTTGTTTGTATAGACATGTCCTGCATTTCCTTTACCAATTTACTTGCCTCATCTGTAGGTTGTACTTTTGTTGATGATGACTTAGTAGTTGAAGTAGTAGTTTACGTGACAGGAAGCGTTGTGGCCATTGGAACTAAAGGAGCCAATGATTCTGCCAAAGTGGAAGGAACAACAATAGTAACTACATGGATAATAGTGATAGGAGCTACTTCTTTGCTAACCTATTTTTCCTGGACTAACTTTTCCATCTCAATTTCCATTCCTTTGATTTGCGTAGTTCATTATAGAATGATACTCATCATCTCATATTTTTTCTTTGCATCTTGTAAAACTTCCTTTGCTTGAGGATGTTCAGTAGGAGGTAGTATAAGTTGTTTATTTAATGCAACAATGTTTGCATTTTTCTTCTTTATTAGCTCATCTACAACTTTGATATTCTTAGGATCATATCCTACCTCAATAACCAAATCTTCCAGTGATTTGATTCTATTGTCCTTAGCCTAGGAAGATGCCTTTTCCAACTTGAGTTGATCTTTGATGTTTCCAAGATTATTATGTAACTTCTGCACACTCATGGCCTTATTTGTCATTGTTGAATAAAGAATTTCACCAACCTGCTTGTGAAATTCTATTTGATCAATGGGATGAAGGTCATCTGCTTGAAGTTCATATGATGATATTTTGTAATCTGCAGATGTTTTGGGATGCTTGACTTTAGGTTGCAAGAATGTCATCTCCATTTTCCTAGTCTTATAGTCAAAAGGAGAAAGTAATATGCTTTGATCACTCGGTGACTGCTTCCAATATTGTGTGTATGTATCCGTTTTCAAGGCTTCATTTCTAATTTTTATTTCTTTATACTTATTTATAATGTCCATTTCATTCTCTGTTGGTTTGATGGAAGATGATACTTCAACAATCTGTTGTTTTTGAATTAGCTGAGTGTTTGAAGTAAAATGCTTATGTGTCTCTTCATAAACTGCAAGAGGAGGAGCATTGTATTTTACTACTGCATTAGTATCAATTACATAGTCTCCATTTTTTCTTCCACGAGATTTAGTTTTGGCTTCATCCTGTACATTAATTTGAATTCAGTCTCAGTTTCATTTTGTGTTGAACGTGATCCTTCCTCTCTAGATCTTTTAGAATTCCTCTCTTCTTGGGATGGAGTCTGCATTATTGCACTTGTTTCTGATGGTTTCTCCAACTCTTTCAAAGTGTTCTCCAACCATTCAAAATGATTATAGTATTTCTCTCTGTCTAGTTTTTCATCATGTACATAAGGAGTTAATTTACATTTAACTCTCAATTTACTTATTACTCCTAGAGGATCATAATACCATAGAAAACGTTTACTGAATTTAAAATCCTGCAAATACTTTTCAGCCTCTGGACCTGCATCTCTGCTGTTACAAATGAAGGGGCCAACCTGATTCTTTATTTTGAACAATGTCTTCTTTTTAGCTTCTAGGAATTAAATTGCATAAGAATTGAGAATCTGCCTTACGTAATCAAGAGAAAATAACCTCATGGGGAGGTATTTGTGCAGTCTATATGGTATAATATTCGACCCATATACCCTTATCTTTGTATGGTTCTGATACAAGTACCAATATCCAGTCCTAATTTTCTCTAACAGATGCAGGACCTTTTTAATTTCCTCACTGACTCTAGGTTGCATGTTGTAGTTCAGCATGTTGACAATAGGATGAATGAAAGGCTTAATGAACTCTGTGTAGGTGGACTGTGTGGAATCTTTCCTGATAATTGGAGTCCAAAATATGACTGATTGTGGGTTCCCTTCAACATCAAGCTTTTCAATGTCAATGGAAAATTTCTCAGACTGAAAATACAAAAACAAGTGGAACAATACTAAAGAATACTTGAAAACACCTTCTTCAGGCATTTTGGCCAGTTGTTCATGAATTGAATCAGCAAGGTATTGAGAAAAGTTAAAAATCATAGCATGAGGCTGGCCAACTGTAAAAGTAGATAGGAAACCTAAAACTGCAGCATCCACATGCTCATTTGTGAAATAACCTAGAATGCAAGACAACATAGTGATGATATGTCTGGTTCTTTCAGAAAATTTTGCAGATGGGTAAGGAGGATTTATCTTGGGAATTTCTACAGATGAAGGCATGAAAGTATGGAATATGTGGAACCTCATGGGGAAGTACAGATTCATATATAACTATGTAAGACCCTCAATGGATAAAGGGGTTTTATCTGGTCTGGATTGGATCTGGAGCATTTGATTGATTGAATTAGTAGTAATGGTAAATAGAATTTCTTTTTCAAAGTTTATTATGGCTCTCTCGTTAGAGAAATAGCAAGATTGAGAGAGTCTAATCACCTCTTGGCATTGGAATATCTATGGGACAACATAATTTGTTAAATTAGACTCGCAAATAAAAACTTCATTAGCCTAATCTATGTATTTTTCATGGATCTAGTAGTGGAGCTCAAGAAGGTTAAATTCAATGACTGTGTCATTAATATTGAGGTCTTTGTAAGCTAAAGGAATGTGTTGTAAATCTAAAACTAGAGGTTTTAGAGGATTGATAGATACAATGCTTTCAGAAGCCATTTTTTTTTAATTTATCGATTAATTAATCTCTGACTTAGAAAAAACCAATTTAGGCCTTTAGGAGCACCTCTGACAGATTATAACAGTTTGTAGAAGGATTTGGGTGAAATAGGGGTTCATCTGCGGTCTGCAAAAAGGTATAAACTTGTTCAATTAACCAAACTATAATCTCTATAATTGAAAATAAATCTTAGTATCTCAGAATTCTGTAAAAATAGGTTCAGGGTTTCGAGAAAAAAAGGATTTTGGAAACTACGGATGTTCCTTTTGGTCTGCTAAGGCTCCTATGCTAATTCAATTACTTATTACTCATGTTTTTTTTAAGCACAAGTTTTAGCACTTTGAGGAATACCTGTAGATTGTTGGAGATTTGATTTGAAGAAGGGTTGAAGGGTTGCAAAAAGCTTTCTGAGGCTTTAGAGGTATTTAATAGTGCTTCTGATTTGTTTCTACAGTGGCTGTGGTAGCAAAAGGTGTTGATTTCCGGTGAAAAGAGGCTTAAAATTAGGTTGGCAACACTTCTTTAGGTCGAAAATGCTTCTTCTGCATAAAACTGTAACAGAAAGGATGAAAATGCACAATTGGGTGGTTTTATTTATGTTTTAACCAATAGTGCTTACATTGAATGCATGGGTATTTTCGAATTGACAGGGTAGTTTGCACAATAGGCAGGAGAAACCGCTCAGTGGTTTTCACAATGGCCAAATATGGTTGGCGACATTTTTTGGATTGATGCGATCAAATGAAAAATCAACACGTAGTAGGGAGGTGAGCTTTTCAAACCACACATATCGCAAGGTCTTGGGGTAGGTAAAGTTCGGGCTATGGAATGTGATGTGATAATACATAAAGTTAAAATTTAATAATGAAATGTGATATGGGGGATTTATCATTAAGTTTTAATGTCAAAATCTATATACGGGAGGGATATTTGTAGTGGGGCCCGACATGTAGATTTTAACATTTAGACTTAGAATAAATTATTTTTATGGGTTTTATGAATAAAAGAAAATTAATAAAGGGGTTTTAATTTTCCAAAGATAAAATGTGTTTTAACTTAGGAAAAGGGATTTTTGTAGGGCAGAAGAGTGAAATAAGGGGAAAGAGAAAAAATGAAAGGGATAGGGTATTTTTACAAGGGGAATGATTTTCAAAGGAAGCTAGTAAATTAAATAACCCATTTTCTGCTATCCATGCCTTGTGAAAACTACCTCTGCCTACCTAACAAATACCCTAGCATTTTTTCTTCATTTACATGGGTGCATTTGAGTTTGTAGACCCTTCTTCATTTTTAGTTTAACAACAAAATTTCTAATTTTGTCCTTATTTCTTCCAAGGGCTTAGATTAAACTATTGAGCTCCTTATTATTCTCTACCTAACTACTGATCTGCCAAGGTTAAACATTTTGGCTAGATCTTTATTCTCTATCTATCAGCATGAAATTTAAAGCATGAAAGGTAAAGATTAAGTAGCTTGACCTTCATGGATTGTGGCATTTTTAACAAGCTTCACACAATATTTATTTTTTGAAGTAAAGTAAACAGTAGTTGCATTTGAATTTGCATCACTTTCATGTTTTATTTTAATCTGTTTTTTGTTTAGGGTTCATTTTTTTTATTCATTTTTATCTTTTTCTTTTTTCAGTCCTTTTATTTTTCTTTTAGGACTATTATCCTATTTACATTTTTTATTTTTCAAATATGGGAAAACAATTTGCAGAAAGAAAAGGTATGTACATATTACAAGACTAAACAAATTCAATTCAAAATTATGAATCCTATTCTTATAGGACCCTAACAGAATGAACATATGATTGGGATTTAAAATCATTTAGGAAATCAAAGGAAACTTCATCATGATATCCCTTTATAAATTCAAATAATCATAACCATTGATGTATCCTAAATATATCTGCTATAGGAGGGTGAAATTAAATATTTTGGTGTCTGAAGGTTCCCTCCTATTAAACCCACCACTCATCTCTTCTTTCTTCTCTTAACTAGGTGTAGGAAAGGTGTTTCTTTAATGGCCTTTGTGTTTAATTTAGTTGTAGCAAAGGGTCACAAATCATCTTATCACTCCAATTCTATGTACTAACCCCTATTTTATTCACACAGAGCCCTTCCATTTCACAATTCGATGACTATTGACTAAAATATTCTTAGGATAAATTGTGTGAAATTATGATGGAGATATGAGGAGATGGTAACTTACCTCTTAGACTGGTGCTCTAAGATGAAAATGGGAATTGTATGAACGAATTGTTCTTTTTTTTTGTATGCATATACCTTCTCAACATTCCTATAGCACTCCCCATCTCTTCCTATAGAAGTTAGAAAACTTCTTGTAGCATTGTCTCGTAGCAGCAGTGGGTTGAGGTTCGAAGCTCCTTAGTGGCCTGAAAACTTTTTCCTCTCTCTAAATATTCTTGGAATGGAAAAATATGAAAATGGAATCACATTCACCTATGTTATATGATATTTCGAGTTGGCTTGGACCGAAATGATAATTCATCCCTCACACGATGTTTCCTCATTTGGACCGTTGGTCCCTACTAAATTTATCATTATATTATCCCTCGTAATGAACACCCACTCATGGTGATCATACTTTAACTGATTTGATAGTTCCACATTGCATGAGGACTCTACCAATATCCTTTAGTTCAACTGGTCAAGTGTGTCCAAGTTAACTAGTCACCTTCAACTTACTAAAGTTTCCCCTTTGGACATTCATTCATTCAGTCACTTATGCATAAGGAGAGGGTGAGAGAGTACCATACCTAGGCTTAAATCCTTGTCTAATTATTGCGTGAACTTACATTCTAGATCTATTCTGTTGGAGTGGAATCAACTAAGTTTGTATTACTGACTCAAATGTTTCTATGTGTCTTCATTATTTTTGAGGTGCTTAGCTATATTTGTTTGTTATATGTGCAGTATCTTGTTGAGTCTTCAAGTGTATGTTTTCTGGTGGAGAATAATTCTTGGAGTGCCATATATTCCTTCATATTCACCTCACAAGTCTTCAATATCTCCATGGATGATCAAAAAACAACTTCAAGGATTTTGGTGCTTACATATGGCTTGCTATAGGAAGTTTCTTCGTCCTATAGCAACCTCTTGCATGTTTTAGACTCTAACTTTCCATGGATTATGAGGGACAGTGTGGAAAGGTATTAGGGTAGTGGCATGATGATTATAGGATGATGAGGAAGTGGTTTTTTTGTGGAAAAATGGAGCGAAGGAACTCAAAAAAAAATAAAAATTCAAAGAACAATAAGCATTTACCCCTGATCATGGACTCACTTATGAAGTCTGAAATGTTGGGTTAAAATACTCATAACAGGTTATTCCTCCACTTTGAAAAACCAATTCACCTGTATGGAATCACTTTTTAGAAGGAACTCTATGTTTTTTTCGGAAAAATTCTTTTATAGAGGTGACAAAGTGTGGGGTTTGAGTTAAAAATATTTGTGGTTGAGATGGAGGAGTGATGAAAGGGTAGTATAAAATGGTGGAAAGGCTCTCCTCATGGAAGTTTTGACACGAAAATGCCCTTGGTGATGTATCTTTGTCTTCTATCAACATTATTATAGCTTCCTGTAACTTCTTATAGCTTCATATAACACCATAGAGAGCATGAAGAATTTTGAATTTTGAGCTCATAAGATGAAGAATTGAGTTGTGTTGCTGGAGAGAGATCATATGGATGTAGGGGTGAAGAGAAATGGGATAATTCCCTTGATTTATTTCCATGACATGCCATTGTTCATAACCCTGCAAGACCATAAAAAAAAAAAGGTCAGAAGTCATGGTGTCATCTCACCTTCCTGTCTTTGTTTTTTCTTTTTTCTTTTTTTTCTTCAAGAGCAGCAAGTTGCCTCAGAAGAGGTTTTCAACCCACCAGCCTACTCTAGGAACCTCAAAGAGTTTTTCACTTAAGGATATTTTATTTTCCATTTCCTATTCTTTTCTCTAGGACTCCCTCAGATAGGTTTTAAATCCTAGAGTTGGTCTTGGATGCGTCATGGAGGATTTCACCAGGCCTTTTTATTTACTTTTTATTTTTATTTTTTTTTGTCTAAGAGGGTTGTTGACCAGAAGCTATGAGACTCCAAATTACATTTACTTCCCTGTTGATTTTATTAATGAACTTTTCCTTAGACATGGGCTTCTTATATACTTTTAGCCTATAACTTTTGACAAGAAAATCGATCCCTTCCTCATCAACTGTAATATTCCCAATCAGCCATGAGCTATTTGGAATATTAAATTTTTATTTTTCTTTATATTTAATGAATAAGAGTACAATGAAGGTTCATAAGTCTCCTTAATAATGAATAAATCAATGCCAATGTGAAAAGGATATATCTTGGCAGCTTAATTTAGCACCTTTAAGTGTGAAAAGGGGCTGGAACACCTTGACTGGGTCAACTTTGACCAAATCAACAGTGCTGCCATGGAGGAGTGTCCATCAATGAAAGACACCACACTTTTAGATGGAGATGATTTGCATGGAAGTAGTGCCATTATTGGATGGGGCTTAGGGTTTGGAATCTCATATCTTATATAAGTAAGAGGATGGAAACCATGTTTATTATGTTGATGTATATGGTATTTTTGAATATGTGGTATATTTAGACATATAGCTTTCTCTAGATGTTTAGCTGAGTTTGTGTGATGTTTAGCACTGGGTGTTCCTAATCGTGGATCCCACCTCTTCCATTGAGAAGCTCTTGGATGAGTCTTGTACTACATTGTCCACTTTCAGGTTTAAGGCCAAGCTTTATCTTTCATTTACAAAGCAGATCTTATTGAGGGTTGAGTTTCTTTGCAGGTTGCAACAATGGAGACCATATTTGGGTCACTTCATTACTTATTTTCAGTGGAGAAGGGCTCCGTTCCATTGGGAGGAAACTAAGGAATGTCCTTGAGCTTATTTTTAGATCTTTGCATTAGGCCATATATTTATTTGCCCCTATAACACAGTTTCTTTCTAGATCTTCGTTATTTTGATGGAGGAGTTGTTGGGTGGTTTCAGTACACCATTTGGAGAGGAGGTTTGCTAGAGATGGGATCATACTTTCATCTAGGAGATATATTGGAGGAGGCTACAATATTTCTTATATCAGATCAACCACACTTTCCAGATCTATATGTTGCAGTGAATCTTCAGCCCTAGGGCTTTGATTCCTATTTTATACATGGTGTATTTCTAAAAACCTTTGCAGGGTTCCTCAGTGGAGGTTGCATAGTGCTCAGATCTGTATTGGATCTATATTTGGAGGCACATATCAGCCCATTATATTTTTTATATTCATTTGTTGTAGCAGATCCTTTAAAACTGCACTGTAGCAGTCTTCCAACTCTTATATATAGTAGCATCACCTCTTTTTGAGAGATTTTTTCCATTGGAGGCTTGTTCTTTCCTATTGTACATCTTATGGCACATTTATTATGCATATTTTTCTGATATTATGATTATAAGGTCTCCATATTGGTCTCCTATTTTGATCTAATTTTCTACATTTCTATTCCATGGTTTTGCTCTATATTCTTACTTTTCCGATTTGGGAATATTACAGTGGTTTCAGAGCATAACCTTGGCTCAGCCTGTGTACTTCAGCCATTATGTCATCTAAGGAGGCTTCTTATAGGAAGGAGAATATCTGTAGAAGAGGTGAAGGAAAAATTCATTATCAGGAGGGAGGGAGTTTTCAAAACTTCTTCTTCAAACTATGCAATGCATTAACAAAGAAATCAAAGAGAGGAGAATGGAGAGATATAGGGATTCTCCAAGAGGGCTTGTACATGAAGAAAGCTCCAGATTTTCATATTATGGGTATTAGCATTCAGCTACACCATAAAATCTAAAACTCTAGACCATGCTTATATTCATAGCAAGAGAGATGAAGGAAGGATATGTACCAAAGGAGGAGACTCTTTGTGACTATCTTAAAGAGTATGAATCTCAACCTCAGAGGTTCAAGGATCATCTAAACTTCCAATGGTTTTTCAAGATCAAGTAGGATAGAAGACCTAGAAATCACAATATAGGAAAGGGGTGCAAGCAGCATGATGTGGGTAGATTCTTTCTATCTACTTTTGATGGGTCTCCTAAATGTTCAGCCGGGGCTTGGGTGAAGGAGCTAGACACTTATTTGTAGCAACACCAAGTTTAAAAATATGAATCCATTACAGTAGCAACACTACAACTTGAAGGTAAGGCTTATGCCTGGTGGTTTTATGAATGTTTTCATTAAAAGATGCAAATATATCTACTTATGCAAGGTTCATTAGGAGGTTAGTAAAAATATTTGATGAAAAATGTTATGAAAATTCCTTGGTTGAGCTAGACAAGCCTTAAAAAACAAAACCTTTGCATGATTTATAAGGATCCATAAACCCAACTTCATTTCAGAAAACTATTGAGGGGGTTAAAAACTTGTAGAATACCTTGATAGAGGCAATATCCCCACTTCAGAAAGAGCTCTCTTCTCAAAAGGAAGACATGTAGATCTCTTTTATAAAAGAAGAAATAAACAAAGAGATTCTTAATGATGATGAGGCAACCTTTATTCATGAGGAAAGGGAAGATAAGGCTGGAGGTAATAGCACTGTCACATCAAGAGAATATATAGTAGCTCATAGAGAGGTAGATGGAGTGATTTCTCCAATAAGAAAAGCTTTTTTTATCTTTGCAAGAATTCCAAAAGAATCTCACATGTGGAGATCTGAGCATAGTCCATGAGAAGCATGTGCCATTCTTGATATAATGTGAGATATTGAAGATGGAAGAAGAAGATAGGAAGGAGGACCAACATCATATGATTAAGAGCACATGTTAGCCACCTATAAATTCTGTTATATCAAGTGGTGGCTAAATGATTTTGGATAGCCTTCAAGAAACAATTTCATTTGCTAAAAAAATTTGATGCTTAAATTATTTTGATAATATCCTGTCCTTTGGATAATCGTCACTGCTTTTCCCCCTTTTCAACTCAGAAATCCTATTGATTCCCAAGAAATAATACTGCTACAACCACCATTTTCCTTTTCCCCCTTCTGCCAAAACTAACCTCATCTTTGCCTTTTATTTTCCCATGAAATCCTTCATTATCATGTTTTCCCCTTATCCCTTCATCAAAACCCCTTTGATAAGGTCTAAGACACTTTCTTAGCCTTATCAAAACAACCACCAACTCCTTTGAAAATCATTGAAAAATGCCTAAAATCACACTTTCATATTATGGACTTAAGCTCCCTTGGGCTAAGTCTTTAGCCCTCCCTTCCATACACCCTGGTGCTGGAACCAAGTGCTAGCCTTCCAAGTGCTTATCATATTGCCCAATTGTGATTAGCCCCTCCTTTTTAACCCCCGGTCATATGTTTCTCCATGTGCCCAAAGGCCCCGCAATCGGGCACCAAGCCATTTTGAATATCAATTATGTCCGCCCAAAGTTTAAACCTTTGGTTATATATTAAATATGTCAGCTTTTATTATATTATATTTTTCTTTCGGTCCAAAGTTCAAGGCAATCTCCACCTTCAATCTGATCCACAGATCGATGGCACGAAATCTCTCACCCTAGTGGTCCCCGCCATCCACTCACCGCTGCAAAACTGCGCGGTATCCATCGCACCGATTTTAAGAGCGGGGTGGTATTTTTTATTTTGCAATGATTCCATACACCCCTTGATCCGTGGCCTGGGCACCATTCATAAAACAACCATCCATCGCGCGTTAAAGATTGGACGTGGACTCGGCACAATATTGACGTGCACCGTCCGATCTGAGGCTGCTCATCGGACGGTGAATGCTCACTGAAGAAGCCTGACAGTTAACCAGGATACGACACAGTCATTAAAACATAGCTACCATCGATTTGATCTGCAAATCAACGGCCCATAATTCATTGCCTTGATTCCTCCGCTTTGACATTTCACCTCCTCTCTCGACCGTCGATCTCTGCACGATTGATGACTCCAATTCAATTTCTTTTTCCGCCTTTCCTTTGAATTCATTTGATGAATCTCGATCATTGGATGATGTCATCCAACGTCCACGCTTCCTCCATGTGCCTTCTGAAGCAGTTAACCTATACATGCAGGATTTTATAATAGTTTCTTGTATTTTTGCAGGGTTTTATGGTTTTTCTGCTATGTCTGAACAAAATTTGAAGGCGAAGGGTGACGATCCTCCCGCCTTCGATTCATCAACGAAAATCCTTCGCAGGATTTAAAATTCACGTTTCATCAGTGATTCATGAGGCATTGATGTCATATCATCCCTGCACAACCCTACACACCAGCAAAAAACATAGTAAAACAAGCACAGTCAGAGAAGTATCAGTGCCGGAGACAAAATATATCAGGACAGAAAATTAAAGACAGATCTATGGGGATTACGGCTAAAAATGGATTATCAGAATCTTGAAACATAGTTTAAAGAAAATCATAAGTGTCTTATTAGACAGAAAGCATACGCTACCACATCAGGGGCTAATTAAAATTCCCCAGCCGTCACAAAGCCACCTACAGCCTCAAAGAAATCAAAGGAAAGTCAAAGTTATTACCAGACTCAGAGATATTTTGCATCAATACAGCTAAAAAATTATTTCAACCAAAGGAACTTATTGTCAGTTGTCAACAGAAGTTATTACAAGGATAAAAAGGAGCCTTGAAGTCAACAAATTCTTTCCAGCAAACCTAATAGTTAATATAAGTAATTTAATACAGAAGACACCTATGTAAGCTTTTTCATTGAGCCCCTAAAGGCCGAGAAGCCATTTCATTCTGTATTAATTAGTTTCTGAGATATTTTATCAAATCTCACCCCCTCGTTCTTCTATATATAATTCTGAAGAAGATGAGTGAGGGGTTGGTTGATCGCTAGTTGTAATATTGAAACTCTCTGAAATAATACATAGTCTGTTGAAGTTGAAGAAGAAATTTGAAGTCTTCGAAGTCCTGATGATGTTGTTGCATGCTTGTTCTTGAGAAGGCTCTATCATCGGATCCATGAGCTTGGATGTTGGTGAATTATTCTGAACTGTTTTATGTTTTCCTTTATTTTCATTATGTTCCATAACTTCTTACTACAGTAGGTTGAAATTTTTAGGCTAAGAAATGGCTCCTAGAAGCACCTTAGACCTGTTCATCCTTCATTGTTTTATGTTTTCTTCTGTTGAAGTTTTTTAGAGTCTTTAGTATCTCTATTTAGTCTTCATGCTTGTTTATTTCCTTAATAGTTTGAATAGTTGGTTTCAACATGATTTATGGTTTTCCCTGCTTGTCTATTGCCACTTAAAAGCTATTATTGAAGTCTCCCTTTAAAGTTTCTTGTTTATAGTAAGTAAAGGAGGTCTGTTCCGATCATGCCCTTTGTCCTTGCTTAAATAGTTGTCTTAAAGGTCTTTGTAGTTGTAATCATAGATGTGTTAGGTGTTCCCTCTTCTATGACTGCAATTATCAATGAATCTTTTATTTTTTCTAAGTCATTTGAAATAAAATCTTTGAGGAAATACAGTGTTCCCCGAATCTTAGGTTTCATTTCAAAAATTTTTAAGAAATCATTGTCTACTTAAAGGTGTGATTTGTAGGATTCATGGTTAGCCCTGTCTATCAAAAAGCTCTTTATTGTTCAAATTGTGTTTTCAAATTCCCTTTGTTGAGAATTAAACTTCTCTTTCCAAATCATTGATTTCCATCTCATTCCAACAACCAAAGGATCCTACCGCCAAGTTAGATTTGCCCTCTAATATCCCATATCCCTTGATGAGTATGTTATGACCTCTTTTTGACTCTATTTCCCAATGAACCAGATGTTCCTCGATTCTATATGTATTTCCTAGGCCTTTCATGTTCTGTTGTGTCAATCCAACCAACCAACCAAACAAACACCTGCACTTAATAACTAGTCTAAAATCCATACTCTAAGCATAGAAGATAAGCCTTTGCAAACAAAATTTCAAGAGATCCCTCTTTGAGAATAGGAGGACTAGATCCTAGGACTCTAAAGATTGGTTCTGATTGTTACACCATTTTTTGGTCATCTAACCTATTATCATTAGATGGACCCAAGTACACCATGTAAGACCAATTTTACCCTAAGTAAAATTGCTTTTACTATGTTAAAACAGGAAACCCCAAAAGGAAATATTAAACAAACCTATATTTGTTTGATTTTCCTCATGGAATAATTAATTAAACCATAATTTAATTATTATTCCCAGTCATGTTTAATCCAAAATCAAAGAAATTAATTAGATAAACCTTTATTTATCTTATTATTTTCTAGGAATAATTATTTAAACCTTATTTAGATAATATTCCTTGTTAAATATGACCAAATCACCCACAAATAATTAAATAAATCACTATTTATTTAATTATCTTTCAACTACTTCCTTAAATAATTAAATAAATCATTATTTATTTGATTATCTTCTAACCGCTTCCTTAAAAAGATAAATAAATCATTTATTTATTTATTTTTGACAAATTAAGGGATTTGACCCAAGTCAAATACCTTTTCCTCCAACAAATATAATAAAATATTCCATAAAAAGTGGATCTAGATCTGGTTAACCCATGCACCAAGATCTAGAATGACCCAATATTTTGTTATAAATAGGAGGGTTTTTCCTACCATTCTTCACCTTTTGTTGCCTATTAGATCACTGTGGATCTATACACTTGGTCACCATTTTCTGCCATTTGCTGTGTGAGCTCCCTTTGAGTTCCATTCTTTGTGTGGGTTTTCTACACCAACAAGAGAGAGAAATCTTAGATCTGAAGCGCTGAGGACTTCCAAGAACCCATCCCACTTTGGAGAATTGGATACGCCTTCCTGTTTTCCTCCCAGGTGCCCCATTAATATAAAAATTATTTCAAAAATCGTTCTTGTCTTGTCTATTGGTATATGGAGCAAACCCTTATTTTTTCTGCTTAATGTCTTTCCATGCATAGATCTGGTTTTTTGCAGCTCTTTTATGTCTAACTAACCGCAGATCTGAAGATATTGGTAGCCAATTTTTTTTTAGGGCTATTAGTTATGCGTAGCTAAAGTGGTCCTTTTTCGTACACTTCCACAAACGATTCATACTAACAAATGGCAACTCCACACGGGTTTTAAATTACGACCGCTGTCGTTTTTCATATTCCTGCATATCCAGCTACTTTAGACCCTAGGGTTTCTTTTCAGATGTTTATTTTTCCTATTTTTATGTTGTTTTTCTCACATAAAACCCTAAAATATCAAAACTTCTAACTTCCATGTGTTTCTGGCCCTATTGCGTAGGTAAGCGACACCAGCCGCAACTGAGACGACAACTTTTTTGAAAATCTGCCGCCGAGACAACCGGAACGGGGGGTCGCACTTTTTGGCCCATAACCTACGACCCGGACCTCCAGGTCACACTTTTCTTCCACTTTTCTGCGACCTGCACTGAAAATAGGTCAGAAACTGTGACCTGCCATTTTTTCAGTGATTTTTCTGCAATTTTTCTGGGTTCTGCTGCAACTTCTGTCAGGGTCTTCCAGCCTCTGTCTTAGCTCGCTTTGACCAAGTTCTGATCTATTTTTACTCATCTAAGTGGGAACCTAGCCCCCTAGGGCTTTAGTACCCTCCACTTTTTGTGGAAGAGTTTTAGCTATTTCAGTTGTCTGTTTTTCAGAGCTTCAGCCTCCTTTTTTCCAGATCTGTTACCTCCCTTTCAGATCCATTGAAATCAGCTCTTCTACCTCTCAAATCACCTCCTGAAGATTTGCTTGGATCTACTTTTATGGCCTCCACCTTGCCCCCTCCGATTTTTGCTGATTTCCTTCCTTTTTCCAGCCACCTTGCCTCTGTATTTTGGCTGTGATCTGCACCTATTTTCAGCAGCTTTATCCTTTAGATCCCTGTCCCTTTTGACCTTAGATCTATTGGCCTCTTTTCCGTGTGTTTTGCCTAGATTTTCCCCCTTCTTTTCAGATTAGTTTTGAGAGACCCACCTTCTTGGGTTAGATAGATGCACAAGTAGCTGTTATTTTTCTGTTATTTCAGCATTATATATTGTTCTCTGTAGGTTTATTTTCAGTTACGCAGCACACTTTTTTCTTACTCTCAAAACGGAAAGGGTTTAAAAATTAAAATTAACGCATGCCACACACTGACCCTAAGTGAAGAAGCGCCTGGTCAACATCGCCTGGCAAAGACTCTAAAATCAATTGTCACTGCACCTTTTCTACCCTTGACCTCACTTGATTCTGTCCCTTTCTGCCCCTGTCAGTTTCCTTCTTCCTGTCGTCATTGCGTCCCCAAGGCACCTTTCCCGGAGACTTCTTGGCCTTCACCCTCAGTTTCCGGTCGATCGACCTGCTCCGACCCGCCGTCGTCGAGCCAGTCCTCCTCCGAGTCCACACTCTGACTCCTCTCCTAATTCATTGGGTTCCCCTTCTCCTCCTGGTTCTCCCCCTACCACCATGTCTGGTCTAGGGCCTAACGCTAGCAGTTCTCTAGGCCCTAATGCCGGCCCGACTACTAGCGGAACTACCACATGAACGACCCCGGCCACCCCCTTGCTGCCATACATTGCAGGCCTCAGCCTCCCCGATTTCAATCAACTTATCAATGACCCTATCCGCCACGATGTTGGTTGGCCTGCCATGCCGACCAAGCTCCCTTCCGACATCCCTAAATTCGAAGGCAAAGCTGGAGAAGATCCAACCAATCATGTCCGATCTTTCCACATGTCGTGTTCCTCCAATTCCATTACCAATGACTCCATCCGTCTTCGTTTGTTCCAACGCACACTTACCGGCGAAGCTTCTAAATGGTATGTTGAACAGGCCACCTCTTCCCATACCACCTTTGCGACCCTTGCCCAAGCCTTTTTGTCCTATTTCCAGCTCCCTCTCTGATATGACACTGGCACGGAGCTCTTGACTTCCTTTAAGAAATCCTCTTCAACCCGCCTTTCCACCCATGTTCAGGAATGGCGAAGAAGGCGGAGCTTATGTCGATCCCCTCCCTTCGAAGATCGGGTTTATATGGACTGGTTCCTCCGCACCCTTCTAGCTCCCATCGGCAAAGATGTCGCCTCCCATTTTCCTCAAACCGAAGAAGCTACCCTCCAAATAGCCTTGAAATATGACCTGATCTACGCTCAATCTGGTTATGTTTAGACCGTTCTCCCTGACCTCCCCAGGCCCGGTGGCGCTAATGCCCCAGCGGCATCTCATTCCGCCGACGGTATCGTTGGAGCCCTTTCCCATCCGTATGCTCAACCTCCTATGGGCTATGGTCTCCCTCAGGGAGGGGCCAGCACCTCCAGCACTCTTCCCCCTCCCGGTAGCATGTATCCAGGAAACGGCATGTCTCCTCCTTTTGCCCAACCTCCTGCTTACCTCAATGTTGCCGAACCTAACCACTACCTTTATCTGCAGCCTAGTGCTCCAGATCCTCCAGCATATGCGCTTCCATCTCCCTTGCCTCCTCCAAACCCGCAACAGCACTTACAACCCCCTCCAGGGAAAGTATTTGCACAGCAGGGCGCGACTAATCCCCCTTCTTCTCAAAGAAGGCGGAGAGGCAACCCAAACCAATCTGCCCCTGGTACCCGTGGACCCAATCCTGGTGTGGACCCTAACACTGCCAACCAGCAACAGGGCACTCAGCCCAAGCCAGACAGGCCGTTTCGCACAAATAAGCCTTGTTCGTGTTGCGGTGTTTATGGTCATTACACCCACGATTGTCCCCTCTTACCCCAGATGCGGCAGATGTGGGAGTCTCAAGCCACATTGCGCGGACAACACGCCTTCCCTCATGCTCCTCCTAATGTGGCCACTACCCAACCAGCTGTGTTTACTGATCCTTTCCCTCAGCAAGGATTCGTGGCTACCCAACCGCCTGACAGCCAGGTCGCCACTCCCCCTTCCCTTTCTGGTTCCTCTAATTACCAGATCCTTATGATGCACTCCGATCCTTCCCCGACCGTCGACCTTCACCTTCAAACTCGGTCTCGCCAGTACCCCAAGCCTCCTGCTCAGTCTGCCCCCGAGCCTCCTTCTTCAGGTTCTACAGAGCCTCTTTCGACACCCAGTGGCCCCTTACATATCCCTCAACCCAAATTTGAGGTTCATACCAAGATTCCTAAGGGACCATTACGTCGAAACGCTGCTTCCAGTCGAGCTTCTCATTCGTATAGCATAGTAGATGATTTGGCGCAATCTCCTACCGCCATTTCCACACTGGAACTCCTCTAGTCGTGCCCTTCCCAAAAAAATGCTCTACTATCTGTCGTGGGCACTGTAGATCCTGCTGATGACCAAATGATTGTTTTCGACGCCACTCAATCGGACCACCCTCCTCTTCCTCCTTCCGTTGCCTTCCAAATCCCAGTCAAGATCCGGAATGCCAACGTGTCCCGGTGTATAATTGATGAGGGGGCATCCACCTGCGTGATGTCCGCTTCGGTTTGGAAGCAACTCGGATCCCCTGAGCTGGCCCCTTCCACGATCACCCTTCGAGCGTGGGATGGTCATGCCTCCCAACCCATTGGCCTGTTTCGTAATTGTCCTATCACCCTCGCCGGTAAGACTGTTTGCGTTGACGTCGAAGTCATCGACGCCCCGCTAGATTACAACATTCTATTGGGGCGAAGCTACACCTATGCTATGTTTGTTGTCCCATCCGCGGTCTTTCGCAAGATGTCTTTCCCCCATAATGGAAAGATAGTCACCATTGACCAGTTGACATATCATGAGCCAAAATCTCAGACCTCCCCTGAGACAACCATCTCTTCTGTAGCCAACAAGAAAACCGTCGATTCCTTGACCAGTGTCTCCCCCGGCGTTTACAAAGATTCCTCCCTGCTTGGAACTTTCCCTAACCTTCCCCCCCTTCCTGTCACCGATCCCAGCTCATCGAATGTTTGCATGATGCAATCGTCTTAGGCTGCCCGTAAGCGGCTTGCCTCGGCTAGTCAGCAACCTCATCCTCGCCCTCCGCAACCCACTCCTAGCCATTCATCTCAGCCAGCCGGACCTCCTCCTTCTGGCCCTACCCCTACAGCTGGTATCCCTGAACCCCTTTACCCTCCTGGATCGGTTCCTCCTGGCCTTAACCATCTCGAAGCCGTCCCTCCTGGTCATTACCTTGCTGGGCAGATCCCTTTCCTAGCTCCCCCTCCCGGAGTATATTCTGTCCCCGTCATGGCCACCCTCTCTCTCCCTAACTTGACCTTGGGCATACCGGTCTGGTACCTTGATCCCCCAGCCGCCACCCCTCCTGGTCACCCCAAACCCTACATGGCTTTGACACTGGTTCAACCGGTCCCCCTCGCTTCCTGCATTGCCATTATGCCCCTAGCACCTTCACAGGACCCTTCTCCTGTCGTGACGGCTCCCAGGAAGAAAGGCGAAGCCCACAAGGGGGCACCTAAAGACAAGACCACCACGATTGACCCGGCCCCTCCTCTGCCCGCGAAGCCTTGCGCCTTATGTGATGTCACCGGTCATGCCACCCATGCTTGTCCTGAGTTGCCCCATATTCAGCCCATGGTTAAATTCGTGTTCCCCGAGTCTACGGTCCCTGAAGCCTCCATTCCTTCTTCGTCCGTAACCAAGAACCCCAAGACTCTCCGCACCAACAAACCCTGTGCTTTTTACGTCATGCATGGCCATTACTCCCACCATTGTCCTCACCTGACGCATTACCACACCTCTTTAGAGGTGATCCGAGAGTATGAGGTTGAACAGAATCAATCTGCCTCTCCCATCCTCGCGCAGTATGCTTCAGGTCAACCTAAGGATCCCCCCGCTCCCATCGACATTCCCCCACCTGATGTTCAGATGACGGAGTCTACTGTAACCATTATTTACCTATCCTCCTCTACGAGACACTTGGAGCCTAGCCCCCCTGCATCCTCCCTTGTTGTGTCCCTTGACCACCCCTTTCCTAACCATACACGAGATCACTCCACCCGTGTCTCTGTTGACCTCCGCAGCCCGAGTCCTCACCATACTTCTGATAGCCCTCATATACCACCCTCTGATTTGTATATGAGTCATAGTCATCCTGCTCCTTGCGCTCCCTCCCACGGTTGCTTCCCGATGACTTTTGTGCACTCACGCTGCCATCATTGCCTCTCCTCCCCTCATTTGTTGTCTTGTCACACCATTTCGCAGGACCCCCCATCCACACCCTTTATCGGTTACGCCGATGGTGCAAGTCGTTACTCCCGGAATCTAGCCTCGGTAGGTTGGGCCATCTTCACCCCCCTGCATGCTGCCACCAACAATCAGGCCGAATATGATGCAGTGCGTGGTCTCTTAGCCAATGCCCTCTTTCATCGCATCCTCCATCTGCACGTTCGTTTGGATTCCCTTCTTCTTGTAATGCAACTAAATGGTGTTTATCGTGTGCATAACCCTGTGCTATTTAGACGCTATTTACGAGTGAAACTCTTGATACGTACATTTGAAACCACAAATTTCCATGTACCTCGAGAACAGAATCACTATGTAGATAGTATTGCAAACCATGTTCTAGATTGGCATTTATCACACACATTTCATACAAGACAATAACATTCATAACCATCAAAAAACGATGCATATCCATAATATGTGTCGCAAAACATGTGTTTAGAGTCCATCTATTCTGATACATATGACATGCCCATAGCATGTTACAAAAAACCCAAAACTCAAGGCACCACCTGCCCCTACATACATAATAGGGGGCACCACATGCCCCACCCCTAATCACTATCTGGAGGATCCCGTGCTAATGGCTCTGCCCTTGCAGCATGTAGATCGCGCATCGCCTGACCGACCATCACCATGCGCCGCATGACACCTCGCCACTCCGAGGGTAGACCAACACATGGCTCTATGAACTGGTCGTCTAAGTCCTGCCACCCATGCTCTGATACTCCGGTCAACAACCTTTCGCATCTACGGTGGATGTCCTCCAGCAGGGCGGCTGCATCCTCATTATGCACCGCTCTCGACCCACTTAGACCTGTAGCTCCAGATGCTGCCGTTCGTCCCATATATCCGGCCGGTTTTACCGGTGCTATATCTGCATACCAAAAGTACATGAATCGGTACCGTAAATTACTATTCAAAAAACTTTAACATGCCCACACAAGAATAGCAATCTGTCACTTACCATCGGGCCCCCAGACTCAACCAGGCGGAAGTGGCAGGTCTGGATCTCCACAGTAGCTCATCCCACTATAGGGATAGTCATCTATGTACAATGGCATCTGATCCCAATGGGAAAAAAACTCAGGTCGAAACACCCGCCCGACCGCCCCTCCTCCTCCTCTGCATAGTAGCCGTCCCCAACGGCGCATCCTGGGCTCTCTCGGGCCCCCATCTGGAAGCTGTACACGAGGCCTCAAGGTCGGGATCTTCTCAAAGAAGAAGACGCACAACAAAGTCCCATATGAGCAATCATGGTTCACCTGCCGCTTGCATAGCGACAACTATCGCTTTAGCGACACCAACATCATTTGGGCCCATCCATAGTAGGTCCCACCCAGCACACTCTCCACTATCATCATCTTCCCCCCAGTGATGTGATGGAGCGCCTGGTTGCCCAGGATACGCAGCACAGTTGCGGCCACCGCACGGGTTTCTAGCCTCTCTAGATCCCCGATCGGTATTCGAGTCTCCTTGACTTGGAGACCCGGTCGACAATGACGCTCCATAAACTCCATGATATGCCGCCCCCGCGGTAATACTGGCTGTGTGTTTCCCACCATCCCCAGTGGCGGGAGACCAGTCAGGAAATACACGTCCTGGACCGTCAGTTCGATCCTGTGCCCCTGCACTACAAAGACCTCCTGATCTGGATCCCAGTAACTGATAATTCGGGCCAATAATGGTTCCCCTGCTCTCATCAAATGGTTCTCCAAAAACTTGAGAACCCCAAATCTGGCCAATACACGGCGGACGCCTTGATCCGCCTGGATCTCTGCCCGTAGTGTCCCCAGATCTCTCTCTCTCCAGTTAACCCGTAAATCTTCCATACCTGCACAAAAACATCATTTTTTTCAGCTTACAGATTGGGAAAACCATAACCAAATACCAAAACCCAACTTCCAGCCATAAAACAGCACCAAACCCCCTCATCTCCCAGGTCGCAGTTTTCTGCCCATTTCTGGGACAGGTCGCACCTTTTTGCCTGAAACCTGCTTCCCAGGTTGCACTTTTTGGCCCAAAAAGTGTGACCCGATCGTAGAGATGAAGGAGGGGCTGTTTCTGAGATTCTGGGCCCTAAACTGAAAATTTAATCCATCAAAATGCAAGAGAAAGGTTAGGCCTCTTACCTGCAACTGACGGATCTCGATTCCAACAGTCGGTTTTTCTGCTACGTTCACCACAAGATTTAGGGCCTTCTCTCCTCTCTACATTCACCACAGCAACAATAGAAAATGAGTGATTTTGGAGGGAAAACTTCCTTATTAAAAGAGAACCCCTGTTTCTTCTTTCGACTGCTGCGACCACACCGTAGCCCCGTTTGACGAACCGTCTACACCATTAGAAAGATCTCACCGAGCCCTCAAATGGGTATCTATTAGTTTTTTGTGATTTGATACTTCACTAGGACACATTTTTTCCAAGAAGGGTCACTTCACCTCTCCTTAAAATCGAATTTCCTCACTTACGACACTTGTACTTGGGGCACCATCTTGCCTCCTTACTTGTCTTCAATCGTGTCGATTTTCATCATGAGTTCCCATCTTGTACTCATGTTTCCACCGTCCCCCATTGGGGCCTTTACTGTGTGGCAGCACCATCGAGTCTCCCTTGTTTAGAGCATCCAAGTTGAGTCATCATTCCCTCCATGGAGTCTATACCGAGTCCCTTTGTACCCCACTATAGCCCTCCATCCTTCATTGCTTGGTCTCTCTCTTGTGTCGCACATTATGACCTTCAGTTCCACTATCCCCTATCCCTTATGATATCGTTCCAGTTACTGCCATGTCATTCATGCCCTTTATGCTCTAACAAGGGAAGTCATCCATTCGCTACTCATTCCTTTCCATTTCACTCTCATCATTAGTGTCAGTCTGTCCGTCGCTCTACTGTTTTCTCTCGTGCCTTAGTTGGGGAAATCTTACGGCCTCACCTATGGCGGACCTCCTTCTGTCGACATCAGCCCATTCATTCCAGAAGCCAGGTCTAGAGGGCGGTGTACCTTGGTTCTAGCTTCCACTCTTGTTCGGCACCTCGGATCCGGCAAAGGGATATCTCCTTTCCCTTTGACTTGATTGTTTCTCCAGCTCCTTTCAGCATGATCGAGATCCGTACACTTGATGGTCTCGTGATCCAGCAGTAGCTCTTGATGATTCCCTGGGTGTGTGTGAGATGTCTCAACCCTCATGAGGGGGTGGCCCTGCAGGTAGCCCCCCACATGCCCGGATGCCCTCTTCATTGCAGCCTTCGATGCAGCTCCAGATATTTGATGATGTTGGTCGTAGCCACTTGCAAAACCTCTTCGACTTGCATGTATCAGTCAGATTTTGTGAGCCCTTCCCCATTTACAGGGGGCATTTGGGTTGTATGTGTATCTCATGTACTCAGATATTATTATACAAGTCCTGGCTGTTATCCCAGGCACAACATGTATATGGGATTCCTCATTGTATTTTTATCTGGCTCATGATTATGCCAGATGTACTTTATGGTTTGGTCCCTTGTTTACTGGACACACTATTCTTTTGTACTTTGTCTCGGCGGGCATAGGTATGCCTCCCCCGCCGCCTTCAGCACAAGTACCCTCTCATAAAAAGAGAATTGTTGCACCTGCGAGTCTCGTCTCCTGAGGGTCTAGTCCTTCAGCACACTGTCTACCTCACATTTCTCTCTCTGACATCCCTTTTGTTGTCTAGTGATTGTGTTCTTACAACATACTTCGGTCATACGATTTTCTCCTGACACTCACACGCTGGGGGGAAATCTGTTACACCATTTTTTGGTCATCTAACCTATTATTATTAGATGGACCCAAGTACACCATGTAAGACCAATTTTACCCTAAGTAAAATTGCTTTTACTATGTTAAAACAGGAAACCCCAAAAGGAAATATTAAACAAACCTATATTTGTTTGATTTTCCTCATGGAATAATTAATTAAACCATAATTTAATTATTATTCCCAGCCATGTTTAACCCAAAATCAAAGAAATTAATTAGATAAACCTTTATTTATCTTATTATTTTCTAGGAATAATTATTTAAACCTTATTTAGATAATATTTCTTGTTAAATATGACCAAATCACCCACAAATAATTAAATAAATCATTATTTATTTAATTATCTTTCAACCACTTCCTTAAATAATTAAATAAATCATTATTTATTTGATTATCTTCTAACCGCTTCCTTAAAAAGATAAATAAATCATTTATTTATTTATTTTTGACAAATTAAGGGACTTGACCCAAGTCAAATACCTTTTCCCTCCAACAAATATAATAAAATATTCCATAAAAAGTGGATCTAGATCTGGTTAACCCATGCACCAATATCTAGAATGACCCAATATTTTGTTATAAATAGGAGGGTTTTTCCTACCATTCTTCACCTTTTGTTGCCTATTAGATCACTCTGGATCTATACACTTGGTCACCATTTTTCCGCCATTTGCTGTGTGAGCTCCCTTTGAGTTCCATTCTTTGTGTGGGTTTTCTACACCAACAAGAGAGAGAAATCTTAGATCTGAAGTGCTGAGGACTTCCAAGAACCCATCCCACTGAGGAGAATTGGATACACCTTCTTGTTTTCCTCCCAGGTGCCCCATTAATATAAAAATTCTTTCAAAAATCGTTCTTGTCTTGTCTATTGGTATATGGAGCAAACCCTTATTTTTTCTGCTTAATGTCTTTCCATGCATAGATTTGGTTTTTTTCAGCTCTTTTATGTCTAACTAACCGTAGATCTGAAGATATTGGCAGCCACTTTTGTTGTTAGGGCTATTAGTTATGCATAGCTAAAGTGGTCCTTTTTCATACACTTCGACAAAGGATTCATACTAACACTGATGTTGCCTTGTCTTTTGATTTTCCAAACTATCAAAACACGAGACACCAACATAATGGCAATCACGATGGGACATTGAGTAAAATATTCAAAAAAAAACACTCACTGTCTAGTATAACATAAGTAACCTCCCTCAAGCACTACCAATCAATGGTAATCATGATAGGACCTTTTGAATCAATGAAAAACTAAGTAAACCTTAGGATTCTCATAAAGCCTTATCAAACCTTGAAGGATTTAGTTACCAAGCCATAAGAGTGAACTCTGTATGATTTGACACCCTAGCTAAGTTTTAGGTTATATTTAGCACACTCTCGTAACCTATAAAACCATAATAACTCAGAAAAACCCAAAAAACATTTCAGTTTGGCTTCACAAATAAACATGGTGGTGGAACCATCCAATATCTTACCTTCATAAAAGCTAAAAAGTTTCCACCTGGCAACTCCACTAGCCCTAGTAGGCCTATTACTCATCTAGGTTCCCAAGTATCTTTAAGACTATGTTAACCAAATTTGAAGAAGCTTAGGAGCCTGGTCCCTTACTAGATAAGACATCGTGAGAGGTAAAAATTCCAAAAAACAGCCCTTAAAATCTCAACCTCTCTCATTTTTTGAAGAACAGTCTGGCTTCACATAGGATCAACACTAGATCCCATCCAGACCCAAATCCTCCTTTAATCGTTGACAATCCTAAGAGAATTCTGTGGCTGACTTATGACTCAATAAAATTAGCTGCTAATAGGAGCCTCTTAAGAACAATTTCCATCCCTGAAAACCTTGTTGTCCTAGAGGATTGACACTTTTATTTACACCATACAGAGAACATATTTAGAACTAGATCTCATGGTGATTTAAATGAGACTGATCTTAACTTTGTATATTTGCAAGAGAGCTTTAGTAGAGAAGCCTCACCTTCTACTCCTCCTGATTCCCATCGTCTTCATCACTTTAGTCTTTTCCATAACAAGTCTGCTCAAAATCAAGTTGTTGGCCCAAGTATTTCTTCCACTCCAATTCATACTACCACTGTTCAAAACACTCATGTTCAGCCCACTCTTACTCTTGTAAATCCACCCTTATTTCCAGCCATGGCAACATGGTATGCCCCATTAGTGTTACCACAACCTCTACTTCCCTTACCAAATGATTACCAATCCAAAATCCCTCACTTCACTAGAAAAGAGTCTACAACAGCTCGAGATCATGTAGATAGGATGGAAGATGCATTTGATTACATGGAGATAGAAGATGAAACTGTGAAGATGAGGATCTTTGCCCAAATTTAAGGTGGAGATGTAAAGAAGTGGTTTAAAAACTTACCTCCTAATAACATAAATGATCTCCCTGCCTTGCATAAAAAATTTATCAACAAATGGGAACTCAAAAGGAACCCTCTCCAAATACTAGCAGAGTATAGTAGCCTCAAGAGAAATAAAGGGGAGAGTGTCCACAATTACTCCACTAGGTTCAATAGTGTTTACAATGCTCTCCCACCTCACATGAAACCTCCCCAAGGCATGGCCTTGGTAAGGTATCCTGAAGGCCTTGATGCTGAAATGACTTATGAATTAAGAGGGAGAGATTACTTAACCTTGGAAGATATGCAGAAAGGAGATTTGAGTGTAGAAGCAAACATAATCAAGAAAATAAATAGGTTGAGATTAGAGAAGAGGGTAACTTATAATGATGACCTACTACCCTCAACCTCAACTTCTGACACAAAATTTGACAACCTAGTGAAGGTGATGGAAAGGATGCTTGAAAAGATCAATTTAAATGAGAGACTACCACCAAGAGAACCTCAAAACAATCAAAATAGAAATAGAAATCAGAATTATAGAAGAGAAAACAATCAAGACAAGAAAAATGAAAGCGACCAACATATTAGACCTCCCTTCCAACAGAACTATGTAGATCAATATGAGGAAGATAGGGAGTTGGAAAGGTTGGAAGAATCTCAGGTAAACTTCATTGGATCAGACAGTGGGGACGATGTTTTCCTCACTAAGGAAGAACAAGGTTTCTTTTCTTATGATCAAAATACAAACACCTATGAAGATTGTGATGACTATAGATTGGGTTTTGAAAATGCAATCATGGAGGTAGACAAACAGTATGATCTTAGGAGCAAGGGAAGTATAGATAATTCAAAGGATAAGAACACTAGCACTGCTGTCAAGAAAAATGCAAAAAACCAGCCCAAAAAGACAACAGATAAAACAAACATTTTGGCCAAGAAACCAGACTTAAACAAAGACAAAAGTGTCCAGCCAAATGTTGAACAGAGCACCCCTAGCACTTCAGCTAGTGGTCCTAATAAAACTGTCCCAATTACCAGTCCAAACAAGGTTTAGAAAATCAAAGTTGCTGAAAAGAATTCAATTGAAAAGACAGATGTAAATATCAACAAGTTAATTATTCCTTTCAGCCTTGAGGGAGAGATCGCCAAGATAAAAATTGCCATTCCCCTAACTGAACTAGTAACTCAAGGAGTGTACAAAAACCAAGTTTTGAAAGCTTTGAACTTAGGAAGTGATACTGACACCTTGAACTTGACAGATGATAAAAATGAGTTGTTGTGTGGTCCTGAAGTTGAAGGAAAATACCAAGAAGGGGTTGTCCCTCCCTTCTATGTTAGCTTGAACATACACGAGAAAATTTTACACAATTCCATGTTAGATTCAGGAGCTTCACACAATCTAATTCCCAAGGTGGTAATGGAGAGCTTAGGTTTAGAGATTACTAAACCATACAAATATTTGTATTCCTTTGACTCAAGCAGAGTCAAATGTTTGGGTTTAATCAAAGATTTATGTGTTAATCTAGCTCAAATCCCTGCTAAGAGTCTAGTAATGGACATAGTTGTAGCTGACATTCCCCCTAAGTATGGCATGCTCTTATCAAGATATTTGGGAGCCAAAATTCAGGGAAGCCTTCAAATGGACATGTCTTATGCCACCATCCCTGTTTTCAACCAAAATAGAAGACTATACAGGGAATCTCACATGAAGTACATGGTGAGTAACCTAGACAAACCAAACAACACTCCAATCTACTCTATTCAATCAAGTTTACATTCCTTTATCTTATGTAACGAAGATGAAATCACCCAACCAGATAAGGAAAACATGCACCCAATCAGTTCACCAAAACAATCAAATCTTCCCTTCGATCAAATTCAAAACATTGACAATCAACAGCCATAAGAAAATTAAAATGAGGCAAATGTACTTTGGACAATAAAATTTGATGGATCCTGTAACAAAAAAAGTGCAGGGGCAAGTGTTTGGATCCAAAATACGAATCAAATTTTTTCATACAAATTGGATTTCCCATGCAATAAAAATATTGTTGAGTATGAATCCCTTCTCTTAGGCTTACAATTGCTTAAACAATTAGAAGCCCAAAAGATATCCATCCTAGGGGATTCTGAACTTATCATAAAACAAATCAAAGGAGAATACTCAGCTAGAAATCCAAGGCTTAGGGAATATCGAAACGCTGCCCTTTATTTATTAAAAACCTTCAAAAAATATGAACTCATTTTCATCCCCAGAGCACTGAATCATCTAGCAAATGAACTTGCCTTTAATACCAGCAACTGCCAAATACCTAAGATAAATGAATGACTCAGTGTAAAGGTAAAACACAGGCCTGATATGCCTGATAACAAGGATCACTGGCAAGGTTTTGAATCTGACAAACACATAGATGATTTATTGAAATCAGAAAACGATTTAACCATACCAATATCAGAAACCAGCCATGAAGAAAATTGTTTGTATATTGAACAAATCCCAGAAGTTGGAATGACATATTCTACTGATATAAATCATTATGAGAATCATTTTGAAGTAGAGATAACTGATAACACAGACCAAGAAGACTTAGAAGTTTTACAATGCAAAAATGACCAAATTCCAAGAGGTCTCACACCTTTAGAACACCTTTTCGATTTCAACGATGTAGCCAAAGAACCAAGAATGGAGCCTGTGGAAACCAACGTGGAAGAGCATAACATAGGCAGTCTAGCAGAACCCAAAATGATCAAACTATCCAGCACTCTCCCAGCTCACATAAAATCACAATACATAGAGCTGTTCAAAGAGTTTAAAGATGTTTTTGCTTGGGGATACAAATACCTGAAATCTTATGATACCAACATAATCCAACACAAGATTCCCCTGAAGGAAAATCAAAATCCTTTTAAACAAAAACTAAGGAGAATAAATCATCTCTTACTACCTTTAGTTAAGGCAGAAATTGAAAAAATGCACGATGCTGGAATCATAGTACCCATTAGATTTTCACAGTGGGTATCAAACTTAGTTTTTTTTAGAAAGAAAACAAGGGAAATCAGGCTCTGTATTGACTTCAGAAATTTAAATAGAGCCTCTTTCAAAGACAACTACCCCTTACCAAATATGGACCATATACTTCAAAGGGTAGTTGGATCAAGAAGGATTTCCCTCTTAGATGGGTTCTCGGGTTACAACCAGGTGTTAGTGCTCCCAAGTGATCAAATTAAAACTACTTTTACCACACCTTGGGGCACCTTTATGTATGTAAAAATTCCTTTTGGATTAATGAATGTAGGGGCCACCTTCCAAAATGCCATGGACATAGCCTTTTCTGAAGACATTGGCTATTTCATAATCATTTACCTTGATGACATAACCATTTTCTCAAAAACTGATAAAGAACATTTGATTCACCTGAGAAATTTTTTTGAGAAGTGTAGGAAATTTGGCTTATCATTGAATCCCAAGAAGACACTCTTTGGTCTCCAAGATGGTAAACTTCTTGGCCATATAATTTCAGAAGAGGGAATCAAAATAGGCCCTACAAGGATAGATGGCATATTGTAGATTAGCCATCCAAGGAGCCTCAAAGAATTGCAATCTTTCATCGAAAAGATTAATTTTCTGAGGAGGTTTATTCCTAATCTTACTGAGCTATTAAAAAAAATTACAAACATGCTTAAGAAAGACGTCGGTGTAAAGTGGACTTTACCAGCTAAACAATCGTTCAAACTGGTCAAACAAGCTCTTACTCAAACACCAGTCTTGATTAGTCCAGATTTTACCAAAGACTTTTACATCTTTTCTTTTGCATCTGAACATACAATAGCTGCAGTTTTACTTCAAAAGAATGATTTGGGGCAGTAACAACCAATATCTTTCTTTATTAGGGCCGTAAGAGATGCTCCTCTCAGATATAATATCATGGAGAAGCAAGCCTTAGCATTAGTGAAAGCTTTAAAAGACTTTAGGGTCTATATTTTACACTCTCACATAATTAATTTTGTTCCACATTCTTTTGTCAAGGACATTCTAAGTCAAGACCCTCATGGTAAAAGGGGAAAATGGATTGCTACTATTCTTGAGTATGACTTAGAGATCAGGCCCACCAAACTAGTTAAAGGGAAAGGATTAGCAAAACGTATGGCTAAGTCTAACTTCCAAGAACTAGACATGAATATGGTAGATGTGTTGGAAGAAATAAAAGAATCTACTGCTCCTTTTATTGAAGAAAAATTTCTGAATTCTCCTTGGTATGCTGACATTATTTATGTGCTTTTATATTTAAATGCCCCCCCCCTTCTTTGTCTAAAACTAAATCTAGATTTTTGAAGAAAAGGGCTTTGAGTTTTTGCATACTAGATGGGGTGTTATATTGGAAAAATTTTGTTGGAATTTTACTTAAATTTTTACTTGAAGATGATGCAGGAAAAATCATGCATGAGTTGCATGACGGAGAATGTGGAGGACACCTCTACTGGAAGGCCATTGCAAACAAAATTCTTAGATCAGGTTACTATTGGCCTACCTTTTTCCCAGACACTCAGAAGTTGGTCATGTCTTTCCATAAGTGTCAAATCTTTGATGGCAAAAGAAAACTCCTTCCCTTACCCTTACATCCTATCAAAGTTGAGGCACCTTTTCAACAATGGGGGCTAGACTTCATTGGGGAAATCCATCCATCCTCCTCAGCTCAACATAAGTGGATACTCACGGCCACTAACTTCTTTATGAAGTGGATAGAATATATACCCTCCAGAAATGCTAATGACTCTGTCATTATCAAGTTTCTTGAAACAAATACTCTATCCAGATTTGGATGTCCCAGAAAAATGATAACATACAATGCTGCTGCTTTTAAATATAAAAATATGGTTGACTTCTATTACAAATACCACATAACCTTGGGCCATTCCACTGCTTACTATCCCCAAGGAAATGGATTAGTTGAATCTTCCAACAAGAGCCTCATCAATATCATTAAAAATTTGTTGGAACAAAATCAGAAATCATGGCACAGTAAACTTGTTCATGCCTTATGGGTTGATAGGTTAACTACAAAGAAATCAATAAATATGTCCCCCTATCAGCTAGTTTATGGCATGGACGTAGTTTTTCCCAACTCATTGGGAGTGCCAGTCATGAAGCTCCTTCAAGAATTACAGGTTGAAGAGAATGATATGCAAAGGAGAATCAATCAAACCATCCATTTGCAGTAGACCAGAGAAGAAGTTTATGGAAGAACATAGTTAATACAAGAAAATATGAAGAAGCTATTTGATAAGAGGACTAAGGCAAACAATTTCCAAGTTGGAAATGTTGTTCTTAAGTGGGATTCAAGGAGAGAAGAGAAGGGAAAACATGGCAAGTTTGAGAACTTGTGGAAATGGCCCTATATTATTCACGCTGAGAGGGGTCACAATGCATTTTTCTTAAAAGAATTGAATGGAGAAGATCTATATGGAGGTCCTGTTAATGGCAGGATGCTAAAGCATTACTTCTGCCAAGAGTCTTGAGTTTAAAGCATTTTATTTTTCATTGTAAAGATCATAGTCTAGACATTGCATTCAAAGTTGGAAAAATAAAAAAATACAAAAACAAAGAAAAGAAAGAAAAGAGGGCAGATTGTAAGAACAAGAAAGGTATGGCCCCATACCAAAAAAGAGAAACAAATTCTGAAAGTGTGCAAGCCCAAATTCCACTCCTAAAAAACACACTTCTAGTTAGTCAAACAACATAATCTTGACTAATTAGCTTTAAATTTTCTGCTAATGGAATAGTGAATTCGATTGGCCAAACTGTTTAATCTTGGCTCATTAGTAGATAGTTTAGGATAGAAATTAAAGGTTCAAACATGCTTAAAATATGAACTTGGGTTTCCAAAGAGAAAATGACTCAAAAATTGTTTCAAGTTCTGAGTCAAAAGATGTAAAAATCTGGTTCTAATCAGCTCAAAATATGAACCAATTAGCAAAGGAAAGACAACTCACGAAAGAGTCAAAATAGAGTTGAAGAAAAGAGGAAGGAAATGTTTTAAAATCTCAGATCTCAAACCTTCCATTTTTGTTTCAAATTTTCTACAAAATAAATGTCTATGTGCAGCTTGTTTTTATGCCATAGATCACAGCAAGTCAAACAGCTTAATCTTGACTTGACTATTTTTAAATTTATGTTTTAGAATTTAGAGAAATAAAGTCTGTTGGACAGTTTAATCCCAACAGATAATAGATTAGGTAGAGAATCATATGGGCTCATCTGTTTAATCTGAGCCCATGGAGAAATAAGGAGTAGAAATAGATTAGTTTCCTTGCTTTCAAAAGAATAAAATGTTGTGAAAGATTTTGCCAATCCAAGTGCACTCTGATGAAGAATTTTTTTTAGATCAGTAGGATTGGGTAGGTAGAAAGATTGTATTGATAAATATCCATTGTTTTTATGGCTGCTAATATATTTCAGAGAAAAAGAAGATCATCCACAGAAAGAAAGGCAGCCCAATGGATGAGGCACAACTTAGCCTCCCAGAAAATGCAAGTCTGAAGTTCTTGATGCCTTAAAAAAAAGGCACCATCCCCAAGTGGAGCCACTATTAGCCACCTATAAATTATGTTATATCAAGTGGTGGCTAAATGATTTTGGATAGCCTTAAAGAAACAATTTCATTTGCTACAAATTATTGATGCTTAAAGTCTTTTGATAATATCCTATCCTTTTGATAATCGTCACTACCTTTCCCCCTTTTCAACTCAGAAATCCTGCTGATTCCCAAGAAAGAATACTGCTGCAACCACCATTTTACTTTTCCCCCTTCTGCCAAAACTAACCTCATCTTTGCCTTTTATTTTCCCATGCAATCCTTCATTCTCATGTTTTCCCCTTCTGCCTTCTTCAAAACCCCTTTGATAAGGTCTAAGACCTTTTCTTAGCCTTATCGAAACCCACCAACTCCTTTGAAAATCATTGAAAAATGCCTAAAATCACATTTTAATATTATGGACTTAAGCCCCCTTGGGCTAAGTCTTTAGCCCTCTCTTCCATACACCTTGGTGCTGGAACCGAGCGCCAGCCTTCCAAGCACTTATCGCATTGCCCAATTGTGATTAGCCCCTCCTTTTTAACCCCTGGTCATATGTTTCTCCATGCACCCAAAGGCCCCGCAGTCGGACGCCAAGCCATTTTGAATATTAATTATGTCTGCCCAAAGTTTAAACCTTTGGTTATATATTAAATATGTCGGCTATTATATTATAATTTTCTGCCAGTCCAAAGTTCAAGGCGATCTCCACCGTCGATCTGATCCACAGATCAACGACGCGAAATATCTCGCCCCGGAGGTCCCTGCCATCCACTCACCACTACAAAACTGCACGGTATCCATCGCACCGCTTTTAAGAGCATGTCGGTATTTTTTATTTTGCAGCGATTCCATACACCACTTGACGCGTGGCCTGGGCACTGTTCATAAAACACCGTTCATCGTGCGTTAAAGATCGGACGTGGACCCGGCACGATATTGACGTCCAACGTTCGATCTGAGGCTGCTCATCGGATGGTGATCGCTCACTGAAGAAGCCCAAAGGTTAACCAGGATATGGCGTGGTCATTAAAGCATCTCCGTCGTCGATCTGATCTACAGATCGATGACCCACAATTCATTGCCCTGATTCCTTCGCTTTGACTTTTCACCTCCGCTCTCGACCATCGATCTCCACGCAATCGATGGCTCAGATTCAAATTCCTTTTCTGCCTTCCCTTTGAATTCCTCTGATCAATCTTGACCATTGGATAATGCCATCCAACGGCCATGCTCCCTCCATGTGCCTTCTGAAGTAGTTAGTCCATACATGCAGGACTTCATAATATTTATTCGTATTTTGCAGGGTTAAATGGTTTTTGTCGCCATTTCTGAAGAAATTTCAGAGACAGAGGGTGATGATCCTCTTTCCTCTGATCCATCAAAAAGAATCATTTGTAGGGTTTGAATTCACATTTCATCAATGATTCATGAGGCATTGATGCCATATCACCCCTGCGCAGCCCTGTATACCAGCAAAAACACAGTAAATTGGGCACAGTCAAAGAGTATAAGTGCCAAAGACAAAATATATCAAGACAGAAAAAATGAGGACAGATCTACGGGGATTACGACTAAAAATGGATTATCAGAAGCTTAAACCACAGTTTAAAAGAAAATCATGATTGTTTTATCGGAAGAGAGACCTCCACTGTCACCTCAGGGGCTAATTAAAACTTCCAGCCGCCGCAGAGCCACCTGCAGCCTCAAAGCAATCAAAGAAGTTTGAAGTTACTACCAGACTAGGAGATATTTTGCATCAATACAGTTGAACAATTATTTCAACCAAAGGAACTTATTGTAGCTGTCAGCAGAAGTTATTACAAGGATGACGAGGAGCCTTGAAGTCAACAAATTATTTCCAGCAAACCTAATAGTTAATGTAAATGATTTTATACAGAGGACACCTATGTAAGTTGCTTCATTGAGTCCCCAAAGGCCAAGAAGCCATTTAAGTCTGTATTAATTAGTTTTTGAGGTCTTTTATCAGATCTCACCTCCTCATTCTTCTATATATACTTCTGAAGAAGATGAGTGAGGGGTTGGTTGATCACTAGTTGTAATATTGGAACTCTCTGAAATAATATATAGTCTGTTGAAGTTGAAGAAGAATTTGAAGTCTTGAAGCCCTGATGATGTTGTTGCATGCTTGTTACTGTGAAGGCTCTATCATCGGATCCATGAGCTTGGCTGTTGGTGAAGTATTATGAACTATTTTATGTTTTTCCCCTATTTTCATTATGTTCCATAATTTCTTACTACAGTAGGTTGAAATTTTTAGGCTAAGAAATGACTCCTGGAAGCACCTTAGACCTGTTCATCCTTCACTGTTTTATGTTTTCTTCTGCTGAAGTATTTTAGAGTCTTTAATCTCTCTCTTTAGTCTTCATGCTTGTTTATTTCCTTAATAGTTTGAATAGTTGGTTTCAGCATGATTTATGGTTTTCCCTGCTTGTCTGTTGCCACTTAAAAGCTGTTATTGAAGTCTCCCTTTAAAATTTATTGTTTACAGTAAGTCAAGGAGGTCTGTTCTGATGTTGCCCTTTGTCCTTGCTTAAAAAATTGTCTTAAAGGTCTTTGTAGATGTAATCATAGATGTGTTAGGTGTTCCCTCTTCTATGACTACAATTATTAGCGAATCTTTTATGTTTTCTAAGTCATTTTAATTAAAATATTTGAGGAAATAGGGTGTTCCCCGAATCTTAGGTTTCATTTCAAAAGTTTTTTTGAAATCATTGTCTGCTTAAAGGTGTGATTTGTAGAATTCATGGTTAGCCCTATCTATCAAAAAGCTCTTTATTGTTCAAATTGTGTTTTCAAATTCCCTTTGTTGAGAATTGAACTTCTCTTTCCAAATCATTGATGTCCATCTCATTCCAAAAACCAAAGGATCCTGTGGCCAAGTTAGATTTTCCCTCTGATATCCCATATCCATTGATGAGTATGTTATGACCTCTTTTTGACTCCATTTCCCAATGAACCAGATGTACCTCCATTCTATATGTCTTTCCTAGGCCTTTCATGTTCTGTTGTGTCAATCCAACCAAACAAACAAAAAAACACCTGCACTTAATAAATAGTCTAAAATCCATACTCTAAGAACACAAGATAAACCTTTGCAAACAAACTTTCGAGAGATCTCTCTCTGAGAACAGGAGGACTAGATCCTGGGACTCTAAAGATTGGTTCTGATGTTGCCTTGTCTTTTGATTTTCCAAACTATCAAAACACGAGACACCAAACGCACACACCCCTTCTATTTAAGAAGAATGATGCATAGAAGGGGAAAGATGATTTGTACAGTAAGGACAGGGAAAAATGAATCCACCCACATATACATCCTACTTTAGGCCTTGATTTTTCATTACATGGAGGCATCCCACTAGGGAGACCTCCTGATTGGAAGACAAACAAATAGTTCTCTCAACATGGTGCAACATTGATATATTTGGCTAAGGAAGGAACCTTTGATGGAGTTAGAACAATGCAAAGAACCTATATTGGGTTCAATGGAGTGATGAGAAATTTTCTGATATGGGAATTTCCATATCCCACTCAGCTATTTGTGCTGAAAGATGATGATTCAGGAATCTATAATGACACAAGCATGGGGTGAAAGGGATACTCCATATTATTTTCGCAGCAAATGATGCTTCCACATGAGGTAGATTTCTGAATATGACAAGAGGTTATTAACACTCTTTCATGCATTGGTAAAACTATGGAATTTTTGGACGGGAAATACCTTCTAATAGGAGGTTGACCTCCATGTGCTTCAACCTTGTCTTGGGCAAGATCAACTACAAGGGAGGCAGCAAAACTGGGGTAAAAATACTCCAACATGTGACTTTGGCATGAAGCATGTCAAAGAGGAGATTTATGATGAGACAAGTGCTTCATTTCATATTTCTACAAGGTTGAGAGTCTCGGGTAGATTCAAGGAGGATGGATACATTCTCCCAACATCATCATTACCCACCCTCATTTCAAATTCCGCAATGTGGGAGGAGAAGCATGGGAAGGATAGAAACCTTCCAACATATACCTTTGGCATGTGAGATTTCAAGGAGAAGGGAAACCATATGACAGATGTTCTTTGTGATATATCATCGGCGTTTTCATTATGGAGGATTGATCCATATTGGAAATACAAACTATTGGTGGATTATTCCAAGGATATTTTTACATGAATGATACTTGATGACCAACAACATGAAGAGGGCTATTCAGTCCAAGGATAAGTCATATACTCTCATGGTAGGATCTTCTTATCTAGAGCCTCCAAGCTCAAGTATAAGTTTCTACAAAGGGTGTATGAAGAATTCCTTTTTAGCCATACTTATTCCATGAGAGCCTACAACACTATCATGGGGAGCTACACTTGGGAAGGCTTTGAAGAGGAACTATATTAGCTTTTTCAAAGATGCATGAACCATGTGAAGTTCAAAGAGAGACATAACTCAATGAAGAAGTTATCATAGCCACCTCTTTCCACTTTTGGAATAAGAGGGGATCTATCTATGGACCACTCCATCTATATGAGCATAATTTTTGGTAAGGAACATGCTTATGTACACAATGTTTCATTTTATGATTACTTGCATTCCTTTACCATGTATATGTAGGCCATAGCTCCAAGGCGGAGCATTATTCCATATAAAATTCATGGCCAAATTTTTTCCATAAACAATTTTGAACATGGACACTACCTTGGAGGACATAGAGAGATGTTGTGTCACTCTGGATGCACTCCAAAAGCACCAAACATATCTCATAATTTCCACCATTCTGAGAAGAATTGGGCATCAATTAAGTGGAGGGTAAACCACTTACCATATCATTATCTGATGCAGTCAGGATATTACTGCACTGGTTCCACATGTGGGACTATGACACCCTCCATTTTTATATATTTTTGTTTGTATGTACTTAGTTTTGATCCCATACATTGATGATGTGCTTATCCTTTTCATGGGAATTATTGGAGGGAGGATGGGAAGAATGTATGTGCTCTATGGGAGAGATATTATCGATGTTCATTATGATACATGTTTCTAGGAGAACATTGGGAAAACCATGTTTATTTCATTGAAACTATTGTCTCCTTATGGGATGAATTATTTTCTTCTCATAAGAACATTGGAGGATCATTTCATGGAGGGATGGATTGGGAGAAACTTAACTTATGAGGGAATCTTATCAGATGATAGTGTCACCAATGATTGAGGAGAATATTTGCAACACTCACCTTATCAGTTGCTTGAGGACACACAACATTTGGGAAGGGAGGACGGTAATATTCCCAATTAGCCATGAGCTAGTTGGAATATTCAAATTTTTCTTTTGCTTTCTATTTAATGAATAAGAGGACAATGGAGGTCTATACGTCTCCTTAATAATACATAAATCAATGCCAATGTGAAAAGGATATACCTTGGCAGCTTAATTTATCACCTTTAAGTGTGAAAAGGTGTTGGAACACCTTGACTGGGTCAACTTTAACCAAATCAACAACATTGTCATGGAGGAGTGGCCATTAATGAAAGACAACACAATTTTAGATGGAGATGCTTTGCATGGAAGTAGTTCCATTATTGGATGGGGCTTAGGTTTTCGAAGCTCATATATTATATAAGGAAGAGGATGGTAGCCATATTGATTATGTTGATGTATATGATATTTCTGAATAAATGGTATTTTTATACATATAGCTTTCTCTAGTTGTTTAGTTGAGATTGTCTGTTATTTAGCACTGGGTGTTCCTGATTGGGGATCCCACCTCTTCCATTGAGAATCTCTTGGAGGAGTCTTGTACTACATTTTCCACTTTCAAGCTTAAGTCAAAGCCTCATCTTCCATTTACAATTCAGATCCTGATGAGGGTTTAGTTATTTTGCAGGTTGCAGCAGTCGAGACCATATTTGGGTCACTTTAGTACTTATTTTTATTGGAGAAGGGTTCCTTTCCATTGGGAGTACAGTAAGGAAGCCGCTTGAGCTTATTTTTAGATCTTGGCATTAGGCCATATATTTATTTTCCCCTATAGTGCAGTTTATTTCTAGATCTTCATTATTTTGAGGGAGGGGTTGCTGGGTGGTTTCAGTACACCATTTGGAGAGGAATTTTTCTAGAGAAGGGATCAACCTTTCATCTAGGAGATCTATTGGAGGAGGCTGCACTATTTATTATATCATATCATCCACACTTTCCATATCTATATGTTGTAGTGAATCCTCAGCCCTAAGTCTTTGAGTTCTATCTTGTACATGGTGTATTTCTAAAAACCCTTTTGGGGTTCTTCAATGGAGGTTGTATAGTGCTCAGATCTGTATTGGATCTATATTTTGAGACACATATCAGCCCATGATATTTTTTATATTGAATTTCTATAGCAGTGCCTTTAAAACCATGCTTTAGAAGTCTTCCAACTCTTATATATAATAGTAGCACCTCTTTTTGAGCGATTTTTTCCATTGGAGGCTTGTTCATTCTTATTGTACATCTTATGGAAAATTTATTATGCATATTTTTCTGATGTTATTATGATTATAAGGTCTCCATATTTGTCTCCTATTTTGATCTAATTTTTTACACTGCTATTCCATAGTTTTGCACTATATTCCTACTTTTCCCATTTGGGAATATTACAGTGGTTTCAGAGCATAACATTGGCTCAGCCTGTGTACTTCAGCCATTATGTCATCTAAGGAGGCTTCTCATAGGAAGGAGAAGATCTGCAGAAGAGGTGAAGGCAAAAATTCATTATCAGGAGGGAGGGAGTTATCAAAACTTCTTCTTCAAACTATGCAATGCATTAAAAAAGAAATCAAAGAGAGGAGAATGGAGAGATATAGGGATTCTCCAAGAGGGCTTGTACACGAAGAAATCTCCAGATTTTCATAGTATGTGTATGAGCATTCAGCTACACCATCAAATCTAAAACTCTAGACCATGCGTATAGTCATAGAAAGAGAGATGGAGGAAGGATATGTACCAAAGGAGGAGACTCTTTCTGACTATCTTCAAGAGTATGAATCTCAATCTCAGAGGTTCAAGGATCATCTAAACTTCCAATGGTTTTTCAAGATCAAGCAGGATAGAAGACCTAGAAATCACAATAGAGGAAAGGGGTGCAAGCAGCATGATGTGGGTAGATTCTTTCTATCTACTTTTGATGGGTCTCCTAAATGTTCAGCTGGGGCTTGGGTGAAGGAGCTAGACACTTATTTGCAGCAACACCAAGTTTCAAAATATGAATCCATTATAGTAGCAACACTGCATCTTGAAGTTAAGGCTTATTCCTGGTGGTTTTATGAATATTTTCATTAAAAGATGCAAATATATCTACTTATGCAAGGTTCACTAGGAGGTTAGTAAAAATATTTGATGAAAAATGTTATGAAACTTCCTTGGTTGAGCTAGCCAAGCCTTAAAAAACAAAACCTTTGCATGATTTAGAAGGATCTATAAACCCAACTTTATTTCAGAAAAATATTGAGGGGGTTAAAAACTTGCAGAATACCTTGATAGAGGCAATATCCCCACATTACAAAGAACTCTCTTATCGAAAGGAAGATGTGGAGATCTCTTTTATAAAAGAGGAACTAAACAAAGAGCTACTTAATGATGATGAGGCAACCTTTATTCATGTGGAAGGGGAAGATAAGGCTGGAGGTAATAGCGCTATCACATCAAGAGAAGATACAGTAGCGCATAGAGAGGTATATGGAGCGATTTCTCCAATAAGAAGAGCTTTTTTATCTTTGCAAGAAGTCCCAAAGAATCTCACATGTGGATATCTGAGCATAGTCCATGAGAGGAATGTGCCATTCTTGATATAATGTGAGATATTAAAGATGGAAGAAGAAGATAGGGAGGAGGACCAAGATCATATGATTAAGAGCACACACCCCTTCTATTTCAGAAGGATGATGCATAGAAGGGGCAAGATGATTTTTGCAGTAAGGACAAGGAAATATCAATCCACCCACATATACATCCTACTTTAGGCCTTGATGTTTCATTACATTGAGGCATCCCACCAGGGAGACCCCCTGATTGGAAGATAAAAAAAGAGTTCTCTCAACATGGTGTAACATTGATATATTTGGCTAAGGAAGGAGCCTTTGAAGGAGTTAGCATAATGCAAATAACCTCTAGTGGGTTCAATGGAGTGATGAGAAATTTTCTGATATGGGAATTTCCATATCCCACTCAGCTATTTGTGCTAAAAGATGATGATTCAGGAATCTGTAATGACACAAACATGGGGCGAAAGGGATACTCCATATTATTGGGGTAGAAAATGATGCTTCCACATGAGGCAGATTTCTGAATATGACAAGAGGTTATTAACACTCTTGCATGCATTGGTAAAAATATGGAAGTTTTGGATGGGAAATACCTTCTAACTGGAGGTTGACCTCCATGTGCTTCAACCTTGTCTTGGGAAAGATCAACTGCAGCAGAGGCAGCAAAAGTGGGGTAAAAATACTCCAACATGTGACTGTGGCATGAAGCATGTCAAAGAGGAGATTTATGATGAGACAAGTGCTTCATTTCAGATTTCTATAGGGCTGAGAGTCTTGGGTAGATTCAAGGAGGATGGACACATTCTCCGAACATCATCATTACCAACCCTCATTTCAAATTCTGCACTTTGGGAGGAGAAGCATGGGAAGGATAGAAACCTTCCAAATTATACCTTAGGCATGCGAGATGTCAAGGATAAGGGTAGCCATATGACAGATGTTATTTTTGATATATCATCAGTGTTGTCATTATGGAGGATTGATCCATATTGGAAATACAAACTATTGGTGGATTATTCCAAGGATATTTTTACATGAATGATACTTGATGACCAACAACATGAACATGGCTATTTGGTCCAAGGATAAGTCATATACTATCATGGTAGGATCTTCTTATCTAGAGCCTCCAAGCTCAAGTAGAAGTTTCTACAAAGGGTGTATGAAGAATTCCTTTTCAGCCATACTTATTCCATGAGAGCCTACAACACTATCATGGGGAGCTACACTTGGGAAGGCTTTGAAGAGGAACTATATAATAATTTTCAAAGATGCATGAACCATGTGGAGTTGGAAGATATACATAGCTCAATGAAGGAGTTATCATAGCCACCTATTTCCTCTTTTGGAATAAGAGGGGATCTATCTATGGACCACTCCATCTGTATGAGCATAATTTTTGGTAAGGAACACGCTTATGTACACAATGTTTCATTTTATGATTACTTGCATTCATTTACCATGTATATATATTACATAGCTCTAAGGTGGAGCATTATTCCATATAAAATTCATGGCCAAGTTTGTGCCATAAACAATTCTGAACATGGACACTGCCTTGGAGGACATAGGGAGATGTTGTGTCACTGTGGATGCACTCCAAAAGCACCAAACATATCTCATACTTTCAACCATTGTGAGAAGAATTGGGCATCAAGTAAGTGGAGGGGAAACTGCTTACCATATCATTATCTGATGTAGTCAGGATATTACTGCGTTGGTTCCACATGTGGGACTATGACCCCCTCCATTTTTATATATTTCTGTTTGTATGTACTTAGTTTTGATCCCATACATTGATGATGTGCTTATCCTTTTCATGGGAATGATTGGAGGGAGGATGGGAGGAATGTATGTGCCCTATGGGAGAGATATTCTCGATGTTAATTATGCTACATGTTTCTGGGAGAACATTTGGAAAACCATGTTTGTTTCATTGAAACTATTGTCTCCTTGTGGGATGAATTATTTTCTTCTCATAAGAACTTTGGAGGATCATTTCATGGAGGGATGGATTGGGAGAAAATTAACTTATGAGGGAATCTTATCACATGATAGTGTCAAAAATGATTGAGGAGAATATTTTCAACACTCACCTTATCAGTTTCTTGAGGACACACAACATTTGGGAAGGGAGGACGATAATATTCCCAATTAGCCATGAGCTAGTTGGAATATTAAATTTTTCTTTTGCTTTCTGTTTAATGAATAAGAGGAAAATGGAGGTATATACATCTCCTTAATAATTCATAAATAAATGCCAATGTGAAAATGATATACCTTGGAAGCTTAATTTAGCACCTTTAAGTGTGAAAAGGGGTTGGAACACCTTGACTGTGTCAACTTTGACCAAATCAACAACATTGTCATGGAGGAGTGGCCATTAATGAAAGACAACACAGTTTTAGATGGAGATGCTTTGCATGGATGTAGTTCCATTATTGGATGGGGCTTAGGGTTTGGAAGCTCATATATTATATAAGGAAGAGGATGGAAGCCATATTGATTATGTTGATATATATGATATTTCTGAATATATGGTCTGTTTATACATATAGCTTTCTCTAGTTGTTTAGTTGAGATTGTTTGTTATTTAGCACTGGGTGTTCCTGATTGGGGATCCCACCTCTTCCATTGAGAAGCTCCTGGAGGAGTCTTGTACTACATTTTCCACTTTCAAGCTTAAGTCCAAGCCTCATCTTCCATTTACAATTCAGATCGTGATGAGGGTTTAGTTATTTTGCAGGTTGCAGCAGTGGAGACCATATTTGGGTCACTTTAGTACTTATTTTTAGTGGAGAAGGGTTCCTTTCCATTGGGAGGATAGTAAGGAAGGCCCTTGAGCTTATTTTTAGATCTTGGCATCAGGCCATATATTTATTTTCCCCTATAGTGCAGTTTATTTCTAGATCTGCATTATTTTGAGGGAGGAATTGTTGGGTGGTTTCAGTACACCATTTGGAGAGGAGGCTTTCTAGAGAAGGGATCAACCTTTCATCTAGGAGGTCTATTGGAGGAGGTTGAACTATTTCTTATATCAGATCATTCACACTTTCCATATCTATATGTTGCAGTGAATCTTTAGCCTTAAGTCTTTGAGTCCTATCTTGTACATGGTGTATTTCTAAAAACCTTTGTGGGGTTCTTCAATGGAGGTTGTATAGTGCTTACATCTGTATTGGATCTATATTTTGAGACACATATCAGCCCATGATATTTTGTATATTCAATTTCTGTAGCAGTGCCTTTAAAATCACGCTGTAGAAGTCTTCCAACTCTTATATATAATAGTAGCACCTCTTTTTGAGCAATTTTTTCCATTGGAGGCTTGTTCTTTCTTATTGTACATCTTATGGCCCATTTCTTATGCAGATTTTCCTACTATTATTATTATTAGGAGATCTCCATATTGGTCTCCTATTTTGATCTAATTTTTTACACTGTTATTCCATGGTTTTGCACTATATTCATTCTTTTCCCATTTGGGAATGTTACATCAATCATTATGATATGAACATCCCCAATGTAATGGAATTTATCTATTAGGTATGGGCTTTACCAGTCATCAAATTCCATTTAAGGTCTTGAACCTAGATTCATATAGCGAAGCCCAATTCCCTTCCTGGAATGCTTTCTCCTTGATGTGCCTATCATGCCAAACCTTCCTTTGCAATTGTATGAATTTAGTGTGGAGGAATACATGCATTATAAATTCATCCAAGCCATTTAGTTGAAGAAAAATTTTGTTAAGTGCTCTTGCGACATGTAAATCCAAGTGGGCTACAATTGTGATAATGTTATATTCAAATTCAATAGAAAGAAAAGCTTTATTCCCATAAAAAAGATTATATGGAGTGAACACAGTAGTTTTATTTAAGGTTATATTATAGACCCAAGTTGCATCCACTAATATATCTATCCAATATTTCTTATTTCTTCTCACTACCTTGGTGAGGATGCTTTCCAGTGCTCTATTGGTAACCTCTACTTTCCCATTTTCTTGACGGTGATAGGCAATCAATGTTTTGTGCTTGATATTATGTTCCCTTAGGATATTATCAGTCAAATGTGATGTGAACTTAGCTCCTTGATCAGTGACTATCTCCCTTGGATACCCAAATTTGTAGAAATTTTTTTCCCTTAAGAACTCAACCACTTTTTCTTTTTTTATTTCCCTGACAGCCTTTTTCTCAGCCCACTTTGTCAAATAATCAATGCATACTATAATTTATTTCTTTTTTTTGGATGGTGGATCAATTGTCCCATTGAAATCCATACCCCACTTATCAAATCACTCTAAGGCCACTTGAGTTTGTAGAGTAATTTCATTCCTCAGTGTGAGTTTTCCAATCCTCTGACACTAGTCACATATGTTGGTATACCTTCTGCCATCATGATTGAGAGTAGGCCAATAGTAAAAAAATTGTAAGGCCTTAAAATTTTTCCTCTTAGAAGAAAAATGAACCCCACAGGACCCATCATGACATGCTTAGAGGATTTCAAATACTTCATCTTCCTTGACACATCTCCTTAGAATCTGATTTGGTCCCATTTTGAAAATATTTCCACCAATCCAAGTGAAATCGACGCTCTTTCTCATAATTTATCCCTCGATGATATGTTTGGAGGAAATATATCTGCAACCAAGTAGTTGGAAATGTCACCAAACTAGGGAAAGAGTACTAAGATAGAAAAAAAGTGTTCTTCTAGAAGTTGATCACCGATTATTGGTTCATTATCTGCAGGAAAAGTCAGTCTAGAAAAAATTCTGCAACTACATTTTCTATCCCTAACTTATCAATGATATTTAAATCAAATTGTTGCAAAAATAATAACCACCTAATAATTCTAGCATTCACATTAGGTTTTTTCATCAAGTATTTAATTGCTACATGGTCACTATGCACAATCGTTTGGTGCCTAGTAATATAATGTATGAACTTATTCAAGGAATCAACAAGAAATAAAAACTCTTTCTCAGTGAGAGTGCAGTTTAATTAATATTTTAAGAGATTTTTACTATTTAAATAGATTTCATAGGGAAAATTATCATCCATTTACCCCAAATATTACCAAACAAGTTTATCTGATGCATCAATATGGATATGGAAAGGTAGATCCTAGTTGGGACCTAAAAGTATAGGAGTAGTGGTCAACTTCTCCTTTATGATTTCAAAGGCTTCGTGAAAAAAACTTGACCAAAATAACTTTGATTCCTTGGCCAGCAATCCAAACAATGGTGAAGCCACCTTGCTAAAATCCTTGATGAATATCCTATAGTAACAAACTAATCCCAAGAAAATCCTAACAGGTCTTTGCTTATGAGGAGTAGCGGCCCTTTTTATCATATCAATCTTGTTTGGGTCTAACTGTATCCCTCCATGAGATATGGAGTGGAAAAGGACAATCACTTCCTTCCCCAAGAATTCATACTTCTCAGGACTCAAAGAGAGGTGCATTTCAATGGATCTCCTTAGGAGTTTACCTATATTAGAGAGGGCCTCTTGGAAATCATACCCATAGGGAGCGAAATCATCCATGTATATTTCCACAGAGTCATGGAGAAGCTCAACAAAGATGCTCATAACTTCTCTTTGAAAAGTGGCAGGGGCATTCCATAGGCCAAATGGAAGAACTCTATAAGAAAAGGTTCCCTAAGGACATGTAAATGTATTCTTGTCTTGGTCTTCAGTGCTGATATGGATCTATTTGTAACCACTGAATCCATCCAAGAAATATAAGAAATTATTTCTTGTAATACCATCTAATAATTGGTCAATGAAAGGAAAAGGGAAATGGTATTTCTTTGTGTCTTTGTTCAAATCTCTATAATCAACACAGAACCTCCACTTCCCATTGTTCTTTTGGACTAAAACTAGAGAAGACACCCATTTACTGTGTGATATGGGGTATATGAACCCTTCATCTAAAAAAAATTGTGATTCATCCCTTACTATGTGATTCAATGCTACGTTCATTCTCCTCTAATGCTGGTGCACAGGCTTTCATCCCTCTTTTATGTAAATACAGTGAGTGGAAAATAAGGGACACACCTCTTTCATTTATTTGCAATCCCAAGAAAAGGCATATAAGTTCTCTCTTAGCACATAACACAATTTTTATTCCTCTTTGGCCGAGAGAAAGGGATTGATATTTAGGGTTATAGATGGGCGAAACTATAAAATATTAGCTATTTTTGGGAATGAGTCAAATGAGCAGAACTTAGTCCAAGGACTACTTCTATATTATCTCACAAGTTTTTCATGTGGAATCATAGTGGCAGGTTGGTTCTCGAAGATATGGTCAGTGAGGTCATCTTGATCATATTTTCCCCATATGATAACAACATCTAAGGTATATATTTTTTATGGTGGTACATGTTACACTTTATCTTCTTCTTCATCCTCTAGCCACAAAGATATATCAGGTTCAATAGAAGGATGAGCAAGAGGATATAATACGAGTTATTTTGATAATGACCCATTCTGAATTTTCATGTTGACAGCCTTATAACTCATATAGGCATCAATAGTGACCAAAAAAGGTCTTTCTATGATAAGAGGATAACCATTAAACTTGGTTTTGGTTGAAGTATCAGAAATTCAGTGGGATACTCCCAAGATTCAATGGAGACCATAACATATTCAACAACTCCCTCAGGAGATACTCCAGATCTATCTGCAAGTTGCAGAAATGTAATGGTAATTCTAAAATCTCCTTGGAGGTTAAGCTTCAATATGGTTGTTGCTTTGATTTGGGATGACCCAAGTTCACACTTACCACACACCAAAAAAGACCTTGATCACTGGCCCTTTTGGCAATGACCTGAAAGCAGATCGTAGTCTCACTCGAAGTGATGATGGGTCGATACAAAAATAGGTTTTTATAGCCTTGATGGACTGTGAAATGTGGTATTATTATGTTACATACTCTTAACACTTACAAATTACTTTTCCAGATTCATATAGATCATAAAAACATGCCATATAAACCCATAAAATATTATTGCATTGTCATAACATGTAAAATTAATAACTACTTCACAATAATAGATACTAAGAAAATATGTACAGAAAACACATATGAAAACTAGAATATCATCCAAAATATGACTTCTTTATTACAATGAATTCTTGAATACAATTAATTCTTCGACCTGTGCACTAAGCTGCAGACTCTTTGAAGGTATCTGCACACTTAGCTATAGAGTCATTCCCTCACTACAAAGTATAGTTCACAATTCACCTTTAGAATCAATCTCATCATATTGTGTCTCGTAAACATAACATTACATCCCTTTACATATTATTATATAATCGGTTTACATCATTACAATACCATGGGCTCCAAAAAACAAGAAAATATAACCAAAAACCCTTTAAAACATTGTGTGCTTTAAAAAAGGATGGCCTTTGACCTTCCCCAAATCCCCTATGATACCATGCAGTATATTTAACATGCTATGATGTGTGGTCCACTTCGCCCTACATTCTATAAAATGTTGTCTTAGCTAGAATATAGGCCAAGTTGGGTTGCGCCCAACATGCCCCCAACACCCACACGTGACTCGTCCCGAGTCACTCAACTTCTTTGCCTCTGATTTTTGTTGATATATTGTCATAGGCCTTGTTGAAATCTTAGAGGATCCATGTGACCTAATTTTTCTCACTGCGCACTTCTTCCAACAATGGTTTTGTTGCTCACCTTGTAGTCCTCTGCAATACTACCTCTTCTTTATGTCGAAGCTCTTGATGCTTCCCATCCAATTCCTGAGGCGGTTGCAACACCTCATCCTACCATGGCTAAGTTCTTTCTACCAAGGTATATTCTTCCCTTCCAAGATCTTCTAGCTTCTTCTAGATGGAATTTCCCTCACTGATCTTAGTGAGCCTCTGCAATATTGTCATGGTCTTCACAGTTTCCCAAATTTCCTCTAGCTCATTATGCTTCTACTGAATGTCTTATTTTGGCTTGTGCACATTTGGATATTCCTACAATGAATTCCAAATATATATAGTCACATCTAATAATCTGCCACTAATGTTGAGAATCGGCCACCGTAGTCTCTAGGTTGATCTCCCTCTTCTCTTGTACTTCTAGTGGCATAGTTGGTTGAAGCTTCATCTACAACCCACTGATATTTATCTCATACTCATATTATACATCTGCAATCTTATTCTTGGATTCCTTCACTGTAAGGCCAAGCTTCATGACCTTTTCTTCTACTAATTCCTCTTCGTGGACATCCATGTACGGAACTTCTCAGAATGCGGCTTAAACCACCTCTTTTAACTTATGTTATTGTTGCACTACCTCTTGCTTATCTTGAATGGCCTAGTGGAGCTACTACCTCACTGAAGATTTCTCTTATTCTACCTTAATTTTCAACTTTGTAGGGATTTTTTATCGCTCCTTCAACCCATTTATGATTCCTTCGTGCAATTCGTGCAATATTTGTAATGGTAGTGCTGCAATGTTCATGTTATCATACTTCATTCCCTTCACCCGCTTTACTTCTACAAATTCAAACTGTAGCGCTTCGACAGCTATCTGCATTAACTACACCCCAAGTGTATGCTCTATTAATTTTTCTTCCCTCAGTATTTCCTTTGTCTGTGCTGGATATATGGTTGTATGTGGTAGTATCCTTAACTCTGCAACCCATTCCTTGAAACCTGATAGAAGTGTGTCGTAGCAATAGTCTATCCTATTCCATGACCTAGTCGTAGCTTCCCATACTTTGTCGCCAATTTGATCCATGCCTCCGTCAGTGAGGACCAAGGACATTATGCCCTTTAATTTATCGTTCTTTTTCTTCTTTTTGGGTTTCTTGGCAGCTTCAACACCTCCCTTCCTCGTTTCTGTGAAAAAAGGGTCTGTATTAGTATTTTAACTCACCTTTTTTTGTTGATATCCTCCAAGAGGTTCCTTTTCATGATGCTCTTCATGTTCCTCCTCTTCGTTATATTTATCCTTATCATTTCTACTTGGTTCTCCATGCTATGATGTTTCCTCTTCTATCCAACTATCTCATAGCTTTTTCTCTGTCACAATGATCCATTCTGTAGGCCACTATTGGGCTTGTGAAAATAGATCATATTTTGTTACCAAATATGGCAATAGATACCATGCCATCGTCACGTCCTTTCGAGCTTGTATATAGACTATGTGAAAATCAACCTTAAATTTTGTAATAATTCTATAATTCTCCTATAGGCTCAACGAAAGGTGTGGATGTTGTTTTAACAACATATAAAATCCATATGACATAACACAAAAAATATCCTATTCTCCCGTGCTCACGACGGTTGAGTGGTATACCATAGCAACGCATGATACACAGTTTCACCAACATCTAAAGCATTGAAGGAAACTGCATCTACTCTAGTTCTCTCCATGCCAACATTGTTATTATGAAAACAAACCATGCGTAATGGAATGTGGCACCTTTTTTCTGCACCTCTATGCAGTCATCCAAAAATTATTTACAAAGGTAAGTAGCCCAATTGTACTGAACCCTTTTGGCGCGCTTTATAGCTATTGAAACTAGTGTTTCGAGGACTTTATTGGCTCAACAATTTCTCATGAAACTCCTATCTAGTATGTGTGTCACGCAGAAGACTCCCTGGTCATAAATTGAATTAATGTCATATCCTTGCTTCCCTTTCATGAGGCCTAACTTCTTCTTCATATTCTCCACTATTATGTTGTCCTTGTCCTTGCTCAAAAATTATTCTATGGGGTTGTATCCTTGATATGACCATCTCATGATTCTCTATATCAGCATCTCGTCTATAGGGATACTTGTTCCCATCGATAGGAATTTATTGTGCAACAGCATGAGCAGTTTTCTTATATAGGCTATGTTTGTTGGGCTTCTTCCAAATTCTCACATGTGTACCATGTTTAATATTCCCAACCAGTCTAATCCAGTCACCCATTTTTGTGGCTCTAACCTCTTCACTCCACTGTTAGGGAAATGCAACTGCTTTAGATATCTACCTGGTGCAAAATGTGCGTATTTGTTCCTATCATTGAAGTCAGAGTTTGAAAATTTAGCTGTGTAATTTTCCAAAGAATATATCCATAAAATGGTATTGAATCTGGCAATAGTGGTGTGAGGGTTCCATACTTTGCATCCTTTAAATCTTTCGCAAGTTTCACATCTAGTTTTCTATGCAACATGTATAATGGGAGAGGTGATGGAAATGAAGTGCCCTCCATTTCCATTTGCACCTAATCTACTTCTTCCTTAGCTTATCTAACTTGTTTAGGTTCTTTGACAGGTCCCTTTTTCTATTTCTTCTTGGTTCTCTACTCTTTGGTTGATTTCTTCAGTGGAGATCTTTAGTTTTTGGTTTGTGGTGATGCTACTACAGGATTCTCAACTAGTGCTATAGGTGTATCAACCCTAGCTTGTTCCATGATTCCTACTATACCTTTCTCCTTGAATATGTGAATGAAATCCTTAGTATTCATACAACACTATAAAATTCTAAAATTTCTCCGCACTTAGAAATTTTTGAACTTTGAAGACAGCAAGGTGCCAAGTCTTGGCGGGATGCGGATTTTTATAGAAATATTGAACTTCTAACCTCATCATTAACTCATATAATATTCATATTTTTTTTATTAACTGAATATATGTCACTAAATTATGCCAATCTGTTGTCATAAATGCATCTTTCCGCTCCTTTTAACAACAACTTTCCCTTTTAACAGTCACATTTTTCATTGACCCTTCGACATACTCCAGAATGTAGTACAGAAAATATTCTTTTGAACTATGCCATCCTTCATATATTAGAGAACATCGCTTATTACATAAAGGATTCCTATGTCAAATATCTTTCTCTGCAGCATATTTTATAGCCCAGTTCCCACTTTCAACTCTAGGTGGCACTAAGACTTCTCTAATTTATTTTCTAGAGCGATGCTATAGGGGCAGGGTTGACCCTATACAGCTTCAAACAATATTATTAACCAAATAATTCAGTGCACGCTGATTTGAAAAAATCTTAACATTTGATCCCAAAAAATAATGTCTAAACTTCTGCAAAGCATACACCATGGCCCATGTTGGGGAAATTATGTGTTATAATTCCAACATTAAATTATCAATATGGGAATCATAAGCTTCGAGGCACAAGCACATATAATGCAGGATCAGAGCATCTAACCTAGACTAGAGTAAGAAATCAACTTGTTCTTTAAGTACATAATTGCTATTTCAAATTGAAACTAATCAATTGAGGAAAACATGCCCAAAAAATATTGATTTTAATCTAAATGGAAATCTTAAATCAAACACTAATATCTATTTAATCAATCGAGACTAACTCAAAAAAGAATTCATCTTATGCTAATTATAATTTAAAGAAAACTATAATCCAAATGATTTTAACCTAAGGAAATAAAAATCCAAAAAATAAGATTTAAAAATATGAAATCAAAGACTAATTAATAACTTAACTCATTTAAAAACACACTTGCAATAAGCAACTAATTAATAAAAGAACTATGCCACTACCCAAGGTTTTATAATTCTACTCATGTTTGTTTCTCGAAAAGAACACATTGTTTATGAAGTGTAAGAGAAATTATTTCGATTACTTATTAACAAACAAACACACCATTTCTTGGAAAAGAAACCTTACTTACAAACTTATTCAATTGCTAAAACATAAAATTTTAACTACGCCATTTTTTTTCAAAAGTAAACTCCTATATTAACGATTCACTTGCTATAAATAAATTCCTAAATACAATATCATTTACTCGAAACATTTATTATAGCAATATCAACCTATAGGAAAATTTGAATTCAATTTTATAACCAAAATGAATCACTTGATCACACGCTCACTGGTAATTAAGAAATCCAGAATTAAACCTTTCACAACTGAATGGAAATTAAACAAGTTTATATTGTACTACAATGCTACCAAATTCATGCACGGGCCTGCTCCTACTAGGAAATCACTATGTTATCAATCGGATGGGAATTTATCATGTCAAATACAATGCTACAAAATTCAATATTAAATAAGAAATATACAAGATATAAAATAATAAATCCATCTCCAATCTAAAGCTTATGACATGGTTATCAAACTTTGTATGCATCCAAATTGGAAATAAGTCTTTTGAATATTCTCAACCATGAGAGTGTATTGAAGAAATCATTCGTCGATAAAAAAAAATTATTTGACATGGTCCTTCCTGGTTTGTAACAATTAAAAACAAGATCTATAGCGTTTGATTCAAATATGAAAAATAGAGTAAAGCCTTTAGGTACATAATAAAATATCCTTGAGATTTAATCATTAATTTCTTGAATATGAAATCGACAATTCTAAATATGAAACAAACATAATTCATATTTCGTATATTAAATGTAGGGCTTGAGTCCGAGTGGTGGTGCTCCCTTGCCACTCCCAGAGCAAGTATGGATTAACACAATGCTCTTAAAAATCACAGGAAACCATAATACTCACATATAATTAAATGTTGAAGAGAATTTATCTATTCAGGTTAAGAATTCAAATGGAAAATACGTCATATGTTGCTGCTAATATTGCAATTTCTACCCTGTTTTCCTTCCCTCTACGTACATGCAGTGCTTCAAATTTTTACCTCTACCTTAAGAAAGACAAAGCATTTCTCTTTCATAAAAGAAATAATAACAACAACCTTAAATATGTCGTATCTAATTCTTCTAGAGAGCCTTTAAATAGCCCATGGTTGGGCTCATTTTGATGAACGAATGAATGGAGGAACCACTGCAATAATTATCAGAATTTTATTTAGAAAAAGGTGTGCAAAACTGAACCTGACTTAACACATTCATGTTCAAATGATTATGTACTTAAGAGGTTATTTTGTACTTAAGAAATGTTTTGACCTTAACTTCCTTTTGGCGATGAATTTTTCCGAACGGTTTTTAGGTTACCTGAAAGAGGGTATTTGGAACACGATTGTTAGACCATTTTTTGGTCATCTAACCTATTATCATTAGATGGACCCAAGTACACCATGTAAGACCAATTTTACCCTAAGTAAAATTTCTTTCACTATGTAAAAATAACTTAATAAAACACATTTACTAGGTTGTTTATGGACTAAATAGGAAACCCCAAAGGGAAATATTAAACAAATCTATATTTGTTTGATTTTCCTCATTTAATAATTAATGAAACAATAATTTAATTATTATTCTTGGTCATATTTAACCCAAAACAAGAAAATTAATTAGACAAATCCTTATTTATATTATTATTTTCTAGGAATAATTATTTAAATCTTATTTAAATAATATTCCTCGTTAAATATGACTAAATCATTTATAAATAATTAAATAAATAATTATTTATTTAATTATCATTCAACTGCTTCCTTAAAATGATAAATAAATAATTTATTTATTTATTATTTACATATAAAGGGATTTGACCCAAGTCAAATACCTTTTCCCTCCAACTAATATAATAAAATATCTAGATTTGGTTAATATTATTTTAATCATGCACCAAGATCTAGAATGACCCAATATTTTGTTATAAATAGAAGGGTTTTGCCATTCATTTTTCACCTTTTGTTTCCTATTATATCACTCTAGATCTATACTCTTGGTCTGACTTTGAGCCATTATCATTGTCAAATTTTCCATCATTTCACTTTGTGAGCTCCCTTTCAGTTCTATGTTTGTTTGGGTTTTCTACACCAACAAAAGAGAGAAATTCTAGATCTGAAGTGCTGAGGACTTTCAAGAACCCATCCCATTGAGGAGAATTGGAAACACCTTTATTGTTTTCCTCCCAGGTGCCCTTAATAAAAAATTCTTTCAAAAATATTGTTCTTGTCTTGTCTATTGGATGTATGGAGCAAAACCTTGTTTTTACTGCCTAATGTCTTTTTATGCATAGATCTAGATTTTGCAGATTTTGCCTTGATCAACTAACTGTAGATCTGAATACATTGGAAACTATATTTGATGTTAGGGCTATTAGTTATGCCTAGCTAAAGTGGTATTTTTTCGTACACTTCGACAAAATATTCATACTAACAACTGGTGACTCCACACAGGTTTTCAATTACGACTGTTGTTGTTTTTCATATTCCTACATATCCAGCTGCTTCAAACCCTAGGGTTTCCTTCATCTTTTTTTTCTATTTTTATGTTGTTTTTCACCTATAAAACCCTCAAACATTAAAATTTTGAACTTCCGTGTGTTTCTAGCCCTATGGCGCAGGTAACAGACATCAGTCGCAGGTGAGATGACAACATTTTCTGAAATCTGTCACCGAGACACCCGGAGCTGAAAGTCGCACTTTTTGGCCCAGAACCTGCAACCTAGACTGAAGAACGCATTTTTCAGCCTAGATTCTATGACCTGGACAAAAAATAGGTTAGAACCTGTGACCCGCACTTTTTTCGGCTATTTTTCTGCCACTTTTCTGGGTTTGTTTGAAGCTTTTTTCAGGGTTTTCCAGCCTTTGTCTTATCCCGTTTAGACCTATTTCTGATCATTTTTACTCATCTAGGTGGGAATCTAGCCCCTAGGGCTTTATTAACCTTCACTTTTTATGGAAGAGTTTTTAGCTGTTGCAGGTGCCTAAATTTTTAGAGTTTCAGCCATCCCTTTTCCAAATTTGATACCTCCTCTTCAAATCCCTTTTAGATCGGCTATTTTCCCTTTCAAATCACCTCATATAGCTTTTTTTGGGTTTGCCTTTAGGGTCACCTCCTTTCCCCTATTTCCTTTAGCTTTTCACGTCCTCTTTTACAGCAGCCTTGCCTCTATCTCTTTGTTATTTTCTGCACCTCTTTTCAGTAGATTTATCCTTTAGATCCCTCTCCCTCCCGACCTTAGATCTATTGGCTTGTTTTCAGTGTGTTTTGCTTAGATTTTTTACCTTTGTTAGACTACTTTTTGAGATACCTGCCTCCTTGGGTTAGATTGATGCATTGTTAGCTGTTACTTTTCTGTTATTTCAACAATATATAATGTTCTCTGTAGATTTATTTTCAGTTACGCAACACACTTTTTCTTTTTCTCTCAAAACGTCTAGGTTTAAAAATTAAAATTAACGCATGCCACACACTCACCCTAAGCGAAAAAGAGCCTAGTTAACACCACCAGACAAAGACATTAAAATCAATTAACACTGCACCTCTCTGCCCTTGTTTCAACATTGTAATCACTTGATTTTGCACCTCCCTGCCCTTGTTCTTCATTCTTCTTCCCTTTATGCCGTCATCATTGCACCCCCAAGGTGTATATCCCGGAGACTTCTTGGCCTTCACCCTCAGTTTCCGGTTGGTTGAATTTCTCCTTCCCGCCGTCGTTGAGTTATTTCTCCCCTGAGTCCGCACATCGACTCCTCTTCTGGTTCTTTGGGTTCTCCCCCTATTACATTCACCATGTCTGGTCCAAGGCCTAACGCTAGAGGTAATCCCGACCCTAATGCCAGGAATGCTACTAGCAAAACCACCACAGGAACTACCTCAGCTACACCCTTGCTCCCCTTCATGGCAGGCCTTAGCCTCCCCGATTTGGATCGGTTGATAAATGACCCTATACGCCATGATGCTAGTTGGCCTGCTATTCTGAAAAAAATCCCTTCCGACATCCCAAAGTTTGAAGGCCTTGCTGGAGAAGATCATTCAAATCATGTTTGATCTTTCCACATGTGGTGTTCATCTACCTCCATTACCGATGACTCTGTCCATCTTCGATTGTTCCAATGAAAGCTTACAGGAGTGGCTTCTAAGTGGTATGTTGATCATGTTGGCATGTGTTGTCCTTGATGGCAACTTAGTTGATGAAATGAGATGATTGGAAATATAATGCAGAGTGTTGTCCTTGATGGAAACCTATCTGATGAAGTTGTACTTGATGAACTTGTTAATGATGTAAATCTGATGTATCTACAATCAGTATAGAAGTTGCAGAAGAAAGAATCTACAATATGTGCAAGAAGAATGTCAAACAAGGTATGTAACGAAGCATACGCGGGTTTGTTTAGGAGAAGTCGCGTGTGCACGCGGAAAATATTGTGCCAAGTCGCGTATGCCTAATTGCGCTCTAAATTTATAAAACCAGGGGTTACTACCATGGTATTGACCCATTGTATTGAGCGCTTGATTGTCTATTTGATCCCGTCTAGGAATACCATTGGAAGTAATGTGGTTTTGACTCATGGTATTGAAAAAGGCTAAGTCTATATAAGGAGAAGAATTTCATTGTGCAAAGCATGTGTGTGTCTGGGCTTTAATGAATACTTCACTCTGAAGTATATCTGCATGGTTGAACTCTGCTCTAAATTGATAGATCTGAATCTATGATGCATCTATGAACATAATGAAGGTTCAAGATCTCTAGATCTTGAAATGGTGAATCTCTTGGATGATCTGAATTGAAGTGATGAAGACCTGGTGCAAATCTGTTGAAGAAGTTAAAGAAATCTGGGTAAGTTCATAGATCTGGTCTGATCTGCAAAATTTATCTTTTATAGATCTATACGCAGGTTCGTTTCATGAAAAGAGCGTGTATACGCGGCTCTATTCAGACAAAAGCACGTATGGGTTGTTAGGGTTTTTTTTTTAAAAATTGCACAAATGTATACGCAGGTTCACTTCGGTAAGGGCGTGTGTATACGCGAGTCTATTTAAAGAAAAGCGCATATGATATTTAAATTGCTGGTTACTCAGAAGATAATTGAGGTTCTACATATCTGTTCTGAAGTCTGGGCTGTCTCTGATATTCTGGTTACAGTGGTATCATTTTTCTGTTTGATGAAATGAGAAAAGGATGCTTGTTGAAAAGTGAAGGATTGTGGTGAAGCTGTTTGATCCAGTTTGAAAATTGATGAAATGTTGTCTGCAGTGGATCTGAGGGTTGAAGCCTTCAGTCTGAAAGTAGAAGCTTTCTGCCAGTAGAGGCTGGTGCAAATATTAGGGGGTTGTAGCTCCCTTCCATGAGAGGTTGGTAAACGAGAGAAGGTTGTAGCCTTTTGCAGGTGGGTGCCTGCGTGCTGGTATGAGTCTGTGCCAGTACATGATTGTAATATGTTTTCTTTATATAATAAATATTGAAGACTGAGACGACGGCAACGGTGGTTTTCTCCCGAATTGGGTTTCCACCTTAAATCCTGGTGTTCATGTGTGTTGATGATATGTGATTCTTTATTCTGTTCTTACTGCACCTGTTTACTGCTTTCTTAATTTCTGATGAATGAATAAAGCACTTATCTAAGTTAAGAATTAACGGCTTATTTGTATCTCTGGGCATACGTGAGTTTCCTTCTGGTTATCTGCGTATATACGCGAGTTCTGTTCAGGAAAGTAGTGTATGGGTTTAAAAGAAAGAAAAATAAATAAGTTTTCTAAATACTGATTCACCCCGCCCTCTCAGTATTTTCCCAATAATTGGTATCAGAGCCAAGTCCTTCTGAAAAGGCTTAACCGCTAGAAGGAAGTTCAAGCAAGATGAGAAATCAAGAGGGAACAACATCCATCAAGCCTCTGCTCTTCAACTGAAGTAATCTAATCTTCTGGAAAATAAGGATGAGGTCCTATATTCAGTCTATGGGAGCAGATATATGGGCCATTGTTGAACAAGGATATCAATATCCAGCCACTGTACCAACGGATGCAACATAAAAGAAGAATTATGAAACAAATGCAAAGGCTGTCAATGCTCTATTAGGGATTCTAACTGAATCAGAATTTTTCAAGGTCATGCAGCTGAATACAGAAAAGGCAATATGGGACAAAATCATTCTAAGTTATGAAGGTGATGCAAAGGTAAAAAGTGCAAAACTCCAAACTCTCAGAATTGAATATGAAAAGTTGAGAATGCATAGTGATGAGAGTATTACTAGCTTCTTTTTATGTCTTGATGACATTGTAAATCGTATGAGAAATCTGGGAGAAACAATAGTAGAATCTACATTGGTTGAGAAAATCTTGAGATCACTAACGGCAAAATTTGAGTCAAAAGTTTCTGCTCTTGAAGAAAAACAGGATCTTCAAAACCTTACTGTGGTGCAACTTCATGGAATTCTAACTGCTTATGAAATGAGAAGAGGAGGACCATCTAAAGTCAAAGAAGCCGTATTTAGAGCTTCTACTAAAGGGAAATAAGTACAAGAAGCAGAAGGATCAGGATATGTTTCAGAAGAAGAGGAGGCAAACTTTGTAAAGAAAGTTCAACTTGGTACAGGATGATTTAGAGGTAAGCTTGCTTTCAAATGCTTTAATTGTGGAAGAGCTGGTCACTATGCTGCCAAGTGTCCTTACAAAGAAACACCTAAAGGAAAGGAAGTAGCAAGAAGAAATAAGAACCGATCTAGCACTAGAAAAAGTTACTATACTCATGAAGATAGTGATGGGTTATCTGATAGTGAGGAAGAAGGTGAACAAGATCTTAGACTTCTTATGGATTTTGAAAATGAATCTAAAGAAGAAAAGGATACTTTTATGGATGCTCTAGAGGACAATGATTTTCTTAATGAAAACAATCAACTCAAAATATGCTTAGAAGAAATTAAAATAATCATAGAGACTCTAAAAAATCAGATTGAAGAAGAGAAAAAGCATAATGAAAAATTAGAATGTGAAGTTGTAAGTCTAAGAAAAGAACTTGAGAAAGTAAAGACTCTGAACCTTAGATTTGCTAAAGGATCTGAAACCTTGGATGAAATTATCAAGGTACAACGTTCTCCTCTTATAAATATAGGTCTTGGATATACCGGAGAATCTTCTCAGGCTTTAGCACCAAACTATCTAAAAGCAGCTACAACTGGTCTACAACATTCTGCCACTCAACAAAGGGATAAAGACTTCTCACAGGTAAAGCATGATCAGCTCAAGTCAAGGAACTTCAACTCGAATACTCCTCAAAGGAACACCAACCAGTAGGTAAATTCAAATAGAAGATTTCATGATCGCAAAAATTTCTACTTCAATGAACAATGTTTCTCATGTCACAATTTTGGTCATAAAGTTGTTCAATGTGTTGCATATAAAACTATCATGACAAGAGAAGAAAGAAAGAAAAGGACTAATATTGGAACAAAGAAGAATACCTATAACAAATTTTCTCCTCTTCAAAAGGAAGTTGAATGTGCTTATTGCAATAACTTTGGCCATGAAGAATCTGAATGCAGGAGCAAAGTCCAGCCAAAAGAACATGTTCCTTCAAGCACCAAAGAATGGAAAAAGAAGGATTTACAGGTTGAAAATTGTTGCATAGCTTTATTTGCAGAAGGTGAAGAAAATCAATGGTACATTGATAGTGGATGCTCAAAACACATGACAGGTGAAAAGAACAAACTTCTTGCATATAGTGCTCTAGAAAAAGAAAAGAATGTTACTTTTGGAAATGATACACCTGCTTTTATTAAAGGAAAAGGTTCTGTTTTCTTAAAAGAAAAAGTGAAAGCCAATAATGTCATGTATGTGGATGGATTAAAACATAACTTATTAAGTGTAAGTCAAATGTGTGACCAAGGAACTGAAGTTGTCTTCAGTTCAAAAGAATGTGTGGTACGTGATCTTGATACAGGTAAAACAATTATAAAAGGAAATAGAACTCCAAGTAACCTGTATGTATTGAAGAACTGCAAAGAACAATGTTACTTGAGCAAATCTTCAGAAAATTGGCTATGGCATAGAAGGTTGGGGCATCTGAGCTTCTCTCAAATCAACAAGTCAAGTAGACTTAAAGTTGTTCGTGGTCTTCCTAATATTACTCTTCCTGAAAATATCATATGTAAATCTTGCCTATTCGGTAAGTAGACCAGAGTGCAATTTAATGCCAAGGAAGGATCATCAACTGGGCCTCTTGAACTTATTCATACAGATATATGTGGACCTATGAGGAAAAAGTCACCACATGGTGAAGAATACTATATCTTATTTATTGATGATTTCTCTAGAATGTGTTGGATTGGGTTGCTTAAACACAAAGATGAAGCATTTGAGAAATTTCATATATTCAAAGCTCTGGTTGAAAATGAATTAGATCTAAAAATCAAATGTCTTAGATCTGATCGAGGAGGTGAATATACATCAAATGAATTTCTTGAATTTTGTGAACAACATGGCATAAAAAGACAATTTTCTGTAGCAAGCACTCCACAACAGAATGGTGTAGCAGAAAGAATGAATAGAACAGTTCAACAAATGGCTAGATCCATGCTTGATGATTCCGGAACACCTGACACATTTTGGGGAGAAGCAGCTAATACAGCGGTAAATATTCTCAACAAGGCACAAAACGGTAAATAGTGACAAAACGCCATATGAACTCTGGTATGTTAATCCTCCCACTGTGAAGCATTTTAAAGTTTTTGGGAGCAAATGTTTTATCAAAAATAATGATGAAAATCTTGGCAAGTTTGAACCAAGAGCAGATGAAGGTATACTTCTTGGTTATTCCTCTTAAAGTAAAGCATATAAATGTTACAATAGAATACTTTGAAAGATTTTTGAATGTATTGATGTTGTTATTAATGAGTCTCCTGCAGCTCCAAAGAATAAAAACAAACAACAGATGAAGGTGATGATGACGTATATCCTTCTACATCAAATAGAAATGATACAGACAGTGAACCCAATGAAGAATCTGGAGATGATTTATCTGGAAAAGCTCCATCCAGATATGTTCAAAAGAACCATCCAGAATCTCAAATTTTGGGTGACAAGGGATCAGGTGTACAAACAAGAAGGACTCTTGTGGGATCTTCTAGCTATCTGGCATTTCTATCCATTGTTGAACCACACAATGTCAATCAAGCTAGCAAAGATGAATGTTGGATTCAAGCCATGAATGAAGAGCTTGATCAAATTGAAAAGAATCACACTTGGGAGTTAGTTCCAAGACCACATGATAAAAATGTCATTGGAACTAAATGGATATTCAAAAACAAGTTAAATGAAAATGGGGATGTTGTAAGAAACAAAGCTAGACTTGTTTGCAAGGGGTACACTCAACAAGAAGGTATAGAATTTGAAGAAAATTTTGCTCCTGTAGCTAGACTTGAAGCTATAAGAATGTTTCTTGCCTTCTCAAGCTTTCAACAAATCAAAGTTTATCAAATGGATGTTAAATCTGCTTTTCTCAATGGTGATCTAGAAGAAGAGGTTTATATAGAACAACCAGAAGGATTCATTTTGGGAAAAGATATAAATCTTGTTTGTAGACTTAAAAAGGCTCTATATGGTCTCAAACAAGCTCCAAGGGCATGGTATTATCATCTTGAAAAATATCTTCATCAAAAAGTATTTACAAAGGGGTCTGCTGATAGCAACTTATACACAGAAATTGAAAATGATAAATTATTGATTGTGATTGTATATGTTGATGATATCATCTTTGGAAGTGATGAAGAATCTATGAGTCAGAAATTTGCTTCTGTTATGCAGCAAGAATTTGAAATGTCTTTACTTGGGCAACTAACATTCTTCCTTGGCTTGCAAGTACATCAAATGACAGATGGCATATTCTTATCACAAGCAAAATACCTTAGGCAAATTCTGAATAAGTATGGCATGGAAGAATGCAAACCTGTAAGTACACCAATGATAACCGGATATAATATCAGTTTTCATGATGATTCTCCCATGGTGAATCAACCAAAATACAGATCTATGATTGGAAGTCTACTCTATCTCACTGGGACTAGACCAGACATTATGCATGTAGTTGGGATTGTTGGCCGATTCCAAGCTAATCCAAAAGAGTCTCACCTTCAGGCTGTTAAAAGAATATTCAAATATCTACAAGGAACTCAAGACTTTGGACTATGGTATCCAAAGAATGTTGATCTTACTCTTCATGCTTACACTGATGCAGATTGGGTTGGAAATGTTGATGATCGGAAAAGCACTAGTGGTGGTGCATTCTATATGGGGCCCCGGTTGGTATCTTGGTTCAGCAAGAAGCAAAATTCTATTGCCTTATCTACAGCAGAAGCAGAATATGTGGCTGCCGCATCTTGTTGCACTCAACTCCTTTGGATGATGCAAACCTTGCAAGATTTTCAAATCAAATGTACACCTCCTATCTCCATTATGTGTGATAACACAAGTGCTATCAGTATCTCAAAGAATCATGTTATGCATTCAAAGACCAAGCACATTCCCATCAAGTATCACTTCTTACGTGAACAAGTGCTTGAACAAAAGGTGAAGTTGGAGTATGTTCCCTCCAAAGAACAAGTTGCTGATATATTTACCAAACCTCTGCCCAGGGAAGCGTTCGAATATCTCAGAAAGAAGCTGGGTGTTGTCTCTGCCTCTCAGAAGTTCAGATCTGATTAAATTCAGAAGATTACAGTGGATACGTGGGTTTCCTTAAAGACAGTTGCGTATATACGTGAGTTTATCCTCAAAAAGCCACGTATGGTTGATTGCTGACAAATTTTTGTGTGGGGTCAGCACTGTTTAGCACAACTGCAGTGATGTTTGATATCTCTTATACTGTATGGTATCTCTGGTGATGTTTTTCTCTCTTTTTTTTTTTATTCATTCTTTGAAATTGGGTGAAGATGCCTTGATGATCTTCTGTTGAAAGTGTTCAGGATGCACAAGCTAAGGGGGAGATGAAGGAATAAAATGATGTACAGGTTCAGGGGGAGCATTAGCCTTGCTGAGTATTATGCATTGGGCATTGTGATTCTGAAATATGATCACTTTCTTGAAGTCCTTTTTGGTTTTGATTATAAAATGGCATATTTGTAATTTGATGTAAAGGTCGTGTTGAGATCAATGATGTAAATTTGTAATATTCAGTCATGTAAGGACTTGTTAAGATTTGTAAACCCACTTGGTTGGGTAGTTGAGTCAAATTGTGTAAACCCACTTGTTTGGGTGCTTGTGTCACATATGTAAATCCACTTGGATGGATCATTGATGTAAGTATGAGTCCTTGGTCTTAGAGTCATGTACTTTATTCAAAATTATGGTTGAAGTTTCAGTATGAACTCAGGGGGAGCATGGCAACTTCAGTACACATCAGATCTACAACGCTCTTGCACTTCGTGATGGTTTTGATCCGCCCTTTGCCCTTGATGTCAAAGGGGGAGAATTCCATGGTGTTTGAATAGGGGGATATTGATCAAACACCATCATGGTTGCCATCAAGTCCAAAGGGGGAGATTGTTGATATGTGTTGTCCTTGATGGAAACTTAGTTGATGAAATGAGATGATTGGAAATATAATGCGGAGAGTTGTCCTTGATGGAAACCTATCTGATGAAGTTGTACTTGATGAACTTGTTAATGATGTAAATCTGATGTATCTACAATTAGTATAGAAGTTGCAGAAGAAATAATCTACAATATGTGCAAGAAGAATGCCAAACAAGGTATGTAACGAAGCATACGCGGGTTTGTTTAGGAGAAGTCGCGTATGCACGCGGAAAATATTGTGCCAAGTTGCGTATGCCTAATTGCGCTCTAAATTTATAAAACCAGGGGTTACTACCATGGTATTGACCCATTGTATTGAGCGCTTGATTGTCTATTTGATCCCGTCCAGGAATACCATTGGAAGTAATGTGGTTTTGACTCATGGTATTGAAAAAGGCTAAGTCTATATAAGGAGAAGAATTTCATTGTGCAAAGGGTGTGTGTGTTTGGGCTTTAATGAATACTTCACTCTGAAGTATATCTGCATGGTTGAACTCTGCTCTAAATTGATAGATCTGAATCTATGATGCATCTATGAACATAATGAAGGTTCAAGATCTCTAGATCTTGAAATGGTGAATCTCTTGGATGATCTGAATTGAAGTGATGAAGACCTGGCACAAATCTGTTGAAGAAGTTGAAGAAATCTGGGTAAGTTCATAGATCTGGTCTGATCTGCAAAATTTATCTTTTATAGATCTATACGCAGGTTCGTTTCGTGAAAAGAGCGTGTATACGTGGCTCTATTCAGAAAAAAGTGCGTATGGGTTTTTAGGGTTTTTTTTAACAAATTGCACAAATGTATAAGGGGTTTCACTTTGGTAAGGGCGCATGTATACGCGAGTCTATTTAAAGAAAATAACGTATGATATTTAAATTTCTGGTTGCTCAGAAGATAATTAAGGTTTTTCATATCTGTTCTGAAGTCTGGGCTGTCTCTGATATTCTAGTTACAGTGGTATCACTGTTTTGTTTGATGAAATGAGAAAAGGATGCTTGTTGACAAGTGAAGGATTGTGGTGAAGCTGTTTGATCCAGTTTGAAAATTGATGAAACGTGGTTTGCAGTGGATCTGAGGGTTGAAGCCTTCATTCTGAAAGTAGAAGCTTTCTGTCAGTAGAGGCCGGTGCAAATATCAGGGGGTTGTAGCTCCCTTCTAGGAGAGGCTGGTAAACGAGAGAAGGTTGTAGCCTTCTACAGGTGGGTGCCTGCATGCTGGTATGAGTCTGCGCCAGTACATGAATGTAAGATGTTTTCTTTATATAATAAATATTGAAGACTGAGAGGACGGCAGCGGTGGTTTTCTCCCGAATTGGGTTTCCACCTTAAATCCTGGTGTTCATGTGTGTTGATGATATGTGATGCTTTATTCTATTCTTACTACACCTGTTTACTGCTTTCTTAACTTCTGATGAATGAATAAAGCACTGATCTAAGCTAAGAATTAACTACTTATTTGTATCTCTATGCATACACAAGTTTCCTTCTGGTTATCTGCGTATATACGCGAGTTCTGTTCAGGAAAGTAGCGTATGGGTTTAAAAGAAAGAAAAATAAATAAGTTTTCTAAATACTGATTCAACCCCCCCTCTACGTATTTTCCCATAGATTAGGCCTCTTCCTCTCATACCACCTTTGCGACTCTTTCCCGGGCTTTTTTATCTTACTTCCAGCTTCCCCTTCGTTATGACACTGGTATCAAACTTTTGACTTCTTTTTGCCAATCATCTGCGACCCACCTATCTGATCTTGTCTAGGAATTGCGAAGAAGAAAGAGCCTATGTCAATCCCCTACCTTCGAATACCATGTATACATGGACTGGTTCCTTAGATCTCTCTTGCCTTTTATCGGGAAATATGTCGCATCACATTTTCCTCAAACTGAAGAAGACACCCTCCAAATGGCATTAAAATATGACCTGATCTACGCTCAGACAAGTTATGTTTATATTGTTCTACCTGATCTCCCCAGACACGATGGTGCCAACACATCAGGGGCACGACACCTCACACCATCGATGGTATCGCTGGAGCTCTCTCTCATTCATACGCCCAACTTGTGGGTTATGGTTTTCCTAGGGTGGGCAGTACCTCTCGCACTTTTTCCCCTCCCGGTAGCACGTATCCAAGATACGACATGCCTCCTCTTTTGGCCTAACCTCCTGTTTACCACACTATTACCCAACCGCCTTATTATTTGTATCTGTAGCTTGGTGCTCCAGCTCCTCCAACATCAGCACCTCCGCCTTCCTTGCCTTCTCAACCCCTGCAATAGCAGTCACCGACCCCTCAAGAGCAGGTGGATGCACAGTAGGGATTCATGGCTACCCAACCACCTGATGGACATTTGGCCACTCAACCTTCCCCTTCTGGTTCCTCTAATTACTAGATCCTCGTGATGAACTCTGATCAACCTCTAACCGTCAACCTTAACCTTCAAACTCGGTCCTGTTAGTACCCGAAGCCTCTTGCTCCATCTGCTCCCGAGTCCCCTTATTTAGGCTCTATAGAGCCTCTTTCAACATCCAATGGTCCCTTTCATATCCCTCAGCCCAAAGTTGAGGTTCATACCAAGATTCCTCACTGACCATCATGCCGAAATTCTACTTCTGGTCGAGTTTCTCATTCGTATAACATAGTAGATGATTTGGCGTAGTCTCCTACTACCATTTCAACACTGGAACTCCTCCAGTCCTGTCCATCTCAAAAGAAGGCTCTACTATCTACCATGGGCACTGTAGATCCCACTGATGACCAATTCATTCTTTTCAACGCCCATCAATCAGAACTTCCTCCCCTTCCTGCTTTCGTAGCTTTCCAAATCCCAGTCAAAATACAGAACACTAATGTTTCTCGGTGTATCATTGATGAGGGGGCATCAACTTGTGTGATGTTTGCTTCGGTTTGGAAACAACTTGGATCTCTTGAGTTGGCCCCTTCCACAATCACCCTTCATGCGTGGGATGGCCATGCCTCCCAGCCCATTGGCCTCTTCCGTAATTTTCCTATCACTCTTGCAGGCAAGACTGTTTCCATTGACGTTGAAGTCATCGATGCCCTTCTTGATTATAAAATTATTTTGGGGTATAGCTACACCTATGCCATGTCTACTATCCCATCTGAGTTCCACCACAAGAATTTTTTCCGTCATAATGGAAAGATAGTCACCATTGACCAGTTGACGTACCATGAGCCAAAATATCAGACCTCCCCTCAGTCAACCATCTCTTCTGTAGCCAATAAGAAAACTGTCGATTCTTTGACCAGTGTCTCTCCCGACGTCTATAAAGACTCGTCTTTGCTTGGCACCTTCCCTGGTTTTCCTCCTCCTCCTGTCTCTGATCCCAGCTCAATGAATGTTTACATGATGTAATCGTCTCAAGCTGCTCTCAAGAAACCTACTTCGTCTAATCAGCAACTGCGCTCTCCGCAACTTGATCCTAGCCCTTCACCTGCAGTTGGTATCCATGAGCCTCTCTATCCTCTTGGAACGGTTCCTCTAGACCTTAACCATCTTGGAGCCATCCCACCTGGCCATTATCCCTCTGGTCAAATACCATTCCTTACTCCCCCTCCCGGAGTATACTTGGTACCTGTCATGGCTACCCTCTCTCTCCCTAACCTAACCCTTGGGATTCCCGTCTGGTACCTTGATCCTCCAGCCGCTACCCTGCCTGGTCAACCCAAACCTTATCTTGCTTTGACCCCCATTCAAACGGTCGCCATGACTTCTCCCATTGCAACAGTGCCTCAGTCACCTCAACAGGAACCACCTCCTATTGCGACCGCTTCGGGTAAGAAGGGCAAAGCTTGTAGGGGGGCATCAAAGGAAAAATTTTCCCCGACAATCCCTGCCCCTCCTCGGCCACCAAAGCGCGCTATCCAATGTGCCTTGTGTGATATCATCAGTCACTCCACCCATACATGTCCTGAATTTTCGCATCTCAAGACCATGGTCAACGAGACGTTTCCAGAATTTGACATCCCTGAGGTCTATGTTAGTATACTTGATTCAATCCTGAAACTAAAAAACTTGCACACAAATTACCCTTGTTCTTTGTGAAATTTCCATGGCCACTATACTCACCTTTTTCCCCGCCTTGAAGAGTATCGCTCATCTTTGGAAGAAGTTCTCTAATTCGAGGCCAAGCGCAACGAGTCCACCACTCCCTTATTTGTGCATTTTTCTTGGCAAAACCAGAGGACACGAATGCTCCCATCGACATTCCCCCGCCTGATGTCGAGATGACGGAGCCTTCATCCACCATTTTCTACCTATCATCATCCATGAGACCCTCGGTGGAAGTCCCCTTGGATACTTCCCCTGATGTTTCACTTGACCTCCCTTCAACGATCACCCCAGGCTCAACATCGGTAGATCCTTTATCTTCTTACTCTTTTGTCACCCATTGTGACGATGCACATGTGAACCTTTCTTCTCATGATGATGATTCTGGTAGCTTCACCATGTCAAGTGGTATTTCTTCCACCAGTCACCCCATCTTCTATTGCGATGAAGACATTATGGAAGAAATCATCACCCCTGACTTTATCTATTCCCCCTGACATCAAACCCATGTGTTCGAACCACATACACCTTGTGGCCATTACATTGAAACCCAATGTTTGGGTAAGGGGGAACCCATATTTGAGAGACCAGGAGAACCAATTCTCCATAACTCTCCTAGTGTATCTGGTCATGTCGAATTTAGTACCATTATTCTTCCACATTTAAAAGAACCTCTAGAGTCCCATATCACTTCAGATCACTCTAGGGATGATACCCCTTATCGTTCCTTCATCTTACATCAGCAACCCAGTCTCTTAGAAATTGTTGTTGACCAACCTATGGGTTTTCTAGGAGAGCATCAATTCATTATCTCCAAATCCTCTCTTTAGGATAGTGACACCAGATATGCCAACCCGGAAACTTAAATTCCATTTGATTCATATATGCAGTACTAAAAAAGATTGGTAATCCTCCATTTCCTTTCTCAAACTGCGTAACCATAATGAAAACAAATGGCACACCACATCATTAAAATGTCTTTAGATTCCCCTTTTTCTAAATACATTTTTGCATGACCACAACATGCTTGGGTGCACCTATGTCCCTCAACCATAAAAATCCCAGATCTCAGCCAGACAGGTCGCACTTTTCAGGTCATTTCCTGGAACAGGTCGAAGTTTTCTACCCAGTACCTGCTACCCAGGTCACATAACAAACCCCAGAAAGTGCAACCTAGCCTATTCATGAGCTTTGGGTACCTATATACTTGTCCTTACTCGTGTTGACTTTCATCATGAGATACTCTCTTGTACTCATGTTTTTATGGTCCCCAATTGGACCTTTACTGTGTGGCAGCACCATCAAGTCACCCTTGTTTAGAGCATCTGAGTTGAGTCATCATCACATTCATGGAGTCTATCCCGCGTTCCTTTGTATCCCTCCATAGTCCTCCATCCTTCATTGCTTAGTCCCTCTCTCATGTCGCACATTATGGCCTCCAGTCCCACTGTCCCCTATCCCTCATGATATTGTGTCAGTTGTTGTCAAGTCATCCATCCCCTTTATGCTCTAACAAGGGAAGTCGTCCATTCACTACTTAGTATCCCCCATTTCGTCATCATCATTGGTATTAGTCTGTCAGTCATTCTACTATTTTCTTTCGTGCCTTAGTTGAGGATCCCTTATTGCCTCACCTATGGCAGACCTCCTTCTGTCAACATCAGCTCATTCATTCCAGAAGACAGGTCTAGAGGGCAGTGGACCTTGGTTCCCGCTTCCAATCTTGTTCGGCACCTCGAATCAGGAAAAGGGATTTCTCATTACCCTTTGACTTGATTGTTTCACAGCTCCAGATCCTTTCGGCATGATCGAGATTCGTATACTTGATGGTTCAGTGATGCAGCAACAGATATTGGTGATTCTCGGGTGTGTGTGAGATGTCTCAACCCTCATGAGGGGGTGGCCCTGCAGGTATCCCCCCACATGCCCGAATGACCTTTTCATTGCAGCCTTCGATGCAACTCCATATATTTGATGATATCAGCTTTAGCTGCTTGCAGCACCTCTTTGATTTTCATATATCAGTTAGATTTCACGAGCCCTTCCCCATTTATAGGGGGCATTTGGGTTGTATTTTTATCTCATGTACTCAGATATTATCGTATAATTCCTGGCTGTTATCCCAGGCAGAACACGTATGTGGGATTCCTCATTATATATTTTATCTGGCTCATGTTATGCCAGCATGTACTTTACAGTTCTGTCCCTGGTTTTTTGGACGCACTATTCTTTTGTACTTTGTCTCAGTGGGCATAGGTATGCCTTCCCCGTTGCCTCTAGCACAGGTACCCACTCATAAAAAGAGACTTTTTTCACATGTAAGTCTCGTCTCCTCAGGGTCTAGTTCTTTAGCACATTAGTCTACCTTACATTTCTCTCTCTCACTTCCCTTTTGATATCTAGTGATTGATTTCTTACAACGTACTTCGGTCATATGATTTTCTCCTAACACTCGCATGCTGGGGGGCAAACTGTTACACCATTTTTTGGTCATCGAACCTATTATCATTAGATGGACCCAAGTACACCATGTAAGACCAATTTTACCCTAAGTAAAATTGCTTTCACTATGTAAAATAACTTAATAAAACACATTTATTAGGTTGTTTATGGTCTAAACAGGAAACCCCAAAGGGAAATATTAAACAAATCTATATTTTTTTTATTTTCCTCATGGAATAATTAATTAAACAATAATTTAGTTATTATTCCTGGTCATATTTAACCCAAAACAAGGAAATTAATTAGATAAATCCTTATTTATCTTATTATTTTCTAGGAATAATTATTTAAATCTTATTTAAATAATATTCCTTATTAAATATGACTAAATCATTTATAAATAATTAAATAAATAATTATTTATTTAATTATCATTCAACCACTTCCTTAAAATAATAAATAAATCATTTATTTATTTATTATTTACAAATAAAGGGATTTGACCCAAGTCAAATACCTTTTCCCTTCAACAAATATAATAAAATATTCCATAAAAGGTGGATCTAGATTTGGTTAATATTATTTTAATCATGCACCAAGATCTAGAATGACCCAATATTTTGTTATAAATAGAAGGGTTTTCCCATTCATTTGTCACCTTTTTTTTCCTATTAGATAACTCTATATCTATACTATTGTTCTGACTTTGAGCCATTATCATCGTCAAATTTTCCAACATTTCACTTTGTGAGCTCCCTTTGAGTTCTATGTTTGTCTGGGTTTTCTACACCAACAAGAGAGAGAAATTCTAGATCTGAAGTGCTGAGGACTTTCAAGAACCCATCCGGTTGAGGAGAATTAGAAACACCTTTCTTTTTTTCCTCCCAAGTGCCCTTAATACAAAATTATTTCAAAAATATTGTTCTTGTCTTGTCTATTGGATGTATGGAGCAAAACCTTGATTTTACTGCCTAATGTATTTTTATGCATAGACCTAGATTTTTGCAGCTTTTGCCTTGATCAACTAACTACAGATATGAAGATATTGACAGCCATATTTGATGTTAGGGCTATTAGTTATGCATAGCTAAAGTGGTATTTTTTTGCACACTTTGACAAAAAATTCATACTAGAACGATCCAAGTCTTGTAATATCGATATTCTTCACCATTTAATCACAAATTTGATATTTTCACCTGCAAAAAGTTTATTGTGTACTCAAGCCGCAGTAATTAGTTTAACTGACTTGTGGAAAATTTTGGCAATGAAACCCTGTGATAAATGGACATAGAAAAAACATCATTAGAAAATAATTACTAAATTATCTCTAATCATAGAAAATCTTAAGAAAAAATAATGACACTTAACCACGAGTTTTAGGATATGTATCGGTGACAAATGATGGAATTATGATGTGAATTGTGTGTAAAATTGTTGGAATTTAGGTAATGAATGGTGGTAATAAATAGTGTAAAATTGGGCATATTATAGGCACAACATCCCCCCATGCTTGAGGGCTTGCATGTCCTCATGAAATAAAATCTCTTGCTCATTGACATATTCTTAAATTTTTTTTGTAGATGTTGGTTCTTGTGGGACAACATTGCTTGGATATTTGAAGGTTCTTTTTCTTGTGGAGAAACACTTACTTGAATATTAGGAGGTGCTAGTTCTTGTGGAGCATCACTCTTCACATTTAATATGTCACACTAATTTACTAAGAAATAACAATTGAGGACAAGAAAGGAATGGATGAGGAAGATATGATGGATGAAATGAAGTGGTGATGGAGATGGTGAATGGGTTCTTGCATACTTTTTCATCGTAAGGCCAATGTCTATAGGTGGTTTCCTTTATCATTTCAGGGAAGTAATGACTTGACCCTATGCTTGTTATCATTGAAGGAGAAGACACCATCGATACTGCCTTTATTAATGCACCATAAGTCCTTTTATTTTAACATGGTCTTGTAATTAGAGTATACATGTAATGAATAGAAGGAAATAGAAGGATAATGGTTTATGAAAGATAAAATCCATGGAATGATAAGTGGTGAATCATTAAGAATTTTTAACCTTCTAATGAATTAGATAATCATAAGACAAATTTACCTCATGTTTTAAATTTTTCGTGATGTGCCTAGTGCTACAAGATGGAGTGGAGGATGGAATGGCTGGAGCTAATGTGACTACTGATCTGACCCTGTTAAAGAAGAGCTAGAGCTGAAATGGAGGTTGATTTGGATCTACAGAAGGAATCTGAAGAGCTGAAGGATGAACTAAATCTCCCCTTATCCCCCATGCTTAAGGAGTTTTATGTCCCCAAAAAATTGAGGAGAGGTGACTATTGCTACAAATACGAAATGAAAATGTTGATATAAAATTCCACAATGTTGCAAGTCTGTGTTGAGATATCAAAACCATATAGTCTTCAACCTCTACACAACCATCTGCAATCTTGCATATGTGAATATTTTTTTTCAATTTCAAACATAAGAAAGAATCATTATATTACCGACTATTGAGGAGGTTCGTTAACCAATGTGAGATATCACACCTTTGCTGTCAATGGGAATCAAGGCACTATGTAAATTATACTAGCCATGAATGGATTTATCGAAGTCAAATAGACTGTAAAATTCATCCACCATGAAACGTTGATGTATTTCCCTAGTAGATGACAAGGATGCCTGCCATTAAGGCATGCAGGCTCCTAGGTACCTTATCTAACCTAAACCTTAATCCCTAATAATGTATTCATTTTAATGGGACACGGCTTATTAGCAGGTGGGCCTTAAGGAATCCCACATCAACCAACATAAGTACAATACATAATAACTTAAAAGATACATGATTTGAGGAAATCATATAAATTTACAAAATTTATTGGGAACCTTGCCCACCAGTTACCTATTTTTCAAGCAAAGTCCCTATCCAATTGCACTAAACAAGTTTTTTTTCACAAAAGGACCTTTTTTTCTCTTTAATATTTTCCTTTATATATTTAGAATATGAAATTTCCTACTATATTGGATAAAATATGTCCTCTTTCAAGTCAAAGAGAACTTCCAATCAAGCCATGTGTGGATCAGGTAGAAGAATAAATTCATGCTCAGATTTAACATATAAAATTTAGAATATACATGAGCATGAAAGACCAACAGCTTTGAAAGATGTGATACAAATAGTATTTGAAGATGAGGGTGGTAATTTGACTAGATTGTGATCTAGAACCAACTATTGATGTAATCTTGGTGGTATTGCCCAATATTTTCATTTGAACGACTCTGAAATTCCTCCTAGGTTGTGCTAGGAAAACTTGGATAATTAGTCTCTATAATGCATAAAATGCTTTCTGCTGGGCATGGTGAGAGTTCCTCAATCTCAGATTCAGTGGGATTCTCCTCATCGGATTTTTTACATGATTTCTCAATCTCCATGGTAGATAGGCAAGAGGAATCAAGGGAGATTTCCAAATATTTTTCTGGTTGTGGAGAGATAGATAATTTCCTAAATGTGGTCAGGATGAACTCTTCTTGAGAGGCATATTTCGCATCTACTGCTAGGATTTGAGAAATTACTTGAGGGAAATCGTTCAAGCTCTTAATAATTCTTGAATTTATCCTACAAGTTGATGATCCCTGTCTCGCAACTTGGATTAGTACCTTGAGTTTCTTACAACACCCCAAATTTTTTTTTCCTTTAAAGAGATTTTAAATTTTAACCTAAATGAATTAAAACTAGTAATTAAAATAAAACTGACCAAACTTGAACTCTTTGCTTACTTGGACAACAAGAATTTGGATCAACCCCACCATAGAGGATGCATGGCTCTTCACTCATATCTTAATGTACACTCTCTGCCCTCTTATTTTCGTACAACTAAGATCACACAAAAAGAAACTTGTGAAAGAAACCAGGCTCTAATCCATTTTTCACCTCCAGGGAAACGACCCCAAAAATGTTGGTAAAATTACATGTGTTATAATTACAAAATTAAATTATCAGTCTCGGTCTCATAATATTTGAGGCACAAGATGTAATATTCCCAATTAACCATGAGCTATTTGGAATATTAAATTTTGTTTTGTTTCTTTGTTTTATGAATAAGAGGAAAATGGAGTTCCATAATTCTCCTTAATAATGAATAAATAAATGCCAATGTGAAAGAGATAGATATTGGAAGCTTAATTGAGCACCCTTAGGTGTGAAAAGGGCCTGGAACACCTTCACTAGGTCAACTTTGACCAAATCAACAACACTGTCATGGAGGAGTGGTCATTTGTAATGTTTCAAATCTGGAACTTGCTGCTCCATCAGGAATATCTTATGATATTCCAATTCCTTCTTCAATGACCTATCACAAGTCAATTTCATAGATTTACTATTGGGGAATTTACAGGATATGTCTCCTTCCAAAGAAGGGAAAGATCCTGAGGCTAGCTGGCCCTTCACAGACTCTGCTTATGGATATGCAATATTCCACTTTAAGAATTTCTGCTACAGGGTCCTTGGGGACGCTGTATAAGGAAGCCTCTACAAAAATAAGGAAAACCACCAGTGGGATTCCCTATAATACATCTAATACAAATCCGTTGCAGAAAATGAGCTCAAATAAATAACTCTAGATGGGTTATTCAGATCTCCCTAATCTAGATCTCTAAAAAAATGCTCAATGAGAGAGCTTAAAGAAATACATGAACATTAAAATTAAATCTGAAACTCTGTATACATCATAAGAGGGGAAATGATATGCAGCCAACAATATCATATTATTCAGCAAATATACAAGAAATAGGAGAGGGAAGGATCCCTCATACAATGGAACCAAACTCCAAGTGAACATACCCTGAAATACATGAGTTGCTTCACTACTCAGAATGCCGGAGTACCATGCCTGTGCAGTCTATATGAATTAATAGCTGCTGAACATACATGAAATATAAATGTGGCTCTAGGATACAAATAAATATCCCAATAACAAAGGAATGGGCTAAAATACAGAATTCCTAGCCAATCTAGAAGAGATTGCTAGAAATGCCAGAGAATACAAAACTGTGGCAACTGAGTTGTCACTGTAACTGGACTAAAATGAGAATGAGGCTATGAAATATATGAAATATTATTTCCCTCCTCTGAAAATTTATCTAAGCACAAAGGGCTGATCCCTTTGTCTAAAAAACACTCCTCCTGTTGTGCTCCATTAACCCTCCTCTCACTGCCAGCATAAAATAACGTAGTTCTACCATGGACTGCGTAGTGGGAGATGATGAATAATTTTCCAAGTGCAAAATATGTGGAAATGAAGCTCAAGAGTCTCCTTTTCAACTCCTCCAATGAATATATCACTCCTCCACTAAAATAGAAAGCCATGAATGACTCCATGAGTTCGTCTCTTGGTGCCCCTAGCAACACAATGCCCTCTCTGCTGCAGAGCCAACATTGTAGAAGATGGTAGTAGTTGTGGCCAATGATGGATTGAGGAAAATAAGCTCATTCCTCATCCTTCCTTGAGGAAGAGGTAGGGATTCCTGACCGGGAACACCCTTGTGCCTGAGGGCACCACCACCCTGCTGAACAGCCCGGGGATGCAAGCCTTTACAGACCCAAGTCCAAAATCCAAACATGATGCAAATGGGATTCCATCTCCTCTTTATAAAGAAAGGGAACTCTTCTCCAGCAAGGTCCCACCAATTAGGGTTTCCACCCTCATGTGAATGTCTTCCCTCCAAAACTGCGCAGCTTCTCTAGGAATCCTCTCCTCCTTGGGCAACGTTGTTGACTTTAGTCAAAGGAGACTAAATCAAGTGAGTTGGGTTCCATTCACACCCTTAGGTGTTTATTTCAGCTGCTTATTTATCCTCCTTTCACACAAGGATTGTTATTTCTTCATTAAAGTAGGGCTAAGGTGTCTCCTTACCCATTTTATTAAACAAAAATAAAATTTGCAACTATAATGTTCCATTTTAGCTTGAGGCTAAAAATTGGGAACATTATAGTCCTCCCCTCGCACATGTTTCTTTCCCTCAAGAAACTGCATAGAGAGAGAAAAATTCCTCCTCCTTCTTCTCTTGTGCCCTCCTCATCAATAAGCTCTACCACTGCTCAAAATATGCTGCAATAAACCTATCCTTCAATGCTCTATCCCAAGTATGCGAGCTGAAAATGATGCTCCTCATCGAAAGATAGAAGGTGTAGTGGAATCCTTCTTGCTATGATATGGCCTCCTTAAGGTAGGAGGGATGATATGCATGGGAAAATTTTTCTCCCAATGATGATCCTCTCATCCATGCTATCATCCAAATGAAAATCTCACCCCTAATTTCTGTAATGTGTTGGGGCTGAATGGAGAGTTGTTTTTATCCCCCATGATGGCCCTATCTCCATTGAAGTTTCCATGGGGTTGCCTCTGTCCCTAGGTTGAAATGGTATGACCTCAAAGAATGGCCCAAGCTACCCCATCAAGAAAAATCATCTATGAAATTCTTCTGCAAATTCTCCAAGTGGTCCCTCCCACAAGAAGGTACAAGTAGCAATGTGGAAATCATGGTTTTTCCATGGTGTCTCTTGCAAGATAAGACATTTATAATGGGGAGAATCATGCTTCCAATGCGATGAAAATCCAATGCTCTCCAAATAATGCTCCTCATGAGTGTACAAACATCAGAAATACAAGGAGCAATATACAATAAAAGCAAGATGTCAAATGACAACCAGAGAGTGGTTCATAGTTCCACTCATGGAACCTATGCAGTGCCTCCTTGGCCTACCTCAAAATCAAAAGTAACAAGTGTTGTACTAGCCACTTTTTTGCTGCCACAACATCTCCTCATAAGATGAAAACATGAGATCACAATTTGGTGCCAATGGTGCACACCAAGGAATATGTGGCTTCCTCCAAAAACCATCATAAAATAGCCAGAATAAAGGCTGCAAGTAGCTGCAACTACATCATATCAAGTGCAAGAAGGGATGACCCTCCTTGAGACAATAGATTGCTGATATGAAGTAAAGAGGTGAAAAATGGAAATTATACCCTCTCTACCATGTACTTGAGACCTTGAGCTGAAATGGCTCATCTGAATGCTCTCCCTCTCCTCCAATGAGTAAGGGAATGGTTGTGCCAACCTCCCCAAAATAAACCGGGCTATGCATATATCCAGATGATGATGTAGATCATACTTAATTCCCTCCCACATGAACTCCTCTAGAAAAGATAAGTATGCATCCAAATGCACAACTAGGAAGTCCTCATGTGCTGCGTGCAATAGTTTCTCCTTGAGACTAGAAATTCTAGTCAAGAAGAGTCTACCATAGTGTTAGATGAACATATCATCAACTCTATATCAGTCATCTCCCTCTTGGTCATCAATAATCATGCATGCACCAAGATCCTGGGAATAATCAACCAAAAGTTGATTCCTCCAATCGGAATCAATCCTCCACATAGACATCACTGGTAATCTGCAATAAGGTGCTCCCTCATGTTTTTTCTTGCTACTTTGACATCACCCATGCCAAATTCATCCTCCAAGTTGCTGCCATGCCCATCATGCAGCTACTCATGCTCAAATAGAAATTATGCTCTCTGAAAATGAACCTCCCATGAGATACTATCACCTCCAAAGAATCTCCTGATCCTGGCCAATGTAAGCATGAGTGGCCTCCATCTACTCCAATGTATGAAAGAGTCCTCCCTCAAAGGAAGTATCCTCTCTCTCACCAAATCCATGTAGCAACCATCCTGCATCATGAAGATGTTATCCTCCATCTCCGCAGCAACTCTATCTGCAGAGTAAAACTAATGAGAATGGGTGGTACTAAAAATGAGAGGGTGTGTCCTTCCTCCTTCTGCTTATCCCCAAACCCTCTGCATTGTGATGGATTCCTCCAATGTCTCCACCTCTCTGGAATCCAAGAATGGTGAAAAAAATTCCATGATGCCTCTCATCATCTCTAGATCATGTGGCCTCCCAAGTGGAATGCCTCCAAAAGTGAGACATCAAGATAGGAAGTGGACTCTATATATGAGAGGAATGAAAAGTACCTCTCTCTCTCTACTGCGCAGTGAAATCCTTCTCCTATGTGAAGAAAATATTTGAAGTAGATAAGGGTGAATTCCCATCATCCCTTCTTTTTGATCCCTTTGATCTTATTCTTCTTCCAATGGTGCAACACTGTAGATTCTTCTATGCACCTCGTCTCTACCAACATGTGAGTGTATCTCCTCCTCAATGAGAGGCCTTGGATCTTGGCCTTCCTTTGAAAGAAATATATCTACACCTCACAAATGGAAGAGTTCCCTTCATACAATGGGGGTCTTGCCTCTAGCAAGCCATCCTCCCGATTTACTCCCCCTCTAGAAAGATGGAATGGTCTTTGTTTCATGGTCCCTTTCCATACATGCAAAGTGTTTGAAGTTTTGTCACACCATGCTTCACATCGGTTTTCATCAATCCCCTTTGCAAAAATCTTTGTGACTTCAACATATGATCTCTCTTTTGCATGAAAACATGAAATATAATTCTGAAACCAATCATCATGAATCATACCTTTGAGTTGCAGCGCTACTCCTCTAAAGCCTTCAACTCTTTCCTCCATTCTTATTGCAATAGCTATGGGAAATGTACTACGCTATGTATCTGCATGTGTGGCTGAATGCTCACACCCTTCATGAGAATAACTAGGGCTTTCTCATTCACAAACCCTTTCAGAAAATTTCTCCAAATTTTCCCTTTCATCAGATCTTCAATGATGTCTTCAATGGTCTGGAAAAGAAAAAGGGATACCTCCTCTTCTGTCATTCCTTTTCCATTTTTTCCTCTACCAACATCCTCTCCTTGGAGATAAGCTCATCTTGTTGATGGCATTAAATATTTTGCACAGGCTGAGACAAGATTGATGCTCTGATACCACTGTAATGTTCCAAATCTGGAACTTGCTGCTCCATCAGGAATATCTTAGGATATTCCAATTCCTTCTTCAATGAGCTATCACAAGTCCATTTCAAATATTTAATGTTTTGGAATTTATAGGATATATCTCCTTCCAAATAAGGGAGAGATCCTAAGGCTAGTTGGACCTTCACAGACTCTGCCTATGGATATGCAATATTCCACTTTGGGAATTTCTGCTACAAGGTCCTTGGAGACGCTGTATAAGGAAGCCTCTGCAAAAATAAGGCATTTAACCACCACTGCGATGCCCTAGAATACATCTAATACAAATACCTTGTAGAAAATGAGCTCAAAGAAATAACTCTAGATGGGTTATTCATATCTCCCCAATCTAGGTCTCTAAAACAATGCTCAATGAGAGAGCTTACAGAAATACATGAACATTAACATTAACTCTGAAAATCTGAATACATCATAAGAGGGAAAATGATATGCAGCCAATAATATGATATTATTCAGAAAATATACAAGAAATAGGAGAAGGAAGGATCCCTCATAGAATGGAACCAAACTCCAAGTGATCATACCCTGAAACACATGAGTTGTTGCACTACTCAGAATGTCGGAGGACCATGCTTGCACAGTCTATATGAATTAGCAGCTGCTAAACATACATGAAATAAAAATGTGGCTATAGGATACAGATAAATATCCCAATAACAAAGGAATGGGCTGAAATATAGGATTCCTATCCAATCTAGAAGAGATTGCCAGAAATGTCGAAGAATACAAAACTGTGACAACTGAGTTGTCACTGCAACTGGACTAAAATGAGAATGAGGCTATGGCAGATCTAAAATATGATTTCCCTACTATGATAATGTCTCTAAGCACAAAGGGATGATCTCTTTGTCTTAAAAACACTACTCCTGTTGTGCTCCATGAACCCTCCTCTCACCGCGATAATAAAATAACGCAGTTCTACCATGGACTGCGCAGTGGGAGATGATGAATACTTGGCCAAGTGAAAAATATGTGGAAATGAAGCCCAAGAGTCTCATTTGAAACTCCTCCAATGAATAGATCACTCCTCCACTGAGATAAATCATTCCTCCACTGAAATAGCAAGCCAAGAATGAATCCATGAGTTCCTCTCTTGCTGCCCCCAACAACACAACGTCCTCTCTGCTGCAGAGCTAACGCTGTAGATGATGGTAGTAGCTGTGGCCAATGCCGGATTGAGGAAAATCAGTTCATTCCTCATCCTTCCTTTAGGAAGAGGTAGGGATTCCCGATCGGGAACACCCTTGCGCCCGAGGGCACCACCACCCTGCTAAACAGCTTGGGGATGCAAGCCTTTGCAGACCCAAGTCTAAAATCCAAACATGATGCAAATGGGCTACCATATCCTCCTTATAAAGAAAGGGAACTCTTCTCCAGCAAGGTCCCACCAATTAGGGTTTCCACCCTCATGTGAATGTCTTCCCTCCAAAACTACGCAACTTCTTTAGGAAGCCTCTCCTCCTTGGGCAGCGCTATTAACTTTAGTCGAAGGTGACTAAATCAAGTGAGTTGGGTTCCATTCACAACCTTAGGTGTTTATTTCAGCTGCTTATTTTTCCTCTTTTCACACAAGGAGTGTTATTTCTTCATTAAAAGAGGGCTAAGGTGTCTCCTTACCCATTTTATTAAGCAAAAATAAAATGTGCAACTATAATGTTCGATTTTAGCTTGAGGCTAAAAATTGGGAACATTACATCATCAATGAGAGATAACGCAGTTTTAGATGGAAATGCTTTGCATAGAAGAAGTGCATTTATTGGATGGGGCTTAGGGTTTGCAAGCTCATATCTTATGTAAGGAAGAGGATGGCAGCCATATTCGTTATGTTCATGTATATGATATTTCTAAATATATGGTATGTTTAGACATATATCTTTATCTTCCTATTTAGTTGAGATTGAGTGTTGTTTAGCACTGGGTGTTCCTGATCATGAATCCCACCTCTTCCATTGAGAATTTCTTGGAGGATTCTTGTACTAAATTTTCCACTATTAGGCTTAAGGCCAAGCTTCATCTTCCATGTATAGTGCATAGCCTATTGAGGGTTGAGTTTTTTTGCAGGTTGAAACAGTGGAGACTAGATCTGGGTCACTTCATTGCTCATTTTCAGTGGATAAGGCTTCCTTCCCATTGCGAGGATAGTAACATAGGCCCTTATGCATATTTTCAAATATTGGCATTAGAAAAACTATTTATTTATCCCTACAACACATTTTTCTTCCAGATCTGCGTTATTTCTGTAGGAGGAGTTGCAGGGTGGTTTGGAACACCATTTGGAGAGAATGTTTTCTAGTGAAAGGAATCTACCTTTCATTTAGAGGATCTATTGAAGGAGGCTATTCTATTTATCATACCAGACAAGCCACACTTTCTAGATCTATATTTTTCAGTGGATCTTCAGCCCTAGGGCCTATATCCCCATCTTGTACATGGTGTTTTGCATAAAACCCTTAAGGGGTTCAACATTAGAGGTTGTATAGTGCTCATATCTATAGTATATTTATCTTTTGAGGCACATATCAGCCTTAGATATATTTTATAACCATTTTCTGTAGTAGTGCCTTTAAAAAAACCCTGTAAAAATATTCCAATCTTTATATATAGTAGTAGCACCTCTTTTTGAGGGATTTTGAGCATTGGAGGCTTGTTCTTTCTTATTGTACATTTTATAGCCCATTTCTTATGCATATTTTGTTGTTATTATAACATATGAAAGATATCCATATTTTCCTCTTGATTTTATATGATGATTTACACTATTGTTCCAACATTTTGCATTATATTCCTGCTTTTCCCATTTTGGAATATTACAGTGGTATCAGAGCATAATCTTGGCACAACCTGTGCACCTTGAGAAGCCAATATGTCATATGAATAAGGAGATCCTCTTACTGATAGAGAGAAGATGTATCAAAGAAGAATACACTGGAAGTTTGATTATACAAATGACAAAGAAGACAAGCGTAAAACCCCTTTATGTGGAGGAGAAGATGAAGAGAATGAGTTTCCCAAGATCCTTCTTAGAGCCATGCAAGACATTTATAGAGAAATCAAGGAGATTAGGATGGAAATATACAAGGAATCTACTAAATAATTTCATCGTGGTGAAGGCTCCAACATTTCTCACCACTGGAGTGATCAACCAGTGCAACAACAACAAGCTTCCAAACGCTCTACAATGCCTACATTCTTGGTTGTGGGAAATGAAGGGTTTCAAGAGAAAGAATCCCTTGAATAATATTTTATGGAGTATGAGTCTCAAACTCAAATATTCAAGGACAACTTTTTTTTTCAAGAATTTTTTCAAATCAAGGATAATAGGAGACCTAGGCATCACAATAAAAGTGGTGGATTCATTCAGAATCATGATCTACATCGCACTATGGGTAGATTATTTTTAACCAAAATTTATGGGTCATCTAAATTCTATTGAATCATGGGTAGAGAAGCTTTACATCTACTTCCAGTTGAAAAAAGTTCTAGAAATGGAGGCCATTAAGATAGCAGTGCTGCACCTCGACGGTGAAGAACATGATTGGTGGTTCCATAGCTTTTCTACATTGGGTCATGCCAATGTGAATACATATTTAGATTTCACAAGAAGGATGGTGGAGATTTTTGATAGAAGATATCCTGAAGCACTATTCATGGGGCTTGCAAAGCTAAAACAATCAAGTATTCTAGAAACTTACATTTCTGAATTTTTGATACTTTCTGTTATGGTTCCTGATTTATCTGTAGCAAGAATGGTCTATATATTCATTGATGGGTTATATGAACCTCTTCATGGGTCTGTTAAGTCTACCCAGCCCAATAACCTCCAATATTCCATTAAAAGGGCTAGAGATATTCAAGATGCCTTGCCAAAAGAAAAGGAAAAATTTCAGCATAAGCCTTTTTTTCCATCAAAGGGAAAAGATGAGAAGGCTCCTCTTTCAAAGGAGAGCCAAAATAAAAAAACCTCTTGATGATGATGTCCAAAGATATTTGAGGAGGAGGAAGCTTTGCTTCACATTCCAATAATCTTGGGCACTTGGACATAGATGTGTAGCAGGAAAGGAACACTATATAGAGTTCTTCTCAAATGATGAGGAGGAAGAAGAAGATGAACCAAGAAGAGGTCACAGCGCTGACATAGCAGGAGATGAACCAACACCATCAAGAGATGGGAATGAGATTTTTTTCCAATTGGAGGGTCTCTTGAATCATTGAGAGGAGTACCTAAGTATTTGACTTTGAGGTTTCGAGGTTCCACATTATATCATAGTGTTTCTATTTTGATTAATAGTGGGGCTACCCACAATTTTATTGATGCCCAACTAGTGCAAAGGAGGGCAATGCCCACTGATGCTTTTGAGGGATTTTTTGTTTTGGTCCCAAGAGATAGAACTATGCAATGCATGCTATATGTTCCATCCTTATCAGTCACCATGCGGACATACACATTTATCGATCAGTTCTTTTTGGTTGACATACCTGACACCAATGTGATACTGGGTGTGCAGTGGTTGATTAATTTGGGAAAAGTCACCATAGATTCGGAGACTTTACAGATGGAATGGGTGGATAGAAAGAGTGGAAATATTTAAATGATTAAAGGCATTCACACATATCCCTCACATAGAACTTCCACATAGAAATCAAAAATTAATTTGTGCAGTGGAAGCAAGGACCTAATAGTCCCATCTATTATGCCTATGAGATTGGTTCATGGGACATTATTATTTTGTGGAAAACCACCTGGGAGGCCACCTGATCTATATTTGGAGAGAGATGTCACACAACATAATGCTCCATGCATAGATCCAGGAGGGAGGGGAGCATTAGAAAACTATGATACATCTCTGAGAGTCTTGGGTAGACTCAAGGAGGAGGGAAATATTCTCCCAACATCATCATTACCCATTCTCATTTCAGATTCTGTGTTGTGGGAGGAGAAGCATGGGAGGAATATAAACCTTCCAACATATACCTTTGGCATGGGATATTTCAAGGAGGAGAGCATCCATATGACAGATGTTCTTTGTGATAGATCATCAGCACTGTCACCATGGAATATTGATCCATATTGAAAATCCCAACTATTGATGGATTATTCCAAGGATATTTTCACATGCATGATACTTGATGACCAGCTACATGAAGAAGGCTATTCAATCCAAGAAAAATTCATGTACTATCATGGTCAAATATTCTTATCTAGAGTGTTCAAGCTCAAGGAGAAGTTTCTACAAAGGGCTTATGAAGATTTCCTTTCCAAACATACTTATTCCATGGAGCCTACAACACCATCATCGAGAGCTACACTTGGGAAGGCTTTGAAGAGGAACTATATCAGCATTTTCAAAGATGCATGAACCATGTGGAGTTGGAATAGAGATGTATCCCAATTATGGAGTTATCACAACCATCTCTTTCCACTTTTGGAATGAGAGGGGATCCATCTATGAGCCACTCCATTTGTATGAACAAAAATTTTAGTAAAGAACATGACTATGTACATAACGTTTTATTTAATGGATATTTGCATTGATTTACCATGTATATGTAGGCCATAACTCCAAGGAGGAGCATTATTCCATATAAACTTCATGTCCAACCTTGGGCCACAAAATTTTTTGAACATGGCCACTCCCTTGGAGGACATAGGGAGATGTTATATCATTGTGGGTGCACTCCAAAAGCACCAAATATATCTCACACTTTCAACCATTGTGAGAAATATTGGGCAGAAATTAAGTGGCAAGGAAACCACTTACCACAACATTATCTGATGTAGTCAGGATATTTTTTTCACTGGTTCCACATGTGGGACTATGACCCACCTCCATTTTTACAAATTTATGTTTATATGTACTTAATTTTGATCCCATACATTGATGATGTACTTATACATTTTATGGGAATGATTGGAGGGAGGATGGGAGGAATTTATGTGCCCTATGGAAGAGATATTCTCCATGTTCACTATGCTACATGCTTCAGGGAGAACATTGGGAAAACCATGTTTGTTTCATTGGAACTATTTTCTCCTTGTGGGGTGAATTATTTGCACCTCATAAGAAATTTGGAGGAGAAATTCATGGAGGGATGGATTGGTAGACACTTAGCTTATGAGGGAAGCTTATCACATGTTGGTGTCGCTAATGATGAAGGAGAAGAGTTGTAGCACTCACCTTGTCATTTTCTTGAGGACAAGCAACATTTGGGAAGGGAGGATTGTAATATTCCGAATTAGCCATGAGCTAGTTGGAATATTATATTTTGTTTTGCTGCTTTGTTTTATGAATAAGAGGACAATGGAGGTCCATAATTCTCATTAATAATTAATAAATCAATGCCAATGTGAATGAGATAGATCTTGGAAGCTTAATTGAGCACCCTTAGGTGTGAAAAAGGACTGGAACACCTTGACTAGGTCAACTTTGACCAAATCAACAACATTGCCATGGAGGAGTGGTCATCAATGAGAGACAACGCAGTTTTAGATGGGGATGCTTTGCATGGAAGTAGTGCTATTATTGGACGGGGTTTAGGGTTTTCAAGCTCATATCTTATATAAGGAAGAGGATGGAAGCCATATTCATTATGTTGATGTATATGATATTGTTAAATATATGGTCTGTTTAGAAAAATATCTTTCTCTTACTGTTTAGCTGATATTGAGTGTTGTTTAGCACTGGGTGTTCCTAATCAGGAATCCCACCTCTTCCATTGAGAAGATCTTGGAGGAATCTTGTACTACATTTTCCACTATCAAGCTTAAGGCCAAGCTTCATCTTTTATTTATAGCACAGATCATGTTGAGGGTTGAGTTGTTTTGCAGGTTGCAACAGTGGAGACTAGATCTAGGTCACTTCATTGCTCATTTTCAATGGAAAAGGATTCCTTTCCATTGGGAGGACAGTAAGGAAGCACCTTGTGCATATTTTTAGATCTTGGAATTAGGACAAATATTTATTTATCCCTACAACATATTTTTCTTCCAGATCTACATTATTTCAGTAGGAGGAGTTGTAGGGTGATTTGTCACACCATTTAGAGAGAAGGTTTTCGAGGGAAAGGAATCTGCCTTTCATTTAGAGGATCTACTGGAGGAGGTTATTCTTTTGATCATATCAGATCAGCCACACTTTCATGATCTATATTTTGCAATGGATCTTTAACCCTAGGGCCTATATCCCCATCTTGTACATGGTGTTTTGCTGAAAACCCTTAAGGGGCTCTTCATTAGAGGTTTTATAGTGCTCAGATCTGTAGTATATCTATCTTTTGAGGCACATATTAGCCTTAGATCTGTTGTATAACCATTTTTTGTAGCAGTTATTTTAAAACAGTGCTCTAATAGTCTTCCAGTTTTTATATACATTAGCAACACCTCTTTTTGAGGGATTTTGTCCATTGGAGGCTTGTTCTTTCTTATTGTACATCTTATGGCCCATTTATTATGCATATTTGACTACTGTTATAACATATGAAAGGTCTCCATATTTTCCTCTTGCTTTTATATGATGATTTACACTATTTTTCCATCATTTTGCACTATATTCCTACTTTTCCCATTTGGGAATATTACACAAGCAGAGGGAACGCATGATCAGAGCATCTAACCTAGACTAGAGTAAGAAATTAACTTTTTTTTAAGTACAAAATTCCTATTTCTAATTGAAAATATTCAGTTGAGGAAAACGTGCTCAAACAATAATGATTTTGATCGGAATGGAAATATTAAGTCAAACACTAAGATCTATTTAATCTAAATGCAAGGATCTTAAATCAATCAATACTAACTCAAAAAGGAATCAAGCTTATGCTAATTATAATTTAAACAAAACTAATTCTAATTCAAGGGATTTTAAGCTAAGGAAATACACAATCCAAACAATAAGATTTAAAAATATGAAATCAAACAAGAATAATTAATAACTCAAATCATTTAAAAACACACTTGTAATAAACAAAAAATTAATAAAAGTACTATGCCACTACCCATTATTTTATAATTCTACTCATGCTTATTTCTAGAAAATAGCACATTGTTTATTAAGTGTATGAGAAATTATTTCGATTACTTATTAACACATAAACACACCCTTTCTTGGAAAATAAACTTCAATTACACACTTATTCAATTTATAAATCAGAGAATTTTAAACACGCCGTTATTTTTCGAAAATAAACTCCTACGTTAACAATTCACTTGCTGGAAATAAATTCCTAATTACAATATCATTTACTGGAAACTTATATGGTAACAATATCAACCTATAGGAAACTTTGAATTCAACATCTAATCAAAATGAATCACTGGATCACACACTCACTAGTAACTAAGAAATCCATAATTAAACCTTTCACAAGTAAATGGAAATTAAACTAATTGGTATTAAGCTAAAATGCTACCAAATTCATGCACACGCCTACTCCTACAAAGAAATCACTATGTTATCAATCAACTAGGAATTTATCATGTCAAATACGATGCTCAAAATTCAATATTACATAAGAAATGTAAAAGATGTAAAATTATAAATCCATTTCCAATCTCAAGCTTATCACACAATTATCAAACTTTGTATTCATCCAAATTGGAAACCACTTTGTTGAATATTCTCAACCATGAGAGTGTATTGATGAAATAATTCGTGCATCAAAAATATTCATTTAACACAGTCCTTGTTGGTTTGTAACAATTAAAAATAAAGATCTATAGCGTTTTATTTGAATTTTCAAAATCGAGTAAATACTTTAGGTGATGAATAAAATTTCTCTGAGATTTAATCATTAATTTCATAAAAACGAAATCCACACTTCTAAATATGAATCAAATGTAATTCTATTTTCCTAGATTAACTACAGGAATATCTTCCAAGTGGTCATGGGACTTTTCCACTTTCCAGCCTCGGAGGAAGTCTAGATTAACACAATGTTGTTAAAAATCGCAGGAAACCATAATACCCACATATAATTAAATGTTGAAGCGAATTTATCTATTGAGGTTAAGAATTCAAATGGAAAATACATCATATGTTGTTGCAGCTATTGCAATTTCTACCATATAATACTTCCCTCTACGTACATGTAGAGCTTCAAATTTTTACATCTCCCTTAATGAAGACAAAGAATTGCTATTTAACAAAAGAAATCATAACAAAAAACTAAAATATTATGTATCTAATTCTTATAGAGAGCCTTAAAATAACCCATGGTTGGGCTCATTCTAATCAATGCATGAATGGAGGAACAACTACTATGTTTTGTTAGCCACCTATAATAATTGTTATACAAAAAGGTGGCTAAGAATTTTTGAGCCTCCAAGGAACAAATTTTATCACTAAAAATTGTTGGCTCTTAGAGACTCCTTATAGGCCTCATGCCTCTGTCCAAAATCCTCATTGTTGTCCCATTAATTCTGCTGATTTCATGTAAGAAACTGCTGAAAAAACCATCATTTTTGGCCCTTCTCCCACTCATAACTAACCTTCATTTGCTTCCCCTTTTCTCCATATTATTTCCTCTAATTTTCATAAGTTTCTCCTTCCATTCATGAAAATCCTCCTTACATGGTTTAAAAATTCTTTTTCAATTGTGCCGAGACCCTGAAATCCATTTAAAACCTTGAAAATTTTTCATAAAAAAAAAGTTTTATTACTATGGACCTAAGCCCCTTGGGCTAAGTCTTACCCACTTCCCCCCACATGCCCATGCGTCAAAACCAAACGCCAAAGCCTTTCTGTGACAATCACATCGCACAGATTCAAATTGCGCAAGTCTTTTGCCATCATTCAAAAGTTCCGATACGATAGCCTTTTTGTGTTTGAAATCCCAAATCGCATCGCAAAAACTCTGCGCATTGTTTTTTTTTATGTCCTTCGAAGTTGCGATTGTGATTAAACCCTATCCTCCGATCACATAATTATTTTATACATATCTTGTGGGCCCGCCTTGGCACTTAAAACCTTATAATATTTCTTCCCCGATCACCCTTTTCCTTTGTAAATTCAGAAAACCCACTTTTCCAAAGTTTTAACTTCAAAACTCTAAGTCACATGTTGAAATATTTCAATGGGTTGATTAAAAAGACCCGATCGCGCAATCACAATCGAAGAATTCACAATGGGTTGATCTGAGAGACCCGGATCAAAAGTTCCAATGCGATTGGGTCTTACGTATTATAAACCCCGCCCCTTTTGTTTTCTTTCCATATAAATTTTCCCCGGGACCAAGTGTTAAGGATCCCGGGTGCTAATCGCATCGAAAATATTTCAAACGGGTTGATTAAAAGACCCGGTCTGAACTCCGATTGTGATTGGCCCTTGTTTCAAATACGCCCCGGGCATATTATCCTCCATATAATTAAAGGCCCCACAGTCGGCCGCCTATTCATTCTATGCACTTTTTCCGCCCCCGAAGCCGAAAAAACCTTTGTTTTGTTTAAAACCTTTGTTTTTTCATATATTACAAAGGTTTGCTCCCGGTTCATCTCTGTCATTGATTGACAGCTGATCAAACGACCTGTGCTCCATCGCATCAGCGATTTCAATCACATCGCAAATTTTAATCACATGCGTTTTGTTTGCCCCTCCGATTGCGACTCCCCGATGCATTCTCCACCATTGATCTAATCCTCAGATCCAACGGTCATTGTCTAATTGCTTCTTCCCTCCCGATCGCGCAATCGCATAGGAGATTTCTCATCGCACCCTTTTCCACCTCCCACTGATTGTGATTCCCCAATTAGATCTGGACCATCCACGTGTCCCGATCCAACGGCTACGCTCCTCTCCCGCCCTTTGAAGCAGTTTAACCTATTTTCGCAGGATTTATTAACTATTTTTGTGTTTTGCAGATGTTTTTATGATTTCCCACTATTTAATGAAGAAGGGCCGAAGGTCGGGAAAGACATTTTCCACACCTTAGAACTATTAAAGGGAACCATTCCGTTGGGCTCTATTTTCATTGTTAGTCGATGCTCTATGGGGAATTGATGCCTTTAAAAGCCCTGCGTGGCTCTACACATTGAAAAGACACTGCATTTTAAACACAATTTAAAAGAGTATCAGTTTTGAAGACACAACACAGAAGAACAGAAGATTGAAGACAGATATGGGAATTACGGCTAAGAATTCTTATCAAAAGTCTAATTCCCAGAGTTAAAACACAGTCAAGAGAAATTATAAGTGTTTGAAAGGCAGAAAATACTACCACCACTGCATTATGAAGTGAATTGATTCCTCAGCTACCATAGAGCCACCTGTTGCCTCAAACCTTTCAAATAGAGGCCGAAGTTATTTCTTAAAGAAATATCTGCCTCGAGCGCTGCCAAGAAGTTAATTCTACCATAGGAAACTAATGCAACAAATATCTGCAGAATTACTCCACATTATGCAGAGCCTCAAATTCAACAAAGCTCCCATCGAGATTTGATATTAATTGTAAAACAGTTAATATAGAGAAACACCTGTAAAATTCTTCATCGAGCCCCTCAAAAGGCCAAGAAGTCCTGAATCTGTATTAATTACCTTAGGATATATTTTATCAGATCTCACCTCCTCATCCTTCTATAAATACTTCGGTAGAAGATGAGAATTTTTTGGTTGATTGGTTGTTGTTTGATCACAAGTTGTAATACTGAAACCCTCTGAAATAAATACATAGTCTATTGAAGTTGAAGAAGAAACTAGAGTCTTTGATGTCTTGATGATGTTATTGCATTCTTGTTCTTGAGAAGGCTCTATCATTGGATCCATGAGCTTGGCTATTGGTGAAGTATTCTGAACTATTTTATGTTTCTTCCCCTGTTTTCATTATGTTCCATGATTTCTTACTACAGTAGGCTGAAAATTTTAGGCTAAGAAATGACCCTTGGAAGCACCTTAGACTTGTTCACCCTTCACTGTTTAATGTTTTCTACTGCTGAAGTAGTTTAGAGGCTTTAATCTTTCACTTTAGTCTTCATGCTTGTTTATTTCCTTAATAGTTTGAACAGTTGGTTTCAACATGATTTATGGTTCTCCTTGCTTGTCTGCTACCACTTAAAAACTATTATTGAAGTCTCCCTTTGAATTTCTTTGCTTATAGTGAGTCAGAGAGGTCTGTTTTGATCTCGCCCTTTGTTCTCACTTAAACAGTTGGCTTAAAGGTCGTTATAATTATGATCATAGATTTTTCTAGGTGTTCCCTCCTCTATGACTATGATTATCAGTAAATCTTATATGTTTTCTAAATTCCTTCAGAATAAAATCTTTGAGGAAATAGGGTGTTCCCCGAATCTTAGATTTCAATTTGAAAGTTGTTTTGAAATCATTGTTTACTTAAAGGTGTGATTTGTAGAATTTATGGTTAGCCCTGTCTATCAAAGAACCATTTATTGTTTCAAATTATGCTTTCAAATTCCCTTTGTTGAGAATTCAATTTCTCTTTCCAAATCATTAATGTTCATCCCATTCCAAAAACAAAAGGATCCTGTGGCCAAGTTATATTTTCCCTTTGATATCCCATATCCTTTGATAAGTGTGTTATGACCTTTTTTTACTCCATTTTCCCAATGAAACAGATATTTTTCTATCCTATATATCTTTCCTAGGCCCTTCATGTTCTTCTGTATCATTCCAACCAAACAATCAAACAAATAAACACCTGCACTTCATAACTAGTCTAAAATCAATACTCAAAGCACACAAGATAAAATTTTGCAAACAAACATTTAAGAGATCCCTCTCTGAGAATAGGAGGACTAGATCCTGTAACTCTAAATATTGGTTCTGATGTTACCTTGTCTCTTGTTTTTCCAAACTATCAAAACATGGGACACCAACATAATGGCGATCACGGTGGGACACTCAGTAAAATCTGTAAAACAAAACACTCACTGTCTAAGTATAACATAAGTAACCTTTTTCAAGAACTACCAAGCAATGGTAATCATGATAGGATCTTTTGAATCAGTGACAAACTAAGTAACCCTTAGGATTCTTGTTAAACCTTATCAAACCTTGAAGGAACCAGTTACCAAGCCATAAGAGCAACTCTGTTTGTTTGAACACCTTAGCTAAGTGAGAAATCAGACTTAGAACACTCTCTTAACCTATAAGACCAAAATAACTCAGAAAAACCTAGAAAACATTTCAATTTAGCTTCATAATAAACCTGGTGGTGGACCATAAAACCTTTTACCTCCAAAAGAGCTAAAAATTTCCACTTGGCGACTCCACAATCCTGAAAAAAGACCTCAAGACTCCACTGGGAAGATCCCAAGTCTTTATAAACATCATACAAATTTGGTTAGGAGACTTTAATATTAAGGTTTCCTTCTTTTAAAAAGATCAGTTATCCTCTTAAATATTGTCATATTTGGTTAAACTTTTCTTTTAAACTAGGTCTGAAAAACATAGCATAGTGGCTCGTAGAAAGATTCATACTAGAGCCCACCCTGACCCAAACCCACCTGAAGTAGTTGAAAACCTTGAAAGTATACTTAGGGAGTTCCCTAAGATTAAATTTTCAACTATTTTTAGACCACCCTTGAGAGAAAATTCAGTCCCTGAAAATCTTGCAGCTCTACACCAAACACAAGTCGACTTAAGAAATCCTTTTCGAAATAGGTCACTTGATGATATAATTCAGATAGACTCTGAGTCTTCACTTTCATCCCCAGAACAAAGTGAACAACCTGGTAGTAGAGAAACCACACCACCTGATTTACATTTCCTTCTAAATTTAGGTGTCTCTCATCCAAGGTCAGCTCAAAAATCTATCTCCGGTACATCCACATCTGTCCATCCAACATCTACTATCCAAACCACTCCACTTCAACCCACTCCCCCTCTTGTGAATCCACCCCCACAACATATCATGGCATCATGGTATGCTCCCTTGGTCCTTCCTATGCCACTAGTCAATCTTCCACAGGACTGTCAGTCCAAAATTCCATTGTATGATGCTAACAATGCTACAACTGCATCACAACATGTAGATAAAATGAATGACTACTTTGACAGAAATGAAATTGATGATGATTCTGTCAAGCTTAGGTTATTTGCTCAGAGCTTAGGGGGAGAAGTAAGAAATGGTTTAAAGGTTTAGCCCCTCATAGCATTAATGATCTCCAAGGATTTCATCAAACATTCTTAAACAAATGGGAAGTGAAGAAGAATCCTCTCCAAGTCCTTTCTGATTACAAAAATCTCCATAGAAACCTTGGGGAAAGTGTGCAGGCTTATTGCACTAGATTTAATAGTGTGTATAATTCCCTTTCCCCAGAACTAAAACCTCCACAGGGCTCAGCTTTAAACAAGTTCCCTGAATGGTTTGACTCTGACATGACCTATTCACTAAGAGAGAGAGATTTTACAACTCTTGAAGATATGCAAAGGGGTGCTCTTTCTGTGGAAGTCAACTTAATGGAGAAGAGAGCAAGAATGAAAACTGAGAAGAGAGTGTCTTTTAGAGACGGGTCCACTCCTTCTACTTCAAGCTCAAAAATGGAGAGGATGTTGGAAGAAATGATGAAGGAGTTGAGCATAATTAAGAAAGCACAAGCAAATCAAAATCAAACTGCTCCTCGAAATAGAAACCAAAATTATAGAAGAGAAAACAATCAAGACAAACAGAACGAAAGTGACCAACAGATTAGACCTCCCTTCCAACAAAATTACGTAGATCAATATGAGGAATATAGGGAGTTGGAAAAGTTGGAAGGAGCTCATGTAAACTTGATTGGATCAGACAGTGGGGATGATGTTCTCCTCACGGAGGAAGAACAAGGTTTCTTCTCTGATCAAAGTACAAACACCCATGAAGATTCTGATAAGTATAGATTGGGGTTTGAAAATGAAATCATGGAGGTACATAAACAATATGACCTTAGGAGCAAGGGAAGTATAGATAATTCGAAAGATAAGAACACTAGCACTGATGTCAAGAAAAACACAAAAAACTAGCCCAAGAGGATAGCAGAAAAAACCAACATTTTGGCCAAAAAACCAGACTTAAACAAAGACAAAGGTGTCCAGCCAAATGTTGAACAGAGTACCCCTAGCACTTCAGCTAGTGGTACTAATAAAAATATCCCAATCACCATTCCAAACAAGATTCAGTAAATCAAAGTTGCTGAAAATAATTCAATTGAAAAAACAGATGTAAATACAAAAAAGTCAATTATTCCTTTTAGCCTTGAGGGAGAAATTGCCAAAATAAAAATCACCATCCCCCTAGAAGAACTAGTAACCCAAGAGGTGTACAAAAACCAAGTTTTGAAAGCTTTGAACTTAGGAAGTGATACAAACACTTTAAACTTGACAGATGACAAACCTGAGTTGTTGTTTAGTCTAGAAGTTGAAGGAAAATATCAAGAAGGGGATGTCCCTCCCTTCTATGTTAGCTTGAAAATACATGAGAAAATCTTACACAATGCCATGTTAGATTCGGGAGCTTCACACAATCTGATGCCCAAGGTGGTAATGGAGAGCTTAGGCTTAGAGATTACTAAACCATACAAATATTTGTATTCTTTCGACTCAAGCTGAGTCAAATGTTTGGGTTTAATCAAAGATTTGTGTGTTACTTTAGCTCAAATTCCTGCTAAGAGTCTAGTTATCGATATAGTTGTAGCTGACATTCCCCCTAAGTATGGCATGCTCTTATCAAGATCTTGGGGAGCCAAACTTCAGGGAAGCCTTCAAATGGACATGTATTATGCCACCATCCATGTTTTTAACCAAAACATGAGGCTATATAGGGAATCTCACATGAAGTACATGGTGAGCAACATAGACAAACCAAACAACTCTCCAATCGACTCCATTCAGTCAAGTTTAGATTCCTTTATCTTATGTAACGAAGATAAAATTACTCAACAAGATAAAGAGAACATAGACCCAATCAGTTCACCAGAACAATCCAATCTTCCCCTCAATCAAATTCGAAACACTACCAATCAACAGTGACAAGAAAATGAAAATAGGAATGACATACTTTGGATGATAAACTTTGACGGATCTTGTAATAAAACAAGTGCAGGGGCAGGTCTGTGGATTCAAAATACAAATCAGAGTTTTTCATATAAATTGGATTTCCCATACAATAATAATATCGTCGAGTATTAAGCACTTCTCCTAGGCTTACAATTACTTAAACAGCTACAAGCCCAGAAGATATCAATCTTAGGAGATTCTGAACTTATCATAAAACAAATCAAAGGAGAATACTCAGCCAAAAATCCGAGGCTTAGGGAATATCGGAACGCTTCCCTCGATTTATTGAAAACCTTTAAAAATACGAACTTATTTTCATTCCTAGAACGTTTAATCATTTGGAAAATGAACTCTCTTTCAATGCCAGTAACTATCAAACACCTAAAATAAATGAAAAACTTACCGTAAAAGTAAAACACAAGCCTGCTGTACCTGATAACGAAGATCACTAGCAGGTGTTTGAATCTGAAAAACACATAGATGATTTCTTGAAATTAGAAAATGATTTTAGTATACCAATATCAGAAACTAGCGATAAGGAAAACTGTTTATATATCGAAGAAATCCCAGAAGCTGAAATAACACACTCTGCTGATATAAATCATTACAAGAGTCCGTTTGAAGCAAAGTTAATTGACGACGTGGACCAAAAAGACCTGGAAGTTTTAGAATGTAAGAACGGTTCAATTCCAAAAGGTCTCTCACCTTTAGAACACCTTTTTGACTTTAATGATGTAGCCAAAGAACCAAAAATGGAGCCTGTAGAGACAAATGTAGAAGAACACAACATAGGTTCCCTAACAAAACCCAAAATAATTAAATTTTCCAGCACTCTTTCAACTCATATGAAATCTCGATACATTGACCTGTTTAAGGAGTTTAAAGATGTTTTTTCCTGGGCATACACAGATCTGAGATCTTATGATACCAGCATCATTCAGCACAAGATTCCCCTGAAGGAAAATCAAAATCCCTTAAAACAAAAACTAAGGAGAATAAACCCAATTTTATTACCATTAGTTAAAGCTAAAATTGAAAAGATGCATGATGCTGGAATTATAGTACATGTTAGGTTTTCAGAATGGGTATCAAACTTAGTTTCTATTAGGAAAAAGACAGGGGAGATCAGGCTCTATATTGACTTCAGAAACTTAAACAAAGCATCCCTAAAAGACAACTACCCTTTGCCTAAGATGGATGGTCCGGATTTATGCAGGAATGCAATAGAATAAACACATAACCATAAATACAGAGATGCAGCAGAAATAACACTTCATTTCATTAATATCAAAGAACTGAAATTTGCTTACAGACAGAATGGAAATAAAACTAGCTAGGGCACTGGTAGCTATCTCTGAGAAGAGATGTGGCGGCTACAGGCCTCTGAACTACGTTACAATGAGGCTCGAGGGCCTATTTATTATTGAGAAACAATGGAGAACCCTAAACATCCCAAAAAACTAACCCTAGGAGATGAAGCGCCAAAACTATGGGCCCCGTTTGGGTAAATTGGTGTTTCAACTTCCCAGGGACGTAACTTTGGCATACTATCTCCGTTTGACGCATATGATAAATCATTAGAAAGCTCTATCCGAGGACTACAGCTGTCGGGACGAATTTTATCAGAAAATTCGCTGGCGCTTTCATACCCAAAAAACGTCGTTTAGGGCCTCAAAACGGCTCCGGAAGTTCAGGACCCGAAAAACTGCTAAAAATAGTAAGTTATGCCGAAACTGAAAAACTGAAAGAGACAATGGTGGGGGGCCAAGTGGAATATGTGGGTGGCCACCAATATCCACCTGGATCATTCCTCCCCCCTTAGGAAGCAATGGTCCCCATTGCGTTAAGTTCCTCCATGAGATGAGGAAATTTCTGCTGAACTTGGTCCCTGGTGAACCACTTTCCTTGGTGCAGGAGTTGGCCAGCTTTGACAACCCGATACAGTTGGATCCTATGTTGGCGAGCGTTCTTAATTTGCATGTCCATGATACAATCTGTGGTGGCCTGTTCCATGCATTATGGGTTTAACTCTGTTGGTGTGAGTTGTTCTGCAATGTCCGAAGTGTCCAACATAGGTGGGAAGTAAGGACGAAGGCAATCCACAATGAAGACTGGGTGCAGACCAAGGAATGGTGGAATAATAAGCTCGAAAGCATTTTTCCCTACAGCCTTGGTGATGGTGTATGGCCCGTATTGGAGTGGGCGAAGCTTGCGATGAGGTCCAGTGAGGCGCTCCTTCTGCAAATGCAGCCATACTTTGTCGCCCTCTTGGAAGTTGTGTGGCACCCGGTGTTGATCATGGCGCTGCTTGTACTTCGCATTGGCTCTATCCAATATATCATGAACCTGTTGGCGGATGTGCTGAATGCGCTCGATGAATCTACTTACTTTGTCAACTTCAGACTGGACGTGCGCTGAATCGGCCTGAGCAGCTGCAAATGGCATGGCTACATCAATGGGACATAGTGGCTGGAATCCCAAGCCCACCTGAAAGGGGCTATCGCCAATTTAACTGTGGAGAGCCTGGTTATAACTATGTTGTACATAAGGGAGGCTCTCGTCCCATGTGCGTGGATGCTTTTTATTGTACATGCACAGAATGTGTACAATCATTCTGTTGACGACCTCTGTCTGGCCATCTGTTTGGGGATGGAAAGCTATGGACTTGGTGAGCTTTGTGTCCATCATTGACCAGAGGCTAGACCAAAATGTGCTGAGGAACTTGCTATCTCGATCTGATATGATAGACTGTGGGATCCCAAAGTGCACCCATACTCGTTCAAAGAAGAGTTTAGCAGTAGCTTCTGCTGTGATATTCTTCTTACAGGCCGCCATAATGGCCATCTTCGAGAATCTATCAACGACCCCGAAAACACAGTCATTGCCATTCTTAGTAGAGGGCAGTCCCGACATGTAATCCATGGAGATGGATTCCCATGGTCGACTAGGGGTAGGTAGTGGAGTATATAGGCCTTTCTTCTTGATGGTCGGCTTAGCAATGGCACAAGCAGTGCAGGATCTGATGTGCTTCTCGACATCCTTTCGAAGGTTCGGCCAATAGAAATACTTCTGTAGTATTGCTACTGTTTTCTCGACCCCGAAATGCCTAGCGACTCGACTGTAGTGTGCTTCCCATATCATCTTGGCACGCTCGCTTGAAGGAACACAAAGGTGTCCCAGGTGACATAAAAGTGCATCTTGGAGGTGAAAATTTGGAACTTGCATGCCCCCCAAGAGTGCCTTGTAAGTGTGGCCAAATTCTAGGTCACTCTCATAGAGAAGCGGCCAATCAGAAGTCTCGTGCCCACAAGAGTTGAGCACGGTGGTGAGCGCCACGATCGGTGGTCGGCTGAGGCAGTCTGCAACATTATTGGTGCTACCCTTCTTGTACTTGATGTTCAAATGAAACTGTTGCGGATATGTGGACCACTTCTGATGGCGATCATTCTGCAACTTCCCTTGTGTCTGTATGAACTGCAGGGGCCGGTGGTCTGTGTGGATGATTGTTTCCTTCCCCAAAATGTAATGCTTCCATTATCGACAGGCTTGCACAATGGAATACATTTCTTTGTCATAGGTGGGATACTTACGAACTGTCTCAGACAATGTCTCACTGTGATATGCCACTGGATGTCCCTGTTGAGTAAGAACTGCCCCAATAGCATAGTCAGAGGCATCTGTCTCGATCTCAAACGGCTGCTACAAGTCTGGTAAGGTGAGCACTGGGGCAGAACAGAGGCGATTTTTCAATTCTTTGAACACCTTCTGTTGAGGTTCCGACCAAAAGAATTTTTCTCTCGCTCCTCCTTTGGTGACTTGACTCAAGGGCCAAGTGATATGAGAGAATCCCAACACGAATCTATGGTAGAAATTAGCAAGACCCAGAAAGATGCGAAGCTCTGTTATAATAGTCGAGGCTGGCCAATCCCGAATGACTTGGATCTTGGCTGGATCCACATGCACCCCCCTTTCATCAATAATGTATTCTAGATATTGAACCTGGGTCATGCCAAACGTGCACTTCTCCAAATTGGCACACAACTTGTGTTGTCGCAGTGTTTGGAGGACTTGTCGGATGTGATGAAGGTGCTCTTACCAAGTCTTGCTGAAGATCAGAATGTCATCCAAGTACACCACTACGAATGAGTTGGTGAATGGCCGCAAGATGTCATCCATCATCCTCATGAAGGTTGCGGGAGCATTCGTCAATTCGAAAGGCATGACCAGCCATTCAAAAAGGCCTCCCTTAGCTTTGAAGGCAGTCTTCTACACATCAGAGGGTTCAATTGGTACCTAGTGATACCCAGACTTCAGGTCGATCTTACTGAAATATTTTGCACCTTGGAGTTGGTCCAGAAGGTCATCAATCCGTGGGATTGGGTACCTATTCCGGACAGTGATCTTGTTCAGTGCCTGATAGTCAATACAGAGTCTCCACGTCCCATCCTTCTTCTGTACCAACACGATCGGGTTCCCATAGGGCGATGAAATTGGTCTGATGTGACCTTTCTGCAACAGCTCCTGAATCTGCCTCTTGATTTCATCTTTTTCCATAACAGAGAATCGATAGATCGGTCCATTGGGTAGCGGCGCACCTGGGGTTAGATCAATTGGGTGCTTGACCTGGCAGTGTAGAGGAACCCCTATGGGTGAGGTGAAGATGCCCCCGTACTCCTCCACGACCTTATCCATTTGTTGTTGTCGTGTAGAGGGGCCCTGTCTGGAGGTTGTGGCCACAATATTCTTCTTGCCCTGGGGGCGGATCATCAGGAAAACGAATTTCCTGGTTTGGGAAATGAGCTTACTGCATTGTTTTGTAGTAACCAAAGAGATAGTCGTAGGAGGTGGTACCTCCGGTATCCTGTACAACTTATTTCCCAAAGTAATAATAATAGCACGAGGTCAAGACTCATACACAACATGATGCTTCCACAAGTATGGTTGTCCTAATAATACATCAGAAACATCAATAGGAGCAACGTCACATAATACCTCATCCGTTAAGGGCTTGATGCTATAGGGAAGGTGGCATTGCTGGCTGATGCAGAGATCTCGTCCTTGGTGAAGCCACCCGATGGTGTATGGATGTGGGTGAGCTGTGGTCGGCAAGCCCAACCGCTTCACGACATCTGCTGAAATGAGGTTCTTTTGGCTCCCATTGTCGAAAATGAACTGTACAGGGGAGCCCTTTACCCACATCTGGGAGTGGAAGAGACGTTCCTCCTCCTCTATATCTTCTGGTTCCTCCTTCTGGACCTTTGTAGTGGCAACAGTGGCATTGAGATCCGCATCAATAATATGTTTCCCTTTTTCATTCCCCTTTTCAGGCTCTGATTCGGAGTTGGAGCATGCATCTGACTCAGCAGCCCTCATCTCGGCCACTAGCGACTGCTTGGCCCGACACTCACTTGTGTTGTGAGTGGAGCTCTTATGGAACTCACACCACTTTCCCGTGTCCTTCTTTGGCTTTACGGTGTTGTTCTTTTCTTGTGGCTTTGACGGGTTGTCTTTAGCCGCCATGCCTTGGCTCTATCCTTTGTTTTGCGGTTTGGAAGCACCTTTTCCTTGCTTTTGATTCGCAGATCCAAAGTCTCGCTTCTTCTGTTTGAATTTCTGCTCAATCTTGGCAGCATACCGGTATGTCGTACCAAGCGAGGAGATGTCAAGGAACTCCATTTCCTCCTGAATGTATCTGTGCAGATAGTTGCGATACTTTAGCACCAAATGTTTCTCTAAATATTTGATACCCAAATTTGTGCGCAGGGTATGGAACAGATTCGTCAGCTCGTGCACATCTTGATCCCTTTGTTGTCACAGCGTGGTCCATTGTATGTACTTGTCCTCATAGCTCCCCACGGGATAGTAATGTTCCTTGACAGCGTCTCAGAACGAGTTCCAAGTTGGTACGGCCTAGAACAGAGAGGGTTCTATGTGGTCCTTGTTCTCACAGTAGGTTTCCCACCAGTCCTTAACATGGTGGGTAGCTTTTAGGAGTGCAAAAATAATCTTCTCCCGGTCTGAAAAGTCATGAACAGAGAAATATCCTTCTAATAGATTCAACCATCTATCTATGGCATCTGCGTCTATTTGACCCTCAAATATGGGAATGTCAAAATTTACTTGTACCTTAAAGGGAGTCGCAACTCCAGAGTGGCTACTAGATGCAGATGCGTCGTCGGTGGGTAGTCGTTGAAGGATCTAAGAAAAGTTATCCATCATCGCGTTCCTTTGTTTTTCGAGGGCCTCCTCGAGCAATATTTTGATAGGATCTCCGGCTCCCTCATCTTTCTTTTCGTCCCCCATGGGCATCCGTCAAGGTTTGCGAGGTTTATCTTGCAAAGGTTCCACCAGATCAAGCCCTAGCTCCTTATACCCCGACCTCGTTGGGGACATGCAAAGAAGGATTGAGAAAAAGCAGACCGATCTGATACCACTGATCTGGATTTATGCAGGAACGCAACAGAATAAACACATAACCATAAATATAGAGATGCAGCGGAAATAACACTTCATTTCATTAATATCAAAGAACTAAAATTTGCTTACAAACATAATGGAAATAAAACTAGCTAGGGCACTGGTAGCTATCTCTGAGAAGAGATGTGGTGGGTATAGGCATCTGAACTGCATTAAAATGAGGCTCGAGGACCTATTTATTATTAAGAAACAATAGAGAACCCTAAACATCCCAAAAAATTAACCCTAGGAGATGAAGTGCCAAAACTATGGGCCCCGTTTGGGTAAATTGGTGTTTCAACTTCCCAGGGACATAACTTTGGCATACTATCTCTGTTTGATGCACATGATACATCATTAGAAAGCTCTATCCGAGGACTACATCTTTCGGGAAGAATTTGATGATCAAATTCATTGGTTCTTTGATACCCAAAAAACGTCGTTTAGGGCCTCAAAACGGCTCTGGAATTTCAGGACTCGAAAAACTGCTAAAAATAGTAAGTTATGCCGAAACTGAAAAACTGAAAGAGACAATGGTGGGGGGCCAAGTGGAATAGGTGGGTGGCCACCAATATCCACCTAGATCAATGGACCATATACTTCAAAAGGTAGTTGGGTCTAAAAGGATATCGCTCTTAGATGGGTTCTCAGGTTACAACCAAGTGTTAGTGCTCCCAAGTGATCAAATCAAAACTACTTTTACCACACCTTGGGGCACCTTTATGTATGTCAAAATTCCTTTCGGGTTAATGAATGAAGGGGCCACTTTTCAAAGGGCCATGGACATAGCTTTTCTGAAGATATTGGCTATTTCATAATTATTTACCTTGACGACATAACCGTTTTTCAAAAAGTGATGAAGAACATCTGATTCAGTTAAGAAAAGTTTTTGAGAAATGTACGAAATTTGGCTTGTCCTTGAATCCCAAGAAAACACTCTTTGGTCTCCAATAAGGTAAACTTCTTGGCCACATAATTTCGGAAGAGGGAATCAAAATAGACCCTACAAGGATAGATGGCATATTGCAGATCAGTCATCCAAGAAGCCTCAAAGAATTACAATCTTTCATTGGAAAGATTAATTTTCTAAGGAGATTCATCCCCAACCTTTCCGAGCTATTAAAAAAAATTACAAACATGCCTAAAAAAGATGTGGGTGTAAAATGGACTTTACTTGCTAAACAATCGATCGAACTGGTCAAATAAGCTCTTACCCAAACACCAGTCCTAATTAGTCCGGATTTTACCAAAGATTTTTACATCTTTTCCTTTGCATCTGAACATACAATAGCTACAGTTTTACTTCAAAAGAATGATTTAGGGCAAGAACAACCAATATCTTTCTTTAGTAGGGCCTTAAGAGATGCTCCTCTCAAATACAACATCATGGAGAAGCAAGCCTTAGCATTAGTGAAAGCATTGAAAGACATTAGGGTCTATATTTTACACTCTCACATAATTTATTTTGTTCCACATATTGTTGTCAAGGACATTCTATGTCAAGACCCTAATGGTAAAAGGGGAAAATGGATTGCAACTATTCTTGAATATGACTTAGAAATTAGGCCCACCAAACTAGTTAAAGGGCAAGGATTAGCAAAACTTATGGCTGAATCTAACTTCCAAGCACTAGACATGAATATGGTAGACGTTTTGGAAGAAATAGAATAATCTGATGCTCCTTTTATTGAAGAAAAATTTCTAAATTCTCCTTGGTATGCTGACATTATTTATGTGTTTTTGTATTTAAATTCCCCTCCTTATTTTTCTAAAACTAAAGCTAGATTTCTAAAACGAAAATATTTGAGTTTTTTCATATCAGATGGAGTATTATATTGGAAAAATGTTGTTGGATTTTTTCTTAAATGTTTACTTGAAGATGATGCAGGAAAAATCATGCATGAAATGCATGATGGAGAATGTGGAGGACACCTCTACTGGAAGGCCACAGCAAACAAAATTCTTAGATCTGGTTACTATTGGCCTACCCTTTTCCTAGACACTCAAAAGCTCATCATTTCTTGCCATAAATGTCAAATCTTTGATTGCAAGAGAAAACTCCTTCCCTTACCTTTACATCCTATCAGAGTTGAGGCACCTTTTCAACAATGGGGTTTAGACTTCATTGGGGAAATTCACCCATCCTCCTCAGGTCAGCATAAATGGATCCACACAGCTACTGACTTCTTTACCAAATGGATAAAAGTTATACCATCCAGGAATGCTAATGACTCTGTCATTATCAAGTTCCTTGAAAAAAATATCCTATCCAGATTTGGTTGTCCTAGAAAAATCATAACAGACAATGCTGCTGCTTTTAAATTTAAGAAGATGATTGATTTCTGTCACAAATACCACATAACCTTGGGCCATTCCACTGCTTACTATCCCCAAGGGAACGGATTAGCTAAATCCTCCAACAAAAGCCTCATGAATATCATTAAAAAGCTATTGGAGCAAAATCAGAAATCATACCACAGTAAACCGGTTCATGCCTTATGGGCTGACAGGTTGACCACAAAGAAATCAATAAACATCTCCCCCTATCAGTTATTTTATGGCATGGATGCAGTCTTTCCAACCTCATTGGAAGTGCCAGTCATGAAACTCCTTCAAGAAGTGTAGATTGAAGACAATGATATGCAGAGAAGAATCAACCAGACAATCCATTTACCGAAAACCAGGGAGGAAGTCTATGAAAGAACACAGTTAGTCCAAGAGAATATGAAGAAGCAATTTGATAAAAGGACTAAGGCAAACAATTTCCAGTTGGAAATGTTATTCTTAAATGGGATTCAAGAAGAGAAGAGAAGGGAAAACATGGCAAGTTTGAGAACTTGTGGAAAGGGCCCTATATTATTCATGCTGAGAGGGGTCACAATACATTTTTCTTCAAAGAATTGAATGGAGAAGATCTGTATGGAGGTCTTGTCAATGGCAGGATGCTCAAGAATTACTTCTGCCAAGAATCTTAAGTTTCAAAGCATTTTATTTTTTCATTGTAAATATCATAGTCTAACCATTGCATTTAAAAGAAAAACCAAAAATACAAAAACATACAAAAGAAAGAAAAGAGGGCGGATTTTGAAAACAAGAAAGGCACAGCCCCATGCCAAAAAATAAAATAAATTCTGAAAGTGTGCAAGCTTAAAATACCACTCCTCAAAACACACTTCTAGTTAGTCAAACTGCTGAATCTTGACTAATTAGCTTTAAATTTTCCTGCTGATAGGATAATGAAATTGATTTGCCAAACTGTTTAATCTTGGCTTATTAGTAGGTATATTAGGATAGAAATTAAAGGTTCAAACATGATCAAAATCTAAACCTAAGTTTCCAGAATAGAGATGACTCAAATCTGTTTCAAAATTCTGAGTCAAAACAGGGCTGTAAAAGAGTGAAGGGAGTGCTTGAATTTTCAGATCTTAAGCCTTCCAATTTTGATTTAATTTTCTGCAAAATAATTTCTATGTGCAGCTTTTTCTTATGCCATAGATCACAGCAAGTCAAACAGCTTAATCTTGACTTGGATGTTTTTAAATTTCTGTTGTAGTATTTAGAGAATAAAATCTGATTGGACAGTTTAATCCCAAACAGATAGTAGATTAGGTAGAGAATTATATGGATTCAACTGTTTAATATGAATCCATGGAGAAATAAGAAGTAGAACTAGATTAGATTTTTTGCTTTCAAAAAGAATAAAATGTTGAAGGAGAGTTTGCCAATCCAAATGCACTCTAGAAAGAAAAAATGTTAGATCAGTAGGATTGGGTAGGTAGATAGCTTGTTGATGAAAAATCCATTGTTTTCCATGGCTGTTAGCATTTCCAGAGCCAAAGAATATCATTCAATCAAAGAAAGGTAGCCTAATGGATGAGGCAACTGATCAGCCTCCCAGAAAATGCAAGGTTTGAAATTATTGATGCCTTCGACAAGGAACCATACCCAAGTGGAGCCATTTTTAGCCACCTATAATAATTGTTATACCAAAGGTGGCTAAGAATTTTTGAGCCTCCAAGGAAAAAATTTTATCACTAAAAATTGTTGGCTCTTAGAGACTCCTTATAGGCCTCATGCCTCTGTCCAAAATCCTCATTGCTATTCCCATTAATTCTGCTGATTTCATGTAAGAAACTGCTGAAAAAACCATCATTTTTCCCCCTTCTCCCACTCATAACTAACCTTCATTTGCTTCCCCTTTTCTCCATATTATTTCCTATACTTTTCATAAGTTTCTCCTTCCATTCATGAAAATCCTCCTTACATGGTTTAAAACTTTTTTTTGAATTGTGCCGAGACCCCCAAATCCATTTAAAACCTTGAAATTTTTTCATAAAAAACAAGTTTTATTACTATGGACCTAAGCCCCTTGGGCTAAGTCCTAACCACTTCCCCCCACATGCCCATGTGTCAAAACCAAACGCCAAAGCTTTCAGCGCTAATCGCATCGCACAGATTCAAAGTGGTCAAGTCTTTTTCCATCATTCAAAAGTTCCGATACGATAGCCTTTTTATGTTTAAAATCCCAAATCGCATCGCAAAAACTCAGCGCACCGTTTGTTTTGATGTCCTCTGAAGTTCCAATTGCGATTAAAACCTATCCTCTGATCACATAATTATTTTATACATATCTTGTGGGCCCACCTTGGCGCTTAAAACCTTATAATATTTCTTCCCCGATCACCCTTTTCCTTTGTAAAGTTGGAAAACCCACTTTTCCAAAGTTTTAAATTAAAAAATCTAAGTCACATGTTGAAATATTTCAATGGGTTGATTAAAAAGACCCGATCGCGCAATCGCAATCGGAGAATTCACAATGGGTTGATCGGAGAGACCCACATCCAAAGTTCCGATGCGATTGGGTCTTATGTATTATAAACCCTGCCCCTTTTGTTTTCTTTCCATATCACTTTTCCCCGAGACCAAGTGTTAAGGATCCCGGGTGCTAATCGCATCGCAAATATTTCAAATGGGTAGATTGAAAGACCTGGTCCGAACTCCGATTGCGATTGGCCCTTGTTTCAAATACGCCCCGGGCATATTATCCTCCATATAATTAAAGGCCCCTCAGTCGGGCGCTTATTCATTCTATGCACTTTTTCTGCCCCCGAAGCCGAAAAAACCTTTGTTTTGTTTCAAACCTTTGTTTTTTCATATATTACAAAGGGTTTCTCCTGGTTCATCTCTGTCGTTGATCGACAGCCGATCAAATGGCTAGTTCTCCATCACATCGGCAATTTCAATCGCATCGCAAAGTTTAATTGCATGCATTTTGTTTGCCCCTCGGATTGCGACTCCCCAATGCATTCTCCACCGTTGATCTGATCCTTAGATCCAATGGTCATCGTCTAATCTCTTCTGCCCTCCTGATCACGCAATCGCATCGGAGATTTCTCATCGCACCCTTTTCCACCTCCCACCGATTGCGATTCCCTGATTATATCTAGACCGTCCACGTGTCCCGATCCAACGGCTACGCTCCTCTCCTGCCTTCTGAAGCAGTTAACCTATTTTCGTAGGATTTCTTAACTATTTTTGTGTTTTGCAGATGTTCTTATGATTTCCCACTATTTAACGATGAAGGGCCGAAGGTCGGGAAAGACGTTTTCCACACCTTTGAACTATTAAAGGGAACCATTCCACCGGGCTCTTTTTTCATTGTTCCTCGATGCTCTATGGGGCACTGATGCCTTTAAAAGCCCTGCGTGGCTCTACACATTAACAAGACACCGCATTTTAAACGCAATTTAAAAGAGTATCAATTTTGAACACAAATCACAGAAGAACAGAAGATTGAAGACAGATATGGGAATTACGGCTAAGAATGCTTATCAAAAGTCTAATTCCCAGAGTTAAAAAAGAGTCAGGAGAAATTATAAGTGTTTGACAGGAAGAAAAGACAGCCACCACTGCATTCTGAGGCGAATTTATTCCTCAGCTACCACAGAGCCACCTGTTGCCTCAAACCTTTCAAACAGAGGCCGAAGTTATTGCTTAAAGAAATATCTGCCTCCAGCGCTGCCAAGAAATTAATTCTACCACAGGAAACTAATGCAACAAATATCTGCAAAATTACTCCACATTATGCAGAGCCTCAAAGTCAACAAAGCTCCCATTGAGCTTTGATATTAATTGGAAAACAGTTAGTACAGAGAAGCACCTGTAAACTTCTTCATCGAGCCCCTCAAAAGGCAAAGAAGTCCTGAATCTGTATTAATTACCTTAGGATATCTTTTATCAGATCTCACCTCCTCATCCTTCTATAAATACTTCTGTAGAAGATGAGCAGTGGTTGGTTGATTGGTTGTTGTTTGATCATAAGTTGTAGTACTGAAACCCTCTGAAATAAATACATAGTCCGTTGAAGTTGAAGAAGAAACTAGAGTCTTTGAAGTCTTGATGATGTTGTTGCATGCTTGTTCCTGAGAAGGCTTTATCATTGGATCCATGAGCTTGGCTGTTGGTGAAGTATTCTGAACTGTTTTATGTTTTTTCCCCTGTTTTCATTATGTTCCATGATTTCTTACTACAGTAGGCTGAAATTTTTAGGCTAAGAAATGACTCTTGGAAGCACCTTAGACTTGTTCACCCTTCACTGTTTAATGTTTTCTACTGCTGAAGTAGTTTACAGGATTTAATCTTTCTCTTTAGTCTTCATGCTTTTTTATTTCCTTAATAGTTTGAAAATTTGGTTTCAACATGATTTATGGCTCTCCCTGCTTGTCTGCTGCCACTTAAAAACTGTTATTGAAGTCTCCCTTTGAAGTTCTTTGCTTACAGTGAATCAGAGAGGTCTGTTTTGATCTCGCCCTTTGTTCTCACTTAAATAGTTGGCTTAAAGGTCGTTATAATTATGGTCATAGATGTTTTTAGGTGTTCCCTCTTCTATGACTGTGATTATCAGTAAATATTATATGTTTTCTAAATTCCTTCAGAATAAAATCTTTGAGGAAATAGGGAATTCCCCGAATCTTAGATTTTACTTTGAAAGTTGTTTTGAAATCATTTTTTTCTTAAAGGTGTGATTTGTAGAATTTATGGTTAGCCATGTCTATCAAAGAACCCTTTATTGTTTCAAATTATGCTTTCAAATTCCCTTTGTTGAGAATTCAATTTCTCTTTCCAAATCATTAATGTTCATCCCATTCCAAAAAAAAAAGGATCATGTGGCCAAGTTAGATTTGCCCTTTGATATCCCATATCCTTTGATAAGTGTGTTATGACCCTTTTTGACTCCATTTTCCCAATGAAACGGATATTTTTTTGTCCTATATATCTTTCCTAGGCCCTTCATGTTCTTCTGTATCATTCCAACCAAACAATCAAACAAATAAACACCTGCACTTAATAACTAGTCTAAAATCAATACTCAAAGCACACAAGATAAACTTTTGCAAACAAACATTTGAGAGATCCCTCTCTAAGAATAGGAGGACTAGATCCTGTAACTCTAAAGATTGGTTTTGATGTTGCCTTGTCTTTTTATTTGCCAAACTATCAAAACACGGGACACCAACATGTTTATCACAAGGTCATTCTGTGAAAGGAATGAAAAATCGAACCCGACTTGACCCATTCATGTTCAAATGATTATTTTCTTAATAAGCATTTTGACCTTAACTTCATTTTGGTGATGAATTTTGTCGAATGGTTTCTAGGCTAACTGAAAGAGGGTATTTTGAACATGATCCAATTCTCATAATTTCAATATTATTAACCATTTGATCACAAATTTGATATTTTCACCTAGAACAATTTTATTCCGTACTCAACCTGCAATAACTAGTTTAACTAACTCGTGGAGAATTTTGGCAGTGGAAACCTACAAAAAATTAACGTCGCAAAACTATCATTAAAAATTCATCAGTAAATCATATCTAATCATATAAAATCTTTAGAAAAACTAATGATACTTAACCACGAGGTGTAGGATATGTACTGGTGACAAATGATGGAATTATAATGTGAAATGAGTGTAAAAGTGTCGAAATTAAGATTATGAATGGTGGTACTATATAGTGGAAAAATTTTCATATTTGAGGCCCAATATGCCATCCTTCCCTTTATGTAGTGGTGTAATTATTTTATGCTCTAGTCAACTTGCTACTTGCAAAAGCTATAAGATTATCAATCTATCCTACACCAGGTTGTGCCAAAACCACTCCCAAAGCTATACAAGAGGCACCCACATGGACATGAAAGTCCTTGTTCCAATGAGGGAATACTAGTATAGGTGGAGCTACCTTATTTTACTTCAATATTTTGAGGCTCTTCTAAAATTATTCATTCCACAGAAAATTTACATCCTTCTTCAACAGTTTCTCCATAGGCACAATGATACGTGCATAACCCTTCATTAAATTCCTGTAATACCCAATATGTCCCAACGTAGTGCAAAGATATCTTACTATTTCAGGTGGAGGAAAATTCATAATGATAGCAATCTTAGTAGGGTCTACCATTAATCCTTGCTTGCAAACAATATGTCCCAAACATATACCAAAGGGTGCACAAAATATGCACTTATTTAAGTTCATAGAGATCTGATATTGATCCAGATTTATGTAGGAACACAACAAAATACACATACAACCATAAATACAAAGATGAAGTGGAAACAACACTTCATTTCATTAATATCACAGAACTGAAATTTTTTTATAGACATAATGGAAATGAACTAGCTAGGGCACTGGTAGCTTATCCATGAGAAGATATTTGGTGGCTACATTCCTCTGAATTATATTACAATGAGGCTCGTGAAGAAACGTTTACTGGAGAAGATAAATAATTACCGAGGAATAATTAAACATAACCAACAAGAAATCATAAACATAAACACATATGTTTAACATGGAAAAACCCCAGACTCCGAGGAAAACCCATCCTAATTAAATTTCATTAGCCTTGGCTAAAACCTTGGCCAATCCAGCCAAATGAGCCTTCACTGCTCACATCCAGGCCTTACATTACAATGAAGTCCTCCGAGCCTTTTATAAGCTCCATTACATGCAATACCATGAGCTTAAAACCATGGGTTCACAATACCATGTGCCCCAAAACCATCATTGTTTAACTCGGTCAAAATTGACTATAATCACAAGTCAATTTACCTAACATTCCCCCCTTAAACTTGAATTGGGGTTTCCTGACTAAATCCAGCCAAAACTACTAAATGAGACAAGCCCGCTCACTCTGGCTCCTCCCCCGTCAAATTTTTACCGAGGGTAATTGTTAACTTGACATCCCCCCCTATCACCTAAGTCTAACCCAGAATTTACTAGTGATTACCCAGGGGTACGCATGCCATACTTGGTCTTACAGCAGTATGCCCATTTACATGCAAAAATTAACACCATTATAATATTTTATTTTTATTTTTTACCATTTTTGTATAACTATTCTCTACATTCATTCATGATCTCCACTCCAAAAAAGACATCATGAATCTTCCCACCCACTGCAATAAAATAAATTAATCTTTCATGAGACCTTTCCATGCCCTCTGCTATGCATCTCTGTGCATTTGCATAGACACCCCATGTCGGACTCTCTCTAGATCCACACTGGATTTGACAGGATCTAGATATTTAAATCTCCATTACGCATCCATGAGATCTTCGTCACAACTCAAACACTTGTCACATAACACACTTTTCACATATCAGTCTCACAATCATGCTACCTCTCTGATCTCCATAGCCATGAAAACCAAAACTTTGAAAACTTATATCGAAACAATGGAGATGAAGCGCCAAAACTATGGGCCCCATATGGGTAAATTGGTACATAAATCTTCCCGGGGACGTAAATTTGGCATAAAATCTCCGATTGAGTGCCCAATACCTTGTTAGACCCATGTTGCTCCTGTTTTTACCAAAAAACGTCATTTAGGGCCTTAAATCAACCAAAAAAGTTCAGGACCAGAAAAACTACTAAAAATAGTAAGTTGTGCTGAAACTGAAAAACTGAAAGAACTGATGGCAGGGATTCAAATGGAATATGTGGGTGGCCACCAATATCCACTTGGCTCATTAGGGCCTCAAAACAGGTCCAGAAGTTCAAGACCCAAAACTTGCTAAAAACAGTAAGTTGTGCTGAAATTGAAAAACTGAAAGAACTGATGGTGGGGGTCCAAATGGAATAGGTGGGTGGCCACAAATATCCACCTAAATCATTCATCCACCCTTAGGAAGAAATGGTCCCCATTTCATTGATATCCTCCATGAGATGAGGCAAATTTTTCTCAAATGGGTATTAGATTTGTCGAAGATGTCCTAGACCCGCGGGCAGACATGCTAGATGCATTCCGTAAATTTGGTTTTTTTATCAGCCTCAGATAGTACATGTGGTGATTCTATATATGTGGTCACATGAGGTATGGAATTATCAGGTGTTAGTCCACCTGGGGTCAGATTAATGGAGTGCTTAACGTGATAGTGTAGAGGAACCTTTGTGGGTGAGGAGAAAATGTCCTCGTATTCCTCCATGACTTTGTCCATCTGTTGCTTCCATGTAGGGGAGCCCCATTTCAAGGTTGTGGAAACAATATTCTTCTTTCCTTGTGGGCGAATGGTAATTCAAGTAAAATTCCTAGTTTGGGAAACAACCTTACTATATTGTTTTGGAGTAGTCAAAGAGATTGGAGGAGGCGATACTACCTCTGGTATCCTGTTAAATTTATTTCCCAAAGTAATAATAATAGCATGAGTCCTAGACTCATACACAACATGTTGCCTCCACAAGTATGGTTGGCCTAATGATACATCATACAAATCAAGAGAAGCAACATCACACAATACCTCATATGTGAATGGTTTAATGTTATACGGAAGGTGACACTGCTAGTGGACGCGGAGATATCTTCCTTCGTGAAGCCACCCAATGGCATATGGTTGCAGGTGCGATATGGTCGGTAGGCCGATGATCTGAAATGTGTGAAAATAATATTTCTTATACAGAGATAGAGTGTAGGGGTTTTTACTGGTTATTTCACCTTTACTAGAAAGGATGAAACCAGAAGCTTTTGGCCCTCTTACTGGCTCTGCCTAAAGAAATATGAAGTAAACACTAAATCGATCTGGCAATGAAAGTATTTTTTTATGTTTGCAAAGTATTCATTAACCAAATTTTATGTGTGAATAAGCAAGTTCAAGAATTCTGCAATGGAAGTAATGTGGTTTGAAGTGAAACAAATGAGTTTTTATCACTGTATAAGTCTCATTGTGAAAAGTGGACTTATTAAAAATTACTATTTAATGTAGTAAATTCTGGAAAATAGCAGCAAAAATGCACAACATAATAGTAAGCATTTTTTTAAGCAGTTCACCCCTCTTGGGCTACCTCTGCTGGGTCCAAAAGCCTCCAAATAGGCTTTTCCCTCTTTCATTAATGCTCAAAATAATTATTACACTATGAAGAAAGCCTCAAAAGGCTAAAATAGATGAAAATTCAAAAACAGAGGACAGAAAATAGTAAAAATTAAGTATTCATTCACCTCAAATGGATGAATATAGTCCAAAAAAGCTGATCATTCACCTAGCCCTGGTGGCTCCACAAGAAAATTCGCCAATAAAATCATTGAAAGAGTGCCCTAATGGCTCTACAACCTATTCCAATAGCTTTAGAATTCTTCAATACCCTAAAATCAAAAAACAAATCACTCCAAAAGGACTTCTCTAGCCAAATTTATGACTAACTGAAGTTTGCCCAGTGTTTCCTAGAAAAACTCCATTAAATGTAGAGCAACTCCAGATAAGTCTGACAAATTAGGAGGTCGGCGCTAAATTTGGCACCTCTGCCATAACTCTGCCAGTTTCCGGGGCTAGGATAAACCATGGGACCGTGACCTTTAGAATTTGGTTTAATGAACTTGAGTTATATGCAGATGTTTTAAATGTTGAACCATATAATAAACCGGCTTCCGCACCTACTGCTAGTTCGATGTGACCACGTCCCAAACATCGTGCGCCCATTTGTTTTGGCACTTGGTTCTCCATGGATGGTTCCGTGCTAAGAGGGTTGACCCCCTTTCGGGCCCCACCCAAACCATTTCAACGTTCAAATATAAATATGTTGTCATGGTTTAATAAGTACCATCATGTGACCCGACGGTCAGACCGCTTCGTTACTACATCCCCGACCCGAGGTCGATCTCTGCCGCGCCATAACAAAATTTTTTAATGCCATTTCATTTGGATCTTGGGGCCACGTGGCAGCCTCTGGGATAGCCACATGGCACCCTTTCATTGGCTGCCTTCGGAATATTTTGCAGAATATTTTGTGGAATATTCCATGGAATATTCCCAGAATATTCTGTGGAATATTTTTTTTTAATAAAATTGTTTTTTGTAAAGTCCATTTTGGCCATTTTTTTATTGAAATTGGAAAACTTCAAAGCTGAATAACATTCTCATACAGTGTCAGTTTTCAGTGCCATTCACATCTACATAATCTTTTTTCTGAGCTCTTTCGAGTCGTTCCAGTTTGGACCAATTCTGAGCAACTAAATTTTTGAGCATTTTTCCACAAAGGACTTGATCTCCTAATCACACCTCCCAAATGGGAAGATTTTGGACCCTCAAAAGCTTTCAATTACCTATTAAGAAGGTGAGGATACAACCTCCTCACCTGTTCCAACTCCATCCACTTTTCCTTGCTTGGTTTACTGCCTTTTAGACCAACCCGTAGATATTCAACATCTCCCCTCCTTGAAGTGCATGTCCTTCTGTCAAGGATTGCATCTTCTCTCAGCTCATCCAAAAATTCTAGTGAGAAATCTTCTATGGATGGTAGCGGAACATGATTTTTAGAATCATCAATAAGAGGAGGTTCATATAAATGTAAATTATCCACATTAACAACGGAATACATTTGCATGTACGAAGGCAAATCTAGTTGAAAAGCATTATTTCCAACTTGTTTAAGGATTTTTAATGGACCATAACGGATAGGCTTCAAACTTTTACCTTCTCCTTGCATTCTATCCTTACTTATATGCAACCATACCTCATCTCCTTCCTTAAACTTGTGATCAATTCTATGTTTTTCATGTCTTTCTTTGTACTTTCCTTGACTCTTTTCAAGCTTTTCTTGAACTTTATGATGAATGAGCTAAATTCTTTCAATGAACAGGTGAGTTTTGTCAATGTCACTATGCCCATCAATGGCAATATCCTTCTCAAGAATGAATTCTAATGGTGACTTAGGAAAATATCCAAAACAAGCTTCAAATGGCGAAGTATTTGTACAAGAGTGCTTGGCCCGATTGTAAGCATGCTGAATGTAATGAAAATGCTCATCCAAAAGCTTGGGATGCTTGCTACAATACCCTCTCAAAAGATTCACAATGGTTCTATTCACTACTTATGTTTGGCCATCTGTTTGCAGATGGAAAGCAATACTTTTCTTCAACTTGGTGTCCATCATCTTCCATAGATTGGACAAAAAATTCCCAAAAAATATGGAATCCCTGTCACTAACAATAGAAGTAGGAAAGCCATAATGAACCCATACATGTTGAAAACATAAATCAACAGTTTGTTCAGCAGTTATATTTTTCTTACATGGCATACGAATACACATCTTGCTGAAACGATCAACTACTACAAAAAGATAATCATGCTACTTTCTAGATAATGGTAACCCCCCAACAAAATCCATAGAAACACTTTCCCATGGTATAGAAGGTACCGGCAGTGGCGTATACAATCCAAGCTTCCTATTTCTAGGCTTTCTTGTAGCACATAATGAACAACCTCTAATGAAACGTGTAACACTATCTACCATGCGAGGCCAATAACAATACCTCTACAGATGTGCCACCGTTTTGCTTACACCAAAATGACCAGAAATAAGAGAAGAATGAGCTTCTCTCATCATGCTTAATCTCTCTCCCTATGGTATACATAACTTTCCCAAGTGAAACAGAAAATTGTTATGCAAATGATAGTCAGTCTCCTCAACATGATTCCCTTTACTCAAGTTAGCATACACCTCTTTAAAATCATCATCTGATGCATACTGTTCAATGTAGCTTTCATGTACAATTGAATCATTCTTAAGCAAAATACTAGCACTAATAATAGGCCTTGAAAGCATATCATAAAATTTATTGAGAATACCATTCTTGTACCTTATTACCAAGTGAAATTGTTGTAGGAAACTCATCCATCTGAAATGTCGTGACTGCTACAATTTAATTTGCGACTACAAATACTGTAAAGGCTGATGGTCGGTATGAAAAATTGTTTCTTTTCCCATCAAATAGTGCTTCCACTTTTTGATGCTTTGTACCAATGCATACAATTCCTTATCATATGTAGGATAATTCACAACAACACCATTAAATGTCTCAGAATGAAAAGAGATAGGCTTACCATGCTATAAGAGAACTGCATCCATAGCATAATCACTAGCATATGTTTGAATCTCGAATGGCTGTCTCAAATCTGGTAATGCAAGAACCGGAGTTGAACTGATATTTTCTTTCAAATATTCGAAAGCTTTTTTTTTCTTACTTCCCCATTGGAAAGCACGCTTCACACTTGTCACTGCATGGATAGGAGTTGTTATGGCAGAAAAGTTAGCAATAAACTTTCTCCAATACTGAGCTACACCCAAAAAACTTCTTACCTCTGTAATGGATTTGGGAGTAGGCCAATTCACAATGGCTTCTACTTTTGAAGGATCAATTCTCAAAGCGCCTCCACCTACTATGTGTCCCAAATAAACCAAAGAAGTCTTTCCAAATTCACACTTTGACATCTTAAGAAAAAACTGATTTTTCTTCAAAACATCAAGTACTTTACTGACATGCATGACATGATCTTCTCTTGTCTTGCTGAAAATCAAGATGTCATCTAATTAGACAATAAAAAAATCATCAAGAAAAGGACATACGACATCATCCATTACCCACATGAAAGTTGCTGGTGCATTGCATAAACCAAACGGCATCACAAGCCACTCAAAGAGTCCTTGTTTGGTTTTGAAAGTTGTCTTCCAAATGTCACTTTCTTCAATTCTCACTTCATGATAACCACTTATTAAGTCTAACTTAGTGAAAAATATTGCATCTTTCAGCTGATCTAACAAATCATCTATTCTTGGAGGTGGGTAACGATTCTTTACCGTTATCTTGTTCAAAGCTCTGAAGTCAACACACGTACGCCAAGTTCCATCTTTCTTTGGAATCAACACTATCGGTGACCCACATGGCGAAGTGCTTGGCCTTATGAAACCCTTGTCAGACAACTCTTTAATTTGCTTCTTTATTTCAGTATTCTCCATAATATACATGTGATACATGCCTATGTTAGGCAAAGGACAATCTGGATGTAAATGGATTTCATGCTAAATCTCCCTTTTAGGAGGCAAAACCGTTGGTTCCCGAAACATCTCATGATGTGCATCAACTACATCATATAAATCAGATTTAAGCTTTGCATCACAATTTTCAAATGACTCATGATTCACATCAACCTTTGGCTTGACCATACGAAGTACAAAACTCTTGCTTGAATTGACTAGCCTTTTTACCTGTCCTGCATTTACCATCGCTACATTTGTCTTCTTGCGATGAGCTCTGACAATAAACTCCTTGCCATATTTGAAAAGATGATATTTGTTTTCATGGCAATGGAAGATCACTTTCCTATCAAATAAGTAAGGACTTCCCAAAACAATACCAGATATATCAAGTGGCACCACATCAAGTTCAACTGTGTCAATAAAGTGTGCAGTTATTGCAAAGCGCAATATGCACTTCCCTGAAACTTGAAAATTGGAATCTTTTCATATCCATCCAAGTGGATAAGGTTTCGGATGTGGAATGGTCTGAAGTTTAAGCTACTTGACCAAGTATTCAGATATGAGGTTAGCTTGTGACCCACTATCAAACAGTGTGTCAATTTTGGTATGTTTTGAAACTACCCTCACATGGAACAGTTCAATTATTTCTTCCTCATTAGGAGCTGGTGTATGACAGTTTGAAGAACTAGCACTTACTTCAGTTTCAATTTCCTTCCCTTTCAAATTTTTCAAACCCATGGCTCCAATTTTTGTTTCTTCACCTGAATCATCACCTAAATCTTGTGGTGTAGTTGTAGTAGCTGCATGTTTCTTCTTTCCCTTGTTTTTGTTAAACTGGTTTCTCTTTTCATGATGAAGTTTCCAAAAGTTTTTCTCTTCATAGCCACTCTTTGAATGATGTTTACAAATGACCTTTTCACCCTCTTGTTTGATAGATGCATTTTTCTTGCCTTTTCCTTTGTTTTTCTCTTTGTTCTTTCCTTTGAAAGTCTTGTTTCTACCCTCATCAAAATTATTCTTTCCTCTTGCTTCTAAATGTGTAGCCTGCACACAGACTTCATCTAAGCTGATAGGATTGAACATTAGGATAGTATGTTTAAGGTAACTATGCAAACCTCCTATTTATTTCAACAAGGTGTCTTGACTTTGTAAGTCTACTTCAAGTAGAAGTGCTCTCCTTATAAAATCTTGGGTATAATCTTGCACATTTTGACCCTTAAGTTGCCTAAAATTTTTCCAATTCATAATTTCTTTCTGAATATGAGCAAGAGGATAAAACTGTTTCTTAATAGCAGTAATAGAATCATTCCAAGTTAGATTTATCTTACCATGCTTTTTAATCTCCTGTATGGTCTTGGCTTCCCACCAAACCAAAGCTGCTCCATCCATTCTCAAAGAGGCTAATTGGATTTTTGTGTCATCATCATAGAAATTCTGAATTCTTAGATAGAATTCCAGCTGTCTAATCCAGTTATCCAATTTTTCTGCATTGACATCACCATTAAATATCGGCAATTCAGACTTTACATCAAGCTTTAACAAAGGATTTCTAAGAGATTTTTTTGTTTTCTGTGACTGATTAACAGAAGTTGAAGAGGATTATGTGGAGGAAGAGGATGACGACGGAGATGAAGGATCACCATTTCATCCATTCCCTTTCATAGACTCATCCTTGTCTCTCTTCCCTCCCGAAGAATCTCCTTCTTCTCTTTGGTTTCTAGACCCTTCTCTAGAAATCCTATCATTTCTCTCCTGATAGAGGATCCTAACCATCTCAGTCATGTCCAAGAAAGCTTTTCTAAAAACTCTTTCTTCTTCCTTGGGATCCATTTCCTCATGTACTTCTCTTTCTCTGGAAGACATGTTTGTGGCTAATTCTAAGGCTAATGAGGATGAAATGGAAGGTGGAGATAATGGCACCCTAGCCCTCCTTGGTTGAGGATTATATTTTTCACTCACCAATTGACCTTCCCCTCTTTTCAATTTTAGCCTAGTAAGCATCAAATTTTGCAGAATAACACAATATTCTTGCACAAATTTCACAAAATCTTAAGCAAAACCTAGAGCTCTTATACCAATCTGATTTGAAATGTGTGAACAAAATATTTCTTATACAGAGATAGACAGTAGGGGCTTTTACTGGTTATTTTACCTTTACTAGAAAGGATGAAACCATAAGCTTCTGGCCCTCTTACTGGCTCTGCCTAAAGAAATATGAAGTAAACACTAAATCGATCTAGCAATGAAAGTATTTTTTTATGTTTGCAAAGTATTAATTAACCAAATTTTATGTCTGAATAAGCAAGTTCAAGTATTTTGCAATGGAAGTAATGTGGTTTGAAGTGAAACAAATGAGTTTTTATCATTGTATAAGTCTCATTGTGAAAAGTGGACTTATTAAAAGTTACTGTTTAATGTAGTAAACTCTGGAAAATAGCAGCAAAAATGCATAGCATAACAGTAAGAATTTTTTTAAGCAATTCACCCCTCTCTTGGGCTACCTCTGCTGGGTCCAAAAGCCTCCAAATAGGCTTTTCCCTCTTTCATTAATGCTCAAAATAAGTATTACACTATGAAGAAAGCCTCAAAAGGATAAAATAGCTGCAAATTCAAAAACAGAGGACAAAAAATAGTAAAAATTAAATATTCATTCACCTCAAATGGATGAATATAATCCAAAATAGCTGATCATTCACCTAGCCTTGGTGGCTCCACAAGAAAATTCGTCGATAAAATCACTGACAGAGTGCCCTAATGGCTCGGCAACCTTTCCAATAGCTTCAGAATGCTTCAATACCCCCAAATAAAAAACAAATTCTCTCCAAAAGGACTTCCCTAGCCAAATTTATGACTAACTGAAGTTTGCCCAGTGTTTCCTAGAAAAACTCCACTAAATGTGGAGCAACTCCAGATAAGTTTGACAAATTAGGAGGTCAGCGCTAAAGTTCGCACCTCTGCCATAACTCCACTAGTTTCCGAGGCTAATGGATAAACCATGGGACCGTGACCTTCGAAATTTGGTTGAAAAAACTTGAGTTATATGCGGATGTTTTAAATGTTGAACCATATAATAAACTGGCTTCCGCACCTACCGCCGGTCTGATGTGACCACGTCCCAAACATTGCGCGCCCATTTGTTTTGGCACTTGGTTCTCTGCGGATGGTTCCATGCTGAGGGGGCTGGCCCCCTTTCGGGCCCCGCCCAAACCATTTCGACATTCAAATATAAATATATTGTCATGGTTTAATAAGTACCATCATGTGACCCGACTGTCAGACTGCTCCATTACTACCGCCCCAACCCGGGGTTGATCTTTGCCGCGCCATAACAAAAAATTTTAACGCCATTTCAATTGGATCTTGGGGCCACGTGGCAGCCTCCGGGCTGGCCACATGGCACCCTTTCCTTCGTTGCCTTCGAAATATTCCACAGAATATTCTATGCAATATTCAACAGAATATTCCCAAAATATTATTTGGAATATTCTTTTTTTAATAATTTTTTTTTTGTAAAGTCCATTTTGGCCATTTTTTTACTGAAATTGGCAAACTTCAAAGCTGAATAACTTTCTCATACTGCGTCATTTTTTAGTGCCATTCACGTCTAAAAGATATATTTTCCGAGCTCTTTCCAGTCGTTCTAGTTTGGACCAATTTTGCTGAAATGAGGTTCTTTTGGCTTCTGTTATCGAGAACAAATTGCAGTGGAGAACCCTTCACCCACATCTATGAATGCAAGAGGCACTCCCCCTCCTCTAGATCCTCCCCCTGAGCCTTGGTGGTAGCAAAAATGGCACTGGAATCCACATCAATGATCTACTTCCCTTTGTCATTGTGCTTCTCTGGTTCTGACTCGAGATTGAAACATGCATATGATTCGTGTGCCTTTAGTTCAAACACCAATGACTGTTTGGATCAACACTCATTTGTGCTGTGAGTGGGGTTGTTATAAAATTCACATCACTTACCTGTGTCCTTCTTTGGATTTGTGGTGTTTTTTTTAGTCACCCAACTTTGGCCTTTCCCCTTGTTCTGTGGTTCGAGGGCACCTTTCCATGGCTTCAGATTCATGGATCCAAAGTATTTCTTCTTCTGCTTAAATTTCTCATTGATCTTGGTGGCATAGAAATATGTCATTGTTACACCAATTTTTGGTCATATAACATGTCAGTATTATATGGGCCAAAGTACGCCATGTAAGACTAATTTTACCCTAGTAAAATTGCTTTCACTCTAAAAAATAACTTAGTAATCCATAATTTATTAAGTTGTTTATGGTCTAAGCAGGGAACCACATGAGGAAATATTGAATAAATCCATATTTTTTTGATTTTCCTCAAGGAATAAATAGTTAAACAATAGTTTAATTAATATTCCTAGTCATACTTAACCCAAAACATGAAAAATTAATTAGATAATTCATTATTTATCTTATTATTTTCTAGGAATAATTATTTAAACCTTATTTAAATAATATTCCTTGTTAAATTTGGCTAAATCATTTATAAATAATTCAATAAATCATTATTTATTTAATTATTACTCAACCACATCCTTAAAATAATAAATAAATCATTTATTTATTTATTATTTACAGATAAAGGGATTTGACCAAATTCAAATTCTTTTTCCCTCCAACAAAAATAATAAAATATTCCATAAATGTTGGATCTAGATCTGGTTAATAATATTTTAATTATGCACCAATATCTAGACTAAATCAATATTTTGTTATAAATAGAAGGTTTTTTCCATTCATTCACTACCTTTTGTTGCCTAAAGATCACTCTGGATCTATACTCTTGGTCTAACTTTGATCCTCCATCATTGTCATATTTTTCTACTTTTTCCTTATGAACTCCCCTTGAGTTCCATTTTTGACTGGGTTTTCTACACCACCAAGGGAGAGAGATCTTAGATCTGAAGCACTGAGGACATACAAGAATCCATCCCATTGAGGGGGACTGGTAACATCTTTCTATGTTCCCTTCCCTGGTGTCATAAATACAAAATTCTTAAAAAATAATATTGTCTTGTCTGTTGGATGTATGGAGCAACTCTTGATTTTATTTGTTGATTAATGTCTTTAACTACATAGATCTCGATTTTTTAGCATTTATTTTGGTCAATTAACTGCAGATCTAAGGAAATTGGCAACCATCCTTGCTGTTAGGCCTTTTTTTTTGCACAACTAAAGTGAGATTTTTCTGTACGCTTGTGATCAGAATTCACACTAACAAATGGCGACTCCATAGTTGTTTATAATTACAACTGCTATCATTTTTCAGATTCCTACATGACCAGCTCCTTTAGCCCCTAGGGTTTTTCTTCCAATTATTATTTTGTCTTTTCTTGATGTTGTTTTTAACCTTTAAAACCCTAAAACAATAAAAATTGTAACTTCCATATGCTTTTGGACCTATTGCGCAGGTGATAGGTATCGGTCATAGTTAAGATGACATTTTTTTCTTAAACCTACTCCCGAGATGGCTGGAAGTTCAGGTCACACCTTTTGGGCTAAAACCTATGACCTCAACCTTCCGGGCACAGAAAACTGCCAAAAAACTGTGACCTCTGCGGAAAATAGGTCAGAAACTCCGACCTGTACTTTTTTGCGAGAATTTTTCTGGGTTTGTTTGGGCTATTGTTTAGGGTTCTATGACTTCCATCTCCACCCATTTTGGATTTGTACTTGCTCTATTTTATTTTTCAAAGTAGGAACCTAGCCCCATAGGTCTTCAATACACTTCCACCTTTCTAGGAGGAGTTTAGCTGAAGCAGGTCGTCTGAGATTTCAGTGTGTTCAGCCTTTTCTAAATCTGATTCTATACTTTCAGATCCATTTCATATTGGTTATTCATACATAAAAACACCTATTTTCAGTTTCTTTTGGTCCTCCTCTAGGGTCCCATCCACTTCCCTTCAAGTTGTAGCCTTTCACCACTCATTTGTAGCACTTTTCCCTCTAGGTTTTTGCTGTTTTCTACACCTATTTCTAGCAGATCTGAATTTTAGATCCTTTTCCCTCTTGAATTTAGATCTACTAGCCATTTTGTGTGCTTTGACTACATTTTACCCACCCATAGACTAGTTGTTGGGAAGCCCTCCTACTTGGCTTTAAGTTGATGCATCTTTAGTTTTTTATTTTATGTCATATTTCAGTTCACTCTACTGTTATTTTCAGATTTATTTGTAGTTATACAACACCTTTTTTCTTTTTTCTTTTTCTCTACACACGTCTACATTTAATTAAAATTAACACACTTATCACTTACACACACACCCTAAGTGAAAAGCACCTAGTTTGCACTGCCAGGCCAAGACTATAACATTGTAATCAATTGACCCAACACCTCTCTACCATTGTTTTGACATTGTAATCATTTGATCCTGCACCTCCTTTCCCTTGTTGGTCTCTCTTCCTCCCATGATCCGTGTCTATTTTTCCATCATTACGCCCCCAAGGCATTTATCCTGGACACTTCTTGAACTTCATCCTCAGTTTCTGGTAGGAAGAATTAATCCTTCACGTGGGGTTCGAGTTCGTCATCCACCGAGCCCCAATTCTGACACTGCTTCTGGTTCTATCTCTGGTTCTCCTCCTGTCACCTTCACCATGTCTAGTTCAGGACCTAATGCTGGTGGTAGCCTTGACGCTAATGTTGGGAAAACTACTAGTTGTACCAAAACAAGAACTATCACTGTTGCTCCCTTACTCCCTTATATTGTAGGCCTCAGTATTCCTGATTTTAACCAGTTGATTAATCACCCCATACACCATGATCTTGGTTGGCCTGTTATGCCAACCAAGCTCCCTTCTAACATCCCCAAGTTTGAAGGTCTTGCTGCAGACGATCCTACAAACCATGTTCGATATTTCCACATGTGGTATTCGTCTAACTCCATCACCGATGACTCTATATGTCTTTGGTTGTTCCAGTGTATGCTTACCATAGAAGCTTCTAAATGGTATGTTGACCAAGCCTCCTCCTCTCATACTACTTTTGCAACTCTTGCCAGGGATTTTCTGTCTTACTTATAGCTTCCCCTTCGTAATGACACTCGTACCAAAATTTTGACCTCTTTCTATCAATTGTCTGCAACCTACCTATCTGATCAAGCCCAGGAATGGTGAAGAATAAAGAGCCTATGTCGAGCCCCTACCTTTGAAGACTGTTTCTACATGGATTGGTTTCTCAGATCCCTTTTTCCTGCTATTTTCAAAGATGTCACATCTCATTTCCCTCAGACCGAAGAATACGCTCTCTATATTGCATTGAAATATGACCTGATCTATGCATAGTCTAGTTATGTTTATACCATCTTACCTGATATCCCTAGACCCGGTGGTGCCAACACACCGGGGTCATCCCATGTCAGTGACAGTATCATTGGAGCCCTTTCTCATTTTTACTTTAATCCTCCCATGGGTTATGGTTTCCCTCAAGGAGGGGCCAGCTCCTCCAAAACGTTTCCTCCTCCCGGTAGCATGTGTCCAGCATACGGCATGAATCCTCCTTTTTTCCAACTTGTTTACCATAATTTTCCCCAACCTCCTTATTATTTGTATCCATAGGCTGGTGCTCCAACTCCTCTAGCATTAGTACCTCAGCCTCCCTTGCCTTCTCAACCCCTGCAATAGCAGCCAACACCCCCCAGGCTAGGTGTATGCACAACAGGAGTTACACAACATTTTTCAGCATCCCTGTAATCCCCATTCCGAAAATTGGAGGACCATTTCTGTGACCTATATGTAGTCTCACGACTTGAAAAAAATGTCATTGCATCCCTTGCCATGAGGAGAACATTTCCTCTATTGAATATTCCTAGAACAGACCATAAAAAACACATGATTTTGGGTCGGCGCATGCAAGCAGTTATGGCCTTGTGCCGATAAGAGAAGTTAGCACTGGGCCCTCGACTACCCGCACCAAGCTATTTTGAATTATTTTTTTAAAAATAGTAGTGAAGTTTCCATTGCAACCACTTCGTGAGCAGAGTTAGCATGGGTTGTTTGACTGAAAAACATTGAAAATATTCCTTTGGCTTCTTTTTCACTACTTTTTGGAAACCCCCCAAAATATAAGGCTTCCCTTCCACCATTTGAGGGATCCCAAACTCCTCCTCCTATCTTATAAATACATCTCTCTCACATAGATGTTGCTAGCTGAAAATTTTGGAGAATAGTTGAAACATTCTGATATAGCTGGTATGAGATAGAGTAGAGAGAGGCCCTTTGTCGAGAGAGAGTCTAGGCTAATTTCCACACCACGTCCAATCCCCTGACAAATGCTCGAGACACGTTTTGACTGGACCCGCTGAAAGAGGCTGCGACGCTAAGGCTTATTTGGTTGTAATATCTTTCTTTCTCTTAATTAATACATGACTGATGTTTTGGTTCCCATATTGTGTTGATATGATTAATCCCACACAATACGTTTAATTCTCCTTGACCAATTAGATATTGATTAATGTATATATTATTTCATACACTGCTATTTTTCTCTGATCTATGTATAGGCACTTGAGTACCCCTGTTGAAGGACCACAATGTGATGGGATGAATATCGGGAGACCGCTGCCACAACTACGACAACTGTGTTGGATCAAAGGTAGGACATCTATCCTGACTCAGTTTCATTCATTAACAAGGAATCAATGCATTAGCATGTCCTCTTGCTGCTATACCCACCCTAGGGATAGAGGGATCACCTCTGTCTGCAGAGGGGATTTACCTACACAACAATTTGGAGACTCCATTGGGTAAAGGTAAGGCCAAAGACAATACCCCGAAACAAGATTCTCAGAAATTTCGTGTTGATGATGGTTCATAGAGTAAATCTAAGTATCCTCGCTTGATTTGTGAAAAATATCACTACACCAAGGACTATCCTCGAAGGGCTGAAGTGAGTCGATTTCTCAAAGGAACTTAAGGAACTATGGCTATTCTCAAAGAACCATTTCCGTTACAACAGACTCAGTTGGTAGAGAAACCTCTGTCCTTTGCCCCATTAAGCTCTCATTTTTTCATGATGAATGGTTATGCATCCGTTTATATAGCTACTTGGTCTAAATATTATATTGAACCACATCAGGCAGTGAGGAAAGAGATCACTAATGGTCCTCCTCCACCGCCTGCTTCTGGACCTCTTTAGATTGAGAGGCCGAGTACTGAGCCCATTGTATGACCACCTTCCAAAGGTGTACACTTTGTAAGTATTCTTACAATCCTAACACCCGTGCTGCTCAACATTATAGTATTGTTGAGGTTTTGGCCCAGGCATCGTCTGCGATGTCCACATTAGAAGTACTAGAGAGGGTGCGTCTACATGCATCATGTCATCTACCTGCTGGAAAGACATTCATTATCTAGCTCTCAATTAATCTCCAAATTATCTATAAGCGATTGATGGAAGGGAATCTAAACCTCTTGGTGTTCTTACTAGTTTACCAATCACTCTAGAAGGGAAAATAGTCAATGTCGAGGTTGAAGTAGTTGATGCCAAGCTCAATTACAATCTTCTCCTCAGTCATAGTTGGACTCATGCTATGTTGTGCATTCCGTCCACACTTTTTAGTGTTTTTTCCTTTGTGCACGAAGGCAAGATAGTTATTATCTATCAGTTGTCTTTCTTCACTTCTTCATCTTCCAAGAGAAATGTTTCGTATGTCGATCAAATTCCTATTCCTTATGAGAGTGTAGGGCTAGGTCTCTTCAAAGATCTTTCCCTCATGGGTGTTTTTCCTCTTCCTCCACCCAACACTATTCAGGTTAATATGATCTCCAGGTACTCTGATCCATGGGTCATCCCTTCACCTGAGAATATTGATTCCTTTGGAGATTCGATGTCATTAATTCCGATCAAGATTGATTATTGTGAACTTATTTCGGCTTTAGATCCTCCCCAACTTGATCATGATCCTTTTGCATGTCTCTGGATACTTATTCTCAATCCCCTTGGCTCAGCGATTCGGATTCACTCGATCCCTTAAGTGAGATATTTCCCTCCGATGAAGCCATCATGGAAACTGTCTCTTGAGGATCACCCTTGGGACGATAGTCATCATCGTTCCTCATTCATGCCTAGCCTTGGGGCCATGTCTACGTGTCTCGAGAGGTTAGCTTCTCAGGTTCCTTCTCCTCCACTTCAAACACCTATCCTGACACACAAATTCTTTGCGGAAGGTAACCTAAGCAACATCACACAAAAGATTCCTATCAACATCTCTGTTAAACGGAAGGTTGTCAAGAACTTCCATATTGGGGTGACCTACTCTCCCAATGAGATTTAGGCATATACTAGCCTCTTTCACAAGTTTCGTGATGTTTTCACATGGACTTACAAAGAGATACCCAACATCGATGCAAGTATAGCGGTGCAAGGGATTCCTACCTATCCTATTGCAAAGCCTATTTTCCAGCATCTTCATCCTATGCACCCTAGAAAGGCAGTCGCTACTAAGGGAGAAGTTGAAAAAATTCTTAAAGATGGTTTTATCTATCCGATTCCCTTGACATAATGGGTTTCCAATATTGTTCCTGTAGATAAGAAACAGGGTACCATTCATGTCTGTGTTGATTACCGTGACATTAACTGTGCTTTCCCTAAGGACAATTATCCTACTCCTTTTATTGATCAAATCATTGATGACTGTGCTGGGAGTGAAATGTTTTCCCTTATGGATGGGTTTTCTGACTACAACTAGCTTAACATTATTTTCACCAATAAACATAAGACTGCCTTTATCTATCCTTGGGGTACTTTCACTTATGAAAAGCTCCCTTTTGGTGTTAATAATGGTGAGGCTACATTTCAGCAAGAAATTTCATATTCCTTCCACAATATCAAGTGCATTGTTCAACCTTATCTGGATGACCTTGCAGCTCATTCGACTAAGCGTAAAAATCATCCTGATCATCTCCGTCATATTTTTCTTCACTATCGAAGTTATAACATCTGGTGAAATCCGCATAAGTGCATCTTCTGCGTTGATTCCAATAGACTCTTAGGTTTTCTCATTTCCAAAGATGGGATTCATCTCGATCCACTCAAATTTTAAGCTATCATTAATCTCCCCTATCCTTGCTCCTTACATCAGCTGCAGAGTCTGTAGGGAAAGGTTAACTCCCTATGCCATTTTATACCTAACTATGCCAAATTGGCCAAAGGATTTACGTGATTAAGAAAGCAAGGTGACCCGTTCCTCTAGGATGAAATCGCCCAAAACTCCTTCGATGCACTAAAGACATTGTTGGTCAATGTTCCTTTGTTGCATCCTCCAAATTATCATTGCGATTACTCCCTCTATTTGGTCACCATGTTTAGCACAATTGCCATGGTTTTGGTACAATACGATGATGACGCTGATGAACATGTCATTTTCTATCTATATCATAACCCTCTCGATACTTAGACATGATATGCACATGTCGAGAAGCTGGTGTTGGCTGTTGTACAAGATTTTAATGTTTCCATCACTATATTATGCTGCGTACAGTGACTGTGATTTTTTATTGCAACCCTATGACTTACTAATTGACTCATAAATTACTGGGGGGCAAGTACTCAAAGTGGATTTTCATCCTCCAAGCATTCAATTTGGAATTTAATACTGCCAAGTCGAAGAAGTCTTTAGTATTCATCGATTTTATCTTCTCTCTCCCTTCCGATTCCCCTTCATCTGGTTTTGATGAACACATTCCAGATGACATGCTTTTTCTGATTAACACCCTCGATGCTTGGTACAGTGATATCATAGTATATCTTCATACTTCCACCTTCCAATCTGAGTTGCCGAAGGATTCTCGCCGATGAATCTGTCATCAATCGCAACCCTATCGCATAGTTGGAGATACAATCTACCAATTTGGTGTTGATTCCATTCTCCGTAGGTGTTTGACTCTTGAGGAGGCTCAGAAGGCCCTGAATGATTATCACAGTGGCGCCTATGGAGGTCACATGTCTGGATATGATACTGCACAAAAAATTGTTCGTGCTAGGTATTTCTAGCCCACGATCATTAGAGACTTCATCCTTGCTATCTGCAAGTTCCATGATTGCCAGATCCATCAGCCCAAGATGCGTGTTTCACCTTCCCATATTCACCTTGTCATTGCCATTGGTCCCTTTGTAAAGTGGGGCCTCGATTTTATGATGTGTAACCCTCACTCAACCGAGGGGCATGCTTATATCATCGTAGTCATGGATTACTTCACAAAATGGGCCGAAGAAATGCCTACACTTATGGCTAATGGTAAGACAACAACACATTTTCTATTAAATCATGTCATTTCTAGGTTTGGTGTTCGTCAATTCATTGTTACCGATCATGGTTCCAATTTTCGACATTACATGGTGGTGGATTTAGCTTCCAAGTTGGGTCTGCATCACAACAACTCAATGCTGTACTACCCTCAGGCCAATGGCCAGGTTGAAGTCGTGAAAAAATTTCTCGTCACTATGATTCAACGTATGATTGGGATGCACAAATAAAAATGACATCTCATGTTGTTTTAGCTCTCTGGGCTTAACGAACTGCAGTGACGGATGCAACAAGATTCACTCCATTCCAGCTTGTCTGTGGTCTGGAAACTACCCTTCCAATTGAATGTGAAATTCCTTTGCTCAAACTAGATTTTGAATTGTTGTCGAATACTTCACTAGAAGAGGAGCATCTTCTATATTTAGAGAGGGTTAATGAAACTTTTTTTTTTGCTGCTCTAGTCATAGAAGAATAGAAAAAACGGGTCAAATCTCATTTTGACCAGTCATTTTCCCCCCGTTCCTTCATAGAATGAGACCTCGTCCTCTTGTACAACCAAGCTCATGATAAGCTGGGGGCAGACGAATTTCAACCCATGTGGCATGGGCCCTACATTGTTAAATGTGTTTTGCAGAATGGGGCTTATGAGTTTGTTGATTATGAAGGTCATTGTCTGAATCAGCCCAGAAATATATATATATATATATATATATATATATATATATATATATATATATATATATATATATATATATATATATATATATATATATATATATATATATATATATATATATATATATATGTGTCAAGTGTTTCCATCCATGTGCATCATAAGTTCAAAAAATATGTATGTTTCGGTTACATCCTGAGACATCATGTCTCTAAAAAATATGTGGAAATGAAAACCTTGGTGTCTAGTCAGTGTTGTTAGCGCTCGAATCTGCCTCAGGCTGAAGAAGGAAAAACTCGAGGCAACATCAAACCAACCTTAGCCTCGTAGCTAGCCCTACGAGGACAGGAGAGGGCTCTCTCCGGGTCAAACTCAGCAAAAGGTTTTCGGAAGGGCTGAGATGACCAAAAGCATAACTGATCTTAGGCTAGTAAACTGATATGAAAAGGGATTTTAATGAATGTTGGGTTTCTGGGCTGTGTGGGGCAAAGACAGCAAGAGCAGAGATTAAATGAAAAACGCAGATTATCTCCTGAGGCAAGGTAAGCAAGAAATTTAACAATTAAATTGAGATAAACGGAATGACAAGACTGCTGAGAAGTCAACAAGGGCATAGAAGATGGATCCTTGTCAAACAGAAGAAATTGCACAAAACATGAAAGCTTCTCCGTGGTAGAGCAGCAAGTTGAATTCTGCCCTTCTCACTTATAAACATTCAATATTGAAATGGCGATTAATGAACTGTGAACATAACGATGACATATGAAACAAAAGGAAAAACATTTGCTAAATTTCAAGACACAAGAATCTCAAAAAACAGAGCTGTATCTCTTCATTAAAATCTCTGTCTAAGACTGTACAATAAAACTCTAATTTTTTCCTACACTAGCTCTCAGAACTCTCCGAACCCACCCTCAGTGATTTTACAATACATTAAATAAATTATGAGAAATGCTAACTAATCGATGAAAATAAGGGGCAGTTACATCAATAATCATGAAAATAGGAAAACTCTGCTCTAAAAGGAATAGCGCTGTATTTGTTTGTTGATGACCAATGAATTGGTAGAACCGGTAGCTGAATTTTCTGAACTGCAACTGAAGACCCAAAATGAACTAACCAATTCGATTTGCTTTGCTGGGATAATTATCTGCACTTCCGGCTTCTAACTTTGATTGCCATGTTACATTTACCATTTGAAGATCTCTGCTAGCCAATGATTAAGAGACAAATATGGAGCGCAGACCCATCTGGATTGTTAACTGAAGTCATTGAAATAGGAATCGAATCCTACTTTTCTGTTGTGGTCGATATCTTCTTTCTAATTTCGGCCTTTGATTATTTATTTCCCCTTACCGCTTTGAATAAAATCAACAAAAATAACCTTTAAACTGAAATTCTGTCGGTTCCAGACTTATCGCATTCCAATTCAGCATCATCTCTTAAATTTCCAGACTCATGCCTCAGTCGTATTTTTGCATTTTCATGTTCCAAACAAGCACAACGCTCCTTCAACATTTGATAATCATTGCAAATGACCAGTTTGGAGACAACCATTCACATCGCATGCCCGATTTAATGTGTAAAATGATTCATCCTTATCATCGTCAACATATGCCTACAAAATCTTGATTTGATGACGGAATTTACTCCTCGTGCCTGTATCTCAACATCAAAATCATCACAACCATAAAAAATCCATTGCACAATGATCAAACCTGTTTGCAATTCGTTGAAGTCGTTTTGGATGAAGATTGGGCGCACAAAACACAACTTTCTGAGTTCTGCTGGCAAATGGGTCGCTCACCTCCAAGTGGGTCGCTCACGTTGCAATTTTACACTACGAAAATCACCCAAGTGGGTCGCTCTGCCCAGGTGGGTCGCTCGACCTTCAACTCGGCCACAAGATGCACAAGCTTAAATTTCTGATGCCTTGAACTTGAACATCATACAATTCAGCAAATTTATTCCCATTTTCAAGGAGAGGCATTGCTAACACATTTGTTTCAACTTTGTGTGTGCTCGGTTCTAAATCGTTCAAGCAATGATGGTCTAAATCAGAAGATGCAGATAGCCATCTTAGCACCAAATGAATTGTGCGCTTGGTTCTTTACAAAAGGAACCACAGTATTCATTTCATTACACAAAACATCATCTGATCGATACATATCAACCATATCAATCATGTCCCCTTTGATCATGTTAAAACTCTAGTAGTCCTTCCTACCATTGTAGTTCCATCTATTCTTCTGTCACGTCCACCTCAGATGTCCACACAATGTCCTTTAAAGCAGTAGAAAAATTCTCATAGAACTTGTTGTACTCTAGGGTATCCCCGCCAGCTTTACTTCCACAACAAAGAGAGAAGGAGAAACTTCAAAAACCTCTGTAGCTACAGAAAGATGCCCCTTTCTACCTGTTTCAAACCCCGGAATCTCATCTTGTAATCACGTCTTTTAACATTGAACCCAAGTGGCTTCACGCTCTCCTCCATCTTTGTGATGATTTCTGTAGCAGGTGTTCAACAGAGTCACTAAATACGGCATCGATGTCATCAAGACTGGTATCTCTTTCTCCTTCAAATTTGACTGGATTGTAGCCTTTCTTGAACCAAGAACTTTCTAATATCTGAGGAATTGTAATCCGATATTTAGGATTCGGCTCAAGTATTCTCAGAATCAGTTTCCGAACTCCTGGAGAAAACCATTTCGGGCAAGTGAAATCTGCTTAGTATATCTTCTTATAAAGGGCTATGATGTTGGTTTCATCAAATGGTAAATAGTCGGCCATGAGGACAAACAGAATGACTCCACAAGACCACAGATCAGCTTTAGCACCATCATATCCCTTGTCCACAATGACCTCTGGGGCAACATAGTTGGGGGTTCCACAAGCAGTATGCAACAATCCATCTTCCTTCATTTGCTGTGAAAGTGCACTTAGACCAAAATTAGAGATATTCAGATTTCCTTTTGAATCCAGAAGAAGGTTCTCCGGCTTAAGATCTCTATGGTAAACTCCTATGCTATGACAATAATCAACTGCATTTATAAGTTGCTGAAAATATTTTCTGACATCATCTTCCTTTAACTTCCCATGTTGAGCAATTTGATTAAAAAGCTCTCCTCCTGTAACGTACTCTTTGTAGACTTCCCTGTTGTATCCTTTTTATTCACTTCTCTTTTTGGCTCGAAGTTGATGGTATCTTGTTGCAACAAATCTTCTCACTTGAAGATACTGTCGTTATCTGTTGACTTTGTATCAAAGAGCCTCCTCCTTCAGGTATTCCTGACCTTTGGAGGCATTCCTTTCCTGCCACTTTTCCTTCCGCTGTTTAGCATATACTTTGCTGGGCAGCTTGATTTCACAACTAGTCCTTTTGATATCAATGTCTTCATGCAGCTCCACCCAGAATACCAATCTTGGAATGAGTTTCCGAACCTTCCAGGCGGTGCACCAACACTCTCTTGGATGCTCTGGTTAAGAGTTTCTTCTAAACTCTCAAGCTCCTCAAGAATCTGTTCAATATGTTGTTCATTTCGAGCAATTTGAGTCTGTTGACCCTATGTCAATCCACCCTGTGCTATTTCTTTTGTTTGGATAGCATCAATCTCCTTTTTCAAATTAGCAACCTTTCCATTCCGCTTGATAATTTTATCTCGAGTTTTACTTTGCTTCTCAGTGAACTGACCCTTGTATGTTTGCTATGTCATTGCCCACAACCCAGATCTCCAATACAACAGCTGCAGCTGACTCTAAAATTTTATCATGGTGTAAGGATATTTTAATGTGAAGGCTACTACAACAGGATAACCTTCATGAAGAAGTTGCACAAACTAGACTGGAATTCAATAACTCGAGAGGGCCCAGTATCCTGTTTAGTATCTGAGATTTTGGCAGCCTTTTGGCACTTTTGACATTGAAACTCTGTTTTACAATTTCCTTCTCTGATTGCTGATGATGTATTTTGTCACTCTTTTGCAGGGATCGGAGCTGAGCTGCTGCCTTTTGAAGAGCTGGAGAATTTGATACATATTCTAAAAAACACATTTAATGATTTCTTCTTCAAAACAGGGTTTTGAAGAAGAATCAATTTCACACTGACATAAGACGGAGTCTAACTTGGCTCCAATGGGGATGGCAGCTGCCGCTTCTTGGAGGTGCCAAGAACCGCAGAACTTTGGGAGAGCAGACAGTGCCTCCATCCATTGGGCGATGGAATCATTATTCTGACAAACAAACTAAAGACTGATAACTCAGTTTATTAACTAGAAATTCGACTCACACTGACTTGATGCAAATTGAAATGACTGAATTAAACAAAAACTTTCTGAAAAGGGCAGCAGTCCATCAAAATTTCAAAACCCTGATGGCAACCCCCTGCATACTAATGTGATATGTACAATCATGTATAATTGGCTTTCCAATGCAACCAATCCAGCAAATGGCTGCACCCAAAATTTCTGCTCTTATTCTCCTTGAGCAGGCAGAATGATGAACCTGTAGGTAGCTCAACACAATCACTGAAAGCAAAGCTTATGACAATAAACCAGGTAACATTTATCCTTTCTAATGCTTGCAGAAGAATGCTGAAGGGATCTTGAAAATCCTGAAGCACTGGCTTATCTGGAGATCCAGCTGCAAAAATACTAGTATTCACCTCACTCTGATATGAAAGGACAATTGATTTCTGAGGGATAGAAATGCACAAATCTGCCATCTGAGTGTTAGCTGTAGGTTCCTTGACCATGAGAAATTCTGACATATATCCCTCAACTTCATGATCTAGGTCATTGTTAAACAAAGAACAATCTTCAAGATTATCAAATATGACAGCCTTATCATCTTTGTGAAGGAAAAAATTATCTGTTTGCTGATCTACATAACTGATTACAAGACAGTCATCTTTTTCAACAGGGGAAGAGATTTCACTAACACTTTCCTAACTACGTGTGCACTGCAAATCTGTTGTAGCTTCGGCTGAAACATGACCTTTCAAAAGTAGATCTATCTCATCTTCAGACAAAGGAGACAATGCCTTTTGTTTTCTTCTGCTTAAACAGTAATTATCTTCATATGACAGGGCATTCAAACTACCATTCATTACTGAGTTATTGAAAGGAGCTTTATCACTTACTTGCACAAAGATCTCATTTTGATTTTCATGAACTGACTGGATTGCTTCTTCATGAAGGCTGTGTTCTAATGATGGGCTGACAGTATGACTGAGAACGTTTGGATCCATTACTGTGTCTTCTGCATCCCAGATGATTTCAACAGCAGAGTTCTCCTTGATGGGATTTAGCACAAGATATGCTTGGTCATCATGATCTGAATCTGAATCTGAAGTAGCTGTCTGGACATTATCACAATCTGCAATTGGAACTGGACTTACTTGCATGCTGCTATCTTCCGTGGGCAGATCTGAAATGACATTTTGCCTTTCATCATTTTCAGCCATATGGCCATCAACCTGTTGCAAAGTCTCCTGAGCACCTTGATAGGCATCCTTTAGGTTCTCTTCATGTTGCTGAAATGGAGTCTCATATAGAGCCTCCATGATTTCATCATTCATGAAATTATCATCTTCATAATATTTCTCCAGGCTTTCAATAAAAGAAGAAGCATGTTTGCAACAGTCATGAACTAAATTTAATGATGGATAAGACACTTGATATCTTTCAATGAACAAGGCATGAAAATCCTCTAAACAATAAATACAGGCCAGCGGCAAATTTTCATACCATGACTGAGCTTCACCTTCCAGAGTGGCCAGGAATATCTTCATCAAGCAATCTTCAGGAAAATCTATCTTCAACTTGCGAATATGCATGTGAAATCTGACTAAATGTAAAGCAGCATCTTTCTTACCATCATCGTTGAACGTAGGCAGATTCATTGACCAATCCACCTTGGGCATTTTATTCGGAAAACCTGGAATGTGATCTCGGCTCATGGGAGCGTATCTTCTTGCAATCCGGTTCATCTTGACAATTCTGAAGCTACTGATCTGCCTGCAGTGAAATCACCATGGAGCATTTGATTGTCTGGATTGTTTAATGTGTGAAGTCGCCGGGTGAATGATTTCAGCCTTGCGGTGTCTGACTGCTGTCCACCATCAGCAATCAGATCTGAACTCTGTTATCCTTTACCGGGGAGGATCTTCCCCAGTATGGTCGCCACTATGTTAGCGCTCGAATCTGCCTCAGGCTGAAGAAGGCAAAACTCGAGGCAACATCAAACCAACCTTAGCCTCGTAGCTAGCCCTACGAGGACAGGAGAGGGCTCTCTCCGGGTCAAACTCAGCAAAAGGTTTTCGGAAGGGCTGAGATGACCAAAAGCATAACTGATCTTAGGCTAGTAAACTGATATGAAAATGGATTTTAATGAATGTTGGGTTTCTGGGCTGTGTGGGGCAAAGACAGCAAGAGCAGAGATTAAATGAAAAACGCAGATTATCTCCTGAGGCAAGGTAAGCAAGAAATTTAACAATTAAATTGAGATAAACGGAATGGCAAGACTGCTGAGAAGTCGACAAGGGCATAGAAGATGGATCCTTGTCAAACAGAAGAAATTGCACAAAACATGAAAGCTTCTCCAGGGCAGAGCAGCAAGTTGAATTCTGCCCTTCTCACTTAGAAACATTCAATATTGAAATGGCGATTAATGAACTGTGAACATAACGATGACATATGAAACAAAAGGAAAAACATTTGCTAAATTTCAAGCCACAAGAATCTCAAAAAACCGAGCTGTATTTCTTCATTAAAATCTCTGTCTAAGACTGTACAATAAAGCTCTAATTTTCTCCTACATCAACTCTCAGAACTCTCTTTTTCTTTCAAGTGATTTTACAATACATTAAATAAACTATGAGAAATGCTAACTAATCGATGAAAATAAGGGGCAGCTACATCAATAATCATGAAAATAGGAAAACTCTGCTCTAAAAGGAATAGCGATGTATTTGTTTGTTGATGACCAATGAATTGGTAGAACCTGTAGCTGAATTTTCTGAACTGCAACTGAAGACCCAAAATGGACTAACCAATTCGATTTGCTTTGCTGGGATAATTATCTGCACTTCCTAGCTTAACTTGATTGCTACAAACATTTACTATTTGAAGATCTCCGCTAGCCAATGATTAAGAGACAAATATGGAGCGTGTATATCCGGATTGTTAATAAAGTCTGGAAATAGGAATCGAATCCTATTCAGCTGGTAACAGGTGTCTTTGTTTATTTTTGGCCTTTGACTATTTATTTCCCCTTACCGCTTTTGAATAAAATCAACAAAAATAACTTTTAAACTGAAATTAAGTTGTTCCAGATTTATCGCATTCCAATTCAGCATCAGCTCTTAAATTTCCAGACTCATGCCTCAGTCGTATTTTTGCATTTTCATGTTCCAAACAAGCACAACGCTCCTTCAACATTTGATAATCATTGCAAATGACCAGTTTGGAGACAACCATTCACATCGCATGCCCAACTTAATGTGTAAAATTATTCATCTTTATCATCGTCAACATATGCCTACAAAATCTTGATTTGATGACGGAATTTACTCCTCGTGCCTGTATCTCAACATCAAAATCATCACAACCATAAAAAATCCATTGCACAATGATCAAACCTGTTTGCAATTCGTTGAAGTCGTTTTGGATGAAGACTGGGCGCACAAAACACAACTTTCTGAGTTCTCAATGGGAAAATGGGTCGCTCGACCCAGGTGGGTCGCTCACGTTATGACTTTGCACTACGGAAATAACCCAAGTGGGTCGCTCTGCCCAGATGGGTCGCTCGACCTTCAACTCGGCCACAAGATGCACAAGCTTAAATTTCTGATGCCTTGAACTTGAACATCATACAATTCAGCAAATTTATTCCCATTTTCAAGGGGAGGCATTGCTAACACATTTGTTTCAACTTTGTGTGTGCTCGGTTCTAAATCGTTCAAGCAATGATGGTCTAAATCAGAAGATGCAGATAGCCATCTTAGCACCAAATGAATTGTGCGCTTGGTTCTTTACAAAAGGAACCACAATATTCATTTCATTACACAAAACATCATCTGATCAATACATATCAACCATATCAATCATGTCCCCTTTGATCATGTTAAAACTCCAGTAGTCCTTCCTACCATTGTAGTTCCAGCTATTCTTATGTCACGTCCACCTCAGATGTCCACACAATGTCCTTTAAAGCAGTAGAAAAATTCTCATAGAACTTGTTGTACTCTAGGGTATCCCCGCCAGCTTTAATTCCACAACAAAGAGAGAAGGAGAAACTTCAAAAACCTCTGTAGCTACAGAAAGATGCCCCTTTCTACCTGTTTCAGACCCTGGAATCTCATCTTGTAATCACGTCTTTTAACATTGAACCCGAGTGGCTTCACGCTCTCCTCCATCTTTGTGATGATTTCTGTAGCAGGTGTTCAACAGAGTCACTAAATACGGCATCGATGTCATCAAGACTGGTATCTCTTTCTCCTTCAAATTTGACTGGATTGTAGCCTTTCTTGAACCAAGAACTTTCTAATATCTGATGAATTGTAATCCGATATTTAGGATTCGGCTCAAGTATTCTCAGAATCAGTTTCCGAACTCCTGGAGAAAACCATTTCGGGCAAGTGAAATCTGCTCTGTATATCTTCTTATAAAGGGCTATGATGTTGGTTTCATCAAATGGTAAATAGCCGGCGATGAGGACAAACAGAATGACTCCACAAGACCACAGATCAGCTTTAGCACCATCATATCCCTTGTCCACAATGACCTCTGGGGCAACATAGTTGGGGGTTCCACAAGCAGTATGCAACAGTCCATCTTCCTTCATTTGTTGTGAAAGTGCACTTAGACCAAAATTAGAGATCTTCAGATTTCCTTTTGAATCCAAAAGAAGGTTCTCCGGCTTAAGATCTCTATGGTAAACTCCTCTGCTATGACAATAATCAACTGCATTTATAAGTTGCTGAAAATATTTTTCCACATCATCTTCTTTAATTTCCATGCTGAGCAATTTGATTAAAAGCTTCCTCCGTAACGTACTCTTTGTCGACTTCGTTGTATTTTTTTATTCACTTTTGGCTCGAAGTTGATGGTATCGTGTTGCAACAAATCTGCTCACTCGAAGATACTGTCGTTATCTGTTGACTTTGTATCAAAGGGCCTCCTCCTTCAGGTATTCCTGACCTTTGGAGGCATTCCTTTCCTGCCACTTTTCCTTCCGCTGTTTAGCATATACTTTGCTGGGCAGCTTGATTTCACAACTAGTCCTTTTGATATCAATGTTCCCATGGAGCTCCAATCTTTCATACCAATCTTTGAATGAGTTTCCACATAACCTTCCAAAAAAGTGTGGACCAACACTCTCTTGGATGCTCAAAGGAGCTCTCTTCTAAACTCTCACAAGCTCCCCTCAAGAAACACACTAACATGTTGTTCATTTCGAGCAATTTGACCGAGGTGACCTTTCTATGTCAATCCACCCCGTCCTATTTCTTTTGTTTTAGGTACCCACCTTTTCAAATTAGCAACCTTTCCATTCCGCTTGATAATTTTATCTCGAGTTTTACTTTGCTTCTCAGTGAACTGACCCTTGTATGTTTGCTATGTCATTGCCCACAACCCAGATCTCCAATACAACAGCTGCAGCTGACTCTAAAATTTTATCATGGTGTAAGGATATTTTAATGGGAAGGCTACTACAACAGGATAACCTTCATGAAGAAGTTGCACAAACTAGACTGGAATTCAATAACTCGAGAGGGCCCAGTATCCTGTGTAGTATCTGATATTTTGGCAGCCTTTTGGCACTTTTGACATTGAAACTCTGTTTTACAATTTCCTTCTCTGATTGCTAATGATGTATTTTGTCACTCTTTTGCAGGGATCGGAGCTGAGCTGCTGCCTTTTGAAGAGCTGGAAAATTTGATACATATTCTAAAAAACACATTTAATGATTTCTTCTTCAAAACAGGGTTTTGAAGAAGAATCAATTTCACACTGACATAAGACGGAGTCTAACAAGTGTGATGCTCATTATAGCACGTCACTACCTGTACAAGCCGCCTCAATAAGCGGTGAACAGAGTTTGACACCCCTACATTATGTCTCTAGTACGCGTGAGGAACACCATCGAATCACGGATAGTCCAGGATCCCACGAGAGATTCCATTCAAGTTGTGTATGATTTCTTCCTCCTCACCAACCTCACCATGATGGGCCACATCAAAGTCACGGGGAATCCTCCGCACTATTGGCAACATGGCTGCAGGTCTCTCTATGCCAACATCTGCAATTACAGGGATTAATTTCATAACATGGATAACAAAAATAAATCATAATACTCATGAAAATAAAAAATGAGTCTTATCCAGTACTTCATCCCAATCCTCTCCATTTGGGAGTGGGATATCTGCATCACTGGTGAAATTCATGCCAGAGTAGGGCCAGTCCTCCATGATAATCAGTTGTTGGCAGATCCACTTAAAGAACTACAGTCTCCAATACATCTGTTGACCGCCCCCCGACCTTGGCATCAAAGCTACCCAATGGACCATCCATGGCTCCATGGCTGGTGGTGTTTGAACTATTACCCCATGACGTTGGAGTATTGGTAATTGTTCTAAGATGAAAGATACCAATATGGACCCATACCCCAACTGCTTCAGTTTGGTGTTCTTGCATTTTGTCATTTTCCACTTCATATTGATTGTTACCACCTCTGCCCGGTTGTAGAGGGTCGGTGCCATGAAATATAGAGAAATAAGTAGCTATTTTTTTGTGGCCCTGTGCGAATCCTGCGATCTAGAAACTCGCGTGATGGTGTACAACACTACCTTTAGTGTCAAATCTGGAATAGTTTGGATATCCACTTTTCTACTTTTGGACCCTTTCGTTGTCCCTGAGCACACCCTATTGATAACCATACTCATGTTATCCATTGAGGGCCGGGTTCCAGTCAGGATTGTTACTACCCCTCTCCACGATAGTCTAGTTATGAAATAAATATCTAATACCTCAATCTCAAGTTCGTGGTTGTGAATGATAATTTTTTCTTGATCAATGTCCCAGAAACTAATCAATTACTGCAAAAATTGTGGTTGAGCTTTGATACATGGTGCCATAAATAATTTTTGAACCCGCAATTTCTGAGAGCCTCCATGCATGTATTATTTCCCATGGCTTCCTCATCTTCTTCAATGTATTCTCGTTCTTTCCATTCAATCATCATTTTATCCTTTCACACTTGCAAAAACGTCCATATGGTTGTCATTAGCCAAATCCAATGCTTTTGAAATGGTTAAATTGGGCTAACATGGTCGTCGTAGTTGGCGTGACTGTTTTAAAAACATTCGTGCCAACTGGCACATCCCCTGTTTGATTTTTAGGTCGGTTGGTGTAAGTTCGTGCCCGATATTGGTGCCGATTGTCGTGCCCTATTTTTTACAAAATCCCCCCATGGATCTGCAAAAATGGGGTTGCATGTAATGAAAATGTTATCAAAATGTAGGGGAAGATGTGAGCTCTTACCTGGAATAGACGAATTCATGATTGGCCTTCCGGATTGCCAGTTGTCAGCTCCATAAAATCATAGTGAAAAAGGGTCACAAATTGCTCGCAAGAGTTAAAAGTGAAAAGTAATTTATTTTTTACCATTTTTGGCATTTTATAAATTTTCGGAACCCTAATTAGGTTTTATAGCATATTTTTTTATTATTTTTCTATTTTATTTCGAAAAATGGGTTTTATGTGCATCTCTTGTGTAATGACAGGTCTTTGACATGACGCCGATGAAGTAATGAGTTGTATTTTATACTTTTTTGGAGTCATCTTTCATCTCTTTTCTACCTCTCAAAAATTGAAAAGATTACCTAGACTCTTGTCAATTCGAACTCATTAAAGGTTGTGAAACAATATCTACTCAGTATACGTTCACCCCTTTTTTAGGCTGAGATGAATTATTTATTAAAAAGGAATACCTTAGCCTATCACGACTAGGAGGTTCTCTCAGACACAGTTTTCTACATTTTCAGATCTATGAGGCTACCTACGGAAAGGGATTGTTGGAGTTTTAATTTCCTCTTCTTTTCAAACTCTCTAAATATGAAAAGATGTCAAGTTAGTCCTTTGTCAAACTCATTAAGAATTAAATTACATCGAAAATCATGACCATGACGTCACCGACTCTCCTCCTTCCTAGGGCTCGAAAAATGTACTAGGATGGATTTGTCCGAAGGAAAAAATTACATGAGAAGAATATGGTATCCCGTTCAAGCTTGTTTCCAAAATAATTGGGGTACTCACCAGCGACGGTGGGGGAAAATGGAACCAGTTTTCATTTTTGTGGGCACTAAATTTCTCTTGAACATGACACTCATCTGCATTTGTGTTGGGTTGGGGACATCTCATTTCCTCATTTTTGCCTCCTTGGGTTTGGGTAATCTATTTTGACCTCTCATCTACTCTTTGCCATGTCATCATTACCTTAGATCCCTTGATGCCAAATACTGCCAAATCCAGAGTTGTGTCACTGATATGTTCAAGAGAAGTTTCCATTTGCAATTTTCAACCTCCATCTAATTTTGTTTTGTCCTGATCCACTACCATCATATTCCTCTGTCTTGTGTCGATGATATGGGAAACTTTATGACTGTCCTTTAAACAAGTCACTTCCTGTCGACTTCAACTCATTATCCAGGCGGTTGATCTAGAGACTCCCTTCCTATACCTTGGAGCTTGCATGCCTCAATGGCAAGTTATTCACATTCGATGATAGGTCCTCATCATTGGCCTTCGATCAAGTGACTCTGCAGGTGTTCGATGCCATATCATTGTTTTCATTCCATGGATTGTACTAGGTGAACCTTGAGATCCATTGTCATTATTAGTGGTTTCTTCCATGCCTGTTAACAACTTACATCATTGGCTGGTAATCACGTGACTTTCTTGCATGTTTGACTTCAGCTCACATATTCACATCCTTGAATTTGTACTTGTTCGGGTCAAGATGGAGTGTAAGACCCTAGGTTTTGCTTGATAAGATCCATGTTGCGGGATATTTTTTTTTATCATGACTATATGCGAGACTCATTTGATTGGCTATGACCATACCAAATTCTATTTATTTGATCCTTACTGTTCGATGGTTGCGTCCATACCTAGGATCTCAATTTTATATGTACTCTATTATGGATGGTTGCATCCATGCCACATGTTCATGTGTCAGAGATATCTGTTGTATTTTTACTTGCAGGTCTTTCGAAAGTGGTGTTTGGTTTGAACACGTTCTCTTAAAGCATTTCACTCCTCCTTCTCTCGCAGACCTCATACTTTAGGGGGCATCTGTTACATAGCATTTTGTGACCATCCCTGCAATACCCATCCCGCACATTGGAGGACCATTTATATGACTTATATGTAGTTTCATGCCTTGCAAAAACTATGATATCATCCCTTTCCATGACGAGAACATTTCCTCTGTTGATTATTCCTAGAATAGACCATCAAAAACACATGATTTTGCGTCAGTGCTGGAGAGCAGTTATGGCCTCTCACCGATAAGAGAAGTTAGCACTAGGCCCTGCGCCCATTAGTGCTCTATCTCAGTGGATTGCCCGTGACGAGCTATTTTTAGAAAGTTTTTTAAATATAGCAACAAATTTTCCATTGCAACCACTTCGTGAGTGGACTCAACATGGGTTGTTCGACTAAATAACGTCAAAAATCTTCCTTTGTCTTCTTGTTCCCTGGTTATGGGAAACCTCCAAAAGGATAAGGCCTCCCTTCCACCATTTGAGGGATCCCAACGTCCTCCTCCTCTCCTATAAATACATATCTCTCACATAGATGCTGCTAGATGAAAATTTTAGAGAACAACTGAAACAGTCTGATATAGCTAGTGTGAGATAGAGTAGAGAGAGACCCTTTGTTGAGAGAGAGTCTAGGCTGATTTCCCCACCATGTCCAATCCCCCGATCAATGCTTGAGATGCATCTCGACTGGACCCGCTGAAAGATTTTGCGACGTCAAGGCTCATTTGGATGTAATCTCTTTATTTCTCTTAATTAATGCATGATTAGTGTTTTGGTTCCTACCTTGTGTTGATATGATTAATCTTGCGTAATACCTTTAATTCTCCTTGACCAATTAGATAGTAATTAATGTAAATATTGTTTCATACGTTGCTATTTTTCTTTGATCCGTGTGCAGGAAATTGAGTACTACTATTGAAGGACCATGACATGATAGGATGAAGATCAGGAGACTGTTGCCACAACTACGACAACTATGTTGGATCAAGGGTGGGAAATCTATCCTGGCTCAGTTTCATTAACTAGGAATCAATGCATTAGCATGTCCTCTTGTTGCTAGACACAACCTAGGGCTAGAGAGATCTCCTCTATCCACAGATGGGATTTACCTATACAATAGCATGGTGTGACTAATCCTCCTACTTCCAAAAGGAAGAGGAATGGAGACCAAAACTAATCTTCTCCAGTTAATTCAGGACCCAATCCCTAAGGGAATATACCTAACACTGCTAACCAACAACAAGGCACTTAGCCCAAGTAGGATAGACCTGTTCTCATGAAAAAACCTTGTTCTTGTTACAATGTTTATGGTCACTACACCCACAATTTTCCTTTTTTACCTTAGATGCAGCAGATGTGGGAAGCTCAAGCAGCATCCTGAGGAGAGAAAGCCTCCCCTTCAGTTTCTCCTAACGTTTCACCTATCCAACCGGTTGTTTTTACCAATCATTTCCCCAGCAAGGATTTGTGGCTACTCAACCTCCTCCATTTGGTATCTATGATTAGCATATTATCATGATGAACTATGAACAACACATTAGCATTGACCTCAACCTTCAGACTCGGTCTCATTAGTACAAAAATCCCACCGCTACGTCTACCCCTGAGCCATCTTCTTCAGGTCCCAAAAGCCTCTTTCAACACCCATTGGTCCTTTACATATCCCTCAGCCTAAGGTAAAGGTTAATACCAAGATCCCCAAGGGACCATTACATCGAAATGCTGCTTCTTGTAAATATTCCGATTCATATAGTATAGTAGATTATTTGGTGCAATCTCCTGCTGCCATCTCAACGTTGGAACTCCTCCAGTCTTGCACTTCACAATGAAAAGCTCTACTAACTTCCATGGGTGTTGTGGATCCTTCAGATGATCGTTTGATCATCTTTGAGGTTGACCGGTCGAAACATCCCCCCCTTCCTACTTTCATCGCCTTCCAAATCCCTCTCAAGATCCAGAATGCCAACATCTCCTGTTGTATCATTAACGAGGGGGAATCCACCTGTGTGATGTCCACTTTATTTTGGACGCAACTCAGATCTCCTAAGTTGGCCCCTTCCACTATCACCCTCCGAGTGTGGGATGTCCACTCTTCCTAGCCCTTTGGCATGTTCTAGAATTGTCCCACTACTCTTGTGAGAAATATTGTTTGTATTGACATCGTAGACATTGATGCCCCCTTAGATTACAACATTCTACTAGGTCGTAGCTACAATTATGCGATGTTTTTTGTCCCATCTGTGGTTCACTGTAAGATGTTCTTTCCTCATAACAGAAATATTGTCACCATTGACTAGTTGACATATTACAAACTGAAGTCTCAGACCTCCACTGAGTCCATCATCTCTTCGGTGGCCAATAAAGAAATAATCAAACCTTTGACCAATGTTTCACCCAGAATATACAAATACTCCTCTTTTCTTGGTTCATTCCTTGGGCTTTCTCCTCCTATCTCTGATCCCAGCTCGTTGAACATTTGTATGACGTAATCATCTTTGTCCAACCTCAAGCGGACTAGTTCAACTAGTCAATAGCCCCACCCTCCGCAACCTGCTCCTAGCACCTCGAGTCAGCCTTCAGGGCCCACTCCTCAAGGCCCCTCACCTATAGCTAGTATCCATGGACCTATCTACCCTCATGGCACGGTTCCTTCTGGCCTTAACCATCTCAAAGTTGTCCCGCCTTGCCGTTATCCCTCCAATAAAATATCATTTCTAGCTTCCCCCCTGGAGTAATTTCAGTACCTATTATGGCTACCTTATATCTTCCTAACATGACCCTGAGGATCCTAGTCTGGTACATTGATCCCCCAACCACTATCCAGCCTCGCCAGCCCAAACCTTATAGTCCTTTGACCACAGTTCAACCAGTCCCCATGAACCCTCCCTTTACTTATGTGCCTCATCCACCTCAACAGGAATCTACTCCTATTGCGAAAGCTTCGAGTGAGGGGGGGAAAGCTTGCATGAAGGCACCTAAGGAAAAGGCCACCCAAAAAACCACTTCTCCTTCTCAGTCTCTAAAGTGTACCCCTCCGTGTGCTTTCTATGATGTTGTCGGTCATGCCACCCATCATTGTCTTGAATTGCCTCACATCAAGCCCATGGTTAATGGTGTGTTTCTTGAGTCTAAGGTCCCTAAAGCCTTTGTTTCTTCAGCGAATGCAGCGAAGAACCCCAAGACTATTAACACCAACCACCCCTATGCTTTGTGTGATCTGCATGGCCATTATACCCATCATTGTCCCTGCCTCAAGCATTATCGCACCTCTTTGGAAGTAGTTTGGGAGTACAATAATGAAAAAAACCATTCCACCTCTACCATACTTGCGCAGTATGCTTTATGCCAACCTACGGATACCTCTGCTCCCATTGACGTTCCCCCTCTCAATGTCAAGATGACAGAGTCTTCCACCACTATCCTCTACCTGTCATCATCCATGAGATCCATGTTGCAATATCCTTGTAGGACTTCCCCTTCTGTTTCGCTTGACCTCCCTTCAGTTATCACCCTAGGCTCAACATCAGTGGATTCCTTATCTTCTTGTTCTTCCATCACCCCCTGTTACGATGCGCATGTGAACCTTTCCTCTCATGATGATGAGTCAGGTATATTTGTTGCGTCATGTGGTTACTATTTGACCAGTCGCCCCATATTCTACTATGATGAAGACATCATGGAAGCCTTTTCCACCCTTGACTTCATCTTTCTCGCCCATAAGAGGAATGACACCACCCATGTGTATGGTGACTTTCACAACCTGAGCACAATTTTTTCCCAAGGCAGCTCTCACACAGCACCTACCTATCGGTGTACGAGTTGTAGACATCCTACTCGGAGCACTCCCTCTAGCAGTGTTTGTTTGATTTCTACCTTGTGTTCGGGTTGCCAGAATTGTTCATCATCCTCTCATTTGTTGTCTTGTGGCACCTTTTAGATGGAACCCACATTCACACCATATATTGGTTATGTCGATGGTGCAATTCACTACTCCTGGAATCTAGCCTCGATAGTTTGGGCCATTTTTACCCCCTTGCATTCGCTTGTTCTCTCAAATGGCTAATGCATTGGTAATGCCACCAATAACTGGCCGAATATGATGCAGTGTGAGGTTTATTATCTGATGCCCTTTCCCATTTCATCCTTCACCTTCATGTTTGTTTATATTCCCTACTTCTTTTCATGCAATTGAATGGTGTCTATTGTGTGCATAATCCTATCCTTTTTAGAAGATATTTACAAGTAAATATTTTGATGCGTGAATTTGAAATCATTACATTCATTCATGTACCTAGAGCACAAAATCTCTATGTAGATAACATTGCAAACAATATTCTATATTGGCACTTGTCACACACATTTAACATGAGACAGTAACATAAACCATAAAAATGATGCATATCCTTTATGTGTGTCATTCAAAATTCTTTAGAGTCCATCAACTATGATACATTTGATATGCCCATAGCATGTTACGAAAACTCAAAATTGGGGGTACCACATGCCCCTATACCTAGTCACTTTTTGGAGGATCTCGGGCCAATGGCTTTGGTCCTGTAGCTTTTAGATCACACATCCACTGTTCAACCATCCCCATGCGCCGCATGACCCCTCGCCACTCTGAAGGTAGACCAATACATGGCTCTATGTACTTGTCATCCAAGTCTTGCTAGCCGCACTCTCAAAAACTGGTCAGAAGCCTCTCACATCTACGATAAATGTCATCAAGGAGGGCCACTGCATCCTAATCTTGCGGTGCTCTTGACCCACTAGGTATTTTAGCTCCTACTACTATAGGTCGTCCCATGTACTCCGCTAGTTTCACGGGTGATGTATCTTCATACTAAAATTTAATGAATCAGTACCATATACAATCTTCTGAAACTTTAAAAATTCACATAAAATATTAGAAAATTGTCACTTACCATTGGCCCCACATACTCGACCAGCTAGAGTAACAAGTCCGGGTCCCCATGATAACTCATCCCACTATAGGGATAGTCTCCTATGTACAGTGGCATCTGATCCCAATGAGTGAAAAACGCGGGTCAGAACACCCATCTGACTGCCCCACCTCCCCCTCTTCATAGTAGCTACCCCTAATGGCACATCCTGGGCTCTCTCGAGCCCCCATCCTAGATATGGATGTGAGGTCAGAGTGTCGGGATCTTCTCAAATAAGAGCGAGCACAACACTGTGCCATATCAACGGTCATGGTTCTCTTGGTGCTTGCATAGTGATAACTATCGTTTCAATGATGATATCATCCTTTGGGCCCACCCATAGTAGGTCCCACTCAACACACTCTCAACAAGAATCATCTGAACTGGAGTGATGTGGTGGAGTGTCTGGTTGCCCAAGATCCGTACCATTATTGTGGCCATAGCGTGGGTCTCTAGCCTCTTTAGATCCCCAATCTATATCCATGTCCCCTTCACATGGAGAATTCGTCGGCAATGGTGCTCTACAAAATCCATGATATTATACCCTCGCGGTAACACTGGTTCTGTATTCCCCACCATCCCAAGTGGTGGAATACCAGTTAGGAAATATATATCCTGGACAATCAACTTGATCTGGTGACCCTACTCTATAAATATCTCGTGATCCAGATCCCAATAGCTGACAATCTGTGCCAACAAGGGATCCCCAACTCTCATCAAAGGGTTCTCCACAAACTTTAGGACCCCAAACCTTGCCAATGCACTGTAGACACCATTATCCTCTCGAATCTCTGACTGTAATGTGTCCAGGTATCACTCTCTCTCTAGTTGATCCTCAATTCTGCCATATCTGCACAAAACCATCATATTTTTCAGTGTACAGAAAGGAAAGACTGCATTCAACCATAAAAATCTAGCTCTCAGCCAAAAAACAACACTAAAATCCCCCTCTTTGATAGGTCGCACTTTTCAAACAATTCCTGGGGTAGGTTGTAGTTTTTTGCCCAAAACCTACTACCCTTGTCATAGATATTTCCCCAAAAAGTGCGACCCAACCGTGAAGAAGAGTATGGGTCTATTTCTAAGCTATGGGTGCCTAAACTGAACTTCAATCCATTGAAATGAAAGAGTAGGGTTAGGCCTCCTACCTGCAACTGACGGATCTCGATTCCAACAGTCAGTTTGTACACTACGATCACTGCAATATTTAGGGCCTTTTCTCCTCTCTACATTCACCACAGCTAAACTTGCAAATGAATCAAATTGGAGGGAAAATTCCTTATTAAAATATGTTACACTGAAAATTGTCACCTTGACATTCTGCTAACTGTATGAGCTCATTATCACTCATACTTCTCCTTTTGCAAGTCTAAACATATTAGTTCCTCATGTCAAGCCTTGAAAATCAGAAAAAGTTCCTAAAAGTCTCCTAAAATTTGGTGTCGCACTTTCTGGCTATCTTGCCTGCGGTCCTGCACCCAATGTTCAGCTTTCCTGCATTCTTGAATGCACTTTATCTTTGTTATAGGTGCAGACCCCTGTAAGATTAAAAAGGCGCAAGTAAATCCCAAAAAGCTCAATAAAAGTGAATTCTGGAAGCTTCTAGAATGGATTTTGCGGTGGCAGAACCGCTCTTGTGAGGTGCATAAATCCCTTACCTTATGGAGCTAACCCCTTGATGTGAGGAGCTTATCCCTTTGAAGGAGGATTCTATCCCTTCATACTTGGAACATAAAACCTCCTCTTTTCCACTATAAAAAGAGGCATTGGGTAGCCTCAAAGGGAGTTCAAGCTTAAGAATATTTTGCGGTTAATTGCTCTTGAGATTTAGACTTAGTTAACTAAGACTTTTTGAGGAGAGATTACATACCTCTACTTTTATTGGTTGGAGGAGTGCAGAAATTTTCAAAGTAAAGGAGACTCCTACTTCGGACCCCGGAAAGTCCTATGCAACATCAAGGCTCAAGTTATAAGGATTTTCTACTTTTGAAATTAATACAAATATACTCATTTTTCTCAATAAGCTTTCAATCAATGGTTTATTTCATAGATTCCTTGATCACTATGATAATCATGGTTTATGATGATTTCTATATAGGTGCTATGTAATATTTTTCTTGTTTGTCACTGCAGGTTTACGAGGAAAACTCCTTCAAGTGCGTGAGGGACAACGACGACTTTAAACAAACACTGGACAAACAATAAGTCCTTAACACCTCTATAGAGCTTTTCATAGATCATATATGCTTAGAGAAATATTAGTATATTTGGATGTTTGTTGCTAGATACTTTTAGTACTAGGGAGATCGGTCGTGTCCACAAGACGGATTAATCCATACAACAAATTGGTGACTCCGCTCGAGAAAGAACTTGTTGTTTTTAGTTCTCTTTTATTTTGATTTGAGGAAACGTTTTTCTTGGTTTTTGATTGATTGAAATCAGCCTAGGTAGCTTAGGTTTTCTTTTGAAAATTTTGAAATCCTTTAAGTTTTTCTCTAGTTTTTCCTGGGACCGCACTTTGACTTGTTTTCACAGTGCAGGCAATTTCGCACTTTTCCTGTGTAAACAGTGCAGGACCGCACCTATGATATCTTGGAGCCTGCGGACCCTGTTAAAGTTTTGAAAAACTTCAGATTTATTTCTTTAGTTTATCTTGATTTTGATTGTTAGTTTTTTTTTTCTGCCCAGATTGATGATTTTTTCTGTCAAAAGCTTTCTGTTAACAAATCTTAGCAGTATTGGTGTTTTGATGATTTTCTAGAAGTTTTGCGTTTTGGATTGTTTTTCACTTGGTCTTTGTAGCGATTTGAAGCATTTGACACTTTGAAGTACCTCAGATTACCTTGGTATTTTTGGTCTTTTGCTGAATCTGACCTGATTGTGAAATCATTCTTTATTGAGAAATAGAGTTACCCGTTTCTTTGCAAATCTTTGAAAAGAAACTTGGTTATTGGTTTTTGAATTTCATTTTTTATAAAAACATAATTGAGTGTTTTTTATCTGTTGGTTATTCTGGACGAATAGATCCTTTGTTTGCTGAAAAACTAAGTTAAAACATTCTTCAAAAAAATCTTAAAGCTTTTATTCATTTAGATTATTAAAGTTTGTAGTTTTGAGTGTTATTAAACTTTGTAGATCTCAAAATTAGTTTGTAGTTTTGAGTGCTTTTAAAATTTCTAGTTTTCTTTTGAAGGAAAATTGTTTTGTAGCTTCGATTTTTTGGAAAGTGAAAGGATTTTTATTGTGAGCTTTGATAATTTGTTGGAAAAGACAAAAAATAGTTTCTTTCAATTATTCTTTATGTTTAAAGAAGGAATTGTTTATTAAAAGAATTACATTCTCTAACTTTTCCTTAATTAGAATTTCATTGAAAGAAAACAATTTGATCATCATTTTTAGGTGCATTTTTAGTGTCTTTTGGAAATCGAGTCTTAACACCATCAGAGTTTCATTTCTGCACCCATTGACCTAAGAAACAACTCTTAAAAGTAACGCTTAATTAAAATTCATCTAGCAATCTTTTTATTTTCTAGGGCTCTTATCACCAACATAGCTTAGGCTAGTATCTTGGAGTAGGGAGTAATTAACTCTCCAAGGTAGTAAAAACAAACAAGTAGAAAAATCTTGCGGTAGGAGATAAATCCAACTGTAATTTGTATAATCTGGGAAGCTTCTCTTAAAGAAGTCAATCACGAGGTCATGTCCGAACCTTTGAAACAATCAATTATGTTTCATTGGGGAAGATAGAAGATTTTGCACGTATTAGAAACGGTAAACCTCGTATTAACCATTGTCGAGGAGTCTGGGGTCACTTGTCAGTAAACCTTGGATTAAACATGTCGAGGAGCCTTCAAGGGGATTGAGCTTGCTACTCTACCCTTGCGTGTGAAATCAGATCGTAGACTGTTCCCCCAGTTATATTTGTTACTGTTGGTAACCTTAGTGTCCATTATCTTAAGATTATTTCCTAAGGTGACGGTGAAGGAAAGATCTCACTGTACCTAGAGCAGACGTCGACTAGAGTCACTTGCACTCTCTAGGGGGTTCTCTTCACACGAGATGGTTTTGCGAGGAAACTTGTGCCAGTCTGTTTCATTAAGCAAGTTGTCGGGGTAGCTATTCCAACTGCCCTTTCTGCGTTAAATTTCTACTAAGTTGGATTTCATCACCAACTAGTGTTTTTAGTACAGAAAGTTACTGTTTGTGTGTGGTTTGAACTCTTAGATTTTTAAGCGTGTGATTCAACTATTTGTTTCTTTAGAGACTGTAGGTGTTTTCATTGAAATTTTCTTTGTTTGCGTGTGATTAGTTAATCCTTAATCGTGGCGGAATTGTCGAGACAATCCCGGAGACTACAAGGGAAACCCCCTGAATATTCAACAAGTCAGCTTGAAGGGCTTCGTACTCTGGTATCATCCAGTAGTGGTAGGATTCGATCAACAAAAATTGGAAGTTCCTCTATAGTTGTCCATCCTGATCATCAAATACCTACAACATAATACATTCAAAGCGAAATTTGGATTGAGGTCTTATTTGACCATTACTTCCGGTGAATAGGCTGATGAATTTAGAAATCTACGAACCTGACAAACCACGTTTTAGAAACATCCTCGGTTGCTGCCAACTGTGACAAATCCAGACTACCCCTAGGGTAAAAATATTGTCAACGACGTCTCGTGGTATTCTTTAAAATTGAAAGGCTACAATCGGACGCAGATATATCTCTTCCCGACTCCCCTCAATCTTTAAATCTTAGGGAGAGTGAATCTATTTTCTACAGCCCTATTCGAACTAGTGCTTGGTATTTATCCTTAACAAACTTTTTAGAGAATCCGGGTCTTGCTTTTTCTCCACCTCGAGTTCCATTTCATCCTACACCCAGAGGTTACTATCCGCCATCCATTATGGCTGGAGAGTCATCCATGTTTTCCCAGACACTAGAATCATTTTTACATGGTGGTACTTCTGTTCCTTCGGGATATCAGGCTCTGTCTGGTACTTTCTCCGGAGTAGCTCCTTAACCAATCGAACAAGTATTGTCATCTGGTAATAGTGGTGTTAAAACTGAAACGTTGAAAGCAGCACAAATCTATATGATGTCTGGTAATGTTCTGAATCCTCAACCTCAAGGCAGTTAGTTACCGCCTGGGGGGCCAGCACAGCGAAATCTGTTACCGCCTGGGGGGAAACCTTCAGGTAGTCAGTTGCCGCCTGGGGGGAAACCTTCAAGAAGTTAGTTACCGTCTGGGGGGAAACCTTCACGAAGTCAGTTACCGCCTAGAGGGCAACCTCAAGGTAGCTTTTTCCCAGGACAAACTGTGGAATCATATTATTTTTGGGGACAACCCCAAGAGCAGTACACACCTCAAGGGTATCAACCTTCAGGACAGTATATGCCCCAAGGTCAACCCCAAACTCAATATGCTCCTCAGGGTCCTTATCAACCCCAGCTTCAGTACATGCCTCAGGGTTATAAACCTCAAGGTTAGTACCCAATTCAAGGTTTCCAACAGCCTTCTGGTCATCCATCTATTCAAGGAGCCAGAAATATACCAGTTACTTATCAACCCTACGTTCAACCAGGTTATGGTCCTTACATTCAGCTTTCTGCGGGGCAATACCTCGGAATGAATATGGTGTGGGATCCATCCCAATATCAATAGCCTATGCATCCTAATGTGCAATTTCCTTATCAACCTGGACAACCTTTAATTTCTGGTCCAAGTCAGCAACCTGTCCAGCCTACTATTCAAACTCCTACACCTGGTCCTGTTCAGCAAGCTGGTCCTAGTTCACCTAAAACTCCGTCTCAAACTGCTGCAACTGCTGCTACGCCTGTTCAACCTGTAACACCTGTTTCTAGAGTATCTGTAGCCCCAAGTTCATCTATCCCTGCATCCATGAAAATCCCTCAAGTCTCTGTACCCCAGTCAGGATCTTCGGTTCAGACTTCGGTTCAGATGCCTACGGGACAAACTGGTACAAGTACAGTTGTCACAACTCAACCGCAATTCACGTATCAACCATACCAGGGATAGACACAATTCGGTCCCTATACACAAAATCCAAACTATAAGTATCAACCGTATCCTGACTATACTTATCAACAGCCTCAACAACCCCATTTCGGTATGATTAATCCTGGTTTTCCAGGAGGTTATACAATTCGTAATGCTAATCCGATTCCAAGTTATCCTGGGTATCCACCTCCTAGAACTACTTTGGCTACTCAAGGTTTTCGTGACCCTAACCATCAGTTACCATTAATCACAACTTTGGATTTACCTAATTTGATGCGCCCTATGAATGATCCAATTTTCTATTATCAGTACTGGCTGCCAATGCCGCATAAGTTGCCCAGTGATATACCAAAATTTGAAGGTAAGTCGGGAGAGGATCCATCAAATCACGTCATGACTTATCACCTTTGGTGTGCATCTAATTCAATCATTGATGATTCGATTCACTTACATCTTTTCCAAATAACTCTTATTGGTATTGCAGCAAAATGGTACATTGAGTTACCATGAGGTTTGTTTCATAACTTCAGTCAGTTAGCAACTGCCTTCTTGACTCATTTTCAGTTGCCAGTCAGATATGACAATGACACAAAATTATTAACTTCGCTGAAACAATCCATGTCTACGTATATTTCTGATCATATTCATGAATGGTGACGTAGGAGACGTTTGGTGAAAGTTTATATTCCAGATCAAATTTTGGCAGAATGTTTTGTTAAATCATTGTTACCCAAGATAACTGAAGATGTAGCTAAGGCTGGTGTTGTTACTGAAGAGCAAGTAATTTCTCAAGCTCAGTACCTTGACCTCATTTATACGCAGTCGGGTACTTTACATGAAAAAATCCCAGACCTTCCCAAACAAGGTCAAATAGCTGTTGCTCCTTTAGGGTCTCATGCCTCTGACGGTATGATTGGTACTGTCAATACTAAAAGCAAGAAGAAATCTTCAAAGAATTCTTCTCCAATTATAACTTTACCTGATTCCCCGAAAGGAGAATCTTCCACCGAAGTTTCTGCCGATATTCATGTTGTGGAGACATCTACAGCTAAATCTAAAAATGGTAATAAAAAGAAAGGGAAGAAAAACAAAAATAATTCAAAAGAAAAACTGATAAAAATGAATCCCATAACGAAAAACGTAAACCACGTTATCCTTGTTACATTTGTGACAAAGATCATTTTACTAAGGAATGCCCACATCGGGCCGAGGTTGTGAAATTCGTCAAAGGTTCACAACCTGCTGTCTTGAAATATCCCTTTCTGACTCAAGATGGTAATATGGTTGGTTCTACCTTGAATGCTTCAGAAGACCCCATTTTGATGATGTCTGATGTAAGGATTGCGACACGATCGCAAGATTATGGTACTAAGAATCCTGTTGATGGTAAAGAAGAAGAATCTTCCAATGCAAATACATCAACTACACCTCCTCCTATTTCTGGTCCGCTACAGATTGAGAAACCAAATCGAAACTTAATAATTAAACTGCCTGCTACAGGTGTTCTTCGTAAATCAGCTTTCAATCCACATGCGAGAGCTGCTCAGAATTACAATATTGTTGAAGACTTAGCTATTTATCCTTCAGTGATGTCGGCTTTGGAAGTGCTGCAATCATGCCCAGCACAGCGTAAATTTCTTTTATCTACCATAGGAGTTGTTGATATTCAGGATTCTAATCTTATAATCTTTGATCTAGAAAATAGTACAACTCGCCTACCTCACCAAATGGGTTTCTAGATACCAGTGTTAGTAAAAAATAGACCAATCTATCGGTCTGTGATTGATGAGGGAGCTTCAACGTGTATTATGTCGATTCAGTGTTGGAAATCACTTGGTTCTCCTACGCTGAACCAATCTCCGACGATTCTTAAGGCTTTTGACAGTCGAGGTTTCCACCCTTTTGGTATTTTGCAGGATTTACCCATAGGGGTTGAAGGTAAAATTGTAAATCTAGATGTGGAAGTGGTTGATGCCCCTATTGATTACAACCTTCTTCTGGGTCATAGTTGGTCTTACGCTATGACTGCTATTGTTTCCTCAGTCTTCCAACTCATAAAATTTCCATATCAAGGAAGGATCATTACAATAGATCAGTTAACTTATTTTTCTTCTGACCCAGCTGTTTAGTCAATTTAGTGTGTCCTAAATTGCTGCATTTAATTTTTCAATCCAGGATTCGTAAGCTGATGAAGTGCGGCGCACTATATGTGCAAGATAACCTATTTATTAACTTTTTTTCGTTTTTGGTTTTCTAAGGTGAGATGGAAATTCTAAAATAAAAACAAGTATGGTTATGTTTATTCAAGGAAATAATATCCTCTATAATGATTTACCAACTTGAAACTGAAAAAAAATAAAAAAATTGAAACATACAATGACAAAACTTGAAAGAAAATGAAAATGTGCTGCTGAAATGAAAAGGTGCTCCTAGTCTAATAAATCAAAACAGTGAACTAGTGAGCATGAAACCAAACTATTCTTGCTGTTGTCTAAACACAAAAGAAACTATGCTGAAAGAAATCCAAAAGTTGCAATGAAGAAAATCTAAATCAAATTACATCAACTTATCTTCTGATCCCTCATCGTTAGTCTAGCTATGATTTTCAGAAGTAACCATAAACAACTTGAGTAACTGATATCTAACTTGCAGAAAGTAAACTAATATCAAACCACACATTCATAATTCAATCCCTCACCATCAGTCCAGTTGTGGCTTTCGAACGTAACTGAAGATGTTATGAGAAATTTAATATATATCTAATTTGCAGAAAGGAAACTAATATCAAATTACACATCCATAATTCAATCCCTCACCATCAATCCAGCTGTGGCTTTCAGAGGCAACTGAAGATGTTATGAGAAATTTGATATATCTAAATCTTACTACTGAAACAAATGAGAAAAACTGAATTAAACAAAGAAGTACTGAGATTAAACAGAAACTAAGAAAATCAAATTAACAATAGAACAATGTTAATTCCATGTCATTAGTCAAAAAGTTATGCAAATGCCCGGGCTGCCTATCTATAACCTGAAACAAGAAAACTGATCAGTAATCAATAACATAAAACATGAAAGACAGAAGTGAAATGGAAAGTATGAAAGTTTATAAACAGAAATGAAGCATATATACCATGAAAGATGCAATGTATAAACATGTGAATGGATTATGGCACAATGAGCTTTAAAGAAATAAACTAAGAACTATACAATAATGCACAGAACCTTGGCGAGTGCAGGGGTCCTCTACACCAGCCTTGGCAACAATCTTCAAGTACGAATTACGTTTGGAAACAGAGTCTTCTTATATTAAAATGTAGTCATAACAGTAAGGTGGTATTACGGCACAAAGGCAGCGTAATTACATTACAGAGCAGACTAATAAAAACTAACAGAGACTAATCTAATATGCGTATACAAACGCGTTATTTATAACAAAAGAAATATAACTGATTCCTAAAGTTTATGCTGATGGAGAACACGTAGACTGTTACGTCCACAGATCTAGGATCATGGCCGTATTGAAGAGTAAATCTATGAGGAGTGGATGTTTGAATTCGGCTATGGAGCCGTGTACAGATGTTGATTTGTCCTCCGCAACTCAGAAACGGCCATATGAACCTTTACGTGACACGAAACAGAGTCCTGTCACCATGGGACTCTACGGTTGACTTCCATTTGGACATCTTTGACCGTAGCCTCCTTTGATGAATTTGCTCGAGCCAATAGGACACGATCCATGTCCACATCATTCCTGACTTGCCCATGTGGCTCATTTTTCCTGTAGACACCTGTAACATAGAGTTTCACAAAATGGCTGCGGAAAGTTGCAGCAGCTGCGGAAAGTGGCAAGATTCCGCAGCTAGATGAACAAAATCTAAATCAAACAGCAGACACAAAAATATAGTTAAAAACCATGTTAGATGCTCTTTTGAAATTAATATACAATGATATTGACAACTTGGGAGGTTCAGGTGGATGAAAAAGGTATAGAAAAGTGTATGGAAAAGATGTAGATTTGAGACTCAACATACCCCCACTGTGAAGGTCTTGCATGTCCTCATGCAACCAAAATTTTGATAATCCTTCCTCAGTTCATATGCCTTGACACTTCAGCCAGTACATCCAAACCTCTCCTCTTCTTCCTTGGTGCTGCCAACATCCTAGGCTTCTTCATTAGGCATCTAAATTTGATATTAACCAATGCTCTGCTTAACTTCTGGCATTTCCTTTTCAATTTCTTGTTCTTCTTCTACCATATTCCCAGATGTAGCATGGTATTATCATGAATGATTTTTTCTAATTTTCCTTGTTCCTTCAATGCCTCATTTTCATTTCTAATGTGTCTATTCAAAAGCTCTAGCTCAAAGATTTCCTGTTTTAGTGATTGGACTAGATCATCTTGTACTGTGTGAGGCTGGATGGATGAAGTACTAGGACCTGTAGCTGCCTTTTCCAAAGATTCTATATAATCATATACTTCATGTTGCTTGGGGTCTATATCAGGTTTCATTTTTATTGGGTTGTCCCAAAAATGCCGTAAAGGAGAGTTATCTTCAAAATCTGGCTGACAAGGGCTCACATCAACATCTTGCTGAGAATGGGATGGACTATGTTCAATGTCTGACTGAGAATGAAATGAACCAGGTTCACTAACTGACTGAGATGGACTATGGTCAGTTGGGGACTGTTCAGATGTTTCCTCTCCTAAATCAATGAAATGAGGACCCTTCATTTGCATTTTCCTCAATTTCCCCTTAAGTCTGCTGCTTCTTCTCACACGCTGTGGTACACTATATTTTTGTTTTTGTTTTCCTTTCTCTGTCTTCTTGGCCATAGCTGATTGTTTTTGAAGATAAACTAATCTTTCAGATAACACTTGATGATCTTCTTCTTCAGAAGAAGGGGTTTGATGTATAGCCTCAATAGTTTTTCTCTCTTTTGGTGTTATTGGCTTCTTACCCTTGATTTATTTCTTCTTCCTCTTTGACAGTCTCTCTTCCCTATCAGTTCTTTCAATTGTATTAGTAGGAGTATTTTGAATTTAATCAACTGTTATTTTTCTCCTACTTCTTCTTGCCGTGCTACCTTTAGGAATTTCTTGAGTAGGAGTAATTTTAGTTTCATCATTTATTCTTTTTCTTCTACTCCTTCTTGTTGTACTACCTTCAGGAATTTCCCGAGGTTCCTCAAAGAAATTTCTAACCAAAAATTGTTCCCATGTGTCTTTCTTCTCCTTTAACTCTTTTTCAATCAAAATTTTTACAAGACCGTGGTGATATAGATGTGGTTCTACATCTCCTAAATGCTTCTGAACAGTCACATACATTTTCTTCAAACTATTGAATAGAAAATATGGGAGATTGAGAGTTTGATTATCTAGAAAATTCATCAGCAACCTGGTATGGTACATATACATGGACCCAAAACGGCCTTCACAAGTAATGAATTTTTGAACAACTAGCAGCAATGTAGCCCATTCCTCTTTCAATGCATGAACATGAATTCCTCTTTTAAAAATAGTTATGTCCATACCTTGGTTTCGTAAGATTGTTCTCCAGGCTTCATCACTAATGCTTTTATTCTTAAACCAACGCTCACCCTCTTGAAGAAGTTCCGTGGCAGATGCTATAGATGCTTCATTGACCGCAAACTTAAGGTCTCCAATCTCTACTTCCAAGCCATTGAATGACCTTGTGAATGCCTTTGTCACTTCTTTATGATAACCTCTGAATTTCTGGATAAACCGCAGCCACTTTTCTTTCTTCAATATATCCCTTACTTGCAGATATCCCTCCATGAACTTAGGTCCTTCCGGTTCTGCTCTTAGCAATTTACCCATTCTTCTTTCTTCTCTTCACAAATTTGCCTGTGTGAGGGTTCAATGGGAATAGAACGGTTGAATGCACGGAGATGAGAAAAATGACTTTGGGTATACAGACTATAGCGTAATAGAGAACGAAATGGAATGAACAGAACAGAGAGGGGTTTTTGTAAGCACGACAGAGATACGGCTGTGAGATTAACAGAGTATAACACATCTGGTAGTGTTTTGAAATTTGGTAGCTGCAAAATAAATGTGAGCACATTTAAACAACGGCTATAGATTTATGCGGTTGTCAGAGTCCGTGGTCAAATCAATTACGTCTCATTGTCACCGGTGGAATATCGGAATATGAGTGAAGATCGGGGGTTTAATTATGGAACCGTTTGAGAATGAATGTGGTAGGATCATATGGAGATCGTGAAAGGGTTAGGGAAGTTGTCAATATAATCATTGCACATAATGGATGGAGCTTATGGTTTAGAACTATATAAAAATGTGTTTTTCAATGCTATTTGAAATGAATTTTACTCATACCTTGGAATCGTTTGCCTTTTTCCTTGATCTTCAATTAGTTGCTCTTCATTGGTGTCTTGAATGCTCCATGTCTTTATTTTTTTGGTCCTCTCACCTGCATTTAATTTCATGATTATGGAAATAATATCTGGCTGTATATTCTTTTGAAAACAGAGTAGTAGCTGCAGAATCTGCTTCTGGCTACGGAAACTGGAGTCAGCTGCAGAAACAGATGTCAGCTGCGGAAACTGACACAGCTATTATTTGGATGAATGGAGATGAACAAATGACAAATGACCAGATGGAAACGGTCATGAAAAAGAATTTTATTGATGAAATGGAATGAAATAGATAAAATGAAGTGGAATGGAGTGAAATGAAGTGAAATGAAATGGAATGGAGTGGAATGGAATGGAGTGGGTGGTCACAAAATTTGTGAAATGAAAGAGAGATTTTTTTTTTGGAAAATATAGAGTGTCAGGTGTTCCTGATTTTCACCCTATATTTTCTGTATAAGACTGCCAATCAATGATTGGTTTTCAGGCTTATACCATTTTTTTTTTTTTTTTTAAAACATATATATTTTTTTTTTTTTTTAACTGAAAAAGAACAAAAGCTAGGCTGGTGGAGAAGAAGAATTCTTCTGTACCAGCCTGATTGCAGAATTCTCTTGAAACACTTTGACAAAATCCTCTTTTGAGAGTGGCTTATGATAAACTTTCAATCTGTGGCCATTCACAATAAGAGGAGTTTGAAACTCATCAATGGTCTTGATTCTTACCGCTCCATTGTTAAAGATCTTGTCAATCTCATATGGCCCAAGCCAATGAGTCTGAAATTTTCCTTGGAAATATTTAAACATGGAATCAAATAACAATGCCCAATCTCCTTCTTGAAACTTCTTCTCTTTGATGTACTTGTCATGCCATTTAGCTCTTTGATATTTAACTAGATCAGTTCTTAAAATTGCTTCTTGTCTAATCTCATATAGCTCATTGAACTGCTCCATTCTATGCTTTTGGGCTTCTGATAAGTCCATCCCCAACTGAACTGCTATCTTGAAGGTCTTGACTTGGAACTCAATGGGGAGCAGGACTTCTTTCCCATAAAAAAGTTCATAGGGAGAATGTCCTGTTGTATTTCTCCATGTAGTTTTGTAGGCCCACAAGGCTTCAGGAAGCCTTTCTGCCCAATCTCTTCTATGTAGATGAACAATTTTGGTGATGATACTTTCAAGAACTTTATTTGTGGACTCCACTTGACCATTTTCTTGCGGATGGTAAGGACTAGATCTTCTGTGCTTGATTTTGTATTCTTCCATCAACTTCTCCACCAAATTGGATGTGAATTGGCTCCCCTGATCTGTCACAATTTCTCTTGGAACACCAAAGCGAGTGAAAATATCCTCATAAAGAAAATGAACAACTGAATTTTCAGTAGCAGATACTAATGCTTTGGCTTCTACCCATTTAGTAACATAATCAGTACAAACCAATATATACTTCTTTTGCTTAGATGGTGGATTAATAGGTCCAATGAAATCTAAAGCCCATTTTTCAAAGGGTTCAATGAATACCTGTGGTTGCAATGGCATTTCATTTAAAAGGGTAGGTTTCCCTACTCTTTGGCAGCTGTCACACCTTTTGACATATTGTTTTGCATCTTTGAAGAGGGAAGGCCAATAATATCCTAAAGAGAGGATTTTGTAGGCCGTCCTTTTGTCTGCAAAGTGTCCGCCGCATGGTTCATCATGACATGCCTTAAGAATATCAGGCATTTCATCTTCCCTAACGCATCTTTTGATCACAAGATCTGGCCCTGTTTTAAACAATTCGTTAGAAATCCATGAATATTTTGAACTCTCCTGAATAATTTTTCGTTTTTCACTTAGAAATAAATGTGAAGGTAGTTTCCCTGTAACCAAATAGTTAGCAATATCTGCATACCAAGGAGTTTTAATAGTTACTGCAAATAAGTATTCATCAGGAAACTTATCCTCTACAGGAGAATCTTCTTTAGTATTCTGAATCCTAGACAAGAAATCAGCTACTGTATTTTGTTTTCCTGGTCTATCCAACACAGTAATATTGAATTCTTGCAAAAGTAAGAGCTATCTTGTCACTCTGCCATTAGTAACAGGTTTTTTCATTAAATATCTAATTGCAGAATGGTCAGTATGAATAAAAGTTTCATAGCCTGTTATGTAATGTCTAAACTTATTAATTGCATGAACAACAGCTAAAAACTCTTTTTCAGTCACAGTATAGTTCAACTCTGTGGGAGTCAAATTTTTACCGGTATAATAAATGGCATAAGGAACTAAATCTTTTTGACCCAACACAGCTCCTAGAGCTGTATCTAAAGCATCTGTAGAAATATGGAAAGGGAGTTTCCAATTTGGTCCTCTCAAGATAGGTGCTTCAGATATTCTTGTTTTCAAAGTTTCAAAAGCTGATTGACAATCAAGATCCCATTTAAATTCACAGTCTTTTGTAAGCAATTTGAAGAGTGGAGATGCAATTTTAGTGAAGTTTTCTATAAATCTTCTATAGTAACCAGTAAATCCTATAAAACTTCTAACATCTCTTTGAAAATTTGGAATAGGTAACTTGGAGATGACTTCAACTTTTGATCTATCAACCTTATTCCCATCTCCTAAAATATGATGTCCTAAAACAATCCCTTCAGTAAAAATCATAAAGCATTTTTCATGGCTTAATGAAAAGTTTGTTTCTTTACATCTTATAAGAAAATTTTCCAAATTTTCTAATGCCTCTTCAAATGAATTACCATAAACTGTAAAATCATCCATATAAACTTCTACACAATCATGGATTAGATCAGAAAAAATTCCTAGTACTGCTCTTTGGAATGTTGCAGGTGCATTACATAACCCAAAAGGAAGCACTCGGTAGGCAAAAGTTCCCCATGGACAAGTAAATGTGGTCTTATCTTGATCTTCAGGTGCTACCTAAATTTGATTATAGCCACTAAACCATCCAAAAATGAAAAGTACTTTTTACCTGCTAATGTATCTAATACCTGATCGATAAAAGGCAAAGGAAAGTGATCCTTCAAAGTTGCTTTGTTCAATTCCCCGTAATCAATGCATACCCTCCATTTACCATTCTTTTTAGGTACTATAACCAAAGGAGAAACCCATCGGCTATCTGAAATTGGATAAATGAAGTTTACATTGAGAAGTTTTTGAAGCTCTTCTTTCACTATCTCCCTAAGATTTGGATTCATCCTTCTTTGAGGTTGTCTGATTGGTCTACTGTTTTCCTCAATATAGATATGATGGATGCAAGTCTTTGGATCAATACCTTTCATGTCAGTATACTCCCATGCAAATGCAGTAGAATGTTTTTGCAAGATTTTGGTTAGTTCTTCTTGTTGTGACTTTTCCAAATGCTTGTTGATATTCAATGTTTTTCCTGGAAAAATCTCAATAGTAGAACTACCAAACTCTTCCATATAGTAAAGAGACATTTGTCTTGATGATAAATATTCTATGTCAGATTCCAACTGAAATTGTGTGGGATCATATTCTGAAGATGTCTCAAAATTTTCTAATGTGTTCAAAATTTGACTATCCTTACTGATTTCAGAAATGGTAAAAACACGTTGTATAGTGTCCTCATCATCAACCCATTCATTGTCTCCTACTTCTATAATTTCTTTTGCTGGAGGATACAAATTGAATTTCTTTGTCGAATTACCATTAGAAATGTACATATCCCCAGATCTAAAACTAATAAAAGCATCAGCTATGGCTAGCCAAGGTCTTCCTAAGATAAGTGGGTGCCCTCCTATATTACTCTTGGGAGTCAAAATCATAAAATCTACTGGATATTCCCAAGAATCTAAGGAGATTGAAATATCTTCTAATACATTATCTGGTTTAATAATTGATCGATCTGCAAGTTGCAGTAAAGTAGGTGTAAAAAAAAGGTTAGGAAGTTTTAGCTGGTCCATAGTCTGTCTACTCATAATGTTGATAGCAGCCCCTAAGTCAATCAATTTGTTTGGAATTTCTATCCCATTTATATGTGTCTTGACAATTGGACTTCCTGGATCTACATACTTCTGCATGGTAATTTTTCCCATCATAATATCTGCAATCTTTCCTACCAGGTGGATTCTTCTTGTGTCTTTTAGTTTCCTTCCTGGTCTTTTGAAACTCAACTCCTTTATTGTTTCTGCTAGAATAGGAATCTATCGAATGGCTTGTAACAAGGGAATCTTGATACAAACATTCTTAAATTCATCTAGAAATTCATAGTTAGGCAACAAGATTTGTTTTTCCACCCCCTTGTCAATTTGTAGTCTTTCAGGAAAAGGAGGTGTAGATGAAGATGCAGGTTGCTCAACTATTGGAGTTGTGGATGTTAACTTTTATTTTTCTTTTTGAATGTTTGAATTTTGAAGAGATTCTTCCTCAGAACCATTATTGACTTCAAGAGAGTCCTCCTCAGAGGTATCTTGTTCTTGAATATCTATAGAAGGTTTTTCTAAAACTCTACCAGATCTGAGTTGCACATCATTGAGATGAACAATCATATAGGTAGGAAATTGTTGTCCTTCTACCATATAAGTATTCTGAGGATTCTTATTATTAGGATTTGGCAATGGATGAGCTGGAAGTTGATTTGTCTTTTGTTGGTATGGGAGTATGAGTTGAGGATTTGGATTTTGTTGAGAAGCTTGTTGTTGTGGAAATGGAAATGAAAGTTGTGGATTTGAATTTGGAAGTTGTGGAGCTTGTTGATTTTGAAAAAAATGGAGGCCATTGATAAAATTGAGCAAATCTCCCATAAGGATTTTGCATCCCTTGTACCCATGGTTGATATGGATTCTGATGTTGGAGCCAAGGTTGTTGCCAAGGATTCCAATTTGGCGGGGTTTGAAGATTCATAGGGTTGTTAAACCCTTGAGTTTGTTGTCCCTGCCAAGGTCTTCTTGTAACAAAACAAAGAGATTCTACTGAATTTGGGTCTTCTTGAAAGACAACTTTGAGTCCAGGAATTGAAGGGCAATCCTTGATCTCATGATTCTCTGATAAAATCATACATTTTTCTACAACTTTTGCATCCAATGGACATTCCCTTAAAGCATGTTTCTTCCTACATTTCGGACAAAAGATGGCTAGAGAATCTGTTTCTGCTTTCTGCTTGTTTTGGATTTTAAGGGTGTCTAGTTGTTCACTAAGGCTCCCTAAGATATTAGTTTTGAACTCATCAAGCATGTTACCAATATCTACCCTACTTACTGATCCAGTTGTAGATTTGTTAGCCCTAATAAGAGAAGGATCCCTAGGCCCATTTCCTGTTTTAGATTTTCCTCTTGAGAGATGGACACATAGTTCTGTTATATCACGAAGTGGAAGTTGAGAAATTTCTCCTTTCCCCATAATGTTTAAAATATCTATCCATTCATCTCTAATGGCTTTTAATATGAGGGCTTTCAAGGTTTCATCATCTAAGTTGCTCATCTTTTCTCTTTTCAAGTTGTATTGAAATCTTTCAAGTAAATCTTCCAAATTTTCATCTTCTTTTTGCATCATTTTGAATACCTCATCCTTGTGATTGGTGGGAATACAATAGTCCAAGTATCTATCCAAAAATGTTTGTTTCATATCATTCCAAGTCATAATAGTTTGAGTGGCTAATCCCATGAACCATTTCAAAGCAGCTCCCTTCAATGTTGAAGGAAACAATTTGAGTTTTTGAGAGTCTTCCATATAGTCATAGGTTCGGCACACGACTCCAAACTCAAACAGAAATTTTTTAGGATCCTCACTTCGCAATCCATAAAAGTTAGGGAGGAAAGATGGTGAGATATTTTTCATTGTTGTATGAGTTTCCTCATCAACTATAGGGAATCCAAATAAGTTGTCTCCTTCCCTATTTCTACCATTATTTCCTTCACCATTGTTGTCTCCATTGTTTCCTCCTCTTCTACCTCTACCTCTACCTCCATCTATTACTTCCTCTGCCATGATAGTTTTTTTAGAGTCCTTAAAGTCCTCTAGTTCTTCTACCAAGGGAGGATGAGAGAGAGTCTCTTTGTTTTCTAAATGGGATTTAGTAGGTGGTATAGGAGAATCCTCTAATTCAGCTGCTCCCTGAATTCCAAAAATCTTAAGGCTAGGAGTAGATGGTGGTGAATCTGGTCTATGCCTTGAAGAATATGGAGTTGTGAAAATCGAACTCGTGGCTTTAGCTATAAACCTTCCCCTAGAATCTCTTGCTCTATGCATGTCATTTCTTATTTTTATTTTTATTTTTAAAAAGTTGGGCTAATAATTCTCTTTCTGATCTTCCAGGTCACACTAGGTGCAAGAAGAGGGCATACTTAAGAAATTAATGAACCAATAACTCTCTTTTCTGATCCTCTAGATCACACTAGGTGCAAGAGGAGAGCATACTTCAAGAAGTTATCAAGTTTTCCCTTCTTTTATGATTTTGTTTTTTTTTTTTTTTTTAAGAAATTGGCTACCTAGTTACACTTCCCCAGCAACGGCGCCAAAATTTTTGGTCAATTTAGTGTTTCCTAAATTTCTGCATTTAATTTTTCAATCCGGGATTCATAAGCTGATGAAGTGCCGCACACTATATGTGCAAGATAACCCTTTTCTTAACTTTTTATCGTTTTTGGTTTTCTAAGGTGAGATGGAAATTCTAAAATGGAAACAAGTATGGTTATGCTTGTTCAAGGAAATAATATCCTCTATAATGATTTACCAACTTGAAACTGAAAAAAAAAAGAATTTGAAACATACAATGACAAAACTTGAAAGAAAATGAAAATGTGCTGCTGAAATGAAAAGGTGCTGCTAGTCTAATAAATCAAAACAATGAACTAGTGAGCATGAAACCAAACTATTCTTGCTGCTGTCTAAACACAAAAGAAACTATGCTGAAAGAAATCCAAAAGTTGCAATAAAGTAAATCTAAATCAAATTACATCAACTTGTCTTCTGATCCCTCATCATTAGTCCAGCTTTGATTTTCGGAAGTAACCATAAACAACTTGAGTAACTGATATCTAACTTGCAGAAAGTAAACTAATATCAAACCACACATTCATAATTCAATCCCTCACCATCAGTCCAGCTGTGGCTTTTGGAGATAATTGAAGATGTTATGAGCAATTTAATATATATCTAATTTGCAGAAAGGAAACTAATATCAAATTACACATCCATAATTCAATCCCTCACCATCATTCCAGCTATGGCTTTCGGAGGCAACTGAAGATGTTATGAGAAATTTAATATATCTAAATCTAACTACTGAAACAAATGAGAAAAACTGAATTAAACAAAGCAGTACTGAAATTAAACAGAAACTAAGAAAAGCAAATTAGCAGCAGAACAATGTTAATTCCATGTCATTAGTCAAAAAGTTATGCAAATGCCCGGGCTGCCTATCTATAACCTGAAACAAGAACACTGATCAGTAATCAATAACATAAAACATGAAAGATAGAAGTGAAATGGAAAGCATGAAAGTTTATAAACATAAATGAAGCATATATACCATGAAAGATGCAATGTATAAACATGTGAATGGATTATGGCACAATGAGCTTTAAAGAAATAAAATAAGAAATATACAATAATGCACAGAACCTTGGCGAGTGCAGGGGCCCTCTACACCAGCCTTGGCAACAATCTTCAAGTACGAATTACGTTTGGAAACAGAGTCTTCTTATATTAAAATGCAGTCATAACAGTAAGGTAGTATTACGGCACAAAGGCATCGTAATTACATTACAGAGCAGACTAATAAAAACTAACATAGACTAATCTAATATGCGTATACAAACGCGTTATTTATAACAAAAGAAATATAACTGATTCCTAAAGTTTATGCTGATGGAGAACACGTAGACCGTTACGTCCACAGATCTAGGATCATGGCCGTATTGAAGAGTAAATCTATGAGGAGTGGATGTTTGAATTCGTCTATGGAGCCGTGTACAGATGTTGATTTGTCCTCTGCAACTCAGAAACGGCCATATGAACCTTTACGTGACACGAAACAGAGTCCTGTCACCGTGGGACTCTACGGTTGACTTCCATTTGGACATCTTTGACCGTAGCCTCCTTTGATGAATTTTCTCGAGCCAATAGGACACGATCCATGTCCACATCATTCCTGACTTGCCCACGTGGCTCGTTTTTCTTGTAGATACCTGTAACATAGAGTTTCACAAAATCGTTGCGGAAAGTTGCAGCAGCTGCGGAAAGTGGCAAGATTCCACAGCTAGATGAACAAAATCTAAATCAAACAGCAGACACAAAAATATAGTTAAAAACCATGTTAGATGCTATTTTTCAATTAATGTACAATGATATTGACAACTTGGGAGGTTCAGGTGGATGAAAAAATCATAGAAATGTGTATGGAAAAGATGCAAATTTGAGACTCAACACCAGCCTCTACAGAAACAATCCAGCATGTTGGTAAAGTGGCTATCCCGTATAAGGATGTTGGAGTAGGTTTGATTAAAGATTCTGGTTTCCTAGGAACTTTTTCCATTCCTCATCCTAACGTATCGCCTTATATTGCAACTATTCATATTATTTCGTCAGACTCTCTTATGTTTGATGATCCTTGGATCGTACCTTCCGAATTTGAGTTAGATTCAATTGATGGCATGATGCCTTTGAGTCAATTTGAACTTGCATATCAGGCTGTACAGTTATTTTCTGACCCCTTGTCAACCAAAATTGATCCAGTGAATGGGATCCACGAGGAATCACTTTCTATATCTAGTTCAGCTACAACGACATTTCCTGAACTTGTTCATACTGATGAGAAGATTCATGAATTATTATCTGTTGACGATTTACCATGGGAAGATCTACATCACTGATCTTCGTTTTTACCTGAACTAGATCATTTTGAAGATGATTTCGCTTCAATATTTACTGCTGAATATGTCAAGGAACCGCAGGATCCATTGAAAAATCCTGATTCTGAGTTAAATTTGGAAAATATTTCTCGAACGATTCCCATTGACATTTCAGTAAAACCTAGAATAATTGAAAACATTCATATAGGTGCTTCCTGTACTGAAGAAGAAATTCAAACTTATAAAGCCCTATTTCAAGAATTCTGTGATGTGTTTGCCTGGTCCTATGAAGAAATGCCAGGAATTGATCCGTCAATTGTCATACATGAAATCAAGACTTATCCGGATGCCAAGCTTGTCCATCAACGTCTACGTCAAATGAATCCTAGAAAAGTTGCTGCTATCAAAGCAGAGGTTGAAAAATTACTTTGTGCAGGTTTTATTTATCCGATTCCCTTAACGGATTGGGTATCGAATATTGTTCCTGTGACTAAAAAACAAGGAACGATACGAGTATGTATCGATTATAGGGATATTAATCGAGCTTGTCCTAAAGACAATTATCCAACTCCCTATATCGATCAAATAATCGATGATTATGCCGGCAGTGAAATGTTTTCCTATATGGACGGCTGTTCAGGGTATAATCAAATAAACATACTCCCTGTTGATCAGCCAAAAACAACTTTTATTTGTCCGTGGGGGACATTTGCTTACTGCAAACTACCCTTTGGATTGAAGAACGCTAGAGCAACTTTTCAACGGGAAATTTCTTATGCATTTCATGACATTAAGCACATTGTGCAACCATATCTCGATGATTTACCTGCTCATTCATCACGCAGGGCTGACCATATTACACATTTACGTGCTATCTTTATGAGATGTCGGCATTATCAAATTCGGCTAAATCCACACAAATGTGTTTTTTGTGTTGAGTTGGGTTGTTTACTAGGATTTGTTGTTTCGAAAGCAAGTATTCGCGTCGATCCGTCGAAGGTCGAAGCTATTGTCAAGTTACCTCCTCCTTCGACTTTACGCCAAGTCCAAAGTTTGCAGGGGAAAGCAAACTTTTTACATCGATTTATTCCTAACTACGCCGGGCTTACAAAAGGTTTTACCCAGTTTCTAAAACAGAACATTACATTCTTTTGGGATGAGATCGCTTATCGATCTTTTGATGCACTTAAACACGCGTTGACCCATGCACCGTTATTGCATCCTTCCAACTACAACCAGGATTACATTTTATATCTCGCCGCTTCTCATTCCACTATTGGGATGGTGTTAGTTCAGGAAGATGAATCTCATACTGAACATGTGATTTACTATCTTAGTCGAAATCTACATCCGACTGAGATTAAGTACACACATGTGGAGAAATTGGCATTGGCAGTTGTTCAAGCTGTCCAACGATTTAGACATTACATATTGTTACACAAAACTACGGTAATTTCTGATTGAAACCCTATGATGTACATTTTGACCAAACAGTTGCTAGGGGGCAAATATTCCAAATGGATAGTCATCCTGCAGGAATTCGACTTGGAATTTGAAAAATCCAAGGCAAAGAAATCCTTGGTATTTTCAGAACTAATGTGTGATTTCCCCTTTACTGATACTGAAACTATGGTAGAGCAACCCATTGCGGACGAATCTCTATTTCTTATTAGTACTCTTGATCCATGGTATGGAGATATTATTGTTTATCTCCAAACCCAATCTTTTCGGCCTAAAGTCTCGTGATCTCAGCAAAGGAAGATACGTTTCCAATCCCAACAGTATAATATTATTGGTGATACACTTTATCGTCATGGAGTGGATTCTATTTTCGGACGCTGTCTTATTCATGAAGAAGCTGAAAAGGTTTTAAATGACTTCCATTCTGGAGCATGTGGCAGTCATTTGTCTGGGTATGCCATAGCCCAAAAGATCTTGTGCACTGGTTATTTCTGGCCGTCCTTATTCAAATATTGTATTTCTGCAGTCCGAAAATGCCACAATTGTCAACTTTTTGATCGTAAGATGTGCGCGCCACCCGCTCCTCTTCATCCCATAATTGTTGTTGGTCCTTTCACAAAATGGGGTATCGATTTTATTACATGTAACCCTCACTCGGCCGAGGGGCATGCATATATTATCTTAGTAGTAGATTATTTTACTAAGTGGGATGAGGCGATGCCTACATTTTCGGCTCACGACAAGACTGCTACAACTTTCGTATTTAATCACATAATTGCTAGGTTTGGTGTTCCTCAAGCCATTATTATTGATCATGGAAGCCATTTTCGGAATGTCATGATGAATAAACTGATAGAACAGCTTGGCCTGCGCCGCGATAGTTCCAATCCATATTATCCGCAAGCCAATGGTCTGGTTGAAGCCATAAATAAAGTTTTAGTCACCATGATCAGACGAATTATTGGTATTCACAAGACGAATTGGCATTCCATGTTATTTTCAGCACTTTGGGCATATCGAACCTTAGTCAAAACATCAACTGGTTTCACTCCCTTTCAACTTGTTTATGGTTTGGAAGTTGTGTTGTCGATTGAATGCGAAATTCCATCTTTGAAATTAGCCATAGAGTTACTCCCAGCTACGTTTGAAGAGGAGAAATTTTTTTTGTACTTGGCTCAATTGGATGAAAATCAGAGAAACGTTGCAATAGCAAACGAGGCTCATGTCAAAAGAGTAAAAGCTCAGTATGATAGAAGTGTTACCCCTCGAAATTTTTCAGAAGGAGACCTAGTCTTAGTTTATCATCAAGCCAACGATAAGCTAGGAGCTAGAAAATTCAAGCCCATGTGGCATGGTCCTTTCATTGTTAAGCGGAAGCTAGCAAACGGGGTCTTTGAGCTGATAGATTTTGATGGTATCTCTTTGGATAAGCCCAAAAATGGGTTATATCTAAAGCGATATTATGCTTAAACTTGGTATGGAGATCTTTTATTTTTTAGGTTATATTTCTTTACTGTTGCTGTGTCTTAGATTAGAAAGGCGTGCCTAGTTTAGAAGTGTGTTTTTATCACTATTCCTGCTTATCTGAGTTTTACTCTTGATATTGTAGATGTCAACGTCTCTTCAAACATACATTGGTTTTGCTGATGGTGCTTGTCGTAGTACACGAAACATTTCTTCCGCAGCTTGGGTTATCTATTCACCCTCTGACGAGTTAGTTTCCATGCATGGGGTAAGCCTTGGTCAAACAACGAATAACATTGCCGAGTATAGTGCAATTATTGAGTTATTATCTGAGTCCATATCATTTGGAATTCAGAGTTTGATTGTGAGGTTGGATTCTGAACTTGTTATATTACAGCTTAATAGGGTGTATGCCATTAGAAATCCAGTGTTGTTACGGTTATTTTTAAGAGTTTGTCTCTTGGAATGTGAATTTGACTACATTGAATATCAACATATTCCAAGACATTTAAATACATTAGCAGACGCAGTTGCTTCTAGTATGATAAATCGACATTTGCAGTGATCAAAATAGTAAAACAAATAGCATCCATAACATGTATATAGATAGCCAGTAAATAGTGATATATCATAGGATAGAAGTGTTTTCAAAAAATATACATCGTCTTCGAACATAGGTTGGAAACACCTTATGATCGGCAAATGATAACACAAAAAGTAAAAAATATGAGTCTACAACACGATCATCCCATCACTGATGGTGATCACGATAAGAAACCACTGCTTGAGCCACCCTGCACAGGAACGTCCTAAAAAGTCCTGGAACACCAATCACGTATATCTGCAATCTGAGTGGAATGTCATCTATGTATGTCTCCGGAATATCTAGATTCAAACGCTCTAGATGATGCTCTAAATCAGTCAAGATTTCTGTTGATTGGCCTGCTGGAGCTGGGGCGGCTACAACTGGTTGTCTTCTTTCATAAGGTTGGAGATGGGCTGGTCACCGTGGGCCCACATCTGTATTCAAAAAATTTTAGTTATTATTTGACAAGACGATCAAATATTAAAAAAATTTAACTTAGAAATTGTTGAAGAAAGATTTTTTACCTGAGTCATCCCACTGTTCCCCTACTGGGAGAGTCATATCTCGGTCACCGCGGAAATCTATCCCGGCATATGGAAAGTCCTCTATGAAACAAATTTGGCGATCAAGCCAATGAAAATATGAAGAAGGAAATTGAACAATGTCAGCGCCCTCAATACCGTGACGAGCCATTAGTGCGGACCAACGAACCATCCTTGGTTCTCTAAGTCGACCGACATCAACAGGGATACTCTGTGGAGCTAGCATCAAAATCCTCTCTAGAGAAAAGGAGACGACAATGGATCCATATCTAAAGTTATTTAGTTTCCTATTTTTTGCTCTAGTTAGTTGGCCTTTTATATTAGCCAACATAGCATCACACCAGTTGAAAATGGTTCCGCGAAAACAGTCCACAGCAATGCGCATCTGAGAACCGGTAGCTACATGCAATGCTGCACTCTCGCACAACCTGGTAATAGTAAATGAAATAAATTTCAGATTGGGATGGATGCTAGTTTTTATATCAATCCGTTTGTCCCTAGGGTCTGCTTCATCATTACAGAATTCTTGCCGAAGACTAGCAACAGTCTGGCCACCTGGCCTAGTCCCAAATAAGGAGATTTTTTCGCCCCTCTTGGACAAACTAGTTAGAAAATAAATTTCCTCCAGCTCGATTTCGAGCCGGTGGCCGCCAATAATGAAACACTGGTCCTACACGTTCCACCTGTTTACCAGCCATGTCAGGAGCTCTACCTGTGCTCTCATGCCTTGGATGGCCCAGAATTTATATATACCGCACGCTCTTAATGCTTGCATTGTGGGAAAATGGAGCATTGCAGCGTCATCCACGTCCTCCTATTCACGTTCTCTCCAAATCAACATCTTGTTAATCCTACAATACATAAAAAGATAGATTAGAACAATCTAATTTGAAAAATTTTGTGCGGCAAAAGAGAAATTTGAGTTTTAAATTTAAACGCGCGGGGACCACACTTAACCTTTGTAAACAGTGCGTAGGAACGCACGCGTTGTGTACGGAAAGTGCGGACCCACGACTTTTTCCTTGTAAGAAAAATTCGGGGTCCACAGGTACCATGTGTGTCACTTGCGGACCCCCGCGGGCGATTTTTGAACCGTATTTTTTCCTTAAAGATAAGATTTAAAGCCTAAAAACGAATTGTAAATGGATGAAATGCAAGATTAAGAGGTCATGGATTACCTGGGACTGACGGTTCTCGATTTCAATGGACGGATTTTCTAGAATCTTCACAGGAACTTTTTTACCCAAAAGCTTCTACTTTTCACTTTGAACTTGAATGGTAAAAATGAAATTGAAAAATTCCTTTTTATAAGTTTTTTCGAATAGATGAATTTTTAATTTATTTATTTTTCACTTTAAAAAGGGAATTTTTGAAACATTTTTACTCATCTTAAACAGCTATGTGTAATGTATCAAGTTTTTGTGCAGAAATTGGATTTTTCAGGAGAATTGATCATTTTTCAATAAAGAGCACACTTTTATCACTTTTTCGGACTCTTTCAAAAATTCACGAAAAATCGAAACATTGGAGTCCTCTTTTAAGTCCTTTTCAGACTCTCTAAACATGAAAATATTGCCCAGTACTTGATTGTTCGAACTCGTTAAAGTAAATGAATAATCGTCCGTTCAGTATAAGTTTACCCCTTTTACGAACTGAAATGGACTATTTACAAAAAAGGTATACGTTGACTAATTATGGTCAATAGAGTTCTCTCCCGCATTATTTTATCCTTTTTCGGGCCTGAGAGACTAAATTTACGAAAAGGTACACCCACAGATTTTTCTTAAGTTTTTCTTCTAACTCCCTAAAATTGAAAAAAATCGAGTTTCTCCTATACTAGACTCATTAAAATTTAACAGTAAAGGACCTGTTTAATTTTCAACAGGAACGAACCACTCCTTCTTAGAGTTCGAATCTTAAACTAAGTTGGACTCATCCGAAGGATGAGCTTATAAACAAGAAAATGTTATCCTCCTTAAGCTTTTCAAAAATAAAGAGTTACTTGCCAGAAATGGTGGGGGAAAAGAGAGGAAAATGGGCGTGTTTGTTGTATTTTGATTCCTCGAAAATTCAGTCAACCACTCTTGAACACGACACTTTCATTCACCTGGGTTGGGAAATCCTTTGCCTAACATTTAATCAAACCTTATTGAAAGTTTTCATCCATTTTCTGGGTATTATCTTTGGGTCAATTGCTGCCAAGCCATCTGCAGTGTTGTTATGTGTTCAAGAGGACAGTTCAAATAAACCATTCATCTCCAAAATATCTGTCATCCATTTTACCATCCCTGAGTCATTCCTTGCCAACATATTTTCAAAAATTGATCTGTGATTTCGTGTTGGGGGCTTGACTACGACAGATCACTTTCTATCGACGACAACTCATTATCTGGGAATTTGATCTAGAAATCATCAGTACCTTGAAATATGCATGCCTTAATGGCAGGTTTCTCGCTTTCGACGACGAGTTACATCATCGACCTTCGATCGAATGATTCCGTGAGATGTTCGACTTCAGCTCATTCATTCACATTTCATGGATTGTACTGCGTACTTTGAGATCCATTGACATTACTAGTGGCTACTCTCACACTTGTTAACAGTTTACATCATTGATTGGTAATCAAGTGGTTTCTACCATGTTCAACTTCGACACATTTATTCACATGGATAGAATCGTACTAGTTTGAGATGCGAAAATCAAGACCCTGGATCTAGTTTCTACCATCCAAGCTACAAGGAATTTTTTTATCATTTATACAGTGGACTATTTATACACAGATGGTTGCATCCATACTTTATTCACACGTCTATACTGTAATGTACTCAAAATCATTCCTGTATCAGAACAATTGAATCAGTTTTTAGTTTAATCTGAGTATGGGAATGCCTACCTCAGTGATGATATGTATACATATATATTTTGCATTGAATGTTTTTATAGGTGCTGACTGGGGTATCGACAGGATGATCCTTGAAATGATAAAGTACTGCACTCTTCATATATGACAGACTTCAGCATCATCTATTCAAGACTTTGCACTTTAGGGGGAAATCTGTTACACTGAAAATTTTCACCTTGACATTCTGCTAACTGTATGAGCTCATTATCACTCATACTTCTCCCTTTCCAAGTCTAAACATATTAGTTCCTCATGTCAAGCCTTGAAAATCAGAAAAAGTTCCTAAAAGTCTCCTAAACTTTGGTGTCGCACTTTCTGGCTATCTTGCCTGCGGTCCCGCACCCAATGTTCATCTTTCCTGCGTTCCTAAACGCACTTTATCTTTTTTATAGGTGCAGACCCCTGTAAGATTAAAAAGGCACAAGTAAATCCCAAAAATCTCAATAAAAGTGAATTCTAGAAGCTTCTAGAATGGATTTTACAGTGGCAGAACCACTCTTGTGCGGTGCATAAATCCCTTACCTTATGGAGCTAACCCCTTGATGTGAGGAGCTTATCCCTTTGAAGGAGGATTCTATCCCTTCATACTTGGAACAGAAAACCTCCTCTTTTCCACTATAAAAAGAGGCATTGGGTAGCCTCAAAGGGAGTTCAAGCTTAAGAATATTTTGAGGTTAAGTGCTGTTGAGATTTAGACTCAGTTAACTAAGACTTTTTGAGGAGAGATTACATACCTCTACTTTTCTTGGTTGGAGGAGTGTAGAACTTGTCAAAGTAAATGAGACTCCTGCTTCGGACCCTGGAAAGTCCTGTGCAACATCAAGGCTCAGGTTGTAAGGATTTTCTACTTTTGAAATTAATACAAATATACTCGTTTTTCTCAATAAGCTTTCAATCAATGGATTATTTCATAGATTCCTTGATCAATATGATAAGCATGGTTTATGATGATTTATATACAAGTGCTATGTAATATTTTTCCTGATGATGAACTACAGTTGGTAGTTCGAAACGCGTCGGTCCTAAAATTCTCATGTGATTTCCCGAAATATTTTTAATCTAATATGTTATGGATCACAGAAGCTTGCACTCTCAAATATTTTTCTTTTCTGTGACTGCAGGTTTACAAGGAAAACTCCTTCAAGCGCGCGAGGGACAACGACGACTTCAAACAAACACTGGACAAACGATAAGTCCTTAACACCTCTATAGAGCTTTTCATAGATTATATATGCTTAGAGAAAGATTATTATATTTGGCTATTTGTTTCTAGATACTTTTAGTACTAGGGAGATCGGTCTTGTTTGCAAGATAGATTAATTCATACGACAAAAGAGAAACCCCATATTTTTCTTTTTCTAGCTGTGACCAAATCATAGCTCGTTTTGACAAACCATGGGCACCGTTGGAAAGCTCTCACTAAGCTCTCAAATGTGTATCCTTTCATTTTCTATGATTTTATACTTCAATTGGACAATTTTTTTCCAAGAAGGGTCACTTCACTACTCCTCAAAATCGAATTTCCTCACTTACAACACTCGTACTTGGAGCACAACTTTTCCTTCATATTTGGCCATGCTCATGCAGATTTTCTTTGTGAGTAACCATATTATACTCATGATTTTATGGTCCCCACCAGGCCTGTTATGTATGGCAGCATCATTGAGTTTCCCTTGTTTAGATCATCGAGGTTGAGTCATCATCGCATCCATGGAGTCTATCCCGAGTCCCTTTGTATCCTGCTATAGTCCTTAATCCTTCATTTATTTGTTCCTCTCTCGTGTCGCACATTTTTTCCTTCACTCATATTGTCCCTTATCCCCTCTGGTGTTGAGTCCATTGCTGTGAATTCATCCATGTCCTTTATGCTCTAACAAGGGAGGTCATTAGCCTGCTGCTCAGTACCCCCCATTCCACCATTAACCCTAGTGTCAGTCTATCAGTCACTCTACTATTATCTATTGTGCCTTAGTTGAGGATCCCTTATTGCCTCACCTATGGTGGACCTCCTTCTATCGACATTAGCTTATTCATTCCAGAAGATAGGTCTAGAGGGCGGTGTACCTTGGTTCTAACTTCCACTATTGTTCGATGGTTCAGTGATGCAGGAGATTGTACCAGTGATTTCCTGGGTGTGTGTGCGATGTTTCAGACCTCATGAGGGGGTGGCCCTTGAGGTAGCATCCCACATGCCCAGATGACCTCTCTACTACAAAATTTGATGCAACTCCATATATTTGATGGTTCCAGACTCAACCGCTTGCAATGCCTTTTAGTTTTCATGTATCATTCATATTTTCAGACACCTTTCCTGTTTTACAGGGCCTCTTTGGTTGTACTTATATCTCATGTAATCAGATATTATTGTATAAGTCCTGGCTATTGTCCCGGGAACATTATGTATGTGGGATCCATTATCATGTCTTTATTTGGCCCATGTTTATGCCAACATGTACTATATAGTTCAGTCCCTTGTTTACTAGATGCATTATTCTTTGTACTTTGTTACTTTGGTGGGAATAGGTATGCCTCCCCACCTCATGTAGAATAGGTATTCCCTCATAAAAGAGACTTGTCACACCTGTAAGTCTCACCTCCTCAGGGTCTTGACCTCTCATGCTTTAGTCTACCTTATATTTCTCTCTCTATGACTCCCCCTTCGATGTCTAGTGATTGAGTTCTTACATCGTACTTAGAGCATACGATTATATCCTAACGCTCGCACACACAGGGGAAATATGTTACACCAATTTTTGGTCATCCAGCCTGTCACTATTATATGGACCAAAGTACACTATGTAAGACCAATTTTACCCTAGTAAAATTTCTCACTATGAAAAATATCTTAGTAATCCATAATTTATTAAGTTTTTCATGGTCTAAACAAGAAACCCCATGAGGAAATATTGAATAAATTGCTATTTGTTTGATTTCACTCAAGGGACAATTAATTAAACAACCATTTAATTAATATTCTTGGTCATATTTAACCCAAATTAGGAAAATTAATTAGATAAATCACTATTTATCTTATTATTTTCTATGAATAAGTACTTAAACATTATTTAGATAATATTCCTTGTTAAATTTGATTAAATCATTTATAAATAATTAAATAAATCATAATTTATTTAATTATTACTCAAATATATTCTTAAAATAATAAATAAATAATTTTTTTTATTTATTATTTACAAATAAACGGATTTTATCATATTCAAATTCGTTTTCCCTCCAACAAAAATAATAAAATATTCCATAAAAGTTGGATCTAGATCTGGTTAATAATATTTTAATTATGCACCAATATCTAGACTAACTCAATATTTTGTTATAAACAGAAGGGCTTTTCCATTCATTCACTACCTTTTATTGCCTAAATATCACTCTGGATCTATACTCTTGGTGTAACTTTGATCTTCCACCATTGTTATATTTTTCTACGTTTTCCTTGTGAACTCCCCTTGAGTTCCAATTTTGTCTGGGTTTTCTACACCATCAAGAGAGAGAGATCTTATATATGAAGCACCGAGGACATACAAGAACCCATCCCATTGAGGGGGATTGGTAACATCTTTCTATGTTCCCTTCCCAGGTGTCATATATACAAAATTCTTTAAACATATTATTGTCTTGTCTATTGGATGCATAGAGCAACTCTTTCCTTTATTTGTTATTTAATGTATTTAAATGCATACATCTATATTTTGTACAATTTATCTTGGTCAAACAACTATAAATCTGAGGAAATTGACAACCATATTTGATGTTGGGGTTGTTTGTTATGCACAACTAAAGTGAGCTTTTTTCGTACACTTGCGATTAGAATTCACACTAACATTTGTTTCAAGTGATGTAACGTCGAGGAACTCCATTTACTATAGAATGTATCTGTGGAGACAGTTACGGTACTTGAGCACCAAATGTCTCTATGAATATTTAATACCCTGCTTTGTGCATAGGGTATGGAACATATTATTTAGTTCATGCACATCTTGACCCCTTTGTTTCCAAAGCATGGTCCATTGGATGTACTTCTCCTCATATATCCCCACAGGTTAATATTGTTCCTTGATGCCATATCGGAATGAATTCCAAGTGGGTGAGGCCAAGAACATAGAGGATTCCCTCTCATCCTTTTTCTCGCATTAGGTTTCCCACCAGTATTTGACATGGGGGGTGACTTTGAGGAGTTCAAAAATAATCTTTTCTCGGTCGGAGAAATCATGGACCAATAAATACCCTTCCAGCAAGTTCAACCATCTATCTACAACACCTGAATCTATCTAGCCTTCAAATATAGGAATGTCAAATTTGAATTGTACCTTGAAAGGAGAGGCGCCTCTAGAGTGGTTTCTGGATGTAGATGTGCCTCCGATGGGCAGTCGTTGAAGGATTTGGGAAAAGTTATCCATCATCACATTCCTCTGTTTCTTGAGGGCCTCCTAGAGAAATGTTTTTATAAGATCTCCTTCTCCCTCCTCTCTCTTTACTTCTTCCATGGGAGGTCGTGAGGGCTTCCAAAGCTGATCTTGCAAGGGTTCAACCAAATCAAGCCCTAAATCCTTATACCCTGACCTTTTTTGGGACATGCAAAGAAAAAAAACAGAAAGAATAGGCCTCTCTTATACCAATGATTTAGAGTTATGCAAGAACGAAATAATACACAGAAATAAACATAAACATAGAGATGAAATGAAAATAATATTTCATTTCATTAATATCAAATAACAAGAATATACTTACAGACATAATGGAAATAAACTAGCTAGGGCACTGGTATCTTATCTTTGAGAAGCGATTTGGTGGCTATAGGCCTCTGAAATACATTACAATGAGGCTCGAAGTCCTCTTTATTGTTGAGAAACAATGAAAAACCATAAACATCCAAAAACCTAACCCTAAGAGATGAAGCACCAAAAATGTGGGCCTCATTTAGGTAAATAGTAGGTGTGCTAAAAGTGAAAAACCAAAGGAACCGATGGTGGGGGTCCAAATGGAATAGGTGGGTGGCCACGAATATCCATCTGGATCAGATATTGTCTACATGTGTTGAGCATAAGTCTTAAACTTACCACATGTTTTCTCAATAATCCAAATAATGTCCAATAGTCAAATTATACCTCCAAAAACTTGTGGATGTAATCCTTAAAAGCTGTGATCACCACCCTAGTGAATACAGTAGAGGAATTTTTTAATCCAAAAGGAATTACTGTGTACTAATATGAGCCCCATTCTGGAGCAAATTTGGTCTTATGTTGATCTTCAGGTGTAATCCTAATCTAATGATAACCTAAGAATCCCTTTGTAAATGAGTAAGATTCTTATCCTCCTACATTGTCCAACACTTCATCTGCGAAGGTGATAGGGAAGGGATCATGTAGACATGCACCCTTCAACTTTCTCATTTCAACACAGATCCTAATCTCTCCTTAAGTCTTCTTCTCTTGCACCACCATGGGACTCACCCATTATGATTCTTATAAAGGTTCAATAATTCATGTTTCTCTCATCTGATCAAGTTCTACCGTCACTTTCTCCTTATACTTCGGGTTCAATATGTAATTTATTTATTTGAATGGCTTTGCATCAGGCCTTAGAGGAATATTTATGACTCCTATATCTCCCATTATACCCTTCATCTCTGAAAAATTGGTGGGAAATGTTAGACTCCTGTAATTTACAGTATCAGAAGGTGACTAAGTATCTCATACAAGAAAAATTTCATATTGTACTTGAACATTAATATTCAAATGATTACCATAGAAAATATGAAAAAGAAAAGAAAAGAGAGTATAAAAAAAGGAAAATGAAAGAAAACCCCAAAAGAGAAATAATACTGAAAGTGTTGCAAATTATAACACCACTACTCATTAGATAGGTTTGTTAAATCATACAGTTTAAGCATGATTGTACAACTTTGAATATCTATTGATAGGTTAGAAAATAAATATTTTCCAAGCAGTTTAATCTTGGCCAATTAGTAGATAGCTAGAAATGAAATTGGGTCAACAATTTAACTTGAACCAATGGGAGAGATAAGGGATAGAGTAGCTCAAAAGTTCACTGAAAAGGGAAAAGAGAGATAGGGTCTGCAAGTCCAAAAGCACCCTACAAAAGAACAAAAAATCTTAGATTTATAGTTTGCGTAGGTATACATGAAGAGAAGAGAGAAGGTAGGAACGATGAAATTTACTGCAAAGGCCTATCCTAAAAATTTCATGTGTTCCTGGTTGAAGAAGAAACTTCAAAAGATAAAGGATTATTTGTTCCTAAGTTTGGGAATTCATGTTCATTTAAATACCTATTGGGACAAAGTTATGTCATATTCAATCTTGTCCTAAGTCCCAAACCTCCTATTTATTTCTATCCTAAATCCATAAAATATCATATCTCTCCCTATCCTAACTCTGAAAACCCACATTATTCTATAATCCTAAGTATTATACTATACCTCTCTCCATGCATGTATTCCCCAACCCCACCGTCGCATCGCACATCCCATCACTACTAATCACCCTCCATATTGCTATCATCTTTGTCCATCTCCTCACCATCTGATGGCCCACACAACATTTCGTTCCCCCCTCAGCCTCCGAATGTTAATGTCGGAGGGGGGTCCAAAATAAGGGTATCTGATATCACCTCTGCTCCTACTTCACGTGCCCAGGACACTTCACATTCCCCCCTGATAAATACCACATATTTCTTACACACCCCCCCACAAAAAAAAAAAAAAAAAATCCGTTGCAAAGGCACTCCTCGAACTGTTCGATGTCGACCGTTAGTTGTTGACCACTTCTGCCAATTAACTCCACTCCCACCAGTGGACCATTAATAATTTAATCAGTTGGATCATTTTCCAACAGGACCATGCCACATCAAAGAGTCACCCAATCACACAATAAAGCCAAAGTAAGGTTTGCATTGGCTATTTCGTTCAAATTTTACAAGAGATTGACTTGGAGGAGATTTACAATAGAATTTGGTGAAGAAAAGCCTCTGTTGAGTAATAGATAATTATTAGACCTCTACACGACTGAACACAACCCCATTTTTATTTCCTCCCTTCCCCACTCCGATCTACAACAAGTTCCCTCTCTCCATTCCCTTCTTCTATCGATCCCTTTCTTTGAATCTATACAGTGAAAAACACAGTAATCATTCACAGAAGACAAAATGCCTCCTAAGAAAGATCAGGAGTCATTAAATCCTAAGGTGTACCCTTAGATACACTTGGAAAATGTAGCTCTAGCTGATAGAGATTATAAAACCCATGAGACCAAGTCAAACTCTGAGCTATTCGATCTCTACTGCTGGCTTGAGGATAAATTACTTGATGAGGTTGATAAAATTGGCCTTTGGGAAAATAAATTTCCCTAATAAATTTTCTGAAACACCCATAGTTGTCCTGAGTTTATTAGAAACTTCCATGCCTGTTATGACAACAATCATAGAACTGTAGTGACCCCAACATGAGATATTATGTTTACCATCAATGCCCAACCAATCCAAAAAATGATGCAGGCCCCCATTGCTAAGAAAAACATTCGCTTCTCTTATGAAGCTTTGGGAAAATTATATCAGAAACTGTACTTTTCAATTAGAGCTAAAACTTTAGATCTCTTCATGGCCACTAATTCCCCAATGCCCAAAAGAAACCCTCCATATCCTACATCGACTTTCCTTGGTAGGACCCGACATATTGTCATTGTCTTGTCCTATTTTCTAGGATATCATAGAGACCAGTGGGTTGATGAAGCTATGATATTATTTGTGTCTATCCTGGCAACGAAGTCTAAAATTTCCATCATGTTTGATTTTTCGCAATTCCTTGATGATTCCATCCATGACCAATTTGTGAAGTTTCATACAGAGGAGTTGTTCAAATACACTTTTGTTTTCATTGACATGTTTTTTTATTTTCAGTCCAACAAGTTCCAATTTGAGATGAAAAAGCTCAATTATGACTCTCATCCTCAATATTTCATCTTTTGTACCACTTTACTAATGAAAGAGCATAAAAAATACACATACAAGGATTTTTTGGATTCATTTGTAAATCCTGCCATCAGTACACTCAGTAGTACAATAGAGCCAAGGGTGAATCAAGAAATCAAGAAAATTATGCCGCTCACAAATCAAGTGAGAACAGTAGATTGGTACTTGTACCAAAATTATACAGAGATCTAAGTTTATGGATTTGAATTTCCCACCTACAAACCGCCAAATTTCCTCTTTATGAGGATATTTGCATTGGAATAGATAAGATAAATGACTAATGAAGATGAGCACCATTTTTTCTCTGCAAAGAAAAAATCCCAATTCAGGATCAAATCACAAACTGGTCTTATGACCCTGCATGGATCATCTCCAAGAAAATGGTGGAAAACAAGTCATCACCTTAGGTCCATACACACAGGCTTGAAATTGAACAATATGAAAATCAAGAAGAATGGGTTGCCAATACACTACAATAATTTGAAGAACAAGTGATTTCCACCTTAGGCATTCAAACCCCAACCCCACATGAAAGGAAGGTTACAGGAGATAAAGAAGACAAAGGAAAAGATCCAGAGAAAGAAATAGGAAGAAAAAGGCCAAGAGAGGATCAGTCACCTTTGGTGATTGATACCTCTAGCAAACAATTCAAACTAAATTATAGGAAAAGGGCAAAAATTCGTATGGATATTGATCAAGAGGGTGAATCAGAGTACCAGAAATTAATACACATAATAGAAACTCCTAGGTCATCTCCAGCAGATGGTGAAACAATGGCCTCCCCTACATCTTCAACCACAATTTCTATTAAGAAGCAGGGTCTACATACATCTTCCTCCAGGCCTACCACAGAAGGCCAAGAAAATTATGTCTATGAAACATTTTGAGAGATAAAGTTGATGAATGAAGTGTTGAAGACAAACACCTACAACCAATTTTGGAAGCAGACACCAAATTCACAAAGCAGGCTGTTGTCAGCCTTCAATAATGAGAAGAGGAAAATGTAAATGAAATTTCTAGAAGCTCAAGTCCCATAGCCTCAAGGAGAAGAAGACTATCAGAAGACATCATTCCAATTTAGTACCCAAGATATCCACCCAATTGATCAGATGGAGCTACACAAGAAAACTTGAGAGAAGGTGGCCTCTACTTTGAAAAGTACATCAATGAATCTGGAAATATGCAGGTAACATTGTCCAATTATCAATCTCAACTCAAGATGGAGATTATTTCCTCCTTTCCCAAGGATTCTAAGATCAAGTCTTTGGAGAAATTATTTGTGAAAATTGGTTTTGATCCAACTAAGGCAAGAGCAGTGGAGGAGCTTCTAAAGAAGAAAAATGTTGATAATGTTTCCTTGAGAAAGCAACTCAAGATGGCAGCCACTGAAGACCCTTTGGCCAAGGATATAGAAGAAAATGAAGTGTAGAAGTATGAGATGATGTAGTTAATAGTGGAGAAGTCATTATTTCTCAAACAAATGGAGACAGATATGAAGAAATTGTTGAAAGAGAAAGAAGAGGCAACTGAGTTAGCACTCATTCCTTTAGATGTTGTGTCTATTGCATAAATTCAACCCATTGTTTTAGTAACTGCAGGGACTTCAAGTTGGACAGATCAGTTGTCCAAGGCCATGGAGAGAATGACCCTCTAGACACATGAGATAAAGAAGCTCGAAGCATAGATTAACATCTTGAGATATTAGAAGGCAAGATCTAAAATTGCCCATGAAATAGCCAGAAAACAGATTGAGAGGTTAGAGAACGTAGAAAAGTAATTTTCATATAGTAATATTTTGGGGAAAATGATACTGATTATCTAGCATAGTATCATGGAGTTAGTTGATGAAATCTGGCACTACATCCATATTATATTTTAATAGAAGGAGTTCATTGACAAGGGTCATGTAGCCATTGAAAAAACCAATCAGGAGTTGGGCAATATGCGTACCACATAAATTTCTTAAATTCTAAAACTAGCTTTGAGCTTGAAGACCTGGATGTGCAGGACAAAATAGAAACTACACTAGAGGTAAAAATGGTCCTCACTAAGAGGAATTTGGTCAAACAGTTGGGAGAGAAATGTCATGAATTGGATGTGGCAATTGGCAAGTTTTTCAATAGAATTGAGCCCTTAAGGGAAAAAGAGATGCCTTCTCTATATTTCATTAATGATAAACTCATCTAGAAAGGAGATTATATGAAAAAGCTCAAGGAGACAAACAAATACACAACAAAGTTCTTCAAATTTATAGGAAACGTGACTGGGAAGGTTGTCCTGGAACTCTTGAGTAATGACATCTTCATCCAACACAAATTGAGTTGCGTCTTCCTTGCCAGGCCCACATTTAGTAAATATACAGAGGTGGATGAAGTTTATTGAAAGGTCATAGGGACAATAATTTTGGGTAAAAAAGAGTGGGAAAAGTTATGCATGTATCAGGATTGACGAGCACGATGAACATGTCAGCACAACAACTGAATCAACTAAAGGTGCCAGCACTACATTAGGTTTAACGATCCAAAAAATATGGTCAAGAAGATAGAGCCAAATTTCAGATTCAATTATCGTTTCCTCTTCAGGACCTCATCGAGCAATTTTGGGCTCACTTTATAATTCATAAAGGGTTGCCAAAGTTAATACCCCAAACGTTGATTGTCAGATGTATTTTTTCTTGGCCATTTCTTTGCCACACTTGTCCAAATTTTCTTAGTTGTAGTTAATGAAATATTTTTGAAGTAGATAGGGAAATCAATGTAGTTTACAGTTAAATATTGCATGTATTGGAAGTATCAGGGGTTGGACCCTATATTGTAATTTTTTTTGTATTGGAGCATTGTAACTTTGTGAAGCTAGAGAATCAATAATAAGAGACTATTTATAGGATACTTGACCTATGTTTTTCTGGTGATGTGGTTCCTTCTCTGTGTTAATGTTTTCATTGTTCTTCTTACTATGCACCATTATAAGTTGATTGTAAAGCACAAAATTTAGATTAAGAATTTTTTTTGGAGCATCTTAATTCTATATGTGTTTACAATATAAATGTTTTCTTCTGAAGTCTGGTTAATAAACTCTCAATTTATTTTTAACCATTACTGAAATTCATTGTTTCTTTCACCTCACAATTCATATTTCTTTAAGAATCATTAAGCATAGTTAGGTTGCCCTGTGATGCTCTTGAAAAGTTGATGAAACAAACCGGTCTTTTATGACTCCATAGCCTAATGGATTAGTTTAAACACATCTTCTCATCCAACCAAAAAACTCACTCAAAACAACCAATTCCCACTATCAATATAACTAGCCTACCATCAAAATTCATAATCTAAAGTTAAATCATAAACATAGAGAGCCCTTTCTGTGTCTTGGAGGGTTATATCCTAGATTCAGAAGTGTTTTTATGTTGTCCTTTATAGTTTACTCTTTCTAATATTATAAATTATAGAGCCACAACATAATTGCGACCATACTGGGGATGCAACCAATGAAAAATATGACATTTGATTCAAGTGTTAAAACCCCAGTAAAAAAAATTGCATGATAAAAGTATTTTCCAAGATTGGTTTCCCAACTTTCTGCAAATACTCAGTCTATTTGTGCTTCAGGTTTGAATTCTGGCTCCTAGAATAGTCTTCAATAGATCTCACACTGACCCAAATCCTCCTGCAATAGTTGATAATCATGAGAAAATCCTAAGAAAAACCCCCAAAAGAGAGACTCAAACTAGTAGCCAAATCCTTTAGAGAGAAAATTCCCTCGTTGGAAACCTTGTAACCTTGCAGGGCATCCAATTTGATTTGCATTTTGAAGAAATTTTATTCAAAACCAAATATCACAATTGAACAGCCCAGACAATTATTGACCCATCTATCCTACAACATAGTCACGTTAGAGAAGCCTCTACACCAACCCAAACTGATCTTCAGCTTCTTCAACACCTTGATTCCCTTGAGGATCTAGTAACAAGGCTGACTTTAGTTGTTGATGATTCTTACCTTCAACAATAAGTAGAACTATCTTCTCTAACTAGAATAGCTTCCTCTATTTCTTCCAAGTTTTCTCATCCTCAGTCAACTTTTCTAGGTGTTTATATAATCCCTACCACTTTCTTGAACATTCACCACCAGAGTGTCCAAACCACCACACATATACCCACAATCCACCTTTCTCCATTTAATCCTCCACCTCCCATTGTCAACCCTCCTCTTGTCCACCCACCTTTGGTTCGACCACCACTAATCATAGTAGCCAAATATGCTCGATTGGTGCTGCCACCACCTTTGATACCCATGCCACGATATTATCAGTCCAAAATTCCACAATTTGATTGGACTATTTTTGCAACTTCCCAACAACATGTTGACAAAATGAATGACTATTTTTACCTTCAAGAGATAGATGATGAAAGTTTCAAGTTGAGTATGTTTGCTCAAATTTTGGGAGGAGAAGCGAGAAAAAGGTTTAAAGGCTTGACTCCAAATAGTATTCATGATATCCCTGCTTTTCACCAACTATTCATCAATAGACAGGAAGTTAAGAAAAACCCTCCTCAAATCTTGTCAGAATATGAAAACATCAAGAGGAATACCAGAGAAAGTGTCCAGGATCATTGCACTAGGTTTAAAAGTGTATATAACGCTCTTCCTGCTCACATGAAATCCCCACATATCATTGCTACCAATGGCTTTCTGCAATCCATTGTTTCTGCTAATACTATCATTTTTCAATATCCACTTCTGCTAATTCTCTTACTATCATTCTTCCTTCATCATATCATTGTTTCACTTTTGTCCAATCGTATATATTGCATGCATTTCTTGTCAAATTTTCACAGTCATGTTCTCTAAATTTCACTTACATACCAGGATTTTGGCTGCACATCTATCAAAGGATTGATTGACATATGCATTATTTTCTGATGCATAGATACTAAATTTACTTTGTTGGGAAACCAGCTCCAAAACTAGAAGAAAATAGATATCAATTCCTTAGAAATAAGCCACTTCAAGGGGGAAAACTCCAATAAATTACATTAATGAACAATTCTTGGATGATACATTTTACAAAACCTCCTTTCTATATATAGGAGTCCATGGGGCCATAATGTAATCCTAGTGAGGCCACAATGTAATCCTAGTTAACTTAACAATAATAATTTAAGGGCACAATAATAACAATATGGGGGTTACAGGGGTACAATAATAACAATAAGGGGGTTACACTAACAACAATAAGGGACTATACTAGTAATATAGGGACCTAACATGCCCCTCTCCTTCAAAAAAGTGTTGTCCTCAATGCTTGAGTAGCTCTGTGTGCTTTTGTATAAAATTATCATCCTCCCATGTTGAATCTTCAGTAGGTAATTTTTTCCACTTGATGAGATACTCTGAATTTGATCGATTCCGTAGTTGTCGAGTTCTTGTTTCCATGACCTCTTCAGGTTCCAATATGATTTTTCCTTCCTCATCAAGTTTTGGCAATATTGTTTGAACTAGAATATTTTCACCTATAACCTTCTTTAAGCATGAAACATGGAAAACTTGATGCACTCGTGAAGAAGCAGGAAGCTCCAATTTGTATGCCATAGTACCAAACTTTTGCAACACCTTGTAAGGACCATTTTACTTTGGAAATAATTTATTATCCTTTTTAGCTTGCTTGATGGACATTTTTTTGTATGGTTGTAGCCATAAAAATATCCAGTCTCCTACATCAAAACTTCTCTTGCTGCGATGTTCATCTGCATGTTGTTTCATTCGATTTTGTGCCAAATTCAGGTTATCCTTTAAGAGTTGGAGAATTTCTTGTTGATGCTCGATGTGATCTTCCACTGCTTGAACCTTTGAATTTTCTCTTAAAGATGATGTGATGGATGGTGGATGATATCCATAAGGTTCCATAAATGGGATCATTTTTGCTGCAGTATGGAAGGAAGTGTTATACCACCATTTAGCAAGAGGTAACCACTTGACCCATTGTGTTTGTTTATCAGATACAAAACAAAGAAGATATCCTTCCAAAAATTTATTTACTATATCAGTTTGACCATCAGATTGAGGATGATAACATGAGCTATGAGCTAATTTAGTACCCAAACAAGAAAATAACTCTGTCCAAAAATTTCCAATAAAAATGGGATCTCTATCACTCACAATAACCCTTGGGTTTCGATGTAGCTTTCGAATTGTGTCCATAAATGTAGTAGCAACTGTACTTGCTTTAAATGGATGATATAATGCACAAAAGTGTGCATACTTGGTAAGTCTATCAACTACCACCATGATGACATTCTTTCCTTCGGACTTAGGTAAACCTGTGATAAAATCCATTAAAATCTACTCCCAATGTTGACTTGGAATGGATAAAGGTTGTAGAAGTCCCGGAGTCTTAATTTTCTCAACTTTATTCTGCTGGAAAACCAAACATTCTGCCACAAAATTTTGAATATCAGATTTAACGCCATCCCAAAAAAATTCTTTCTTCACCCTGTGGTAAGTTTTTAAAAATCCCAGCCCCATGGGGGTAGGCGAGTTGGTAATTGAAATGCGGTGAAGTTCGTTTGTAAGGCGATACCGTACAGGAGGTCACGATTTCAAATGCCGCAGACCAAAACGGAGCGTGTGGAGAGGGGCAGGCGCATGTTCCCAGTGGGTATAGTGGTAGCGGTCAGAATCAATCCTGTGTAACGCGAGTTGTGAGGCTGCCCCAGTTGCCGATCGCACTGTTAAAATAAATAAATAAATAAATAAAATAAAAAAATAAAAAAACAAAAAATTCCCAAGTGTCCTCCTAAAGGAGAAGTGTGCAATTCCAAAAGAATATTTTGTTTTAGTTGGGAATTCTTACAAAGATATAAGTGATCTTTGTACCATAAAGAATCATCTTTCCAACTAAACGTATCAGATGTACTAGGATCTTGCTGCAACTTTTAAATGAGTGTCCATACTTCTTTGTCCTTCTTCCATTCATCTCTTGCTTCGGTTATCCAATCTTGTTGGATATTAGAAATGACACAAAGCAATGCTTCCACCTCTTCATTCTTTCTTGAGAGTGCATCTGCAACAACATTAAGCTTCCCTTTTTTGTAGATTATTTCAAAGTTATAACCCAACATATTTGTGACCCATTTTGCTGCTCTTCTAAAGGTAGTCTTTGTTCCAAAAAGTGTTTAAGACTATCATGATCAATTTTTACCTTGAAGTGTCTTCCCATTAGGTAAGTTCGCCATTTCTTTAGTGCATGCAGTATTGCTAAAATTTACTTCTCATAAATAGGTTTATGTAAATACTTTCCTTTGATTGGATGACTTTCAAAAGCAATGGGTCTTCCTTCCTGCATTAAAACAACACCAATTCCATTTTCTAAGGCATCACATTCCATAATAAAGGTTTTTGTGAAGTCTGGCGTAGCTAAGGCCGGTGGGCACATTTCCTCTTTAAGATTTTCAAAGGCCTTAGTTGCTTCAAGAGTCCATGAAAATGCATCTTTCTTCAATATTGTTGCTATAGGTGTTACTATTATCCCATAATTATTAAAAAAATTACGATAATACCCTATTAACGCGAGAAATCCTTGCAACTGGTTTATGGTTGTGGGGAATTTCCATTCCTTAATGGCTTTAATTTTGTTAGGGTCTACCTTAACACCCTCATGAGATACAATATGACCAAAATATTCCACCTCTTGTACTCCAAAGAAACATTTTTATTTTTTTGCATATAATTGTTTCTCTTGCAATAGTTTGGGCACTCGGCCAACATGTTCAACATGATCCTTCCAAGACCTGTTGTAGATTAGTATATCATCAAAAAATAGTAGCACAAATTTTCTAAGGAAGGGTTTGAAAATGGAATTCATCAACAAAAAATTTATAATGACCCTCATGAGTTCGAAATGCTATTTTTGGAATATCTTCAGTCTTCATTCTAATTTGATGATATCATAAATGAAGATCCAACTTGGTTAAATAAATTTCTCCATGCAATTCATCCAATAATTCATCAATCACAGGAATGGGAAATTTATCTTTAATGGTGAGCTTATTGGGCTCCCTATAATCCGGACACATGAACCATGATCCATCCTTCTTGTGTACCAATACTACAGGAGTAGAGAAAGAACATTGACTAGGTTGAATTATACCCTCCTCTAACATTTCTGCAATCATACGTTCAATTTCGCTCTTTTGGACATGAGGATATCTATAAGGCCTGATATTTGGAGGAAAAATTCCTGGAATAAAATTAATAGCATGACCATGATCATGAGTAGGTGGGAGTCCTTTCGAAGTTTCAAACACCTTTGAATGATTGTCCAAGACTTGTTGGAGATCTACAGAAATAGATGATTTTGATGTTGGAACTTCTAGTAAGAATAATTGTGTAATTACACCTCGTTGTTCTTTATTTAGAGGCTTTATCATGAAATTAGAGCTTATTATCTTTCCTGGCTTCCCTGCAATACCCTGTAATTCGACTTCCTTTCCTTCTGAAAAAAAATTCAAGAAAATTTCTTGAAAATTAAAAGCTACTATCCGCAAAGATTGTAACCATTGTACTCCTAGTACAACATAAGCACCTCCAATAGGAATGGAAAGCATTGGACTATTCAATACATATTCCCCTATGGTTAGCTTGATATTATGGCATTTTCCAGAGAAATTTATAGTTCCTCCATTTGCAACCATCACTTGAAATTCTAGTGCTAGGTATAGGAAACAATTCAATTCCTTGGCTACTTTACAATGAATAAAATTATGGGTTCTACCTGAATCAATCAACACTATTACCTTTGTCTTCTTGATATGTCCTTCTATCTTGATAGTTTGAGGAGTGGTAATTCTTGCCAATGCATTACACGATATGGTCAGACTCATTTCTTCATCTTCTACAGCTGGTTCCTAGTGTATATCCTCTTCTTGTTCATTTTCCTATTCCTCTTCACAATTTATGTAAAATAATTTCTTCTCAGCACACTTATGACCTTTAGTGTATTTGATATCACAACTGTATCAAAGCCCTTTTTCTCTTTTTTCTTCCAATTTTTGTGGTTTCAACCTTGTAGGTTGTAGAAATTTAGGCGTAGCAACACTTCCTTCTTTATAGAAGTGAGTGGTAGGCTTCCTTGTCGCCATAATTTTACATTCAACTTTTCTTGCCAACCTAAATGTCTTCTCCAATGAATCAGGTTCCAAAACGTGAGCTTCATGTTGGATTTTATCCTTTAAAGTACCTATGAAGAGATCAATATTGTGTTCCTCTAGAATATTATCTACCCTTATATTCAATTTTTGGAAGTCCTCAATGTGCTCCCCCACTAAGCCCTTTTGTTTGAGATTTATCAATTGGCTCAAGAAGGTGTTGCTCTTTGTATCCTCATAATGTGCTATCATTTTCTCTGTAAAAATTGACCAAGTGACAATTTTTTTATGGGAGAAAAGCCATCGATACTATACAAATGTATTTTGTTCTAAATGTAAAGTTGCAATGTGCACCTTTTGTGTGTTTTGCACATTATGGAGATAAAAATATTGCTCCATCTATAGTATCCATGTTACAGGATCCTTTCCATCAAACTTTCTCATATCCATTTTTGGAATATTGTGGTTCTTCCCGCCATCATTAGAGTTTATGAAGTCATGATTAACATTTATTTTGTTCTCATCATGATTTTCCTCTACTATCTTTTCACCATTAGGAAACATTTCTTGTATCAACTTTGTCAAACCTTCCATGTCTGCTTTTAGATCATTCTTCATGTTTTCCATGTTGTCTTTCATTTTTTTATCAATCTTAGATTCCATGTCATCCATCTTAGATTCCATGCCATCTATCTTAGATTCCAAGCCTTTCTTCAAACCATCCATATTCGCTTCCATGCCTTTTTTCAAAACATTCATTTCATTTTTTGTTACTCTTTGCGAGAGAGAAATTTGGTGCACTTTCTCTTGTAATCTTGATAGATCATGTTGCAATTCTTCATCTTCATGAGTCATAGTAGAGCCTTCTGAAGGCTTAATGGGTGTTGAATTATTTCTACAGGGAATTTTTTTTTAACCCAATACTGATATATATTCTACAATATGCCCTTGGAATCAATTCAAATTGATTCTTCAAACAAGAATTATGCAATTCGTAAAAAAAAAATACACACCTTTTTCTTACTTTTGAGGAGCTCGATATTGAAATTGGATTATATTTGTGATTTTAGCTCTTCAATATCTAAAAATGGGCACCGTGGTAGCCTTCTAAATTATCTTTCGAATGCCACAAGTATGACTTTATTTGGATTCTCCAAGGTAAAGTTATGTTGAATCTCCCATAATGACCTAATTATGGACTAGTTCAGTAGAGCGAACTTGTACGACTTGCCACGCATCACTGTTTTGTCTTTTAGCTCTAAAATTGATAGAAAGAAACTATATTACATGTAATTGCAACCACTTTTTATGGCACTCCAATCCGATGCTCAGAGAGAGAGTTATGAATATTTTCCCACGATCACCTCTTTGAGATGAAATTCAGGAGCTTAAAAAAGAACTACCTTCCACAGATCATATCTCCGAAAATATTTCGAACCAAGCTCCAAAATTTTTCAATGCGTTTCCTCAGGATTTCAACTTCATGCCCTAAAAATTTCAGATTTTTAACCTTCGTAGAAAGAAATTTATAGTGAAAATTCCACAATGACCTGTTTAGATAAAATTGAGGAGATTGTAAAAATACCTAACTTCCACAGATCATGTCTCCAAAAATGTTGCGAACTAAGCTATGAAATCTTTTGATGATGTTCCTTAGGATTTTGGCTTCAAACCCTAAAAATTTTAGCTTTTGAAACTTCGTAGAAAAAATGTTATAGCAAAAATTCCACAATGACCTGTTTGGAGTAGCGAAACCCTAGAATCCAAGCTCTGATACCAAATGTTGGGAAACCAACTCCAAAAATAGAAGAAAAGAGATATCAACACCTTAGAAATAATCCACTTCAAGGGGTAAACCTCCAATACATTACATTAATGAACAATTCTTGGATGATAAAAATTACAAAACCTCCTTTCTATATATAGAAGTTCATGGGCCCATAATGTAATCCTAGTGGGGCCACAATGTAATCCTAGCCAACCTAACATTAATAATTTAAGGGAAAAATAATAACAATATGGGGGTTACAGGGGTACAATAATAACAATAAGGGGGTTACACTAACAACAATAAGGGACTATACTAGTAATATAGGGACCTAACATACTTTGACCAAGAACCCATCTTTGAAAGGATATTAATGCCAAGCAAGGTTTACTATTGACTAAGGAAAGTATATCACCCTATTCTTGTCAAGAGATACTACTAGTGTGATTGTCTCTCATTCAAGGTCAATTCTATACAATTCTTGCATCTGAGTGGATACATTTCATATATAAGATATTTCTTGTACTTAACACTTCCATATAGAAGATATAATCCTAAAATGTATGAAGGTCATATAGTCTTGGAATGTATATCTTGCTTTAGATACATTAAGGTTTGTCACATAGGCTTAGTTTTGCAATTCTAGAAATAAGGCCTTTTCGTTGTTCCAACTGTGAGGTCTTAGAGTTCAAATTTGTTTCTTCAGGTTTTCCTAAGGGTTACCCTTTATCGTAGCTTCAAGAGGTCTGCTTCAGTTGAACTAGAGCTCAAAAATTTATTGCAGTACTTGTCATAACGAGTCTCACAACTTTCATAATGCTATATCATCAACATCTATGCTTAGTGTCAGGAAGCTATGCATCTCCAGCCTCCAGTCATGATAAATTAGATTGGAAATTTTGACTTCCAACAGTAGTTTGGTCATGATCCCTTCAAAATTTAAGTACACCTCCTAGATTTGCATAGGATGTTTGGTATTTTGTCCAAACTAAAATTTTTGTTGTTCTATCAATACAAGCATAGAGAATCATATCATTTCTTATTACTAAGCATTCCACTCTACTTGATACATTATGCCAATAATTATCCCATATTGGTCATTAATGGGTCATACTTTACCTATGATATTGACCATAATTAAGCTTCTTATAGCACATAGGAAATAGCTAGAAGTGTATTTGATCCTATATCGCTCCATAGCATTAATTATACTATTGTATTCAATCATTTAGTTGTTTTGTTCATATTTCAACTGCTTGGTTAGTATAGCTCAATCGTAACTAAAAAACCATAAATTTTTGATTCTCTAGAGTATTACAGGATCAAAAAATGATACCCATCTTCTCTCTAAGGAATAAGTTTTTCTCTGATCAATACAATACATTCCTCACAAAAATATCTCGGCTCTTAATGGAGTTTTCTTAATCAATAGTGAAGAGGAGAAGATCATGACCCATAACGAAGCTAACTTGTTCTCATTAATGGTTAGAACTTCACCTTCTTTCAAAGATGAAAACCTCTATGAATGACCATCCAATATATACGTAACAATGATGCAAAGCCAAGAAATCATATCAATACAATAATAGATACCATAAATGATATATCTTTTCATCAAGAGCAGTGTCATATTCCCTCATACGGAGAACGAGATCATGATTTATTTTATTTGAATCAAACGAGAGCATGACCATATGGAAAGGTACTAAATCAAAAAAAGGTTTTGTCCTATATTCAGTGTGAGAGTGTGGACCTAGAGCAAGGGTCATGTACTATAGACATGTGAAGATTTTCACATCACATCATGAAGAGCTGCAAACAAAATTATGTCATTCAAATAAATTTTCCAGCAACCCTGAATAGAGGTTCAATTTATATCATAATATACAGATAACACCCTTACTTACCTCTGCAAGAGATCTATACCAAATTTTCCATGAAATTCCCTTAAGCCTCCTCATTTTCTTCCTTAGAACTGTAGCTCAGTCTGCAAGGAAAATTCACATCAAACAGAGCTCTTAAGCTCTTCCTTTTCTGGAGAGAGACTGCAGTCATATTACAGAGAAGAGATCTAATAAATGTGCCTAGATTTCCAGATGGAGGAGAACATGGAGATTTATCTTCAAAAATTCACTTGGTGATTTCTTTTTCTTACCATGTTGCTTGGACTGTGTCCTCGCCTAATCTCTGATACCATGTTAATTTTGGATTAACATGTTCTTTCCTTAGGTTAGTTATTTAATTCAACCATGTGCCCATTAAATCATTAGAAGTCACATCAAAGTTTAACTAACGAAAGAACATAAAAAATACGTGTTGAAGACAAGCCAAGATAGAGAAACACGAGAATATGGCTCAAGCCAGGGAAATTCCCTTGATCAAATCTTCTTGTTATTAGTATGAGATGTTGAGAAGAGAGTGAGTAAAATAATTTAGAGTCAAAAGACTTTCCATTAAGAAGATATAGAATCACAACTCTTAAGCCCAATCAATACTCTAGTTCATGAACTCTGTCCACAAAGGTCAAATTGTACCACTGAATAAAGTTGGTCTAGTTAGGGAAACTATAGATCATCATTGTATAAAAAATAAGGTCCAGAAATACTCCTTTCCACCGAGAAATTCCTTGCCCTGCTAGAGTCTTCCCTTGCATGGCTCTAACAGCTGGCCTATGACTAAATCAGATCCTTCATAAATTTTATTTCAACGACCCATCCTAAATAAATAGTCCATCAAATAGATTGTGGTCTAAACCTCCAATTCAACAATTGTTCTCAACCAAGATATAGCCTTATGTGTCCCTCCAATCTATAGCACTAGGGCTCAAACCCTTCTACATTCACTTGAATATACCTACGGCTTTCTTAAAACTACTTCCCATATAAAATGCATACCTTGGAGTGAGATAGAGTCTGTAGCCTAATCAGATGAGGAAAAACCCCCTCAACTGAGCACAAAATAGACCTCAAACAAGAATTAACTTACTCATCTCTCTTGCTTGATGACTGCAGCCCTTATCAGCCTTAAAGATGATCCAAAATAGAATTATGTCTTGACCTAGATGAAAAAGAAAACCCAAAGACAAAATCCTGCTTTGACCTTCTCCAAGAACTCGGCTACCTCAGACTTATATCCAAGAAATTCGGTTTGAAATGAGGGAGAAGCATCCTCTATATATATAATTCAATGGGATTGAAGAGATGTGACCCTTGGTCTTATTAAATTGACATATAGGAGAGTTTGACGTTGTTAAATTTCATGTCTAAAAATAGATTCAAAATAGATTACAAAACTTAACCCCATTGTTAGGAATCCAAAACAAAAGGGATTTAACCCTTGAGTATGAATAAAAAAATTTCCTCGCACTTATGTGATTCCATAAGTAGTTTCCACCTTAGTTTTCTCCTTTTTCTCTTTCTGTGACACACTTCCGCAAAGGGGAATCACTCATAAATTTTTGTTATTTTTTTCCCCATCTCCTCTCCCTTCACGACTGATTCCACCATTATTTATATGATCATACCCTCCCTGAGATGATGAATAAGATTCCATGAAAATAATATATTCGAGTAAGAAATAAAAGAACAAATAGAGGTTTTGAGTGTTGTGCTTTTGGCAAAAACTCTATTATGAGTTCCTCACTTCAAATGTGCTTGCGAATTTGTTTTTTTCAATGTTTCTCTACCAAAATTTTCCACCCTAATTTTTTCTCATTTATGTTGTCCAAATATGCTATCCAAAGTATGAAACTAAAAAATGAGATGAATTGGGGTTTAGAGTACTTTTGACCTTGCCTCAATTTTTGTGCTAACATAAGTTACTGATAATGTTCAACCAAACACATAATTTGCATACCAAATGATATCATAGTATGAAATCCAACATAGCAACAACGTCTTACTACATTAAATTTCGTAGGGTCTTAGATGCAATCTTTATTTGTTGATTGAGATATTGAATCAAAGTAATTTCATTGTCAAATAGTCTTGGAATGCAACGCTCCAACAAGAAAACCTGTCCAACCTCAGATCATCTAGTTTGCAAAAGAAAAAAATTGTTTCATTTCACACAAACAACGTAGTGAAATTTTCAGGAATAGCTCTTCAAAAAATCATTTCATAGTTCAGTAAACTAATCCCTTTGGACAACATCTTTGAAGTGCACAAAGTCAATAGCTCTTGTTACCTATTCAGGGAGTTGTACCTTTTGGATATTTGACCTGACCATGTGTTTGTGTGCTAACAGAAGTTTCTAATAGCGTTTAACCAAACACATAATTTTCATACCGAATGGTATCATAGTATGCAATTCAACATAGAAACAATATATTACTATATTAAATTTTCTAGGGCCATAGATGAAATACTTATTTTTTTATTGAGATATTGAATCAAGGGAATTTCAATGTCAAAAAGTCTTGGAATGCAAGGCTCCACCAAGAAAACCTGTCCAACCTCAAATCATCTAGTTTACAAAAGAAAAAATTTGAACCCATTTCATTTCACACAAACAACATAGTGAATTTTATAGGAATAACTCTGCAAAAAAAACATTTCAGAGTTCAATAAACTAATCCCTTCAGATAACATATTTTAAGTCCACAAAGACATTAGCTCTTGTTACCTATTTAGGGAGTCAGACCTTTTGGATATATGACCTGGACCTATTTTGTGTGCTAACAAAAGTTGTTGATAACATTCAACCAAACACATAATTTCTATACTGAATGGTATCATAGTATGCAATCCAATAAAAATTCACTAAAAAATCATAGAAAATTTATCATTCCCATCTAAGCATGTGATTCATATAAGTGTAGAGCCTCTTCTCGTCAGATAATTCACATCAAGGAATCTATCATTATCAAGCCCAATGAAGCATACTGTAGGTATAGAAGTATCTATTACATGCTCGATTTCAATAGATGGAAAATCAAGGGTGCCAGTTCACTTCAAGCTGAAAATGAAAATTATGAAAATCCATACCAACATAGATATTTCTTAGTTATTAATACCCTAAATCAAAACCCATGCAATAACATAACTAACAATAATCCCAGAAAAGTGCCCCAAAAATCTTGCCTGTGGCACTATTGTAGATGTGAAGACAAGAGATTCAAAAAGGTCAAAATTGATGGGCAGGGAAAGAACTCCAAAAATATCCAATTTAGAATATGGTTGCTTCACTGTAACTATAGTAATCCTCCAAAACACTACACACGAGTAACCCACAACAATGGATCTCCTAAAATAATCAAGCTTGAATGGCTAGAACAAGATGTGGTAAGCTCTAATGACTAAAAGGCCTAATAAGACAACAAAAACTAGATTATAGTGAAGATAAAACTGAACTTTGAAACCCAGATGTCTAAGGCTCTCTATAACACCTAGGCTACAAAGGGCACTCATGTTGGAAAAAAATGAAGAATACTAATATGTGAAAAGGTTGAAGTTATTGGTGTCTAGTGTTGGCCCTAAACGGTTGCGTCATAATTCAAATCTCGATACCCATATCAAATATTCTTCCTCTGTATGTAAAACTGTATTTCACTGCACAAACTAATCACGCAACTCATTGCCATATTCTCAAGAATGTGATAAAGCAATGGCCTACACATGTCAGGCCCTTCTCAAAATCCCCCAATTTTTAATTATACCCTAAAATTTATTGAAAACCTAATCCCCCTTGATGAATCTCGATCACATGGCATCCTCTTCAAATCTCCAGCTTTGTATATACCCTCGATAATCCAAAATATACAAAAATATAAGTCGTCATTATAATCAAACCAATTTCAAATCATCGTTAAAACTCTTTAAACTCAAACCTTGGAAGTGTCATAACATGATAAATTTTATTTTCTAGTACAATTTAAAGAATTTTAAAAATTAAAATTTGTGCACATTGTGCTTATTTTCAGTCAAGGAATGAGATTGGCCATGATTTAGGAAAATTTTTACAACAAATTGCTTCATTCAAGGGATGCTGACTAATAAATTGAATTATAGGTTTTCAATGGAGAGAGGCTCACTTACAAAAATTTGTGCCTGGTTTTGATGATATATTCATGGAATTTTCGTGCAGAGTGCTCGTATGAAGTAACATAATATCAAAAGTTGAGCATCGAACTACCCCTTCTCCTTGTCTGATCTCAATCTCTGTTAATGGGCCACAAATCGATCACCACGTATAGTTATCGTTACATGTCATAGAATTTTTCTAGTAGACTCCATGGCCCTTTAATGACCTATCCAATAAATGATAAACTAGTTGGATCAGTAAGGCAAACAAATGATAAATTGGATTTTGAAAACCCTAGTGCAGAGAGCCCAATTAATACAAACCAGTTTATCTACCTTGTTCTACCGTGAAGTGCAGCACAAATTTATCCTAGAAGAACAAACTGCAAACCCCTACACCTTGAAAAGGGTGAATTCGAGGTTGTGCTTGATTTTCAAGGAATGGAGAGGGTGAAACCAATGTCCCATAACCAGTCCCATTTCTAGAAATTGGGCGGTCTAAATAAAATTTTCCAAACAAACCAGGTGATTCAGGCTTAGAATGTTTATCTACCCTATTTTCTTGATGGGATAAGATATAATAATAATTTATTTATTAAATATTTTTTGGGATAACTATTGTAACTCTTGAAAATGGGTGTAATTTAAAAAAAAATCCCCTTCAAAATAAGAAATCACTTAAATTTCACCGATGGGCTAAGATTCACCCCTAAAATTTTCTATGGACACCTTTGATCGTAATAATGTAAAGGAAGATCACAATTAAGATGACATGTATTAACTCTAGAAAGATGTGGGATGAAGGTAAGGAGCCCTATGTTTTCCCCAAACACTACAATGAGGGGGTTTTTTACCGAGACGTGTTGGATAGGCACTGGTGTTTCATATTGAGACATGACCCTAGATCAAAACATATTTTTCAGAAGAATAGTGTTATTATGCCAAGCAAGCTGGAAGGTAATGAGGGTGATCATTAGAAAAAAGAGTGATATGGTACATGCGTTATTTCATAATTTATACTTTTTAAGATGGGTTTTTATAAAGAATATGACTTAACCTTATAACTAAGACTCTTTTTTTTCGAAACATTATAATATGTATTTTGAATTAATTGGTTTGCATTATGTTAAAGTTAAAATCAATTCACTTGATAATTTTCAATTATGTTGATCTCGAAAAAAATGGCGCACTCTATGCAGTTCTTTTTATTTATGTCAATTCCTAAAATAATACAACTATTTGATTTCTTTAAATATGTGTGAATGCTATATTCAAAATGTATACTATAATTTTTGGTATGTAAGATGATAATAAAATAATGATAATTATAAACATGAATTTATTTGCATTGTTTTCTAAACTTTATTATGTTACAAAAATTCATATTATTCTAGATTTATTATTTTACAATTATTTATATTCATACAAATTTACAAATTTACAATTTTACAATTATGGTAATTTAACAATATTTACAGTAGTTATGGTTCAAAATTGACAATTAATTTATAATTTTATAATTTTACAATTTTACAAATTTACAAATTTACAAATTTTAATAAAATTGAATGATGACAATACATACAATTACAATTACAATTACAACTACAATTACAATTACAATTTGACAATTTTACATACAATTACAATTGCAATTACAATTACAATTTTACAATTTTACAAATTTACAAATTTACAAATTTTACAATTTTAATAACATTGAATCGTGACAATACATACAATTACAATTACAATTTTACAATTTCACAAGACAATTACATACAATTACAATTACTTTTTTACAAATTACATACAGTTAAAATTAAAATTTCAATTACAATCAGGACATAATATTTAACAGATATAATGATTTAATATTAAAAATAGGCATCGCGATCCATCACGATCATGATAACCATTGTACAAACATCATATTCTAAAATACGCATTCAAATTCACTAACATCATCTAATCATCGCGATCATGATCATCTAACAAAACACAAGCATTGTATAACATCATCACAACGCAAACATCAAATATACATCTCATATCAAGTAGCTTCTATCACATACACATCTATCTGCAAGCACATTAAATGAACATATCTAACATGACCTAACAATATACACATCATGATGAACACCAACATTTATATTAAGTACATCAACATGAACATGAAATACATGGAATATATATATATATATATATATATATATAATGTGAAAAATATACAATTGTAGTATAACTACATATAAATGTCAGATATATGGTGGTACTACATCAATACTAGTACTAGTCAAAGCCTGCTCAGGTGATGGTGTAGCCTTATGCTCTAATAGATCACATGCCTGCTCCAGAGGTGCCTACTGATAAGTCAATGATGTAGTATGCTCAGGAACTGTCTAAGGATAAGTCATCGATGGTGCATCCTTCTCAGTTGATGGTGTGGCTTGCTCAGATGGACCCTCCTACTCAGGATCATGTTACTACTCAATCGATGGTCGTGCCTCCTCAAGACTAGGTATCTGCTGAGATGGTGAAGAATACTTAGAATATGGAGAGTACTAGAATGATGATCACATCCCTCATGATCAATATCAACAGATGAGTTTTTCATGCATCTCCACGACACCTATCCTTTGTAGCCTCTAGTACTTTGGAAGCTCCAACAACATGCCACATTGAGGTCATCATATCGTGGGGCATGTCTCTCCAGAGCTATGTGAGCCTACTATTAGCCTATATCTCTCTGACTGTAGTAGGGTGAATTCTGTCATCAACCAGGAGTCGACACAATTGGTCTCCCAACTCCATCCCGAATTAGGTGTCGGGCCTGCGCCACAATCGCTCCAGGTATCTAGACGTGAGGATCAAGTTTGTAACCCTGATCCTCCTCCTCTACCATTTCCTCGTTAACATCTACACATTGGTCATTCGATGGGGGTGGAATCATGTCCCCAATGAATGTCCCAATATCTACAAAATATATAGTACACAACAATAATTAGAAATTTCACTAAATTTTTTAATAAAACAAGTTAAAGAACATGTTAGAATAAATTTGATAACTATACTTAATTAATAGCTAAATAAAAAATGAAACTAAATTAATTTAAAGAAACCACTAATATTACCTCTCGCATCCGATGTCTCATCATGTGTGAAGAGGATGTTGGTACACCCTTGCCAATCCAAACCGACATATGGACATGAAACCATCACGAATGAGTGATCATGAACACTGGCTATCAACTCTAATTCATCAGTAAATATCGTAGCCGGAAATTCAGAGTAGCCCCTCTTGGGCATCATGTGGCCCTAAATCTACATTTGTACATGCAACATCAACCTACAAACCTGTTGAAAAAAATTAGGCCTCATCTTCATAAACATCTCAAAAGTAAACATAATAACTCTGAATAAGAAGGGAAGGTCAACCTCCCACATGCTTGAGAACAAAATCTATCTAATGTAGTAAAAAAGTGCTGCAAAAATATTGTAGACCATCTCCCAAGTCATGGTGACTGGGTTAAAGAATCAACATAAAATAAAAGCAGGAAATTAATGTGTTTCTCATCACTGGTATATTGTGCAATGATCACTAGCAGTATTGAGAGGCACCTCACCTCCTCTGGACATAAGACACATGAAAATCTATGGGAGAAACTATATCGTCCCTAATGTATCTCTGTGAGTACGCCAATTGACTCCTTGTTGCATTGCCGATGGGGACATCTAGGAACTTGGGAAAATCCTGCCCTCTCCTAGATAGACTAGTAATAGAATACGTGTCCTCCTCAGTGGGCTTGTACCATTGGCCTGTTGGAAATTCGGTTAAACGCTTCCCATGTGTTTTATGACATGGACTAACTATCTCTTGTGGATCCTAACTCTGGTGATTGTAGCAGAGACTAATGCTTGCGGTTTTGGTCTAACAACAATCGTGATTCCAACAATTGGTATCAGAGCCACATGTCTCGAGTTCGAAACTCACCTGGCTCGCGTTGGGGGGGAGATTGTTGGACATTGGGTTAAATAATTCCCATTTTTTTGCGACATGGAGTAACCACCTCTCGTGGATCCTAACTCTGGCTATTGTAGCAGAGACTAATGCCTGCGGGTTTTGGTCTAAAAGAAATTGTGATTCCAACATGGCCAAGACCGCCTCGGAAAGCCTGTCGGTGGGTGTCACACCTCTAGATTAGTTATCCCAATAACCAAATATGGCCCTTTATGGGTTTATCCTCCTCGTAGAACTTGAGGAGGCCTAACTCCCTTAGGAAAAACTAGGTGGCTACCTATAATATCCCAAAATAGGGAAAATATAAAACAATAGTAACACCTTAAGATGTTCCAAATTTGTATATATCTCATATAATGTGTTAAAAACACATATCCATCAATTAAAGCTACAAAAACAACTTATGATTCATTTTATGATCCAAAAGTTGGGGAAAAGCAGCAAAATAAGCCTCAAAAATGTTATTCCCAGATATTAGGGTAATAAAAGAGGAAAATAGCGGTGGTATACATTATTTTATGTAATATGAGACTTACATACCAAATGGGAGTAGAAACAAATCACTCTAGCTAAGTTAAACAGATCTCCCAGTCCCGATATGGCTAAAAAGGGCCCAAATCCCATGACTTTACTTATGTAGATTTTACTGAAGCATAAAAAGCATGATTTTATGAGGGTTTATGATGCAATATGGTGGAAATATCACACATGGAGATTATTATATAAAATCATGGAGAAAAATGGAGAATAATCTTCTTTTACACATTATAGAAATGACCCGGCAAGGGTTCTACGAGAGTACTAGTGCAAAATGTCATATCTGCAGATTTGGATCTGAAAAAAATGCATTATAACTGAAGCTATGTATTTATAAAACTGAAAATTACATGGAATTAAGGAAAATCCTCCTTACAAACTTTTCGGGAGAAAGGTTGGCCCTTTCCCTGAGAAAGCAGCTCAAACTTGAGGGCATTGACCCTCTCACTGCAACACTGCAAGAAATGACACAGTTCTTGAAAGGGACTATGCTGTAGATGTTGGAAGTACTTTGGCCAAGTTCCAAGATGTGAAAATATTCTCCGGAATTCTTCCTCACTGATCTCCCAAGAGAAAGAGAGCCCCCTTCTTTGAAAAAAAAGTGCTAGAAGTGGTGTTGTGAACCCTCACTGCAACACCCTGCAACACAATGTTATACAGCTATAGAAATAAGGTTGTAGCTGAAGGAGGATGATTGGAATCAAGTCTAGATGTGAGGAAAATCAATAAAACTCCTTCAAGAGGCCTATAAAGAAAGGAGAAGGATTCCTAAACAGGAAATCCTTGTGCTAAGCAGCACAACAATCTCAACTAAACAATTGAAGAAATAGGATAGTCTCTCAGACCAAATCCAGAAATGAAATCATAAGAATAAAATTGTTATGGCTTCCTTGCCCTCCTTTTAAACATGTCTTAGCCTCCTTTCCTTGGGCCCCACTCATTAGGGTTTCCTTCACCAAGGAATCTTCCTCCCACTTGCACTGCATTGTCTTTATGGATGATATCCTCCTCTCATACCTACGTTGTTGACTTGGTCAAACTTGACCTTGTCCCCATGAATTTATCCCTGTTCACACATGAGAGTGTGAAATCCGGCTACTATAATGATCCCCTTTCACACCAAGAGGGTTTTTATGTTGATTTTATTTAAGTATGGGTCTCATCCCCCATTTATTCATCTACTAAGTGTAAAAGTAAAAAATTAATATTCCCCTTAGCTGGCTGCTAAAGTAGGAATATTATAGTCCTCCCCTCCCAAATGTTGCTTGTCCTCAAGCAGCTACAAGGATAGAACTGAAAAGCTTCCTCCCAAGGCATATAGTCTGAAATGTGTTTGGGACTATCATTCCCATGTAAAAACCTCCACCCCCAAGCTATCATCCATACAAGATGAGTCACCTCCCAACTAGGTAACTCCTAAACATCTTCCTCCACCTTTTGCTCTTGCAAAGTAGGTGGGCTGAAAATCTAAACATGGTAGAAAAAATAGCCTACCCCACACTTTCCTCCTCTCCACTCATGATATTTATATAGTATGTGCTGATCTTGGGTTGCAATAATATTAACCTCAAGTGGTAAGATGAATATTATACCTCCAAGGATCTCTTCTCCAATGTTGTAGATCAAGATGGCCCAAAACATCTCATATTTGATGAATAGGACATGATCATAATATGATATCCAAATGAGAATTTTTCTAAAAGTTTTACATAGTTCTGAATGATACAAACAATGTCCCAAGTGGACATAGTGCAGTCTTTCCCACTGCAACTTCAGAAAATAGCATGGCAAGTGATATTTTAACAAATGGCTAGTTGTGTTAATCATCATATCTACTAGGGAATAGTAAATGGATGAATGTGTCAACTAAGCATACAAGAAATAATTAAACACTTGCTCATAGTTATACAAAGGATGGTTGTCTCCATCATATAGATTGGACCAAAATTTCCCATGAAGCCAAATGAAAATCTTGCCCTCTTGTGGAACAATGCACTGCATATAAATGGTAAGAGTATGCAAATATTGTATTAGACAATCAATAAATGCAAAAAAAAAAATTCTCACCTCCTCCTTGTTTACCATGCGCATCAAATGTGAAGTGATCCTAGGGACACTCCATCTATAAGTCCAACCTCCAAGGTGACAGCACTGTTGGGCCATGCAAATAGGCTCTTTCCAACTCATAACTCCAGTCTTTGACATGCACAATGTCAAAGGCACCTCCCATAATGTTTCTACACATAAGAAGTTCCTCCCTAGGTGGAAGCACCTCTTGAAAATCTAAGGCCAAGGAGTGGCCCTTTTGCACCATGATAGTGCCACCTCCTACTCCTGCAACATCATGCAAAGTGTGAGAGAAAATCTACCCTTTCTCTCCCAAGAATAACCAAGAAAAAAAAAAAAATTCTGCCTCCACATACCTCCATCATAAAAATCATGTAGTGCAAACATGGTGAAGAATGTCATATCATCACAATGCATCCATACTTTTTACTTCTCCATGATGCAAGTACCCTACCACCTACACTTAGAAACAAGATGATGACCAAACTCTTTCAAGAGCAACCAATGTAGCCAAGCCTCCTGCTGCCCAGTATCATAGATTTGCAAGTAGCTTTCTAACTTCTTGCTCATCACCCACACCCATCCATCCACATGTGGGTTCCTTCCATCATTTTCTTCCTTAGCACTCTCCCAAGGAATACTATCATCCTCTCAAATCATATTTCTGCTCTTTCATTTCTTGGGATATTGAAATGCAACTCCTTGGATATCTTCTAGAGAAGATCTCTCATCAATGTCCTTCTTGAATCCATAAGGATCCAAGTGTGATGAGGGGAAACCCTACCCAAACTGTTGAAGAAATTTTCACTCCATGATGTGTTGAAGTGCACCTCCCATGAGATCTCTCCATGGGACCTTCTTCCCATCAATGGCCTTCCAAAACCATTAAGGTTTTGGATCTACTGCAGGTAGAATTTTCTCTTTGAGCTAGGGAGTGCTCATTGAGAAAGTGTCATCTAGAAAGGAGAAAGGGTTTCTCATTTCAAGATGTCTACCATCTATCATTCCATCCACCGTTGCTTCATGAATGAAGGTGCCATTTGAATGCTCCCAAAGAATGGGTCCTCCTTTCTTCATCACTGCTCTTATACAATGGAGTGCAACTTTGTTGCTCTAAATAAGAAGTATACAATAATGAAGATCCATCCATACTATTTTCTGAAATAACATGATATGGAAACTTAAGCATACCTTGGTGAAATGTGGAAGCAAGATTTTCTCCCTCAACTATGTTGGCTTCCTTTAGTGTTTAACATGAAGGCTGCTCCTCCAAGGTTGTGACAACGCTGGTACATGCTTCCCCAATTGGTGGTGAGGGTCTCTCTTTTTATGATCTTCCTTCCCCAAATCTCTTGATCATATTTTGAGAAAACTCAGCAAGAGCAGACACTCTTGCATGGCTCAAATGGCTAAACCACCATGTGTTTGCTTCACGTTCAAGGTGCAGCACTGCAATTTCTACAACCTCTCTGTCTACTACTGGATGTAGTAGGAATAAAGCCTCTATTTTCATCACCCAAGCCCTTGCTGCACATGTGGGTGATCCATAAAAAGTGGACAATAGGAATATATTGCCTCTCATCATTCCATGGTTGTAGAGTCTCCTTTCTTCTTCCAGCTGAATGAACTATGGTAAAGCTAGAGTCTCCTTGAAGGTTATAGGTTTAGCTTGGTACTCAACAAGGTATCCACATAGACTTTCAGATTCCAAGTGTCCTTTATGTCTCTTGTCTTCTCCTCTTTGAGAATAGGAAGTGCATGGCTCTTCCTCTCCTTGAAACCCTCTAGGAGTTTCAATGTAACTCTTCATCTGCTTAACCTCCTTGGGGAGGTCCTTCTTGGATTTGAAAGGTGATGATGCAAAAATTATTCTCTTCATCATTCTAATATTTCTCCTTCTAATAGCTGGAACTCACAAGCTGAGCCAAATGTCATGCTCTGATACCACTGTAGTATCCCATAATAGGGAAAATATACAACAATAAGAACACTTTAAGATGTTATAAAGTTGGATATAGTTCCTATGATGTGTTAAAAACACATAGCCATCAATTAAAGCTAGAAAAACAACTTATGCTTCATTTTATGATCCAAATGTTCGGGAAAAGAAACAAAATAAGCCCCAAAAACGTTATTCCCAACTATTTACATAATAACAGAGTAAAATAACGATGTGATCCCTTATATTATGTAATATGGTACTTACATACCAAATGGAAGCAGAAACAAATCACTCTAGATAAGTTAAACAAATCTCCCAGTCTTGATATGGCTCAAAAAGGCCCAAATCCCATGAGTTTACTTATGCAGATTTTACTGAAGAATACATAGCATGATTTTAGGAGGGTTTATGATGAAATATGGTTTAAATATCATACATGGATATTATTACATAAAATCATGGAGAAAAATGGAGAATAAGCTTCTTCTACACATTATAGAAATGACCCGGCAAGGGTTCTACGAGAGTACAAGTGCAAAATGTCAGATATGTAGATATGGATCTGAAAATTGATGCAGTCTAACTGAATATATTTCTTTATACAACTAAACAATAAATGGAATGAAGTAAAATACTCCTTACGAAATTTCTGGGAGAGAGGTTGGCCTTTTCCATGAGAAAACAGCTCAAACTTGACGGGATTAACCCTCTCACTGCAACACTATAAGAAATGACACAGTTCCTACAAGGGAATACACTGTATATTCTGGGAATAATTTTTCCAAGTTCCAAGATGTGAAAATATACTCCAAAATTCTTCCTCACTGATCTCTCAAGAGAAAGAGAGCCTCCTTCTCTGAAAAACAAGTGACGGAAGTGGTGTCGTAAACCCTCACTGCAACACCCTGCAACACAATGTTATACTACTACAGAAATAACATCATGGCTGAAGAACAATGCTTTGCCTCAAGCCTAAGTGTGAGGCAAATCAGTACAAATCCTTCAAGAGGCCTCTCAAGAAAGGAGAAGGATTCCTAAATAGGAAATCCTTGTGCTAAGCAACACAACAATCTCAACTAAAGAGTTGAAGAAGCAGGATCGTCTCGCAGACCAAATCCAGAAATAAAATCATAAGCATAATTTTTTTATGGATGCCTTTCCCTCCTTTTAAAAATATGTGAGCCTCCTGTCCTTGGGCCCCACTCATTAGGGTTTCCTTCACCAAGAAATCTTCCTTCCACTTACACTGTGCTATCTCTATGGATGATCTCCTCCTCTCATACCTGCACCGTTGACTTGGTCAAACTTGACCTTGTCCCCATGCATTTATCCCTGTTCACACATGAGAGTGTGAAATCCAGCTACTACAATGATCCCCTTTCATGCCAAGAGGTTTTTTATGCTAATTTTAGCTAAGTATGGGTCTCCTCCCCCATTTATTCATCTACTAAGTGTAAAAGTAAAAAATTAATATTCCCCTTAGTTGCTCACTAAAGTAGGGATATTACACTACCATAATAGGGTGAGGGTACAAACATCTCTCCCTTTCTCGTACCTCCCACAGTTGAATCACGTTATAACAATCCACCATATGTTCTTGTTGTTACCTTTGTTCTCTCTGTTGACGTTGTTGAATGATTCACATATTAAATACATCTTTTTTATTAAATGAGAAGTGTGTATATATATATATATATATATATATATATATATATATATATATATATACATATATCGATATATATATATATATATATATATATATATATATATATATATATATATATATATATATATATATATATATATATATATACTATTTTTTATTTTGAAAAAAAAAATAGTCAGTGTGGCTAGAAAAATAGTAATGCACAATTTTTGGTGCGTAATTTTTGATCCTGCACCCTGCTCAGTGCACATGGAAAATGTTCACACACTGCCTAACAAGGGAATATTTTTCTACGATGCATTGAATAAACTATCCACCCTGGGGCGGATAGTTTGGTCAATGCACCACCCAATAATAGTACATGTTGAATAGTGCAGTCCTGCAAATGACCGCATCGTTGACTATGTAATTTTGTCAAGTGGGAAGTGCGCTGACCTGACAATCTACCTCAGGGTGGATAGTTTGGTAAATGCACCTCCCAACAAAAATACATGGTCAATGGTGCAGTCTTGTAAACGACTGCATCATTGAGTATGTAATGATATCAGGTGGGTTGTGTGCTAACCTAACTATCCGCCCCAGGGTGGCTAGTTTGGTCAATGCTCTGCCCTCCTGACAATATTACATAGTCAATGGTGTGGTCGTTGAAATGACCACACCGCCTTGTTATTTTTTAAATTTGTTACACTGCAATTTTTTTCGATACCACACTCAAACTTTGTTCAGTTTGCATTAACATCGTTCTTGGTGCGACTTGCAAATTTCTAGGCAACACCGTGAATGGTGCGAGCTGAACGGCTCGAACACACCATACATAATTTTTTATTTTTTATTTTTAAAACTATTCACTTTTATTTAATTCGATAAAAGGTTTATTTTTTGAGAAACAAGTATATTACCTATACATTTTCTAGTCGAGGAGGCATATTTGTTGAGGAAATGAAGAAACAAAATTTGCCCACATTTCTCGAAAATATGAACTCCACACAATCAGTAATAGATAGTATCAATGCATGAAATTGGAGCACCAATGGTAGGGAACCTCACACAATACAAACTCGCAGCGGTGCTTGAAAGGTCTAGAGCACTAAACAAGTAAAAATCCTTCAACTGGTAATTTGTTTTAATTCACCCCTTTTTGGTGCACGAGATTTTGAGATGCATTGGCCACTATTATCAATGGTGCACCAGAAGTCGTTGTGGTGCACTGGATTATAGAGAGGCATCAGGTGTGTTTATATGTAGAGCACCAGTGAGCTAGAGTACTTAGATGAACTGGGTGGGTTTGTATGGAGAGCATGGTGTCTCAGTGTGCCAATGTTTAGTACGCACCGGTGAGTTTCACGTAAAACACATTGGTGCTGTTTATGATGAGAAACACACCACAACAAAAAATCCACAAAAGCCTCCATTTGGAAACCTCCTCTATAGATCTCCTCTACAAACAGATAACTTGGCTATTTTTATAAGGGGTTCCCCAAAAACATCTGTTGGGGGGTCTTTTCCTTGAAGTGAATAAATGAATTAGTTTCCCTTCATCTTGTCCATTAGAGTAAGACCTCAGGTTACATTTTTGCTTCATCAACTAAGATCATTAGCATATATACCATAAGGAAAATGAATTTTGATCTAAACATACAATGCACAACCACTCTTAAGATTGTAAGAACCCTCTGTTGATAATTAATTTTGATAGTGAGAATGAGATAAGATTCTTTTTGTAACTATGTAGCTGGTCATGTTTCATCCTATTTTATTCTATCACTAAGTTTTCCTTCAATAGTCGAAGAACCTCTTATTACTGCTAAATGTTGTTTGCAAAAATACTAAGAGAGGGGGGGGGGGTGTGAATCCATATTTCAAAAACTCACAAAAATTATTTTTCTTTTCTGAATTTTGTTCACGGCTTTACCAAATACAACTAGCGCATGTACGTGACTTTTATTAAGGAAACTAGCGCGTGCCCAGTAAACTTACAATTCAGACAAATTTTCAATTACTTGTTTTAGACCACTGCATCATTGCTTCATTAGACATTTGGAAAGACATAAACATGTGTAATAAGAATATAATAAACCATTACACATAAGAAACACACATGAACACCATGATATAAGGTGAAAACCCAATGTGGGAGAAAACCACCATTGTTACCATCTCAGTATTCAATATTATTATTATGAAAAAATTCCTACATTCTTATACCAGTGAACACTCATACCTGTACGCAAGTAGGCACCTGGTGAAGGCTACAACCTTCACTTCTTCTTGAGCTCCTAATGGAAGGGAGCTCTAACCCCCTAATCTCATTTACCAACACCCACTAAAAAGGAGCTTCAACCCCCAATCTAATAACCAGCTACTATTGGTAGGAAGCTCTAACTTCCTTACCAAAGACTTCAACACTCAACACCATCTATGGACCACGTTACGTAAATTTTCACACTGGACCCACCTATTTCAACACATCACAAATTGTTTGCTACTTTTCACCACATTTTCATGTTGAAATCAATAACATCACATAATATGAAAATAAAAACTAAAACTAATCATTGTACCCAAATCATTCACCAAATTACTAAAAACAACCACTGAACTAATCAATCAGAGAACCATGCAAGTATGAACCAACCAATGAAGAAAACAATCACTTAACCAATCATAAACTTAGATCAAACAAAATAGATATGCTATCACTATGACCAGATTATTAAAAATGTACCCAGAATAATATATCAACACACTGAATCAACTGTAACCCTGAACACTCATATATCAAAATATATACGCTACTTCACTTAAGGTAACGAGTGTGTATTTTCTGCCCTGCAGCTGCGTACAGATCTCAATATAATAAGTACTTGAAATTTTTACTGTGAATTAGTCAAAGAATTGGACAAAGAAATTCTGAAATATTTTTTTTATATTATAGATATTTGAACCCTCATAGAATAGTAGCATCAAGTATATTTTTAACCAATCAACATGCACCCAATTTCAACTTCATCATTCAAAAATTCTACTTAAGACATTGTTACTAAACCCAGATCAACATGAAGACATAATTGATAGATGGAAGAAATAAAACATCACTGATCATATTTATCAGTCATATTATAAGCATAAACTCTTCCTTTATTTACACGACTTTGATGAAGTGAACCCGTGTGTATATGCAACTTCACCAAGACCGTGTAATATTCCAAAATAGGAAAACAGGAATATAGAACATAAAACTAGAAAATACAGTAAACATCAATACATAAAATAAATGAATAGATCAGATGAGCCATTTAATTATATGAAATGACAGAAATTAGGTACAAGTGCTTGAGAAAGAGACACTCAATCTAGGTAGAAAAAGCCTAAATCCACCCTAAACATCACGACATAATATGATGTTGTTGCACCAAATGCTGGGAGGTTGTGACTATGCAATCCTGCTGGAAAGTATTGCTACTAGAAACTAGGAATGCATAGATATGCTGATTGGGTGCTCAGAAAATTCCTAGATCATAGATCTAGGCTTTCTATCACAATTACAAGATAACCCCGAAAGGGTTTCTGGAAATGACAATGATAAAAAATGTAGCCCTAGGGATGAATTATGTACTGCAGCTAGGAGACTACTAGGAGGTGGCTGATCTGATGAGAAAATTTTTGTTGCTCCTCCCCACTAACTTTCCAGATGAAGGAATTCTCCCCTCACTGTATGCTAAGATAAAAAACTTGGGTTCTTACCCCTCCACTAGATTTTCCCTCCTGGATAGTGAAATTCCTGAATGAGACTATACTGTTGATATGAGCTAAATATTGCCCTGATTCCAGATGATTAAATGTAGCTCAAGAACCTCTCTTGAGTGGGCACTCAAATTCCCTTGAGGATGGGGGTGGGATTTCCGCTCGGGAACACCCTTGTGCTAAATATCACAACAGACTTCTCTAAACAACTAAAGCATGGAAAAAATTCATAAAAGGAAATACATAAAAAATATTTAGAATGCACCTCTATGGCTATTGTCCCCTTCCTTATATGCTTTGTGAGCCCTCACCCCTTTGGAACCACACAATAATGATGCTATTCTCATGGCTAATCCCCTCCATTATTATCAAGATGTCGTCCACTATCTCCACTACCTCCATGTCTGCACTATTTATTTGGTCAAATAGACCCCATCCACATGCATTGACCCATATTCACACCAAGGAGTGGTTTATTAATCTTGATCCTATCTAGATTCATTGATCCAAATTCACATTTGAAGTGGTTTTATTCCTACGAAAGGGATTTATGCGTCCCTCTACCCTCTTATTCATATATCTTATTGAGAAGAACAAAATTTAATATTCTGACTAGCTTAAAGTTAATTATGAATACTACATTCCTCTGCTCTCAAACATTGATTGTCCTCAAGGAACTAAAAGGATGGATGTTGCAAAATTGTCTCCCCTTCCCAAGTAGAATTCTCATTCCGATGATCCCTCCATCGAACCAAATATTCCATAATCACCCTATTCCTTAGCTGCCTCTCCCGAGTATCTGAGATAGCTTCTAGTTATAATACCAGATGACCCTCATCATCAATAGGTGGGAGATCGATAGTGGCAAATACATGCCATCCAATGGCCTTCCTGAGGCATCAGACATGAGAAATTTTGTGGATCTTACTCCCAATGGGGGGCTACAACTCATATGCTACATCCCCAACACAACGGGTCACCCTGTATGGCCCATAGAAATGGGGCTTAAGCTTCTCAGCCCGCTTCTCCTTCAGCATAGATTTCTTGTAAGGCTTATGATGGAGATAGACCAAATCATTCACCTCAAATATATCTCCAAATGACCACGATATCCATATAACTTCTAGTAATTTTTGGCTATAGAAATGTTGTGCTTAAGGGCACGAAGTATATCCTGGATCTCTTGGACCCAATCTTTCACTGTAGAAGCCTTACATGTCCCAAATATCACATGAAAAATTTATAAATCATCATAACCATATAGAGCTCGGAATGGAGACATACCAATCGACATATGAAATGTGGTATTGTAGCAATATTATCCCAAGTGGAGTCAGCACAGTCAAACTCTTTGCTACCTGGAAACATAGTTTTGCAAGTAGAATTCCAACCGCTTTTTTACTATCTCTATTTTCCATCTATCTGGGGGTGATAACTGGTACTCGGTGTCAACTCGGTACCCACCAAATGGAAAAGCGTCTGCCAAAAGCCACCCATGAAGTGACTATCTCTATCACTGACTATGGTCTTAGGAAGACCATGAAGTTTGAAAACATATCTAAAGAAAATCTCGGCCACTTGGGAATTAGTGTACTATGAAGAGATAGCAAAGAAATGTTAATTGTGTTAGTTGATCAACGACCACAAAGATACAATCCTTGCCCTCTACTACTGGCAAATTGGTAATGAAGTCCATAGAAATGCTCTCTCATTTCCCCTCGAGAATAGGAAGTGGATGTAACAACCCAACATGATTTTTTTTTTCCCTTTATTCTTCTGGGAAACTGCGCACTTCCTAATATTATGGAGTACATCCTCCTTGATAATATTCAATGAGAATCTTTCCCTGATGGTCTGATATGTCTTTGTGAAAACTTGGTGGCCTGAGAGTGATGAATCATGTGCTGCATGCAAAATTTTCTCCTTGATCTTATAATATCTAGTCAAGAAGATCTAGTGTTGATAGTAGATGACCACATCCATCACTCTATATCTCTCATCGTTCACCTGCCCATCTAGTATCTCACATGTGAAGCGGTCTTTAGAATACTCCACCAACAGCTAGACCTTCCAATATAAATCCACACTCATCAAGGACAGCACTGTTGGTATCCGTGATAAGGCATCTGCTACCACATTTCTCTTCCCTTGGACATATTCAATGTCAAAATCATATGCCTAGATTTTTCTAACCCATTTTTTATGCCTCTCTTGGACCTCCTTCTTCTCCTAAAAATATCGAAGACTGTTGTGATCAGTCTTTACTCAGAATCTATTTCCTACCAGATACTACCTAAATTTTAACAATGCATGCATAATGGAAAACATTTCCTTGTCATATATGGGATACAACCTCTCATGTGGTAGCAAATTCCAACTCTCAAAGGCTATTGGGTGGCTCCCTTGCATGAAGACTATGCCAATGCCCTCCCCTGAAGCTTCACATTCCAACACAAATGGCTGGGTGAAATCTGGAAATACCAACACTGGAAAACAACTCATCACCTCCTTGAGCCTATCAAAGGCCCTCTACGTAGTATATATCCAACGAAAGGGTCCCCTCTTGGTCAGATTTGTGAGTGATGTTGCTAATTGGGAGAACCATTTGACAAAATTTCGGTAGTAGGTGTCGATGCCTACAACCCCCCGAAGTTCTTCCACATTATTTGGTTTTGGCCAATCCCAATTAGCACAGATCTTCTCCTCATGGACCCTTACTCCATCCACTCCAATGATGTGTCCCAAATAAATCATATCTTCAAGCCTAAACTCACATTTGGAGAGCTTAGCATAGATTTTTTTCTCCTCCGGAATGCGTAATACTGTCTCAATATGTTGCAGATGCTCTTCCCATGTGCGTTTGTATATGAGAATTTCGTCAAAGGAAACCAACACAAATTTCCTCAACTAACCATGGAAGATGTGGTTCATACAAGACTCAAAAGTAGCTAGAGCATTGGTCAGCCCAAAGGGAATCACCAAGAAATCAAAGATAAAAATGCAGTCTTGGGGATATACCGATCCCTTAACTTGATCTGCTGGTACCCCGACCTCAAACCAATATTTGAAAATAACTTCGATCCTCTCATCTCATCCATCAACTCATTGATCCTAGGAATCAGGTACCTATTCTTCATTATCTTCTTAGTCAAGGCTCTATATACAATGCACATCCGCAATGTACCATCCTTCTTCTTCACCAAGACCACAGAAGAAGCAAAAGTACTAGTGCTGGGTCGAACATGTCCTAAAGCCAAGAGCTCTTGAATTATTATTTCAATCTCATCCCTGTAGGATCTGGTGCCTATAAGGTGTGGTGATCACTTCTTGGATCCACTGCTCCAACTTAATAGTATGTTCAAACCCCCGGTCCTATGGTCTTCTGAGTGGAATATCCCTAAATACAATATAATAGTGGTCTAGAATAGACTGCACATTCGGGTGTACTGGTGTACCCTTACCTCCTACCTCTAGCATACAAAATCTACTGCCCATTCTACGTCTCCTCTATGCAAATATACCTCCATCCTATTTAATAATACTAAATGAGGTGGATAGGTGTGCATGCCCTAGATCATTTGGTGCTTACCGCTCTTCTTATCTATCCATTCCATATCCAAGGTCTCCTAGTCCATGGTGACCTTTCCTAGTGTGATTATCCACTGTACACCCAATATAATTTGGTGTCAGAAATATCAACCACAAAGAAGTGATCTATCAATGTGTAAGTCCAAAAATTTACGATCAATGCTGAAACATAATTCACACAATACATGGTTCTAGCTCCTTGAACTAAAACTTAGAATCCTTCAAAATCGTATGTGGGTATGTCTCTCCTCTGCACTACTTGGGTATCAATAAAATTGTGGGTAGCCCCATTTTCTATCAATATTGACACCTGCTGCCCCTAAATTATGCCTCAAAATCTCTATGTCAGATAATTGCGAACTCCCCACAAAGTTACAAGGGCTCCTACAGTTGGAGAAAATTCTCCATTTCCGCCTCCTGGTGCTGGTGGATCTTCTCCTAGTGCCACAATGCTAGTATCTCCTTCCAAATATTCTTCTTCTTCCTCTTCACTATCAAATATTACTTCTATATAATGTGTCTTTCCGGCAGCACACTAATGCCCTGGTGCCCATGATTCTTGGAAAGTGAAGAAAAGCTTCCTCATCCTCAAATATCTCGAGACATCATCACTAAGAGGTACTTTTCCTTGGTTACCCTTTGGGGGAGGAAAATTCATATCTTTCCACTTTGTCTTAAAGCTGAATTTTTGCTGGAAGGGAGCTCTTTCCATTGGGAAGGCATCTTTTAAGTCCCTAGCCCTCTCAATGAAATCTTGGAGCATAGCTAATCTAGTGGACTTTACTAACCCATGCAAAGGCTTTGCCAGCCCATCAGTGAACATGTATACTCTCCTAGGTGTAGAAATACCTAGCACCATGATGGAAAGTTTCAGGAATTCAAGGATATAGGTCTTCGTATTTCTCGACTGGTTGACCTTAGCTAGCTCAACAAAGTGTGCCTCTGGATCACTTCAGTAAAAAAATTCTACGAACCTCCATGCGAATTCTGCATATGCAGTCACACCTGCATGACCCAATGTAGATAGATTGTGAAACCACTATTCATGTGCTTCACCTTGAAGGTGCAACACTAATGTCTTAATAGCTTTAATATATGATACTTAATTCTGCTAGAAATATATGTCTAATTTTTCCACCCAAGCCTTCGCTATGCATTTGGGTGAACCATCAAAATCAGGCAGAAATAATCTACCCATAGTACGCTAAAGATCATTGTTCTGCATGTACCCTCCAATTCTATTGCTGTTACAGGGTCTTATGTTATCCTTGATTTGGCAGAACTCTTGGAAGTTCATATTCTCTATGAATCTTTCATATTAAGATTCATATTCCAAAAAGTAATCACCAAGAGCCTCCTTCTCTTAGGTTCCTCCAGCCACATTTCGTACTGCTACTAAGGTAGGCATGGTGGAGCATTTTGAAACTCGTTTCATTGCTAGTTTCTCACACCAATGATGTGAAGTGCAGGGAAAATATTAACGATGGAAAATTATCTTGAAGTTTAAAGACATTGGCGAATCTCACTAGTCCATAATATGAAAACTATAAAATGTTTAGAAGTGTATTTATAAAATTATTCAAATTTATAATGATTTTACATGTACTCTCTATATAATTTTGGTGATTTTCAGGGTAAAAAAAAATTATATTGTAAAAATTGGGTGAATCATTTTTATAAAAAATGGAAATTGGCGAATCTTTTTTTTGGAAAAACCATGGAAAATTAGCCAACATGTGAATATTAGCCACTAAAATTTTCCATGGTGAAGTGTCAGAACTTTCTTCACTTTCTAACCCTCTTGTGGTTTCCTTTTGTCTTTCCACCCACATCTCCTTGATTTCTCTAGCAATATCCTATACAGTTTGGAGAAGAAGCTTTGGAAACTCTTTCTCATCCATTTCTCCTCATATTGGAGACTTGCCTCTGTATTCTTTGTTATTTGCATAATCAAACTTGATACCTATATTAATATACCTCTTCTCCTGGTATGTAAGAGGTTCTTCTTCTTTATATGTCATAGATGTAGTGCCCCACAAGCTAAGCCAAGATTATGCTCTCATATCACTGTAATATTCCAAAATAGGAAAAGCAGGAATATAGAACATAAAACTGGAAAATGAAGTAAACATCAATACATCAAATAAATGAACATATCATATGAGCCATTTCATTATATGAAATAGCATAAATGAAGTACAAGTTCTTGAGAACAAGACACTCAAATTAGGTATAAAAATCCTGAAATGACCCTAAACATCAAGACATAATATGTTGCTGTTGCACCAACTGTTGGGAGGTTGTTACTGCATAATATTGTAGATCTACTAATTGGGTGCTCATAAAATTATGAGATCAGAGATCTTGGCTTTCTACCACAATTCCAAGATAACCCAGAAATAATTTCCAGAAATGACAATGATGATAAGTGAATCACTAGGTCTGAATTATGCACTACAGCTGGGAATGGGAGGTGGCTGATATGATGAGAAAATTTATTCTACTACTTCCCACTAAATTTCCATATGAAGGGTTGCTCCCCTCACTAGATGCCAAATTCAAAAACTTGGGTTACTACCCCTTCACGAGATCTGGCCTCTTGGATTGTGCAATTTTTGACGGAGACTACGCTGCTAATAGGGGCTGAATATTGGCTTGATGTCAAATGATGTATTGAAACTCAAGAATATTTCTTGAGTAGGCACTCGAAGTCCCCCGAGGACGAGGGTGGGATTTCTACTCAGAAACACACTTGTTCTAAACAACACACTAGACTTCGTTAGATAGCTGAAGCATGTAGAAAGTCATAAAATACACTACATAGAAAATATTCATAATGCTCTTTATGGCTACCCTCCCCTTCCTTATATGATTTTCCAACCCTCGCCCCCTTTTCCCCACACAACAATGATTCTACTCTCATGGCTACTCCCCTTCATTATGACTGCATTTTCCTCCACTATCTCCACTACCTACATGATTGTGTTGTTGATTTCTTCGAATTTACCCCATCCACATGCATTGACCCACAGTCACACCAAGGAATGGTTTATTCATCTTTATCCTATCTATATGCATTGATCCACATTCACATTAGAAGTATTTTTGTTCCTACTAAAGCGATTTATGTGTCCCTCTACCCTCTTATTCATCTATCTTATTGAAAAAACCAAATTTAATATTATAACTAGCTAAAAGCTAATTAGGAATATTACAGGCCAACCTACATACAAATCTACAAATTTTGACCTAAAATTTGCACAACACTTCAAAATTTCAAGTAAACCTAAATAATAACATCCAAATATAAACATGTGTCAAATCATAGATCTAGTCAATCCATGAGGAGATCATACAATGCAAAGTCATTTTAGGTTTGATGATCCCAATCCATCATTGTATTTATCAGTGCATAATTATTTTAGATAAACTTGTCAAATATACCCCAAACAATGAAAACATACTTCAAATTGAAGTATTCATAAAAAAACCATTACTCATGCTCGCATAGCACATTTATCTTCACCTCCTTATATAGTTTTAGCCTTAGCTAATACCATGAGCCAAAACCACACTAGTGTCGGTGGTACTCTTGGATGGGATCAAATAGTCTCTACTATGCTCAATATTTTAGGCTAATACCATGGTAAATAGCCTTCATATTAAAAAATTTGTGTGAAAACGTGTACGCAACTTGGCTTATTCCTAAGCACGTGTGTACGTGACTTGGATTTGACGAACCCGTATATAGATCTTCAAATATTCACCTTCATCAAACTTTTGTTTCTAACCTGCAAAAATTTGTGCCATCCTTCTTTTATTTTGTTCCATCACTCTATCACTTCTGATATGATCTATGAACACATCTGGTTATCATATACTTGTTATGTTACAAGTGGGTTTCCATCAAGGGTAACGCATGCATCATAATGCCAACAATCTCCCTGTTTGGACTTAATGGAAACCATATTGGTGTTTGATCACCATAACCTGAACATACTTGAAAAAGCTGTCACACACCAAATTTAAAACACCAAGATAGTCTCCCCCTTTGAAATTAATGGAAAAATAAAGACCATTGCCCCTCCCTAGAAGCATAATAACATACATGACTTTATTACTCAGTTGAATGAAATACCTTGCATTAAACACCCAACTATGTGGGGTTACATACCAACAACTTCCAAACATGGGATTACATATATGACTCAATTACCCAACCAAGTGGGTTTATAAGAATACATATATGATTAAATTACCCAACAAAGTGGGTTTACATAGTATCAATGAATAAGTACATCATAGGACTCCACATGACCTTTACATCAAATGTTAAGACATTTACATCCAACCAAGGACCTTAACCATGAGGGATGATTATGATAGAAAATAATGAAACAAAGTCAGATTCATGACAGTAACATCACCATCATGTAAAAATAGAGACGGTATCTATATATGCATCGTCAATCATCCATTTGAACATCTTCAGCAGTGCCTTAAACATAGTGCCAACAATGCATTAACAAGCCTAAAACTCCCCATGACCTAAGCTATCGGCTTTCTGTTAGATCATAAATTCATGCATCAAATTATATTCATTAATAAGAAAAATAATAAATGACAAACTAAACCATATCCTAGTTCTTCAAACAAATTATAAGTAAGAGCTGCAGACTGTGATCAATTTCTAAAGAGAAATAGCTGAAAAAAGAATATCAGACAATGTTCTTGAGATGGACCAAGTTGTTATGTTCAAAGGTATATATAAGCACTTGTTTGAATCTAGAAAATCTCGTATATATGTGACTATAATTCATGGAACACGTGTACATAAAGAACAACTCCAAATTTTCACATGTGTGAGAGTAGACTTGATTAACAAAAAAATGAGGCATAGACAAATCCCAGTTTTGTTGTGATATATTCAAATTCTTCTCTTGGAAGAGGTTTAGTAAATATATCAGCAACTTGTTCTTTGGAGGGAACATACTCCAATTTAACCTTTTTTTCAAGCACTTGTTCTCTTAGAAAAATATACTTAATTAGAATGTGCTTGGTCTTTGAGTGCATAACAAGACTTTTAGAAATTATAATAGCACTGTATTATCACATAGAATGGATACTGGTGGAGAACATTTTATTTAAATATATTGTAATTATGCATCATCAAGAGAATTTGTGTGAAAAAATATGTAGCAACCACATATTCTGCTTCTGTTGTAGATAAGGCAATAGAACTTTGTTTCTTGTTGAACCAAGTTACCAATCAGGGCCCCATGTAAAATGCACCTCAACTGGTGCTTTTCTAGTCATCAACATTTCTAGCCTAGTCTGCATCTGTATATGCATGCAGGGTAAGATCTCCATCTTTAGGATACCATAAGAAAAATTCTTGGGTTCCTTGGAGATAGTTTAATATTCTCTTAATTGCTTGAATATGTGTTTCCTTTGGATTTTCTTGGAATTGTCCAACAATCCAAACTTCATGCATGATATCTGGTCTATTTTCTATTAGATAAAGTGTGCTTCCAATCATATACCTATACTTTGGGTGGTTCACTATGGGAGATTTATCATGTGAGCTGGGGCTACATCCTATCATCATTGGAGTACATTCAGGTTTGTATTCCTCAACTCCATATTTATTCAAAATATGCTTGATATATTTTGTTTGTGAGATAAATATGCCATCTTCTGTTTGATGCACTTGTAAACCAAGAAAATATGTTAGATCCTCAAGTAAAAAAATTTCAAATTCTTGTTGAATAACAAAAGAAATTTTTTGACTCATAGATTCTTCATTACTCCCAAAGACGATATCATCAACATAGACAACAATAATTAGCAGTTTATCATCCTCAATTCTTGTGTACATTTTGTTGTCTGTAGATCCTTTTGTGAAACCTTCTTGTTTAAGATACTTGTCAAGATGATAATACCATGCCCGAGGGGATTTTTTTAATCGATATAGAGCCTTTTTTAGTTTTCCTACAACGTTTTCATCATTCCCCAGAATAAATCCTTCTGGTTGTTCAATATATACCTCTTCTTCTAGTTCTTCATCATGGAATGCAGGTTTTACTTCCATTTGATAAACTTTGAAATGAAGAAAACTTGAAAATGCAAGAAACATTCTTATGGCTTCAAGTCTGGCTAAAAGTGAAAATGTTTCTTCAAAGCCTATACTTTCTTGTTGATCATAACATTTTCAAACAAGTCTAGCTTTGTTTCTAACGACTTCTCCATTTTCATTCAACTTCTCTTTTAATAGCCATTTTGTCCCAATAAAATTTTTGTCATGATGCCTTGGAACCAATTCCCATGTATTATTATTTTCAATTTTATTAAGTTCTTCATTTGTGGCCTTAACCCAACATTCATATTTACTAAATTGATTTACATTTTGTGGGTAAATGGTGGATAATAAAGCTATATAACTAGGAGATCCTACAAGGGTTCTTTTTCCTGTACCAAATATTTCTTTTCTCCCAAAATTTGAGTTTATGGATGACTCTTTTAAACATGCCTAGATGAAGCCTTTTCTTTATTAGATGTGACTTCTTCTGATGTTTCATTATTTTCTTCTTCTATATCATTTTGATTTAATTTGGGAAAGAATTCATCATCATCATCCTCTTTTTATTTTGTTACCTTTTAGATATCTATGCATGTTTCATCAATCAAAACATCAATACATTCAATAATTTTCTGAAGTCTCTTATTGTAACATTTTTATCCTTTTCTTGTAGATGAGTAACCAAGAAGAATTCCTTCATCAGCCCTAGTTTCCAACTTACCAAGTTCTTCATCATTATTTTTTATGAAACATTTACTTCCAAATAATCTAAAGTTCTTTACGGTAGGAGGCTTACCATACCAAAGATCATAATGAGTTTTATCATTGTTTACATGAGCATGAGCCTTGCTGATAATATTTACTATAGTATGTATTATTTCACCCGAGAATGCGTCAGCATTTCCAAACTCATAAATCATTACATGAGGCATTTGTTGAAATGTTCTGCTCATTATTTCTACCACACCATTTTGTTGAGGAGTTTTGGCTACAAAAAATATGTATTTTTATGTCATGTTGTTCACGGATATCAAAGAATTCATCTGATATATATTCTCGTCCTTGGTCATATCTGAGACATTTTATTTTTAGATCTAAATCATTTTCATCTAATGCTTTGAAAAATTTGAATTTATCAAATTCTTCATCCTTATGTTTCAATAAATAGATCCAACACATTGTAGAAACATCATCAATAAATACTATATAGTATTTTTCTCCTCGAGATGATTGTTTCATTACTATTCTACATAGATGAGTATGTATAAGTTCAAAAGGCTTACATGTGTATCCTTCTTTGGCACTGAATTGACATGACTTGCATATGGTACTTTTGGGCAGGGTAATGTTGGGAAAATCACGAACAAATTTGAGCTTTCTTGATTTGTGTAGTCGAGATAAGTTTAGATGTCTCATCATTCTGTGCCATAACTATTTTTCCTCTACATTTCCTATGTAACACTGTAATTTCAACCTTTCAATACATAAAAATTACTCAAAATTATTGTTCCCTTTATTACGGTCTTTCCTATGTCAATTTCATGAACCACACATTGTTTTGATCAGAAAACAACCTCATTTCCTTGATAAAATATTTGGCTAAAACTTAACAGTTTATGCTTTAATCCATCGAAATACATAACATTACTAGGTTTAACCTTTTCCTTTAGAAAAAATGATCTTTTACCCTTAATGACAGCAGGTGAGTCATTTCCAAAAGAAACAATATTTTCTTTCTCTAATGCATTATACGAAATGACTTTATCTTTATCACCTGCCACGTGTTCTAAGCATATTTTTGCAATGTACCAATGATTTTCTTAACCTTTGGCATATAATATTATGCCACAACTTTCACATTCTAAGTCCTTCCTTTTCCATAACTTAAAAGTTGTTTTTTTTTTCTCCTTTTGAGATGTTGGATGTAATTTTCTCCTAAATTCACATTTTTCATGTTCAAATTTATTGCAAAAAAAAAAGTTCAATTTCATCTTTAAGATGTGAGAGATTGTTATAGGTGTTATTGATTCCTGTCTCATTCCTTTATTTTTTTTCTTCTCTAGTAATGATGGTTTTGTTTGCAACACATTGAGCAACCTAGTGACCAAAATTATGACATGAGAAACATTGTCCATTAAAGTAGAAATTTATGTGACCATAGATTATTATAGTGTTGTTTAACTTTTGACTATTGCTTCATTTATTGTTCATCCTTGGATTAGAGTGGACATGATTTAACAGTGAAGTACATTTATTATTTTTCTTAAAGATGAAGCTTTGTTGATTGGCTTTTTCTACATTTAGATAGCTTCTGGTTGCGGCTAAGGATTTTTATGTCTTTGATGTTTCTTCATTGTATCCAAGACCTATCTTCATAATAGGAGAGCGTGGAACCTTGATAATTTCATCAAAGCTTTCAGATCCTTTAGAAAATCTAATAGTTAGAGTTGTTTATCTTCTCAAGTTCCTTTCTTAGACTTACTATTTAAAATTCTAACATCTCTTTATGCTTCTCCTTTTTGATGAGTTGATTATTTAAGGTAGCTATGGCTATTTTTTTTTCTTCTTAGCATATTTCATGTTGAGTGATTTCTTCAATGAAAAAAATCATTTTCCTCTAAAGCATCCAAAAATTTGTCATCAGACTCATTAGAACTTCTTTCAAATTCCATGAGTAATTTAAGATCTTGATTAGGTTCACCTTGTTCAGTATTTGGAAAAACATCATTATCTTCATGAGTATAGTAATTTTTCCTATTATCAAAACATCTCCTATTTCATGTTGCAATATCCTTCCCCTTGTCATGGTTTTATTTATAACGACACTTAGCAGAATAATGACCAACTCTACCACAAGAAATTTTTTTATAGGGAAGCTTGCCTTTGATCCTTTTGATGCCAATTTGAAGTTTCTTTACAAATTTAACCCCATCTTATTCTGATATATAAACTCATTCCTTATGTTCTTACTTCTTCTTTCCTTTTGAAATTTATTTAAATGCGACCTCTCTGATTTTTGAGGGACTTCCATTTCTCATTTCAAAAGCAGTGAGGATCCCATGATGTTGAAAAATTGTAAGAGCCTATAGACAATGCTTAGTTTCAATGGAAGATACTTTTCACTCAATTTGAGGAGTTAGAGATCTTAAGATTTTCTCTACTAAAGTTGTGTCTTTTATTTCTTCACCCATATTTCCCATAAAATTTACAATTTCATCTATACATAGAAAGAAACTTGTAATACTTTCATCATTATGCCTTATGATAGTTTCATATTGAATTCTAAGAGTTTGGAGCTTAGCAGGTTTTACCTTGTCATTGCCTTCATAGATTTGGATGATTCTTTCCCATGTTTCCTTTGTTGAATTTAACTCCATATTGAAAAATTATGATTATGTCATGCTTCCCAATAAGGCATTGTAAAATTTTTCATTGGTTTCATATTTCTTCTTTTCTTCTGCATTTGTGGGAACTACGGCTGAATACTATTACCCTCCTTCAAAAATTGGCCAACATCTGCTCCAAGAGACTGTAGATAAGATCTTGTTCTTGTCTTCTTCTTCTTATTTTTTTTATGTTGAAGAGTCGTGGTATAATAGATGTTGTTTCATCTTGATCTCTCATCTTACAATGTCTTCCTTCAAGCTATTAGGCTTCTTCTGAAGGACATGCTCTAATACCAATTTTTGGGAAAAAATACTAAGAGGGGAAGGGTGGGGGGTGAATCGGTATTTTAAAAATCACACAAACTAATTTTCTTTTATGCATTCTATATGCGAATTTATCAAAGCCAACTAGAGTATGTACACTACTTTTATTAAGGAAACTAGCATATGCCTACTAAACTTATAATTCAGAGAAATTTTCAATTACTTGGCTTAGAGCAGTGCATCATTGATTCATCATATATTTGGAAAGAAATAAACATGTGAAGTAAGAACAAAATAAACCATTACACATAAGAAACACACATGGAAACCAATATTTAAGGTGGAAACCGAATGCGGGAGAAAAACACCGTTGTTTTTCGTATCAATATTCAATATTATTACTATGAAACACTGCTTACATTATTATACCAGTGCAGAATTATACCAGTATAGTGAAACCCACCTGCAAAAGGCTACAAACTTCACTCGTTTTCTAGCCTATATTGGAAATGAGCTGCAACCCCCTGATATTGTTTACCAACGCCCATTGGAAGGAAGCTTTAAGCCCCTAATATAATCACCAACTACTAATGGTTGGAAGATTCAACTTCCTTATTGAAGGCTTCAACCCTCAACACCATTCGTGGATCATGTTTCATAAATTTTCACACTAGATCCAGCTACTTCAATACATCACAACTTGTAGGGTAATTTTTGTTGGAAATACTGAGAGTGGGGGGTGAATCAATATTCCTTTCAATTAGAGCATTAGTTAATCTTCAATTATTATCAATGTTTGTACAATGATAGCAGTAAAGAAGAGGAACACAAATGAACACATTTTTTAAGGTGGAAACCCACTCTGGGACAAAAAACACCTAATGCTTTTCTAATAAGTCTTTAATATTCAACTCCAATTGAAAATAAAGCTCCGACCTCCTAGAATCTAGAAAATAATTCTTCTCCAATTCCCACTGGATGGATGCTCCAATGCCTGAGATTCTTTAGTATTCAAATGAATGGATTCCCCAACACCCAATTATCTACAACTCACCCAAGCACCACCCTACCACCCTATAGACGAATAAAAGAAGAATGGACTCCCGTAGCAGGGAAAATGGTCCACTTTACAATGATATAGAATGATGTAGAAGAGGAATATATAGTAGACCATAACCCCAACTTTGATACAACCACCTAATGATGATCCTAGACCTCCCAACACTTCATCTTCAACCCTTTGCAGATAGACACTAGTAAAATTTGTATAGTAATGTATTTACAATGACTAAGTATAATGATACCTTTACAATGATTGTATGCAGTGTTGCCCACTTGAAGACTTCATATGATGAGATTCTTTCTGTTGTTATGCACCTTGGTTGTTGCTCTTGTCATGCTACCATCTGCTTCACCTTGCTTTGATTTCCTGCCGTAGAATGTTTGGTCCTTTGTAACCCTTGACAACACATGATCTAGCTTTTTCTTGCCTTCTAGGAGCTCGATATTGAATCTGGTGTATCTCTATCATTTTAGATCCTCAATATCTAATTTTTGGTCCTGTAGTATTCCTCTGAGTTGTCTTTCCAATGCCACAGGTCTGACCCAATTTGGATTCTTGAAGAGAGAGTTATACCCAATCTCTCACAATGCCCTAATTATGGACTGTTTCAGCAAAGCGTAATTGTATGACGTGCCATGTGTCACTGTTTCTTAATTTGTTTCTAAAATTGATAGAGAGAAAATTAAAAAATGTGCACTATCCATCAATTTTTACGGAATTCCAATCCGATACTCAGAGAGAGAGAGATTTATGAGAAATTTACCACTGTCACTTCTTTGAGATGAATTTCAGGAGCTTGCAAAAACCCTGACTTACACAGATCATATCTCCACAAATATTGTGTACCTTGATCTAAAATTTTTACTATAACTACCTCAGGATTTCGGCTTCGCCTCATAAAAATTTTAGCTTTTGAACCTTCGTAGAAAAAACGTTAGAGCGAAAATTCCAAGATGACCTGTTTTAGATGGCCAAATCCCTTGCATAAGGAGGAAATGAAGATCACAATTTATATGAATGCTTAAGTTGAGAGGGGCTTCAACAAGTGAAAATGGGAGGGATCTTAGGAGCATAAAAAATATTAATTATGACTTTTCAATGACCCATGCCCCAACCCCATGGGGTTTTGTCCCACTAACTAGGGGTACCAACTTCAAACATGAATATCTCTCAAACCGTGAAGAATTACATGGCATGCCATATATCAATGGAAACATCTCGACAATTAGAAACCATAAAAAGCATTATTGACCTAGAATATATTGATTTGGTAATTCAAAACTCCCATGCAATATTGGGTTAGCCCCTGGTGCTACTTGGGTTGACATCAATGACAACCGCTGATCAAAAATCTCCCGCTTTGGCATTGATGGAAACACAAGTAATCCCCCTCCGATCATGGTACCTATTCCTACAACATTCTCTCACCCTTTTACATCAATGGAAAAGGGTAAATCCCCCTAAAACATAACCATCCTACGGACCTGTACACACTTCCACTCCCGCAGACACACAATCGTCCTGCAAACCTATACACACTTCCATTCCCGCTTTATATTCTTGAAAAAGGAAAATCTAATGAGAACTTGGGAGAATCCCAAGCTTTTGACAAAGATATTCAAATGCTTCACGAGGTAAAGGTTTAGCAAAGATATCAACAATTTGTTCTTTTGTACAAACGTACTCAAGTTTGATATTCTTTTCAGCGACTTGTTCTCTAACAAAATGATATTTGATCGGAATGTGTTTTGGTTTTGAATGCATGACATGATTCTTGGAGATGCTGATGGCACTAGTGTTGTCACAAAATATGGGAATAGGCTCACTGAATTGTACTTGAAGATCTTGCAAATTTTGTTTCATCCAAAGGACTTGAGTACAACATGATGTTGTTGCAATGTATTCTGCTTCCGCTGTAGATAACAAGATTGAAGTTTTCTTTTTGGTCAATCATGACACGAGACAACCACCTAGATAGAATGCTGCTCCAATAGTACTCTTACGATCATCAACACTTCCTGCCCAATATGCATCTGTAAAGGCTTGAATAATGATATTGTTACCCTTGGGATACCACAAGCCATATTCTTTTGTGCCCTTTAGATATCGAGGAATTATTTTGACGACAATAATATGTGATTCTTTTGGTGCTGCTTGGAATATTTCTACTTGTCCAACTGCTTGCATCACATCTGACCGAGAGGTTGTTACATATAGAATACTACCAATAATAGATTTGTACAACTTCTGATCCACATCCTTAGATGAGTCGTTTATGCTCAATTTGCAACCTGTTACCATTGGAGTAATGATGGGTTTGCAATCTTCCATTTTGAATTTCTTGAGCATTTCGTTGATGTACTTGTCTTGACATATAAATATTCCTTTCTCTTGCTGAGATATTTGAAGCCCTAAGAAGTATGTCAGCTCACCAAGTAAAGACATCTCAAACTCACTTTGCATCTTTGTAGAAGATTTCTTACTTAGTCGATCATCATTGCTACCAAATATTATATCATCCACATATACCTCAACAATTGTTAAATTATCTTTATCTATTTGTACATAATGATTTCTATCATCAGTACCTTTCTTGAACCATTGCTGACGTAGAAATCCATCAAGACGAGCATACCATGCTCTAGGAGCCTGCTTGAGGCCACATAGAGCCTTATTTAACCTGCAGACATAGTCTTCCTTTTGTGATAGTAGAAAACCTCCATGTTGTTCGATGTAAACTTCTTCTTCTAATTCTCCATTCAGAAATGTTGACTTAACATCCATTCGGTAGAATTTTATTTTTCTTGAACATTTATAGGTGAGAAACATTTGGATGGCTTCCATTCTGGCAACTGGTGCAAATTTTTCATCGAAGTCAATTCCTTCCACTTGTGCATAGCCTTTGCAAACCAATCTTGCTTTGTTTCTGGTAACCTGCCCATGTTTATTCAATTTGTTCCTGAACAGCCATTTAGTCCCAATGAATTTTTTATCTTTTGGTCATGGAACTAATTCCCAGGTGTTATTATTCTCAATTTGATCCAATTCTTCATTCATAACTGCTACCCAATGTTCATTTAGGCTGGCTTCCTCAAAACTACTAGGCTGAAAGGTTGCTAGAAAAGCAACGTGAGCTTGTTGTGATGAATGAAGCTGTCGACCTTCATTTATGTCACCAATGATTTGATTTGACGGATCGTTCTTTTGAATCCACTCTTTTGTTCTCCTTGGAGGAGATTCTTATTGTTGTTCTGGTATATCTTGATGATCATTGTTTACTTCTTTCTCATTGATAGTTTCTTCTTGTTCTACAATTTTATCTATGTCTTTTTCAGCCTCTTGCTTATTGTGATTGGGTTTATTGTGCTTGGCCATAGAAAGTACTCTCTCATTGGCTTCTTCTTCACTATCATTGTCTTCATCGGATGATGAGCTATCTTCTTTAGAGAGAAATTTCCTTTTGGATCCTTGCTTGTTGAATTTCTTAAAGCCTTTCTTTCTTTTTGAGTTTCCATTACTTTTTTTTGGACATTTTGCTGAGTTTGTCCAGATTTTCACTATATTCTAAGACTGATACCTTTGGGTTGAATCTCCTTGGTAACATTCTAAGAATATTCCGTATAATAGTCTTCTTGTCAACTGGCTCTCCCAATCCTTCTAGAGTATTGGTTATTTCATGAATGTATTGAAATTATGTAGCAATGTTACAATCTTCTTTCATTTTGAGTTGCTCAACTTTTTCTCTATAGATTTGAAGCTTTGCTTCTTTTACATTTGAGTCACCTGCATATATATTCTCAAGCTTGTCCCATACATTTTTGGCAGTTTTACAACCCAAAACCTTATGATAAGTAGATTCAATAAGTCCAGTGATAATAATATTCTTTGATTTTGCATCATTTACCAAATTCTTCTTACCTTATTCATCCGTGGTTGATGTAAATCCATTTTGAATAGTGTCCCATACTTTGTAACCTTGTGCCAAGAGATAGACCTCCATTCTTCCTTTCCATAGTGCATAATTATTTTCATTGAATAGAGGTACACCATTCTTGGTATGCTCCATGACCTCCTTCTAGCTGTTAAAATGCTATTGAAGGAACCAAGCTCTGATACCAAATGTTGGAAATACTGAGGGGGGGGTGGGGGTGAATCAGTATTCCTTTCAATTAGAGCATTATTTAATCTTCAATTATTATCAGTGTTTGTACAATTATAGTACTAAACAAGAGGAACACAAATGCACATATTTTTTATGGTGGAAACCCACTCCAGGACAAAAACCACCTAATGCTTTTCTAATAATTCTTTAATAGTCAAATCCAATTGAAAATAAAGCTCCAACTTCCTACAATCTAGAAAAGCATTCTTCTCTAGCTCCCATTGGATGGATGCTCCAATGCCTGAGATTCTTCAGTAGTCAACTGAACGGATTCCCCAACACCAAATGAGCTACAACTCACCCTAGCACCACCCTACCACCCTATAGAAGAATAAAAGAAGAATGGACTTTCGTACCAGGGAAAGTGGTCCACTTTACAATGATATATAACGATGTAGAGGAAGAATATATACTAGACCATAAAACCAACTTTTATACAACCACCTAATGATGATCCTAGACCTCCCAACACTGCCTCTTCAACCCTTGGTAGATAGACACTAGTACAATTTGTACAATAATGTATTTACAATGACTAAGTACAATGATACCTTTACAATGTTTGTATGTAGTGTTGCCCACTTGAAGACTTCATATGATGAGATTCTTGCTATTGTTATGCACCATGGTTGCTGCTCCTATCATGCTATCATCTGTTGCACCTTGCTTTTCTTTTTTGTCGTAGGAATTCTGGTCCTTTGCAACCCTTGACAACACATGATCTAGATTTTTCTTGCCTTCTAGGAGCTCGATATTGAATCTGGTGTATCTATATCATTTCAGATCCTCAATATCTGATTTTTTTTCCTGTAGTAGTCCTCTGAGTCATATTTCCAATTCCACAGGTCTGACCCAATTTGGATTCTTGAAGAGATATTTATACCCAATCTCTCACAATGCCCTAATTATGGATTGTTTCAGCAAAGCACACTTGTACGACATGCCACGTGTCACTATTTCTTCATTTGTTTCTGAAATTGATAGAGATAAAATAAAATATTGTACAATATTCGTCACTTTTTATGGAATTCCAATCCGATACAAAGAGAGAGAGTTATGACGAATTTACCAAGGTCACTTCTTTGAGATGAATTTCAGGAGCATGCAAAAACCCTGACTTACACAGATCATATCTCCACAAATATTGTGCACCTTGATCTGAAATTTTTACTACAGCTTCCTCAGGATTTTTTCTTCACCTCATAAACATTTTAGCTTCTGAACCTTCGTAGAAAAAAAGTTAGAGCGAAAATTCCACGATGACGTGTTTCAAATGGCCGAATCCCTTGCATAAGGAGGAAATGAAGATCACAATTTATATGAATGCTTAAGTTGAGAGGGGCTTCAAAAATTGAACGTGGGAGGGAGTTTAGGAGCATAAAAATATTAATTATGACTTTTCAATGACCCATGCCCCAACCCCATGGGGTTTTAGCCCACCAACTGGGGGTACAAATTTCAAACATGAATATCTCTCAAATTGTGAAGAATTACATGGCATGCCATATATCAATGGAAAAATATCGACAAGTAGAAACCATAAAAAGAATTATTGACCTAGAATATATTAATTTGGTAAGTCAAAATTCCCATGCAATATTGGGTTAGCCCCTGGTGCTGCTTGGGTTGACATCAATGACAACTGATGATAAAAAATTTTCATTATATTTTCACGCTGAACACAATAACATCATGTAAAACCATTATAAAAACTTAAACTAAACAAGATACCCAAATAATTCAACAAATTACTCAAAAAAGCCACTTAACCAATCAATCAGTAAACCACGCAAATACTTAACCAACAAATGAAGCAAATAGTCACTTAATGAATCGTCAAATTAAGTCAAACAAAACATAGAGAGAATTGTGACCATATTATTAGAACTGAACCCAAAATATTGTATCAACACATTGAATCAACCACAAACTTGAACATTCATATATAAAAATTTATACACTACTTAACTTAGGGAAACCTGCATGTATAGGTGCTTTTCTGCACTGTAACCTGCATACAGATCTCAATATTATAAGTAGTAGAAATTTTTACTATGAATCAATCACAAAATTGGAAAAATGTAATATGAAATATTCTGTTAGATTACGTATCACTGAACCCTCATACAATAGCAACATCAAATATCTTTTTAGCCTATCAACATGCATGCAATTTCAACTTCCTCATTAAAATAGTTCTACTCTATAAATTGTCACTAAAAATAGATCAAAATGAAGTCAACATTTAAAGAAAACAAAAATACAATAGGACTTATCCGATTCATCAGTCATATTATGAGCAAAAACCCTTCCTTTATGTAATATTCCCAAATGGGAAAATCAACAATACATGCACATAAAACACATTTTTCAGAAATGTATGCTATAATAACTTATAATAGCCCATGGATCCATTTTTTTATTCATTATAGGACCCAAATCAAAAAGGATATAAAAAAAAAATCATGATAAATGAGTTAAACAAGTCTCCCACACCTAGAATAACCCAGAAACAATGCAACCCCAAAACTAATACAACAAAGAAATACTACAACAAGTGAAAGCGCAGTCTAATGAGGGTTTATACTTAGAAATTGTAGATAAAAATAGATCTGATATTATATTCATCAATAATGCTCAAAAACTGAGATCTAGTCTCGTTTACACCATTCCAAGGGAACTCGGGAAGAGTTTCTAGAAATACACCCAAATACAAATGGTGATCTATAGCTCGAGGACTAAAGAGTCACTGAAAACTAAATAACATGAAGATAGGAGGCTGAAATAATATATATCTAATACATATCTACTCAAAGGTCTCCTCCAATGAAAGGTTGAACCCTTCAATCACCGAAAAACACTCTAAAAGAGCCACAAGATCCCTCACTGAAGCTGCCCTCCAAAATAATGCACTTCCTAGCTGACACTGTGCTGTAAATGACGGGGAAAGTTTGGCCTAATGCCAAATATCCAATATGTGCTCAAGAACCCTCCAAAACTATCTCCCAAGAGAAGGAATACTTCCTCCTATGAAAACAATGGCTGAGAAAGTGGGTTTCTCAACCCTCCACTACAACACCCTACCACACAACACAATATTTTGCAGAAACTATGTTATAGATGAAGACTAAAGCTTGAACAGAATGTTGGATATGTGGAATGTTAGATCAAGACTCTCCCAAGACACCTCTAAAGGAAAGAGGTGGAATTCCTAAACAGTAATACCTTGTGCTAAACATCACCATCAATCTTAGCTAAACAACTGAAGAGAGAAAAAGTCTAAACAGAAATATCAAAATAAAATTCATAAGCTAACCCCATATGTCTGCCATCCTCTTCCTTATAAAAAATTTGAGCCTTCTCACCTTGGGTCCCACTCATTAGGGTTTCCACCATCATACAATCAATCTCCCTCCAAAACTATGTTGTCCCATCATTAATGCCACTCCTCCATAACAACGTTGTTTGATTTTATCAAAGTTGACCTCTTCAACCTGCTCCAGCCCTTTTCACACCTAACAGTCTTCAATCCAAATTTTATATAGCTGTCTAAACTAATCCACATTCACACCGGTTGTCTCTATCGATAATTCACTCCCTCCATCACAACTTTGTTGACTTGGTCAAACATGACCTTGTCTTCATGCATTAGCCCTTGTTCATAGATGAAGGTGTTTTATCCAGCTATGAATATGATCCCTTTCCATGTTAAGAGGGATTTTATTGCTTCTAATAAGATTTATGGGCATCCCTACCCATTTATTCATCTAACTACATGTTAAGAGAAAAATTAATATTCGAATTAGCTGCATGCTAATTTAGGAATATTACAGTCCTCCCCTCCCAAATGTTGCTTGTCCTCAAGAAAGTGCAAGGATAGAATTGAAGAGAATCCTCTCCTCCTCCTATAGCATCCTAATATGATAAAATCCTATAAGGAACAAGATCATGTCTCATCAATACATCTCCAAGTTGCCCCTCCCAAGTATGCAAGTTAGATTTTGGTGACCATCCCAAATAACTATCATCGTGTATAATTAAAACACCCATGGAGGAAAAAATTTGTTTTCTAGAGGCCTTCTTAAGGCATGAGATCTGATATATGTTGGGAACTATTATCCCCATGTGAATCTCCCATCCCCAAGCTATCATCCATACAAAATGAGCCACCCTCCAAAATGGTAACTCATGAAAAATCTCCTCCACCTTTGGCTCTTGAAATATAGGTGGGCTGCATAACTAAACATGGTAGACAAAATAGCCTACCCCACGCTGTCTCTCTCTCCACTTATGATAAGTATAGAGTAGCTTCTGATTTTGGGCTGAAACAATGTTTCCCTCAAGAGGCAAGAATAATACTGGATCTTCAAAGATTCTCTCTCTAGAGTCATGAATCCTACTGGCCCAAACCATCCCATACAAAAAGAATGGCACATCATCACCATATGGCACCCAAATCAGAAAAATGTTGAAGGTTATGTGCAAGTTTGGTTAATACCAATGTTTTCTCAAGTGGATACAACGTCTTCTTTCCAACAGCTGTTTTAGAACATTGTGTGGCAAGTTGTCCTCCCATGAGAATCTCCTCATAAAATTCTACAAAATTAATGGATGCATACTCCCCTTGGAACACTCCATCAATAGAAACATACTCCCAAGTGACAGCCCTGTTGGCCTTAGTGATAAGGCTCTTGTAACTCTGTGACTCCTTTCTTTGACATGCCATATGCCAAATTCATCCACCATCATGCTGCTATGTGTGGAGATCTCCTTCGTATGTGGAAATATCTCCTTATCCTTCAATGTTGAAGGGTAGCCTGTTTGCACTTTGATTGTTCCATCCCTTCCTCCTGAAATACCATGCCAATTATGAGAATAAATCTGCCCATACTCTCCCAAGAGTAGCCAAAGCAAGAATAAATCTTGCTACTCCCTCACACCTCCATCATACAAATCATGAGGTGAATATATGATGATTGACATGAATAATTCCATATCAACATAATGCACCCAAACTCCTTACTTCCAAATGATGCAAGTGTCCTTCCAATTTTCCTCCACAAACATACCCTTTGAAAAAGGATGTCACATGATGGTCAAACTCTTTCAAGAGTGGCAATGCAGCCATGCTTCCTACTGCCCTATGTCATAGATATGCAAGTGGCTCACCAACCTCTTACTCACCATCCACACCCATTCATCCAATTGTGGGTGTCTCCGACCATGCTCCATCTTGGTACTCCTCCAATGGAGAATACCACCTTCCCAAATCATATTTCTACTTTTACATTTCATGGGATGATGAAATGCAAAATATTGGAGATATCCCAGTGAAGATCCCTCACCAATGACCAAATTGAATCCATGGGGATCCAAAGATGCTAAAGGCAAAGTCTCCCCATAGAGATGTACAATGCTTATCAGGAAAGATCAATCACAATGCTGAAAGATAAGAGGAATATCATCAATCATCTTCTCATCCAATGTCACACAAGTGTAATGATCATCAACATGCTCTAGTAATATTTGGGCCCCCAACTCATCACTGTTGCTCAATGACATCATTGTTTATCTCCATAATGGTGTATGAGTTGTCTCATGCTCAAGCTCAATGTTGAACATATAGTTGTGCATTGGATTTTTTAGGACAAATCTCATCCTATAGTCCAAAAATCCACACCCCAACCCCAAGTTTTGTGTGCATCTCAACAATGAATAGTCAGAAGGATTGTTTATCCTTTCCTTGATCAACTCAAGGTTGAACAACGCAGTGAAAGTCTGTCACTCCAAATAAAGAATATGTTTTGACCCTTGGTCATGCAATGGAATATTTTCACAACCTTCCATAAGATGTGCTGAAATAATAGAAAGTGGAAACCTATGCATACCATGGTGAAGCTTGGGAAAATCTCGTATGGCTACAAGAGTTCCTTCCTCCAATGTGTTGGGTCCCCCAACTTCTGATGATGAATGTTGTTCTTCCATAGTTGTATCATTGCTAGTATAAGTCTCCTCAAGTGGTGGTGAAGGATGCTCTTCCTTTGATTCCTTCTTTTCAAATCATTTGATCAACTTTTGAGTGAAATATGAAAAAGAAGACACTCTTGCATGGCTCAAATGGCTGAACCACCAAATTTTTCCTTCACCCTCAAGGTGCAGCGCTCCAATCTCAATAGCCTTTCTTTCAACCACTGGATGTAGTAGGAATAATGCATATAGCTTCATTACCCAAGATCTTGCTGTACATGTGGATGACCCATCAAAATTAGACAATAGAAATCTATTTCCCCTTATTATCCTATTACTGCAAGGCGTATTTTCTTCTTCAAGCAGAATAAATTGTGGAAGAGTTAGAGTCTCTTTGAAAGCTCTAGGTTGAGAATTATGTTCTACAAGGTATCCACATAGGATCTCATGTTCCAAGTTCCCTCCATCACCATGCTTCTTGTCTTCTTCCTCAAAAGGAAAAGGCATTGTGTATTTATTTTGAGCTCTCTGCAACACTAGTTCTTTCTTTTGATAATAGAAAGTACATGGACCTTCCTCTTCTTGAAACCCTCTAGAGGTCTCATTGTATCTTTATTCTTTCATCTACCTAACCTCCTTGGAGAGGTTCTTAATAGATCTAAAAAGTGATGAGAGAAAGCTCATTCCTTCCATCATTTTAGATCTCTTCTCCTTCTCTTATTCTTCTTATAGCATATTAGTTGAAAAATCATAGGCTGAGCGAAGATTATGCTCTGATACCACTGTAAATTCCCAAATGAGAAAATCAGCAATACATGCAAAGAAGACACAATTTTTAGAAATGTATCCTATAATAACTTATAACAGGCCATGGATCCATTGGTTTATTCATTATAGGACCCAAATCCAAAATGAGATCAGAAAGAAATCATGATAGATGAGTTAAACAAGTCTCCCACACCCAGAATAACACAAAAACAATGCAACCCTAAAACTACTGCAACATAGAAATACTGCAACAAGTGACAACATAGTCTAATGAGGGTTTATACTCAGAAATTGTAGAGACAAACATATATGATATTATATTAATAATAATGCTCAAAAACTGAGATCTAGTCTCTTTTACACCATTCTAAGGGAACCTGGGAAGGGTTTATCGAAATACACCCAAATACAAATGGTGATCTATAGCCCAAGGACTGAAGAGTCAATGCAAACTAAAGCACATGAAGATAAGAGGTTGAAATAAATAGATCTGATGCAGATCAACTCAAATGTCTCCTCCAATGAAAGGATGAACCCTTCAATCACCGGAAAACACTCTGAAAGAGCCACAAGATCCCTCACTAAATTTTCCATCCAAAATAACGCAATTCCCAGTTGAAACTGCACTATAAATGATGGGGATAGGTTGGCCTAATTCAAAAGCTGAAATGTGCTCAAGAACCCTCCAAAATGATCTCCCGAGAGAAGGAATCTTTCATCCTATGAAAAAACTAGTTTAGAAAGTGGGTTTCTCAACCCTCCACTGCAACACCCTACAACACAACACAATATTCTACAAAAAATGTGTTGTATCTGAAGAATAAATCTTAGCAAGAATGCCAAATATGTGGAATGATAGATAAGGACTCTCCCAAGAGGCCTCTCAAGGAAAGAGGTGGAATTCCTAAACATGAATACCTTGTGCTAAACAACACCCGCAATCTTAGCTAAAAAACTGAAGAGAGCAAAAGTATAAAAATACATGTCAAAATAAAATCCATAAGCTAACCCCATATGGTTGCCATCCTCTTCCTTATAAATAATGTGATCCTTCTCACCTTGGGTCCCACTCATTAAGGTTTCCACCATCAGAAAATCAATCTCCCTCCAAAACTATGTTGTCCCATCATTAATGCCAATCCTCCATAACAATGTTGTTTGATTTGGTCAAAGTCGACCTCTTCAACCTACTCCATCCCTTTTCACACCTAAGGGTCTTCAATCCAACTTTTATATAGCTGTATAAAATAATCCACATTCACACCAAGTGTCTCTATTGATGATTCACTCCCTCCATCACAACTCTGTTGACTTGGTCAAGCTTGACCTTGTCTTCAAGCATTAGCCCTTGTTCACACATGAGGGTGTTTTATCCAGCTATGAATATGATCCCTTTCCACATTAAGAGAGATTTTATTGCGGCTAAGAAGATTTATGGGCCTCCCTACCCATTTATTCATCTAACTACATGTTAAGAGAAAAAATAATATTCCAATTAGCTGCATGCTAATTTAGGAATATTACACTTTATGTATACGAGTTCGATTAAGTGAACTCACGTGTATACACAACTTTACTGAGAAAAACCTGTGTATGGATCTGCAAATTTTGACTTAAAATTGTGTAGCCATTGAGACCTTGAGATATACCTATATCATAGCATCCAAAGATAAAACATGCGCCCAATCATAGACCTATTCAATCCATGAGAAAATCATATAATGGAAATTCATTTCATGTTTCATGATCCTCATCCATCATTGTATTTATCGGTGCATAATTATTTCAGATCAACTTGTCGACTATATCCCAAATAGTGAAAATATACTTCATATTGAAGTATTCATAAAAAAACATTATTCATGTACCCATAACACTTTTATATTCACTTCCTTATGTCATTTGAGGCTTAGCCAATACCATGAGCCAAAACCACACTAGTGTCAGTCGTAATCTTGGATTACGTCAAATAGTCATTACTGTGCTCAATATTGTGGGATAATACCATGGTAAATACCCTTTGTATTAATAAATTAGTGAACCAATATGTACATGACCTCACTTCTTCATACTTGCGTGTGTACATTACTTGGCCTTGATGAACCCGCATATAGATCTTAAAATATTCACCTTCATCAAACTTCTGTTTCTAACTTGCAAACCTGTGTCCCATAATTATGCTATTTTGTTCCATCGCTCTCTCACTTTTGATATGATCTATGAGCACATCTAGTCACCATATACTTGTTATGTTACATGTGGTTTGCCATAAAGGACAACACACACATCATAATGCCAAAAAATGTGGCCCTCCAATTCTTCAAAATTTTATTTTCCTTTCAAGGGTGGTCTAATGGATGAAGGTTGCTTGCCTTAAATTTCCTTAAATAAAAAAAATTTATGATGTATGGAATTTTTTGTGGTACCACCATTCTACTAAGGGAAACCACTTATGTATGTTTATCAAGTGCAAGATTTTTGTGTAACCAACTCCAAAAATGGAAGAAAATAGATATCAACGCTTTAGAAAAAAGCCACTTCAAGGGGGAAACCTCCAATACATTACATGAATGAACAATTCTTGGATGATACAATTTAAAAAACCTCCTTTTTATATATAGGATTCCATGTGGCCATAATGTAATCCTAGTGGGCCACAATGTAATCCTAGCCGACCTAACAATAATAATTTAAGGGCACAATAATAACAAAATGGGGGTTACAAGGGTACAATAATAACAATAAGGGGGTTACATTAATAACAATAAGGGACTACACTAGTAATATAGGGACCTAACATGCCCCTCTCCTTCTAAAAAGTGTTGTCCTCAACGCTTGAGTAGCTCTGGGTGCTTCTGTATAAACTTCTCATCCTCCCATATATAATCTTTAGTGGGTAAGTTCTTCCACTTGATGAGATACTCTGAAATTGATCAATTCCATAGCTGTCGAGTTCTTGTTTCCATGACTGCTTCAGGTTCCAATATGATTTTTCCTTCCTCATCAAGTTCTGGCAATATTTTTTGAACTAGAAGATTTCCACCTAGAACCTTCTTTAAGCATGAAACATGGAAAACTAGATGCACTCGTGAAGAAGTAGGAAGCTCCAATTTGTATGCCATAGTACCAATTTTTTTAAACACCTTATAAGGACCATAGTACTTTGGCGATAATTTATTATCCTTCTTATCTTTCTTGAGGGACATTTGTTTGTATGGTTGTAGCCGTAAAAATACCCAATCTCCTACATCAAAACTTCTCTCGTTGCGATTTTGATCTGCCTGTTGTTTCATTTAATTTTGTGCCAAATTCAGGTTATTCTTTAAGAGTTGGAGAGCTTCTTGTTGATGCTCGATGTGATCTTCCACTGCTTGAACCTTTGAATTTTCCCTTAAAGATGATGTGATGGATGGTGGATGATATCCATAAAGTTGCATAAATGGTGTCATTTTTGCTGCAGTATGGAAGGAAGTGTTATACCACCATTCAACGAGAGGTAACCACTTGACCCATTGTGTTTGTTTATCAGATACAAAAAAATGAAGATAACCTTCCAAACATTTATTTACTATCTCGGTTTGACCATCAGAGTGAGGATGATAAGATAAGCTATGAGCTAATTGAGTACCCAAACAAGAAAATAACTCCGTCCAAAAATTTCCAGTAAAAATGGGATCTCTGTCACTCTCAATAACCCTTGGGCTTCCATGTAGCTTTTGAATTCTGTCAATAAATGTAGTAGCAACTTTAGTTTCTTTAAATGGATGAGATAATGCACAAAAGTGTGCATACTTGGTAAGTCTATCAACTACCACCATGATGACACTCTTTCCTTCGGACTTAGGTAAACCTATGATAAAATCCATGGAAATCTCATCCCAACATTGACTTGGAATGCATAAAGCTTGTAGAAGTCCCGGAGTCTTAATTGTCTCAAATTTATTCTGCTGGAAAACCAAACATTCTGCCACAAACTTTTGAATATCAGATTTAAGGCCATCCCAAAAAAATTCTTTTTTCACCCTATGGTAAGTTTGAGTGTCCTCCAAAAGGAGAAGTTTGCAATTCCAGAAGAATCGTTTGTTTTAGTTGGGAATTCTTACAAATATATAAGCGATCTTTGTACCGTAAGGAATCATTTTTCCAACTAAATTTATCAGATGTACTAGGATCTTACTGCAACTTTTGAATGAGTGTCCATACATCTTTGTACTTCTTCCATTCATCTCTTGCTTCGGTTATGAAATCTGGTTGGATAATATAAATGGCACAAAACAATGCTTCCACCTCTTCATTATTTCTTGAGAGTGCGTCCACAACAAAATTAAGCTTTCCTTTTTTGTAGATTATTTCAAATTCATAACCCAACATCTTTGTGACCCATTTTTGCTGCTCTTCTAAAGATAGTCTTTGTTCCAAAAAGTGTTTAATACTATCATGATTATATTTTACCTTGAAGTGTCTTCCCATTAGGTAAGTTCTCCATTTCTTTAGTGCATGCAATATTGCTAACATTTCCTTCTCATAAATAGGTTTTTGTAAATACTTTCCTCTGATTTGACGACTTTCAAAAGAAATGGGTCTTCCTTCCTGCATTAAAAAAACACCAATTCCATTTCCTGAGGCATCGCATTCCACAATAAAGGTTTTTGTTAAGTCTGGCATAGCTAAGACTGGTGTTAGGCACATTTTCTCTTTAATATGTTCAAAGGCCTTAGTTGCTTCATTAGTCCATGAAAATGCATCTTTCTTCAATAATGTTGTTAGAGGTGTTGTTATTCTCCCATAATTCTTAACAAACTTGCGATAATACCATGTTAACCCGAGAAATACTCGCAACTGGTTTATGGTTGTGGGGACTTTCCATTCCTTAATGGATTTAATTTTTTTAGGGTCTACTTTAACACCCTCGTGAGATACAATATGACCCAGATATTCCACCTCTTCTACTCCAAAGAAAAATTTGGATGCTTTTGCATATAATTGTTTCTCCTGCAATAGCTTGAGCACCCTATCAACATGTTCAACATGATCCTTCCAAGACCTGCTATAGATTACTATATCATCAAAAAATACTAGCACAAATTTTCTAAGGAAGGGTTTGAAAATGGAATTCATCAACCATTGAAATGTATAAGGTGCATTGGTAAGACCAAAAGGCATGACCAAAAGTTCATAATGACCCTCATGAATTCGAAATGCTGTTTTTGGAATATCTTTAGTCTTCATTCTAATTTGATGATATCCTAAACGAAGATCCAACTTGGTAAAATAAATTGCTCCATGTAATTCATCCAATAATTCATCAATCACAGGAATGGGAAACTTATCTTTAATGGTGAGCTTATTGAGCTCCCTATAATCCAGACACATTTGCCATGATCCATTCTTCTTGTGTACCAATACTACAGAAGCAAAGAAAGAATTTTGACTAGGTTGAATTATACCCGCCTCTAACATTTCTGCAATTATACGTTCAATTTTTCTCTTTTGGACGTAAGGATATCTATAAGGCTTGATGTTTGGAGGAACACTTCCTGGAATCAAATGAATAGCATGATCATGATTAGGAATAGGTGGGAGTCCTTTGGGAGTTTCAAACACCTTGGAATGATTGTCCAAGACTTGTTGGAGATCTGCAAAAATATATGATTTTGATGTTGGAACTTCTAGTGAGCATAATTGTGCAATTACGCCTCATTTTTATTTCTTTAGAAGCTTTGTCATGACATTAGAGCTTATTATCTTTCATGGCTTCCCGTAATTACCTTACAATTCAACTTCCTTTCCTTCTGAAAAAAATTTCAAGAAAATTTCTGGAAAATTAAAAGCTACCGTCCCCAAAGATTGTAACCATTGTACTCCTAGTACAACATCAACACCTCCCATAGGAATGGAAAGCATTGGAATATTCAATACATATTCCCCCATGGTTAGCTTGATATTATGGCTTTTTCCAGAGCAATTTATAGTTCCTCCATTTGCAACCATCACTCGAAATTCTGGTGCTGGGTATAGGAAACAATTCAATTCCTTGGCTACCTTACAATGAATAAAATTATGGGTACTACCTGAATCAATCAACACTATTACCTTTTTCCTCTTGATATGTCCTTCTATCTTGAGAGTTTGAGGAGTGGTAATTCCTGCCAATGCATTACATGATATGGTCAGACTCATTTATTCCTCTTCTTGGGTTGGTTCCTGGTGTATATCCTCTTCTTGTTCATTTTCTTCTTCCTCTTCACAATCTATGTAAAATAATTTCTTCTTAGCACACTTATGACCTTTAGTGTATTTGCTATCACAACTGTAGTAAAGCCCTTTTTCTCTTTTTTCTTCCAATTGTTGTGGTGTCAACCTTGTAGGTTGTGGAAATATAGGCGTAGCAACACTTCCTTCTTTATAGAATTGAGTGGTAGGCTTCCTTGTCACCATAATTTTACATTCAACTTTTCTTTCCAACCAAAATTCCTTCTTCAATGAATCCAGTTCCAAAACATGAACTTCATGTTGGATGTCATCCTTTAAAGTGCCTATGAAGAGATCGATCCCGTGTTCCTCTGGAATATCAGTTACCATTATATTCAATTTTTGGAAGTCCTCAATGTGCTGCTCCACTAAACCCTTTTGTTTGAGATTTATCAATTGGCTAAAAAAGGTGTTGCTCTTTGTATCCTCATAACGTGCTATCATTTCCTCTGTAAAAATTGACCAAGTGACAATTTTTTTACGGGAGCACAACCATCGATACCATACAAATTTATTTTTTTCTAAATGTAAAGTTGCAATGCATACCTTTTGTGTGTTTTGCACATTATGGAGATCAAAATATTTCTCCATCTGTAGTATCCATGTTACAGGATCCTTTCCATCAAACTTCCTCATATCCATTTTTGAAATATGGTGGTTGTTCCTGCCAACATTAGAGTTTATGAAATCACGATTAACATTTATTTTGTTCTCATCATGAGGTTCTTCTACTATATTTTCACCATTGGGAAACATTTCTTGTATCAACTTTGTCAAACCTTGTATGTCTGCTTGTAGATCATTCTTCATCTTTTCCATGTTGTCTTTCATGTCATCCATCTTAGCTTCCATGCCAACTTCCATGCCATCCATCTTAGCTTCCACGTCTTTCTTCAAACCGTCCATCTTCGCTTCGACGCCTTTCTTCAAAACTTCCATTTCATTTTTTGTTGCTCTTTGCAAGAGTGAAATTTGTTGCACTTGCTCTTGTAATTTTGATAGATCATGTTGCAATTCTTCATCTTCATGAGTCATAGTAGAGCCTTCTGAAGACTTAATGGGTGTTGAATTATTTTTATAGGGCATATTTTAGAACCTAATACTGATATCTATTCTACAATATGCCCTTGGAATCAATTCAAATTGATTCTTCAAACAAGACTTATGCAATTCGGAAAAAAAATACACACCTTTTTCTTGCGTTTAAGGAGCTCAATATTGAAATTGGATTATCTTTGTGATTGAAACGCTTCAATATTTTCATTTTTGTATCGACGTAGCCCTCTAAATTATCTTTCTAATGCCACAGGTCTGACCTGATTTGGATTCTCCAAGACAAAGTTGGGTCCAATCTCCCACAATGACCTAATTATGGACTGGTTGAGTAGAATAAAATATTACTACTTGCCACGTGTCACTGTTTCGTCCTTCGGCTCTGAAATTGATAGCCAACAAGCTACAGTCCATGCACTTGCGACCAATTTCTACGGCACTCCAATCCAATGCTCAGAGAGAGAGTTATGAATAGTTTCCCACGATAAGCTCTTTGAGATGAAATTCAGGAGCCAGAAAAAGCACTACCTTCCACAGATCGTATCTAGAAAAATGTTGCGAACCAAGTTCTGAAATGTTTTGAAGATTTTCCTTAGGATTTTGGCTTCGTACCCTAAAAATTTTTAGCTTTTGAAACTTCGTAGAAAAAATTTTATAGCGCAAATTCCACGATGACTTGTTTAGGAGCTTGAAAAAAGACCTAAATTCCACAGATCATATCTCCAAAACTATTGTGAACAAAGCTCTGAAATTTTTTGATGATGTTCCTCAGGATTTCAGCTTTGCACCATAACTATTTCAGCTTCTGAAAATTCGTAGAAAAAACGTTATAGCGAAATTTCCACGATGACCTGTTTGGAGCAGCGAAACCCTAGAATCCAAAGCTCTGATACCAAATGTTGTGTAACCAGCTCCAGAAATGGAAGAAGAGAGATATCAACACCTTATAAATAAGCCACTTAGAGGAGGAAACCTCCAATAAATTACATGAATGAACAATTCTTGGATGATACAATTTACAAAACCTCCTTTCTACATATAGGAGTCCATGTGGCCATAATGTAATCCTAGTGGGCCACAATGTAATCCTAGCCGACCTAAAAATAATAATTTAAGCACACAATAATAACAAAATGGGGGTTACAAGGGTACAATAATAACAATAAGGGGGTTACACTAATAACAATAAGGGACTATACTAGTAATATAGGGACCTAACAAAGATAATGAACATTCCCTTATAAAAAATTATTGAAAATATTAGTTTTCCCTTTACATTGAACATAGTAACATGATCCACATGTTATTGATAACCAATAAGAAAATAAATCAATCCAAAAAATACCAACAGAAATAGGTTCTCTACCATTTATAGTAATCTTGGGGATTCCACATAGATTTGGAACTAGTTCCATGATTATTTCAAGTATTATAGTCACTTTAGAAGAAAAAGGAAAAATAATAAAAACATGGATACTTTTTCATTCAATCCATCACTACCATGACAACATTATTTCCATTAAACACCCATAGACATGTAACGAATCCATGTATACCTATTCCTAATGTTGATTTTATATGGTTGATAGTTGTAGAAGACTTGAGATCTTGACTATCTCTTCCTTATTACATTGGAAAACCAAACATTTAGTGAGAAAATTTTTAACATCAATTTTAAGACCTTCTAAAAAGAAATCCTTCTTGATCCAATGGTAAGATTGCATGAACCCTGAATGTCATACTATTGGAGAAGTGTGCAATTACAAAAAGGTATTCCATTTTATTTACCAAAATATTACCATTACCAATTCATTCGATCAACTTCCAAAGCTATGTATGTTGTAGATTATTTCCTTAGGGATGTTGTATGTTGTAGATTACGTTGTAGATTATTTCCTAGAGGTGATTTTCTTTGAAAGTTGAAAGGGATCCTAAATTTTCTAGTTGCTTCTAAAAATGTTTCTTTGAGTCTTAGGTGACTAAATTGGGTTTTATTTAATCCTATCATATAGAAATAAGTTCATCCAAACTAAAATTGTGAATATGGCTCCATAAAGCCATTCTTTATTCCTTTTAAATTGATAAATAATTGAAATGCATTAAATGGTCAACCTAGATTAAATGCTAGTATAAGTATTCATACCAAACAACATCTAAAATGAACCCATTCAAATCCCTTTATGGCTATTCTCAACCTGCCTTAACACTTATTTCTGTTTAGCTCCATGGTTCAAGAAATTGCAACACATATAAAAAGGGTTTACGATAACCTACAACTACTTCGAGACAATATTAAGATGACACAAAATTAGATAAAGAAACAACTTGATAAGGTTCATTCATAATTATAATTTTCTACTAGTGCCTTGGTTTACTTTCTTATTTCATCCTTAAAATATTTTCCCATGAAGACAAAACAAAGAAAATTTTATCACCAAATTTCTACCAACCCTACAAAATTGTCAACAAAATTGGGAAGAACACATATGCCTTAGTGTTATCTACATCTCCTTCCACAATATCATTCATGTCTCTTGTCTAAAAACCTTTATTGGACAGAAAAATCTAATTCAAACAACATTTATAAAGTTAAATGAAGAAGGAAAAATTATTTTGGAGCCAAAAATAATTATAGAGGCAAGTTGGAAGCTCCATCAAATTGGACATTCACTTTTTTAATGATGCAACATGGGAACACAAAATTACATTTACTAATACCTAGGATTTCAAAACCTTTAAGTCAAATATTTTCCTAGCCAAGGGGTCAATTATGTGCCTACCCACAACATTACTTTGTTCATGTTTATATCTAACTTTGTTTTTATGGCCCTTTGTTTTAAGATGTTATGTAAGTATCATATTAATTGTCCAACATTCACTATGTTATTTTTCTTTATATATATATATATATATATATATATATAATAATTTTGTTGAATATGTTAAGTCATATGTTATCCTTTTTCAACAATCTTGCATGTTTTACATTTCACTCTTCGCAACAATAAATTAAAAAATTTGTTTTCACTAGAATAAATTGTTTCCCTTTTTTTTTCTCTTATTTTCTTTTCATTTGATTCTATTTCAACATTATAGTTTAAATAAAAAGCCTTCTACACATATTTTTTCTAAAATACAATCTAAAACCATTTACAAATCTAATAACCTTCTTCTTATTTTCCTTTGCATAACCAAATCTCATGAAAGATTATTTGAAATAATCTTCTTATTATTATTGTCCTTATCTTATTCTAATCATTTAGGAATTGCCTGTCATAATTAGGATTTTCCTTCTCCTCTAACCATTGAAGAATTTGTAGAGTATTAGCTTCGTGACCATATTCTCCTAATACTATATTTTGGCTTTATTTCTTCTTCCTTTGTTTATATTCAAATTCGTACACCACAAATTAATGGGTTATGGGTACGGACTATTTCAATTTTAAGAGAAAAACATAGTTAGTGGGTTAGGGGTTAACAATTGGCTAGAGTGAGGTCAATGGGTCAAGGGTAGTGGGTAGTCCTTAAAGTTACGGGTTACGTTTTCAAGTGATTAAGAAGTTAGATTTAGCAGGTTAGTAGGGGATTATAATGATTAATTACTTATGGGTTATGGATACGGAGGGATAGGGATTACAGAATTGTTGTTAGGTGTTTGTGTTAAAGGATTAGTGGTTTAATTATCTCAATTATTAGTGTTGAGATAGGATCAAACATTCTTCTTTGACCAGGAGTTAGGTCATTGAAAGCTAATTAGGGGCCGGGGTTAGGGCTCTATTAAAAAAAAGGCAAAGATCATACATGGTTAATGGATTTGGAGTAAGCAAGTTAATATGGTTGTTAGAGATTTAGTATTACTTATTTAGGAAATATAAATTAACATTTCCCAGAAAAATGAGTTAGTACTTAATTTGCAATTATGAATGTTATTGGAATGGGGAAGATGTCTGTAACGTTCCAACCAGGTTAGAGCCAACCTAGACTTCTAAATCAATTTTTGATAATGTGTATCAGTCTAGACTTATGATACTAAGAAGAAGCTTACTCTAAATATTGACTAATTGTTTGGGTGCGTGATTTGAAATTTGCAACTATACCTAGGTCCAGAGGTACAGCCCGTGAGTGCGCTTTGTCTCTCTTGGAGTTATGTGACAGCGACAAGAACCTACTGAGATATTATCTAGGGACATTGATGTCCGGGTGTTTGCCAGAACGAATGTGAGGCATGGCTTGTCTTCTCATGTTAAGTTCATAAGAATGATGCAGAATAATGCAGGGAAGAGAAGGGAAGGGAATCTGTCCGTAATTGAAATTAAGGCATGGAATGTCTTCTTACGATAAGTTCATAATGCAGGGAAGGGAAAAGAATCTGTCCATAAAAGTGGAGGGCAGGAAACGGAATCTGTCCACAAATTTCTGTACAGCTGCGCATCATTCGTGCTGTAATCAATTTATCATTTAGTCAGTAGAACAATTATATGAGAATGTCAGGCTGTTCATTCGAGACAGGAAGTACAAATAAGGGAGAGATGGGGAATGGGCGCTGTAATACTGTTGGCTGTGAATTGAAAGACTTCAACACTTGTCCCTTCGACAAACTATTTCAGCAAACTGTGCTGTGAAAGGCCTGTCATAGGCCTGTCATGAGAGACAGAGAACGCACGCTCTTCCTTTCCATTTGCATGTGCGTACTATAAGGTTGTACCACTGAATCACCGATGTATTACTCAACGAATGAGAGTGAACGATTTATAAGTTGGTCTCTCCCATTCTGTGGCCATCCATCTTTGAAACATTTTTACACGTGAATTATTTTCATTATTACCAATAAATTGAATATGTCACTATTTTATCTCTTTGGAATATTTTGGAAATGAATGAGATAGGAAGAAAGTCAAGAGTTTGATTTTACTCATGGCTATTAGATTTTCAGAATATACTAAAATACAATTTAATTACACTCAATGTCTAGAAATCTTTGAAAAGCTTTCAATTGCCAACGTCGTCTTTCCCTTTTCGTTTCAAAATCAATGAATGTCCTCATGCATTTCTTACCAATTTCATGATTCCTTGAAGATAGATTTCATGTCATTTTTAATTTCATGATTCCTTGTAGACCGATTTCGTGTCATTTTTCATTTGTTGAAGTAATCATTCTGTGATTTGTAGAGTTAGCATTAAATTATGGAATTGAATTGATTCATTTTCAACACTTAAAGTACTTCTCAATGGTAACAGCTGAAAAACATTGTATTAAACCACCCACCAAGTAAAAAAACACTTTAAGATCTTACCTAGTTACTCATTTGGAAGGAAATATCATTTGGTATTATTTTTCCCTAATCAAACATGCTTTCTTTCGTTTAAAAGAAATACATAATGTTAGGACTAGAACTTACATAAGAAGATGAGATGTTGAATCTTGTGTCATCTTGCAAATAGCCAAGAAAAAAGAAAAAAAGCGTTATGGTTTTAGATGTTAGTTGTTGAAATATTAGTTGGCATTTCCATGGAAACTTAAAATCCTTCCATAAACCCTAGTAATCTAGAAAAGAGTCAACGTCATGAAGCTTTAGACTTTTACTATGATTTGGTAATTACAACATCTTTATGAAGATTTTGGGTTTAAGGAGAACTCGTTTCTTTCCTTCCACCACTACTTTAGCTTCTCTACTTTTCAAATTGAAACAATGAGCGCACTAGGATACTAGCTCACCCAAATATAAAACCTCAAGTACACATCTAACATTCATTAATCTAGTATTAAAATTTATATTCTTTAAGTTTTGGTTCTAGAGTTAGGGAATTTACAATGTGTTTGTCAACATGGATTTGAATGGTTAAGCGAATTAACAATATCTTGACAAATCATCCTCTTTCTCTTTTAGTTGGCATATATTTTATTTTTCCATTTTACTTTGATATATGTGATAACTTTAGTCATGGGGGTTTTATCTATTTAAATTTTTAGTTTATGGTTGGAATTAATTAGTCGCTACCTCATCGCTATAGCATTTATCCGGCGGTCAAAGTGAATTGACTCTCCAACGTTTTCTTGTTATTTTGCAATTTTAATAAAAGTTTGGTGTAAATGCTAAATATTTTTATTTTCCATAAATTCAAAAATAATTCTCTAGTTGTTTGCAAATCTTATTTTTAATTTTCTATTAGCATAGCAACCTTTAATGGGGCATAATTTCCATAGTGGATATAGTTTTATTTTTGGTATTTGTGAGTGATCCAGAATTCATTTAAAAAAGAAAAAAACTATTTTTCTAATTGGTCATTCCATGAATGATTGCTATGACAACTCGACACTATTATGGTATAGTTATGCCCAACGATGCTAGAACACACACGGTTACAGGTCTTTTACATAGGCACGCCCGAGGAGGAAGAGGTTAAAAAAATATCATATCAATATTTTTCGTGTGCGAAAATGACTATTACATTTACAAATTTCCACATCATATATTGGTAATGACATTATTGAAACTATAGCTTTAATACTTTATTAAATTCATGAAATTAATGATACTGTTACGAGTTAAACTTGTTTGAGAAATTAAAAATTTGACTATAAGGAATCTTTACATGTAAAGTAGTGTGCTGATATTTTCTTATGAGGATGAGGATGCATATATTGTGGTATTAATGGCATTATTACAATAGGATGCACATGCAGGTTTAATTAATTTGACTATGAATACATTTTGAATTAATATTATTATGTTTCATTGTGTAGAGTTTTTATTATGGGCACAACGACATATGTGCATGAAAATGGGGGTGCATAGGGAAATTTCTTTGGGAGGGATGAAATTAATGCTACTGTGTGAAGCATAGGGCATGTGTGTAATAAGTGCTAAGAAAATATCCAATTAATATTTCCTTTTGCGGAGATGAATAGTACTTTCACAAGTTTCCACATTATATATCACACTCGTAATGGAATTATTGGAATGGAGATGAAGATGGAACTCTAATTAATTTAACTATGAACAATTTTTGAATTAATATGGTTAGATTTCATTGTGCAGAGCTTTTACTGTGTAGAGGATGGGTTATTTGTGAGAAAAAAAGGATGCATAGAGAAATTTGTTTAGCATGGACGAAATTAATGTAGATTTTACTGAGACGATGATGGAGTATGTGCAAGGGAGCAGTTTTGTAGAGCTCTGGTTTTATATATCTATGAATCTTTGTCGAAGATGAGGTATATGCATGATGAACATAATAATTAATATCGTTATATTTTATTCTGTGGATATTTTAATATGTGGTGGACGAGGTATGTGCACGAGAATAGGGGTATGTGTGGGAGAACATGGGTGCATAAGGAAAATAATGTTTCATTGCACAAAGCTTTGATTGTGTTGATGATGGGGTATGTGCACGAGAACAAGGTATGTACAGGGAAGGGGATGAACTAGTGTTAAATTATTAATTTTACTATGTTATTATTATGTTTCATTGTGCAAAAGAAATAGTCATTACAAATTGTCAATTAGGGAAAATTTTAGGGGCTAACATTCTAAGATGGGCTAATTTTCTATGTTTTTTGAAAAAAAATCGCTTATTTCAAAATTTTCGAAAATGATGCACCCAAATTTCATGGTATAAGATAATTTTACCTTAAAAATGGAATATATATATATATATATATATATATATATATATATATATATATATATATATATATATATATATATATATATATACACACACATACATACATACATACATACATACATACATACATATATATACTTGAATATTTACAAAAATAATACCAAAAATTTTACATATTGCATATTATGGATTATTGAGATTCGCCAATGTGTCTAAACCTGAAGATAAATTTCCATCCCTAAATTTTTCCTTGATGTAAATTTTTCGAATAAATACTTTTGTTAACTAGAAAGGGAAATAGATAACTCTACAAATTAAGTTACCAAAATGTTTTGAAATTAAGTTACAAAGAGCAAAGAAATAGCTAAATCAGTAATGATTTACTTTGATACAGGATATAGCCGACGGATTAAATAGAGAAATATAGATAAATGTCATGCATGGACATTAATTTTGTAATTTTTGAATTCAACCAAAAATTCTTGTTCTAACGTCTAAAAAATCGAAGAATGATTGTCATAGTTCACATTTGGACTACAAAAGATATTTTGAACTGATTTTCTCCATATAGTTTCCAAAATACAACTACAAACAAAATATTTTCATAACATAAAAAAAAACTAACAACTATCTAAATTACTACATATCCTCAACAACAGAAGTGATTTGGGCTTCATTAACCTCTGGCTCAAGATGAGTAGGGGAGGAATCTTGATTGATGGTAGAGTCAAAGATTCCTCCCATGTGTTGCATTCAAATTCCATGTTGCAACATGATGTCATGATCTACTCCATTATTATCCTCCTTAGCATTGACATCCTCTGCATGCGCCAAATTATCCACATGAAAACTCAACCTCTCATTTCCAATTGTAGCTGCTACAACCTCAACTCTAGTATTGTGATTTTTTTATTTAAAAGGTTGAAATGGACTTGTACTTCATATAGAATCATCTCAGGATGCTTCAAGACAAAATAGATGAAAATTTTCAGATGATTGACCATTTTACCTAAAGAAATATCGAGCTCTTGTTCTACAACTCCAAAATCATGCTCCATATACTTAAACTTGTCACTTGCTAACAAAATTGAAAAATTATGGCTCTAACCCCTAATCGCAGTAATCAGGGAAAAATTTATGGGCTAATATTTGCAAGTGGGTTAATTTTCCATGCTTTTTCCAAAAAAAGATGCGCCAATTTCCATTTTTTTGAAAATTGATTCACCTAAATTTTGTAGCATAAAATTAACTCACCCTAAAAATTGCCAAAATTTTATATATATTAATATAAAGTAACTATAAACCTAAGTATTTTTACACAAATATCATAGTTTTTTTTACAATTTACATATTTGAGACTAGTAATATTCGCCAAGGTTTCTAAAGTTTAAGATAAAATTCCACTCTTAAAATTTTCCCTCGTAGTAATGTAAATATACTATCAATTTAACTTTCATTGATTTTACGCCTTTTACTTTTCCATTAATAATGAGTCAATCCATAGGTACAAAACAATCAAGAAAATTAGAGGTGATAACAAAAACACCACATAATGCAAACTTTCATTATTTGAAGGATTTGTAGAGGAAGGGATATGTAAGAGGGAAATTTATACCCGATGCATAATTAATTTAACTACGAATAAATTTCAAGATGGTATTATTATGTTTAATTTTGTGAATATTTTCTTTTGCGAAGATTTTACTATGTGGCATATGGGAAATGTGTGGGAGAATAGGGGTACATAGGGAAAATTAGATGCATCTATGTTGGATGAAGGATGTGCACAAAACCATATAAGTGCGAAACAATGGAGGTGTACACATTTTGTGGGTGTGCAGAAAAAAATATATTCTGCGTACTTGTTCACCTCCTCCTAAAGCTATATAATTAAATATTAGTGGGGATAAACATTTTTTTATAGGTGTGAACATGAATAAAAGTATTATTTTAATTTTTATGATTAAAAAATTTGTTCATGATTGTAAACGTGTATGAATGGCCTGGAAATTTTATTCAATTATGCCAAGTCCATATTTCCGCATAATGAAAGCTTGAAAGCTTCCTCCACACAATGAAATTCCTAATTACACAAGGATAACCATAGACAAAGTTTCCCCTATGCACAAACCACAACCTTTAATGAATTGATTAGAAAATATTTAGCATAGAAGAAGTTCATTCTACTGGAGTGTGGAAAAGTCACTTTTCCCTGCACTTCCGCATTCAGTCTTCAAGAGGTGAGAGTTTCTCATGGATAGATTTAATTGTATAGAGAGCTTTCATTGTACAAAATTCTCGTATTATAAATTTTTTATTTCATAGTAAAATTAGTGTGTTGATATTGTCAAAATTCCATAGAAACAAAGCAAATGTACATATTTTGCCTCACATTTCTTTGATTAGTTCTCTCACTGTGAGAGCAAGATAGTAGTTGCTAGTATGATTATATTTTATTGTTTGATTTTGAGCTCTTTTCCTTTGAAATTTTTTATAGATTTAATATTGCACAACATGATTTGAATGTGTGCATGTTACAATATGTGCATGAGAAGGGGATAGAGAGGAAAATTTATTCTAAAAACACAAAATTACTTTAAATAGAAACATAAATTCTAATAAACATTAAAAAATGAGAATTACTATTTTACTTTAAATAAGGAGCATTATTTTATTGCAATAAGGAATTTAATAAAAATTAAATAATAAATATCATTATTTCCTTTTAAATGACATATAAACTATTAATCGTCAACAAGTTTCAATTTTGTAAAACTTACTTACATTCAATTAATATGATCAATCATTCACGAATTTTTTCACTTTGTAAAATATAATGCTATGTGCTAAAAATATTGGAATATGTATTAAAATTAACAACAAGTTGATCAAAGTTTTCATTCTTTCGTCGAACAAGATTTTTAGTTCATTCACAACACATCATTTGCCCATATTGTTGGTGTAGAACATTATGATTGAATAAGGCCTCTTAATATTCACAAGGCTTCTCTTAGGATTCACTTGGTGTGTTTGGATTATAGAAAATAGGTAAAAAAAATATAGGCTCTTTTTCATTTTATTATTTTATTTGATGTAATTCCTTTAATTTTTTTTTTTTATATTAATAGCATGGATTTATCTATTCTGTGTCATTATTTTTTAGGTCCCTATATTAGTAGTGTACTCCCTTAATGTTTTTAGTTTATCCCTCTTATTACTATTGTTGTACCCATTTAGTCCTGATATTGTTATTACTATGCCTCATAAAAGCCCACTATTGTTATTTTTGTGCTCTTACTATATTATTGTTAGGTCAACTAGGATTATATTATGACCCCATGGACTCTTCTATATAGAAAGGAGGTTTTTTTATTTGTATCATCCAAGAATTTTTCATTTATGTAATGTAAATGAGGTTTACCTATCAAAGAGGTTTATTTCTAAGTCATTTATCTATAGTTTCTTCTATTTTGAGAGTTGGGTTTATAACATTTGGTATGAGAGCTTTGGATTTTAGGGTTTCACTGCTTCAAACAAGTCATCATGGCATTTTCGCCATAAATTTTTTCTCTGGAGTGTCATAAGATAAAAAAAAAAATTGTTTCAGATGAGATACTAAGGAACGCCGTGTAAAAATTTCAGACCTTGCTTCACTATATTTTCGAAGATATGATCTGAGGGAGTTATGGTTTTTGCATGCTCTATAATTTCATCCCAAACAAGTGTCTGAGGGAAAATCTTCATAACTTTCGTTTCAAATATTGTATTGGAATTCTGTGAAAAGTAGCCAAAATTCCCCATACATTATATTTTTTGTATCGATTTCAGAGCCGAAGGATGAAAGTGTGACATGTGGCATGCCAAAAAAGTTCTATCTACTAAACCAATACATAATTAGGTCATTCTGGGAGATTAGACATAACCTTTCCTTCAAGATTTCAAATCATTTACTCAAAATACTCAGGGGGATACTATAGGACTAAAACTCAAATATTGGGGATCTGAAATCATAGAGATACATTAGTATCAATGTCGAGCTTCTCAAAAGCAAGAAAAATGTTTGTATTTGTGTTTTTGAAATTGCATAACTTTTGTTTGAGAAATCAGTTTGAAGTGATTCAAAGGGGATATTGAAGCATAGATAGCAGTGTTGGGTTCTATAATGCCTCCCAAAAACAATTCCATGCCTGTTAAGCCCTTAGAAATATTTGATGTGATGCATGAAGATCAATAAGTGAAACATGATATATCAAAATTATGAGACCAAGTGCAAAAAATTTGGCTCTCACAAAAAGTAACCAAAAATTAAATGGAAGATAAGATGGATGGTTTGAAGAAAGGCGTGGAAGCTAAGATGGATGGTTTGAAGAATGGCATGGAAGCTAATATTGATGGTTTAAATAATGGCATGGAAGCTAAGATGGATGGTATATAAGGAAACATGGAATACTTGAAGAAAGTCATGGAAGGTTTGTAGAAAGGTTTGGAAAAGTTGCTACAAGAAGAGCTTTCTAATGGTAAAAAGGTAGTAGAGGAAACTCGTGATGAGAAAAAAATAAATGTTAATCATGAATTCATAAACTCTAATGTTTTATTGAAGACCCAACATATCACAAAGCTTGATATGAGTAAGTTTGATGATAATGATTCTGTAACATGCATACTACAGATAGAGCAATACGTTGATCTCCATAATGTGAAAAACATGCCAAAAGTACACATTGCAACTTTATATTTAGAAAAAAATACCTTTGTATGGTATCAATGGCTTTTCTCTCATAAAAAAATTGTCACTTGGTCAATTTATACAAAGGAATTTATAGCACATTATGATGATACAAAGAGAAACATATTATTTAGCCAAACGATAAATATCAAACAAAAGGGTTCAACGGTGGAGCACATTGAGGACTTCCAAAAATTGAATATAAGGGTCAAGGATATTCCAGAGGACCACATGATTGATGTCTTCAGAGGGAATTTAAAGGATAACATCATACATGAGGTTTGTCTTTGGGAAGGCTTTCAGGTTCGCAAGAAAAAACGAAAGTAAAATTATGGTGACAAGCCAACCACTCACAACTATAAAGATGGAATTGTTGCTACTCCTAGAATTGACACAACAACAATTGGAAGAAGAAAGGGAGAAATGGATTTGATATAGTTGTGATAAAAAATAAACTAAACGTCACGAGTGTGCTGAGAAAACATTATTTTACATAGATTCTGAAGAGGAGGAAGAAAAGGAATAAGAAACATCAAAAGAATAATATATACACCAGTAAACAACCATAGAGGAAAAATAAATGAATCCGACCATATGTTGTTATGCATTGGCAGGAATTGCCACTCCTTGAACTCTCAAGATAGAAGGACATATAAAAAAAATGTAATAGTGCTAATTTATTGGGGCCGCACCCATAATTTTATTCATTGCAAGGTAGCCAAGGAATTTCATTGCTTCCTATGCCTAGCACCAGAGTGTCACGTGATAGTTACAAATGGAGGAACTATAAATTTCTCTGGAAAGTTCCATAATATTAATATAACCCTGGGAGCATACGTATTGAATATTCCAATTCTCTCCATTCCAATGGGTGGTGCTGATGTTGAACTAGGAGTACAATGGTCACAATCTTAAGGGAGGGTAGCTTTTAATTTTCAAGAAATTTTCTTGAAATTTTTTTCGGAAGGAAAGGAAGTTGAATTAAGGGGTATTGTAGGGAATCCGAGAAATATAATAAGCTCTAATGTCATGAAAAAGCTTCTAAATAAATAACAATGAGGTGTAATTTCACAATTATGCTCACTAAAAGTTCAAAAATCAGAATCATCTATTTCTCCATATATCCAAAAGTCTTGGACAATTATTCAAAGACTTTTGAAATTCCCGAAGACTCCAACCTATTATTGATCATGATCACGCTATCCATTTGATTCTAGTAAGTGTTCCTCCAAACATCAGGCCTTACAAATATTCTTATGTCCAAAAGAGAGAAATTGAGGATATGATTGCATAAATGTTATGAAACTAGCTCCAAAATAGAAGAAAAGAGAGATCAACGCCTTAGAAATAAGCCACTTTGAGGGGGAAACCTCATTTACATTAAGTAAATGAACAATAATTGGATGATTCAAATAAAAAAACCTCTTTTCTATACATAGGATTCCATGGGTTAAGAATATAATCCTAGCTGACCTAATAATAATATTGTAAGGGCACAACAAATAATAATAGTGGGGTTTATGGGCACAATAATAAAAATATGGGGGCTACAGGGGTACAACAATAACAATAAGGGAGCTAAAATACCAACAATAAGGGGATAAACTAGTAATATAGGGACCTAAAATGCCTATTTCCTTCAAAAAAGTGTTGTCCTCAACGCTTGAGTAGCTCTGCATGATTTTGTATAAAATTATCATCCTCCCATGTCGAATCTTCCGTGGGTAAGTTCTTCCACTTGATGAGATACTCTGAAATGGATCGATTTCGTAGCTGTAAAGTTCCTGTTTCCGTAACTGCTTCAGGTTCCAATATGATTTTTCCTTCCTCGTCATGTTCTATAAATATTGTTTGAACTAGAATTTTTTCACCTATAACCTTCTTTAAGCATGAAACATGGGAAACTGGGTGCAATCAAGATGAAGAGGGAACCTCCACTTTGTATGCCATAGTACCAATATTTTGCAGCACCTTGTAAGGACCATATTAATTTGGTGATAATTTATCATCCTTATTAGCTTGCTTAAGGGACATTTGTTTGTATAGTTGTAGCCGTAAAAATACCTAGTCTCCTACGTAAAAAATTATCTCGCTATGATGTTGATATGCATGTTGTTTTATTTGATTTTGTGCCAAATTTAGTTTATCCTTTAAGAGTTGGAGAACTTATTTTTGATGCTCGATATGATCTTCCACTTCTTTAACCTTATAATTTTCTCTTAAAGATTATGTGATGGACGGTGGATGATATCCATAAAGTTCCATAAATGGGGTCATTTTTAAAGTAGTATGGACGAAAGTGTTATACCACCATTCAGCTAGAGGTAACCACTTAAACCATTGGGTTTTTTATCAGATACAAAACAATGAAGATATCCTTTCGAACATTTTTTCACTATCTCAGTTTTCCAATCGGATTTGGGATGATAAGATGAGCTATGAGCTAGTTTACTATCCAAACAAGAAAATAATTTCATCCAAAAATTTCCAGTAAAAATGTGATCTCGGTCACTTACAATAATCTTTGGGCTTCCATGTACCTTTTGAATTATTTCCATAAATGAAGTAGCAAATATACTTGCTTCAAATGGATGAGATAATTCAAAAAAGTGTGCATAGTTTCTTAAACCCTCTTTCCTTCGGACTTAGGTAAACCCGTGATAAAATCCATTGAAACCTCCTCCAAACATTGACCTGGAATGGATAAAGGTTGTAGGAGACCCAGGGTCTTAATTGTGTCAACTTTATTTTGCTAACAAACCAAATATTCTGCCAAAAAACTTTGAATATTAGATTTAAGACCATCCCCCCCAAAAAAAGATCTTCACTCTGTGGTAAGTTTTCAAACATTCCGTGTCCTCCTAAGGGATATGTGTGTGATATTTGTACCATAAGGAATCATTTTTCAAACTAAATGTATCAGATGTACTATGATATTGCTATAACTTCTGAATGAGCATCCACTCTTCTTCGTCATTCTTCCATTCATCCCTTGATTCGGTTATCCAATCTGGTTAGATAATAGAAATGGCACAAAGAAATCCTTCCACCTCTTCATCCTTTCTTGAGAGTCCATCTGCAACAACATTTAGCTTCCCATTTTTATAGATGATTTCAAAGTCATAACCCAACATCTTTGTGAACCATTTTTGCTGCTCTTCTGAATATAGTCTTTGTTCCAAAAAGTATTTAACGCTATCAAGATAAAATTTTACCTTGAAGTGTCTTCCCATTAGGTAAGGTCGCCATTTCTTCAGTGCCTATAGTATTTCTAACATTTCCTTCTCATAAATAAATTTCTGTAAATACTTTCCTTTGATTGGACAACTTTCAAAAGAAATGGGTCTTCCTTCTTTCATTAAAAAAACACCAAATCCATTTCCTGAGGCATCACATTCAACAATAAAGGTTTTTGTGAAGTCTGGCATAGCTAAGACTAGTGATAGGAACATTTCCTCTTTAATAATATGTTCAAATGCCTTTTCCACTTCAAGAGTCCATGAAAATGAATATTTCCTCAATAATGTTGTTAGAGGTGTTGTTATTCTCCCATAATTCTTAACAAAGTTGCGATAATACGCTGTTAACCTGAGAAATCCTCACAACTGCTTTATGGTTGTGGGACCTTCCATTCCTTAATGGCTTTAATTTTTTAGAACACCATCGTGAGATATAATATGACCCATATATTCCACCTCTTGCACTCCAAAGAAACATTTGGAGGTTTTCACATATAATTGTTTATCCTCTAATAGTTTCAACACCTTGTCAACATGTTTACGATGATCCTTCTAAGACCTGTTGTAGATTAGTATATCATCAAATAATTCTAACAAAAATTTTCTAAGGGTTTGAAAATGGAATTCATCAACCCTCGAAATGTAGAAGGTGCATTGGTAATTCCAAAAGGAATTACCAAACATTCATAATGACCCTCATGAGTTCGAAATGTTGTTTTTGGAATATCTTCTGTATTCGTTATAATTTGATGATATCCTGAATGAAGATCCAACTTGGTAAAATAAATTTCTCCATGTAATTCATCCAATAATTCATCAATCATAGAAATGGGAAATTTATCTTTAATAATCTTATTGAGATCCCTACAGTCTGGAGGCATGCACCATGATCCATCCTTCTTGTGCACTAATACTACTGGAGCAAAGAAAGAACTTTGACTAGGTTGCATTATACTAGCCTCTAACATTTCTGCAATCATATGTTCAATTTCTCTCCTTTGGACATAAGGATATATGTAAGGCCTGATGTTTGGAAGAAAAATTCTTGGAATCAAATGAATAGCATGATCATGATCATGAATAGGTGGGAGTCCTTTATGAGTTTCAAATACTTTGGAATGATTTTCCAAGACTTTTTGGAGATCTAGAGAAATAGATGGTTTTAATGTTGGAACTTCTAGTGAGCATAATTTTGAAATTATTCCTCGTTTTTCTTTCTTCAGAAGATTTGTCATGACATTAGAGCTTATCATCTTTCACGACTTTTCTGCGATACCCTATAATTCAACTTCCTTTCCTTCATAAAATAATTTCTTGAAAATTAAAAGCTACCATCCCCAAATATTGTAACTATTGTACTCCTAGTACAACATCAGAACGTCCCATTGTAATGGAAAGAATTTTCTCTTCATCTCTAATGCTATTGTTAGGGTAAGAATACCTATCTAAGGTTATCATTATTCTACCCTAGATATTTAAACAACTATAATAATTATCAAGTTAACTTTTATATGGAGTAGGAATTTTATATTCTAAATGGTGAGAATAAAGACTATATTCTAAGGTATTTTATCGAGTACTTCTGAGAGATTATTGTAGTCATCACTTGAAGAAGCATCATATTTGTCGACTATAAAGACTCCATAATTAGAGGATGGGGAACACACTATTCAATACATATTCCCCCATATTTAACTTGATATTATGGCATTTTTCAGAGAAATTTATAGTTCCTCCATTTGCAACCATCACTTCACACTCTGGTACTGGGTATAGGAAGCAATTCAATTCTTTACCTACCTTACAATGAATTAAATTATGGGTACTACCTGAATCAATCAACACCATCACCTTTTTCTTGTTGATATGTTCTTCTATGTTGAGAGTTTAAGGAGTAGTAATTCTTGCCAATGCATTACAAAATATGGCAAGACTCATTTCTTCTTTCTCTAGGGTTAGTTTTTGGAGTATATCCTCTTCTTTTGAAGTTTCTTGTTCATTTTCTTCCTCCTCTTCACAATCTATGTAAAATATTTTTTTTCAGCACACTTATGAACTTTAGTGTGTTTTCTATCACAACTGTAGCAAATTCCTTTTTATATTTTTTCTTCTAATTGTTGTGGTGTCAACCTTGTAGGCTGTGGAATTCTAGGAGTAGAAATACCTCCATATTTATAGATGTGAGTGGTAGGTTTCCCTGTCACCATGATTTTACATTCAATTTTTCTTGCCAACCTGAATGCCTTCTCCAATGAATCAGGTTCCCAAAGGGAAACCTCATGTTGGATGTTATCCTTTAAAGTCCCTATGAAGACATCAATCCTATGTTCCTCTAGAATATCATCTACCGTTATATTCAATTTTTGGAAGTCCTCAATGTGCTCCACCACTGAACCATTTTTTTTTAGATTGATCAATTGGCTAAAGAAGGTGTTTCTCTTTGTATCTTCATAATGTGTTATCACTTCCTCCGTAAAAATTGACCAAGTGACAATTTTTTTACGAGAGAAAATCCATTGATACCATACAAATATATTTTGTTCCAAATATAAAGTTGTAATGCATACCTCTAGTGTGTTTTTCACATTATTGATATCAAAATACTGCTCCATCTGTAGTATCCATGTTATCGGATCCTTGCCATAAAAATTCCTCATATCGATCTTAGGAATATGGTGGATCTCCAATCCAACATTAGAGTTTATGAAACCAATATTAACATTTTTTTTTCTCATCATGAGTTTCCTCTACTGCCTTTTCACCATTAGGAATCATTTCTAGTATCAACTTTGTCAAACCTTCCTTCAAACCTTCCATGTATTCTTTTAGATCATTCTTCATGTCTTCCATGTTGCCTTTATTTTTTTCATCGATCGTAGTTTCCATGTAATACATATTAGTTTCTGTGACATCCATCTTATCTTCCATTCCATTCTTCAAACCATCCATCTTAGCTTCAACGTATTTCTTCAATCCATCCATCTTAGCTTCCACACCTTTCTTCAAAACTTCCATTTCATTTTTTGTTTCTCTTTGCGAGAGCGAAATTCCGTGCACTTGCTCTTGTAATTTTGATACGTCATGTTGCAATTCTTCCTCTTAATGAGTCATAGTAGAGCCTTATGAAGGCTCAATTGGTGTTGAATTCCTTTTAGGGGAAATTTTAGAACCCAATACTGATATCTATGTTTGAATATGCCCTTGGAATAACTTCAAACGGATTTATCAAATAATACATGCAATTTGAAAACAAAATACACACTTTTTTCTTTATTTTGAGGAGCTTGATATTGAAACTGAATTATCTCTGTGATTTCATATCTTCAATATCGGAAATTTGGTCCTATAGTAGCGCTCTAAATCTTGTTTCGAATTCCATAGGTTTGACCTGATTTGGAGTCTTCAATACAATGTTATGTCCAATCTCCCACAATGACCTAATTATGGATTTCTTCAGTAGAGAGAAATAGTATGGCATGATACGTGTCATTGTTTCCTACTTTATATCTAAAATGGATACACAGGAAACTACGGTCCACGTACTTTCGGTCACTTTTTAGAGAATTCCAATCTGATGCTCAAAGAGAGAGTTATGACTATTTTCCCAAGGTGACCTCTTTTAGATGAAATTTGAGAACCTACAAAAAGCCTAAATTTCACAAATAATATCTCCGAAAATATTACGAACCAAGATCTGAAATTTTTACACAACTTTCCTCAATATTTTTTCTTCTCGTGGTAAAAATTTCATCTTTTGAAACTTTGTATAAAAAATTATAGTGAAACTGCCATGATGGCCTATTTGGAATAGTGAAACCCTAGAATCCATAGCTATGATACCAAATGTTATGAAACCAGCTCCAAAAATGGAATACAAGCAAGATCAATGCCTTAGAAATAAGCCACTTAGAGGGTGAAATCTCATTTACATTACATAAATTAATAATTCTTGGATGATTCAAATGAAAAAACCTCCTTTCTATACATAGGAGTCCATGGGGTCACAATATAATCCTAGCCGACCTAACAATAATAATGTTAAGGTACAAAAATAATAATATTGGGGCTTTTGGGGCACAATAATAACAATATGGGTGCTACAAGGGTACAACAATAACAATAAGTGGGCTACACTACCAACAATAAGGGCCTACACTAGTAATATAGGGACCTAACAAGAAATTCTAAAGGCTGGTATAATTAAAACTAGTCAAAGTTCTTTATCTGCTGTAGTTGTATTGCTGGATAAGAAGGATGGATCATGGCACATGTGTCTAGATTATAGGGAGCTCAATAAGCTCACTATTAAAGATAAATTTCCCATTCCTGTGATTGGTGAATTATTTGATAAATAACATGGAGAAATATATTTCACCAAGTTGGATATTTGTTAAGGATATCATCAAATTCGAATGAAGACTGGAGACATTATGAAAACAAAATTTATAACCCACGACGGTCATTATGAAAGTTTGGTCATGCCTTTTGGCCTTAAAAATTCACCTTCTACATTACAAGGGTTGATGAATTCCATTTTTAAACCCTTCCTTAGAAAATTTGTGTTATTTTTTTTTAATGATATACTAATCTACAATAGGTATTGGAAGGATCTTGTTTAACATGATGATAGGGTTCTCAAACTATTGGAGGAGAAATAATTATATGCAAAAACCTGTAAATTTTTCTTTGGAGTACAAGAGGTGGAATATTTGGGTCATATTGTATCTCATGAGGGTGTTAAGGTATACCATAACAAAATTAAATCCTTTAAGGAATGGTAATTCCCCACACCCATAAAGCAGTTGCGATGATTTCTTGGGTTAACATGGTATTATTGCAAGTTTGTTAAGAACTATATGAGAATAAAAACACATATAACAATATTATTGAAGAAAGATGCATTTTCACGGACTCTTGAAGCAACTAAGGCCTCTAAAAATGTTAAAGAGGAAATGTGCCAAGCACCGGTCTTAGCTACACCAGAATTGACAAAAACATTTATATAGGAATGTGATGCCTCAGGAAATGGAATTGGTATTGTTTTAATGCAAGAAGGAAGACCCATTAATTTTTAAAGTCGTCCATTTAAAGGAAAGCATTTACAAAAATCTATTTGTGAGAAGAAGATGTTGGCAATACTACATGAACTAAAGAAATGGCAACCTTACCTAACTGGAAGACACTTCAAGGTAAAATATAATCATGATAGTCTCAAATATTGCTTCAAACAAAGACTATCTTCAGAAGAGAAGCAAAAATGGGTCACAAAGATTTTGGGTTATGATGTCGAAATCATCTACAAAAAAGGGAAGCTAAATATTCTTGTAGATGCACTCTCAAGAAAGGGTGAGTATGTCAAAGAAGTTCTTTGTGCCATTTCTATTATCTAACCAAATGGGATAACCTAAGCAAGGGAATAATGGAATAATGATGAAGAAGTGTGGACACTAATAATTCCCAACTAAAGCAAAACATTCTTTTGGAATTTCACACCTCTCCCTTTGGAGGATGCTCAAGATTTTTTAAAACTTACCACAGGGTAAAGAAATAATTTTTTTGGGATGACCTTAAATCTGATATTTAGAAGTTTCTGGTGGAATGTTTTTTTTTCTAGGAAAATAAAGTTGAGACAATTAAGAACCCAGGTCTGCGACAACCGTTATCCATTCCAAGTAAAAGATAGTAGGAGGTTTCAATGGATTTTATCATATGTTTACTTAAGTCTGAAGGAAAAAGTGTCATCATGGTGGTAGCTGATAGACTTACCAAGTATGCACACTTTTGTGCATTATCTCATCCATTTAAAGTGAGTATAGTTGCTACTACATTTATTTAAACAATTCAAAATCTGCATGGAAACTAAATATTATTGTAAGTGAGAGAGATCCCATTTTCACTGGAAATTTTGGATGAAATTATTTTCTTTTTTGGTTACTCAACTAGCTTATAGGTCATCCAATCATCCTTAACCCGATGGGAAAACTGAAATAGTGAACAAATGTTTGGAAGGATATCTTCGTTGCTTTGTATTTGGTAAAGAAACACAATGGATCAATTGGTTAGTGCTGAACAGTGGTATAACACTTCCTTCCACACTCCAACAAAGATGACCCCATTTACGACACTTTATGGATATAATTAACTGTCCATCACATCAAATTTAAGAGAAAATTCTAAGGTTCAAGTAGTGGAAGATCATATCAAGCATGAAAAAAAAGTTCCCCAACTCTTAAAGGATAACTTAAATTTGGCACATAATAAAAAGAAACAGCAAACATATCAACATTGTAGCGACAGAACCTTTGATGTAGGTGACTTGGTAATTTTACGGCTATAACCCTACAAAAAAATGTCCCTCAAGCAATCTACAAAAGATAATAAATTATCTCCAAAGTACTATGGTCCTTACAACGTGTTGCAAAATATTTTTACTATGACATACAAATTGGATATTCCTACATCTTCCCGAGTGCATCAAGTTTTCCATGTCCCATGCTTAAAGAAGTTTATAGGTGACAAACTTCCACTCCAAACAATATTGCAAGAACTTGATGAGGAAGGAAAAACCATATTGGAACCTGAAGAAATCACAGAGACAATAACTCAACAACTATGAAATCGATCAATTTAAGATTGTCTCATCAAGTGGAAGAACTTACCCAGTGAAGATTCCACATGCAAGTATGATAATTTTATACAAAGGCATCCAAAACTACTCAAGCATTGAGGAAACACTTTTTTGAAGGAGATGGGCATATTAGGTCCCTATATTACTAGTGTAGTCCTTTATTATTGTTAGTGTAGCCCCATTATTTTTATATTTGTACCCCTGTATTCCCCATATTGTTATTATTGTGCCCCATAAAAGCTAGTTGTTCTTATTGCTGCACCCTTACATTATTATGGTTAGGTCCGCTAGGATTATACTATGACCCCATGGACTCCTATATATAGAATGGAGGTTTTTTCATCTATATCATCCAAAAATTGTTCATTTGTGTAATATAAATGAGGTTTCCCCCTCGAAGAGGCTTATTTCTAAGTCATTGATATTTCATTTCTTTTATTTTGTGAGTTGGGTTCATAACATTGTTTAACTACTTTACTTGTCGCAATTGCAGACTGTTCTATTCTGCTGATCTATCAATTATTTTGTTTGGTTTGTTTTGTTGGATGGTGTTTTATAACTCTCATAGATTCATATCATTTTCCATTTGTGATCGATGACCATTTGATTATCTTTATCATTAGTCCTTGCAGATCTATATCGATACACTTATATGTGGAAATTGTGTGATTTATTTTTCAATTATGTTTGAAAAGGATAGCGTACATGTGCCACCTCTGAAATTGATACCAATCACTGCTAACTATACACTTTTTTGGTCATGTCATCCCAAAACCCAATGAGTCAAAATGGTAATTTGTGTGCTGTTTTTTTTGGTGTTAGCATGTGATTATGGAATAATGTCAGTTTCTTTCTTTTAATTAAATTATCACTACTCTATAAATTATGGTAACTCATTTATGTTCAGACATGATTTCCATCAGATTCCACTTCATGTTCGAACATAGTTTCCTTCAGATTTCTTAGTGTCACTTTGGACATTGCCTATGTGTTTAACCAAACCAGAATACTTTACACCATTAATTTTGCATCAAAGGAATTGGGACGATTAAAAATATAGATAATGATATATCTAGGGATATGACATAAATTTTTCATTGTGTTCAAAGTAAAAGGATTTATAAAATAGACTTGGGACAAGAATCTAAACCTAACGATGGAGATAAAATGGCTAAATGGGAGAATAAACAAGATCAAGCATGACGGTTGATAGGAATGTCCATTTCTCAAGATCCTACATTTCATATCCAAGAAATTGACTCCCCTATCGAAGCTATGAAAAAGCTAAATACAGTTTTTTGTTCAAAATGAAATCAAATCCCACCAGCTTGAAAATGAGTTTCTTACTTTGGACACCAAAATTTTCTCCTTTATTAAAGAATTTTTGTCCAAATTCAACACCCTTCTACTTCTTTTAGAAGGTTGTAAGGTAAAAAAGGAAGATGGTAGTCTTATCTATTCCATTCTTGCTAAGTTATGCTCTGCATACTCTGTATTTTTTTCCACCTTACATTCCACTATAGAAGCCCTCATTTCTCAACTAACAACATAGAAGTCCCCCTCTTTCGATCCCTTTAGCGATTATTTTATAAGAGATTAAAAAAAAATCTTACATGTAGGTATTATTAATACTAGATGCTCTTCTAAGAAAGCCTTAGTAGCCCATCATCAACCATATCCAAAGAATACTAAGAAGCAAAATCCTAAAAATGATGGTCCTAAACCAAACAAGGGTCTTAAAAAATTTTAGCCGCAAACTAAAAAAGAAACTCAAAAAACTGGTAACAAAAATAAAAACAAATGGAAGAAGACATGTATATATTGCAACTTTTGTAATTGTGATGGCCACATAGAGTCAATTTTTTTTTAGAAGACGGAAGCCTTGAAAGCATCATGAAGAAGAAAAACATCCATTTGGAGAGCTATTCAACATGAACTTTGAGAATGACACTTTCTTCTTATGGTTGTGAAGCATCAAGATCTGGTTATGCATCGAATGTATCTTCTTCTTCTATTTCTCATGAGTGGCTCACTGATTCTGGAGCCTCTTACCACATGGCCAAAAATAAAGCCATGTTTCTTCTTTAAATGGTTGTAACACCAAAAACATTTATGTTGGTGATGATAGATCTCTTAATATTGTAGGGTCTAGAACCATTCATCTAGATAATGGTCATTTTAATGATGTATTGTGTGTTCCTACCTTTTCCTACAACATTTTATACATTTATTAGATAAGTCATTACAATGAAGGGAAAATAGTATAATTCTCACCTAATGATTTTGTAATTAAGGACGTAACAGATCCTAGACATATTTTAGCTACTTCCATTGTTGATCATTCTACAAGGTTGTATAGCTTTGAAAACATTGGGTTAGCATGTCTTCCCTCCATTTTTGTTGCTCATAATGATGAAGTAAACAAACTTTGGCATGAGATATTTGGTCACCTAAACTATTGCTCTCTTCAAACTCTATATAAATAAAATATGGTGACATGTATTCATGTGGTATCTTGTCGAAATGGTGTTTTCTCCAGTTGTGTACTCGGAAAACATTATCGGGATATTTTGGACAAACGTAACTCTTGTCATGCTTCAACCCCTTTGCAGCTTGTGCATAGTGATTTATGTGGTCCACTTCCAATTGTTTCTTTCTCTGGCTACAAGTAATTCTTAACTTTCATTGATGATTTTTCTAGATGCACTTGTGTATACTTCTTAAAACTTAAGAGTGGATTTTTTTTACATGTTCTTGGCCTTTAAGGCCTTTGTTGAGAAACAATCTGGACATCACATTTTTAAGTTAATATCTGAAAATGGAGGAGAATATGCTAACAACAAATTTATCAACTTTTTCACTAAGTGTGGCATTCAATTGCAACATACTCTTCCATATACTCCACAAAAAAATAGTGTAGCTTGAAGAAAGAATCACACTCTAAAAGAAATGTCTAATTGTATGCTTTAGTCTAAACGACTTGGTCTTCATTTTTGGGTAGAAGCAATTAACTATGAAAATTACATATTAAATCACACTCCTACTAATATTTTCAGGACTATAACTCTAGAAGAAGCATGGAGCTCAATCAAACCAGATGTAAGTCACTTTCATGTTTTTTGAAGTGAGGCTTGGGCAGATATTCCTAATTAGAAACATAAAGCCTAAGAACCTAAGAGTGAAAAATGAATATTTGTTGGATATTCTGAAGATGTCAAAGGATATATATTTCTTCATCTGAGATCCAGAAATATAATCATTAGAACAGATCCAAAAATTTATGATAATATATTGGCCTCCGCGCCTAGTATTGGGTCAGAAATAATGTATGTTTCCACCTATGATCCCTTTGAATTGTGACACAATTTTGGTGGTTCTCTCTCATTTTAAACAATAAAGATAGAAAAATTTTATGAAAATCAGGGCAAGTGGGCTAATGAAAAAAAGAAATGCCTTTATAACAAAAAATTGACTTATTATATCTCTGTATGTAGGAAAAAAGAGCAGCTGAACCAACCTTAAACAGAAGAAAACCGAGAGACACGGTTCCATAGAATCTCAATAGCTTCCAGAAACTGACAGAAGGCAGAAACATATATGGAAACTCGAGAGCCCAAATGACAGCCACACGCAGCGAGCTGCCGTCTGGAAAATACTGACTCAATATGTGAAAATTCCTTTAAAAGGACCAAGGATGAACTAGGAAAAACATGATTTTCCTTCTGTAATTAATGCTTCAGGACAGAACTGTTCAATTGTATCCCTGTATTACCTTTTTATTCAATAAATATTTTTGATGTTTTGAACAACCATCTTTTGAGTTTTTCATTGCGTTGGATCTTTTGGTGGTCTGGGCCCAACCCTGGGAGTTCTCTGATAATTTATGTGTTGTGTGTTAATTACAGAATCAATATCTAGTTACCTGATGCAGTTGTATATTACTTTTTCAACTCAATAAAGTTATGGTTTTTCTTTCTTCAAAATATTCTAACATTCGTGCTTTTTGGTTTAATTCTTTACTTCATTGTGCTTTATGATTTGTAATAATTATTTATCACCATTAGATGTTTTCATTTTCTTCCAATTCCTTTATAGTCGATTTACAAATCGTAGAATAATTACCAGTCAATGTTATTCATCTTCACAGATTAGATGGTTTCCTCAGTATGATAAGGCGTCCAATTCTTGATTACATATAGTAAGATGTCAATTAGTCAGTTTGAAAAGAGAATTCCATTAAAAAATTATATAAGTAGTTGTTGATTTAGTTTATCTAGGTTGATGTTCAATTCATTTAAGTTTCTATTCAATTTGATAAGCTTGTTGTTCAATCCATCATTGCATTGTTCAATTATAAGTTTCTCTCCTTCAGAGCTAGGCAGAGTAGTTAGCTGCATTATGTCATTTTCATGTCTATTTGAGTTGATTGAACTTAGAGAATTAGAGAATCATTTTTGTAAGCATCATAGAGTATCTATCATTCGATCTCACTTGCATATATTGTGCTTACACTCTTGAAATAAAAATACTTACCCTGGGTTAACAATTGAATGAGGAGATTATAGGTTTCCTACAATAAGCCACTTTTGTGAATTGAAATTTTTGGCACTGTTTCCTGGGAGGGTGTTAAGAGTGATATATTTTGTTTATCTTTCTCCATTTATATGAAGAATTGGGTATTAAAAATGAGAGGTAAGAACCTGCGCACTCGTAAGCAAAATTCTTGCTCCATAGCCGCTTCTCAACAAATTGTGTAAAGATTGGTAGAATAGATGCCCCTGTTTTATGAATAGGAAGAAAAAGATAGAAAAAGATCAAAATCATTGGCAAAAATCCCCAAAATCCAAGGGATCGGTGATCCTTGGAAGAACAACATATATAGACAAAATCGTTAAGAAATCTTAATCCTAGGCATCCGTAGGACCCAAAATCATTCCCACTCAAAGTCCTACTACTCTCCCTTAGGAAACAACCTCACCATCTTAAGCCCACCCCGAGATTCATAGTAAGACAGAAGGATCAGAGCTAAGCCTTCAAACTGCCAATCATATAGGTACTAACCCTTCGAGAGAGGGAGGTTCTTGTAATTTACAAGAAGCGGAAGGAGAAAATAGCGATGCAATACAAACATAAGCTTCCGAGCCTAATTCTCCTAAAGGTGTGTTCAAGATAGAAATACTAGGTATCCCAGACCAGGGAAGCATTGTAAATTTTCCTCCGCATTCACCTCCCAATACCCCCAGGATTACTCCTCCAGAACAATAAATTCCTGAAGATTACTGGAACATCTTTAATCAAATGTAAAACAATCAAAACTAGAATTAGAGGCAGACATTAACATTGGAGTATCCCATCATTGATCATGTTGTAAATGCCCTTATGAAAGCTATTCCCTTACAAAGCATCCCCATCTTCCATGGGCTAACCACAGAAGGTCCTGATGCATTATTATTTTAATTCAATGTCATATGTAACGGGTATAACTACACCACCGACCCTCAAAAATTGAAAATATTTCCCTCTACTTTAAAAGGAGCAGCATTACCCTGGTTCATGGGGCTAGGTGGGGGAACTATCAATAACTAGGACCAGATGAAGAACATTTTTCTTAATAAATATCAATACTATTTCCAGACTTGAGAACTAAAAAATGAAATCTTTAATATGTTTGCAAGGGACAATGGAACATTAGAGGAAGACATAGAAAGGTTTCAATACAATTTACAAAGATCTCCATATACTAAACTATCCAAAGACATCTTAAAAGTTACACTGATTAAGGGAATGAAAGAATAATGGGTTGAAATAGTTAACATAATGGGAAAAGGGGATATTTCCTAGGAAGGATATGATGAGATTATTTTTGTATGTATTAGGTGCTCTTGGGGTAATACGCGTAAAAATCCAAATGAACGTGACTCGATAAAAAAGGACCTTAAGCAGCCTGTTGGCAACATAACTAGAGCTGAGTTTGGACATCTCTTGGAAAATTTTAAAACTGACATTTTGGGTACGTTGACAACACAGCTTGATGTCTTATAAGCCGAACAGAAGCAAGCTATAGCAGAGCATAATTTGGCCATATTCTGCCCACGTTGGTGGAAGAATCATAGCCAAAGGGAATGCCCCTTAGACACGGTTTAGACCTGTGCCATATGCACTAAGGACCATGCCACAGACCATTGCCCTTCACTCCCAGGGTTGGAAGTGGTTTTCAAAGAAGAAGAAGAAGAATAAGAAGAAGAAGAACCAGTCTACCTAATGAATCAACGTTGGCAATAGTAGGCAGGACCAAGTATGCCTCAAGACCCGCCCCAGTTCTTTTCTCCTCCACATTTTAGCTAGCAAACCCCTGCAGAAGCTTGGAAAAATCAAAACCCTTTTTCTACTTGGTCGACCCAGTCATTCCCTATACCACCCTAGCCAACACAACCCTCATGAGGGAATAGTTGGCTAAGCTTTCCTTATTCTCCTCCTTATTGGAAAAACACCATACCAAGCCCAGTGGCTAGTGTCCCCTTCCCAAACCACTAATTGGCCTCAGAATTAGTAGAGACCCCTGGGAATGACTAGCTTACCGATAGGAGCATGGGTCCAGAATCAACCTACACTGTTAGCTCCATACCCAATTAAAAAAAACCCTCAGCGTAACCTATGTCCTCAATTACCAGCTCAAGCCAATCCTAATCCCAATAACATATCGGTTCAACTGATCCGGATCATAGAAGATCCAGAACTTCACACTAGACTAAGGCAATGCAACGAACTAAGGCTGAAATCAGGATGTACTTTATCACCAACAGAAGTCGCGATCCCACCTTAATCTAAACCTGGGACTTTAACGGAACCTAGCCAGAAAAATACAACAGAAATAGAGGGAGGGAAAGAAAAGGAAACGATTGACCAAGGGAGGCCTGAAGAGCTTAGGGTATTTCCACGTCCATTCCCTGAAAGGTTAACTCTGCCTAGACCTACAGCCTCTCTAGATTTTGACATCCTGGGAGAGTTAATAAACATTTGTATCAAAATTTCTCTTCTCGAGGCCATACAAGACATCCCCATCTATGAAAAAAAATTAAAGAGATATGTGGGAAAAGGAAAGTAAAAAAAACGAAGGCTACACCCACCATTCATGTGGTAGGGATGCTTTCTGACTTATTACTAGGTAAGGAACTTCCCATAAAATATGATGACCCAGGAAATCCCATAGTAACTGTGCAGATATTTGGACATTCCTTTCCAAACACATTGGTCAACTTAGGGGTGGCCATTAACATCCTACCTACGGAAACCCGCGAAAAGCTAGGCATATCAACATTAGAACCAACGGATATGTTGTTGGAGCTTGCTGACCGGTCTGTCATCAGACCAGAAGGAATAGTGCAGGACATCCTAATCTCGATAGACTCATGGGAATATCCAACTAATTTCTTAGTTATTAACCCAAAGAACAGAATGGATGGGAACCCATTAATTCTAGGGCGACCTTGGTTGGCAACAGTCGATGCTTACATAGGCTTCCGAATAGGCAGCATGACCATCACCAGAGGAGATTCCATAAAAAACATCATTATTTATCCACTGCCAAACCTAGCTTACCCATGGTAAAAATTCACAAACATGCATATGCATATTGGGAGCAAAACATTTTTCCACCTCTAACATTAGTAGAAGCTCTCGAATTTAAAAACCAAATCGAAAACACTGTAATCGATAATTTTTTGAACCAGCCACCCACATCTGAGAACATAAAATTCCAAATGTTGAAAATAGTCCTCGAAGATGGAGTTCAAGAGGACCCCTTGATAGATCTTTAAGATCAATATATTCCCACAACCATCGTGCGTAAGAACACACCCATTGAGATTGAGCTAGGGAAGATCCTAAACATCAATGGCAATTTGGATAGCAACCAAAAACAAAGGCTCATAAAATTTTTACAGAAGGGTGCATTTTCTTGGTACTACCCAGACATGAAGGGTGTAGATCCCTAGCTTTGCACCCATCACATTTATATATATAAGGAAGCTCGACCCATTAGCCAACCTCAGAAAACTCTCAACCCACACTTAAATGATGTTGTAAAAGAGGAGATACAAAAACTGTTGGATGTAAATTTCATCTATGCTATTTCAAATAGAAAATGGGTCTCACCTCTGGTATTCATCCCTAAAAATAATGGGAAATGGAGAATCTGTGTGGATTACAGAGAACTGAATAAAGCAACAAAGAAAGTCCACTTCCCCCTCCCTTTCATTGACCAAGTCCTTAACACATTGACAGGGAAAAAATTATTCTCCTTTCTTGATGGGTTCAGTGGCTAAAATAAAATCCAAATGGCCCCTGAAGACCAGGATAAGGCAACCTTTACCTGCCCATGGGGTACTTTTTCTTATAGAGTTTTACCATTTGGGCTATGTAACACCCCAAAAACATTTCAAAGAGCCATAATCAACATTATTTCTAACTTAATAAATAAGGGGCTTGAAATCTATATGTATGACTTCACACCATATGGTGAGGACTTCGATCAAGCTTTAGAAATGCTAGAAAATGTGTTGGAGTGATGTATTGCTAAGAGGTTATGTTTAAGCAATGAAAGTGTCACATGATGATGACCGAGGGAGTGATCCTAGGTCTACGTCTTTGCAGCTAGAATACAGGTAGACCCAACAAAAATAGAAGTAATCCTTCTATTAGCCACACCATGTACACAAACAGAGGTACGCAGTTTTATGGAACATGCAGGATATTATCGCAGATTTAAAAAGAAAATATTCACAAATAGCTACACCTTTGTATGCTTTGACTGGAAATGTTTAATTCCACTCGACTGATAAATGTGACACTGCTTTAACATATTTAAAGAAACTGGTCTCAACAACACCAATTCTATGAGGGCCCCACTAGAAATTGCCTTTTCACATCTCTTCAGATGCATTTGACACAACAATAGGGGTAGCTCTTGGCCAAGAAGAATACAAAAAGCCTTATACTATTTATTATATCAGCGAAAACCTCACTCCTGCCGAGTTAAATTATATAGTGACTGAGAAGGATTTTTTGGATGTCATTTATGCTATTAATAAATTTACACATTATATAACTGGCTATGAAGTACTCCTATATACTAATCACTCTACCATTAAAGATTTACCTAATAAACCAATCACAAATGGAAAAATAACTCGTTGGTTGCTGCTGCTATGAGAATTTGATATAAATATCAAGAATCATCCAGGAAAATAAAACGTGGTTGCAGAATTCCTATCCAAGGTTCCAAAGACGGACGATACAATAGCAATTGATGACTAGTTTCTTGATGAACATCTATTTTTGGTAGCGGTAAAAACACCATGGTATGTGGACGTGGCGAATTACTTGGTAGTAGGAAAGTTTCCCAGACACTTAACATCAATTGAACATAAACTAATTGTATAGCACAACGCAAGGTTCTCCTGGGTCGGTGGATACCTCTTCCATACGAGGGCCGATATACACATACGCAGATGCATCAGGGAGAATGAAATATATGACACCCTACAAGCCTATCATGATGAGCCTTGTGGTGGCTATTTCGCAGATCACAAAACAGGGCACAAAATATTACAATTAGGCTACTATTGACCTATGATTTTCAAAGTCTCAAAAAAAAAATATCCAAGCCTGTGATAGCTTCCAAAGAATAGGCCGCCCAGGCCAAGTAGATGAAATGCCAATAGAAAGGTGGGCACTAGATTTCATTAGGCCATTTAAACCACCGTCAATCTAGAAAACCTACATATCGGTTTCCACTGATTACGTAACAAAGTGGGTAGAAGCAGTGGCTTTATAAAGAGCCACAGAGGAATCTATGATTAATTGCCTTTTTTATTTTTTTGTACGATATGGTTTTCTGTGGGAAGAGATAACCGATGGGGGGGCACAGTTTGTAGGTAACAGAATTACGACCACTCTAAAAAATCATCATATCATCCATAGAGTTACATATCCTTACCACCAACAGGAAAACGGGTAGGTGGAAAACACCAACAAATTTGTGGAGGAAATTCTTATGAAAACTATATCAACACATCACTGGGACTGGACCACCAAATTATCAGAAGCCTTATGGGCCTATCGCACAACCTGGAAGAACACCACTAGATACTCCCCATATCATCTAGTATTTGGGAGAGATCCTATTTTCCCTATTTAGTTCGAAATAAAGACTCTAAGAATAGCCCAAGAGGTAGGGCTAGACCTAACAGAAGCCCGGGTTAAAAGGCTCCAACAAATAAATGAGTTAGATGAAATACAGCTACTGGCTCTATAGCGAACAACGATCGTCCAAAAATAGTGAGCTAAGTGGCATGATAACCTCATCAAGAAGAAGATATTTCAAAAAGGAGATTGGGCACTCCTCTATGAATCTAGATTCCAAGATTTTCCTGGAAAATTTCAAACAAGGTGGCTCAGTCTATTTGAAATTCAAGAAGTACACAATAATGGTACACTCACCTTGACTACCATATATGGGTCCAGTTCTACATTTCGATTAAATGACCACAAAGTATGCTTGTATCATAAATCGCTCCCAAAAGAATCTTTTTTCCATCAGGTACGAAATGATCCTACCATCCAAGTTGTGGCTGGAAGGGGTAATAACCCCACAACCTAAAGTATATGAGAGTTTCCTATCGTCATTTGTAAATAATGTATATAATTTCTTTACAATTCCTAGTTCCTATTTTTTGTACATTCCTCATGCCTTAAAATGTATTATCTCTCTTTTATTTTTCTTTCGCTATTCAAACTCTTTGAACAACCATGTTTTTGCATATTTTATTATTTTTGTTCAAACTCTTTGAATGGCTGCTATTCAATAAGATTGAACAACCATGTTTTTGCGTTTTTTATTTATTTTTTGTTCAAACTCTTTGAATGGTTGTTGTTCAATCTAATTGAACAACAGTTTTTCAATCAGATTGAACAGTCGTGTTTTTGCGTCTTTTATTATTGTTGTTCAAACTCTTTGAACGACTGTTGTTCAATATAATTGAATAGTTTTTGTTCAATTGAATTGAACAACCATGTTTTTGCATTTTTATTATTGTTGTTAAAACTCTTTGAATGGCCTATTATCAATCCAATTGAATAGTTGTTCTTCAATCGGATTAAACAGCCGTTTTTTGCGTTTTTTTTCTTTTTCTTTTTACTGTTGTTCAAACTCTTTGAACGGTTGTTGTTCAATATAATTGAATAGCTACTGTTCAATCAGATTGAATAACCGTGTTTTTTCATTTTTATATTTTGTTTTTCAAACTCCTTCAATGAGTGTTTTTCAGTCTAATTGAACAGCTACTGTTCAATCAGCCTTATTTCCTTCTTTTGTTGATATTCCCCTTGATCCACACCTTAGCTATGAAAGGCATCTCACAGGAGGAAATGGCAGTGGAAGAAAGGAGGAAAGTAGTCAAAGTTACCAATATGATGATTCTTTGACACTATAATATTTAAACCAAAAGCTAACAGTGCACATATATGAAATGAAAGGCTAAGTCATTCCCAGCTCAATTATGTTATCATACAATACATGATCTTATGATGGTACATTTTTCTACACTTTCGAGTAGTATTTCCATCCAATATGAAGAAACAGGAATAAGAGATATTAATTGTATTGGAATTTTTTTTTTCGTCTCTCACCATCCCTAACTCTTAAGGAGTTAATGAGCCTCCTTTCATGTATAAAGAATAAATATTATGTTTTCATGCAGATTTTTAAGAGACGATAAGGGTTCTCATCATGAGCCAACTTACCATGATCATAAGGGTTTAACAAGTGACATGCCCACAATGGCCACCACACTAGGTTAATGAACTTCTCATATACTTTAAGGACATGAGGTCTCATCATGAGTCATCATGATCACTCTGTTGCAATTCTAGTGAATGGCACTGTGACTATCTGACCATCACACGAGCATAGTGAACTCCTTATAAATCAAAATGGTTATGTTTAAAACTATGTTTACATGTAAATTTTCAAAAGAGAATAGGGGGTCTCATTATGAGCCAACCTACCATTTTCATAAGAGATTAGCAAGTGACATGCCCACAATGGCCACCACACCAGGGTAATGACCTTCTCAACTACTTGAAGGACAGGAGGTCTCATCACGAGCCGGCCTGATCACTTTTCTACAGCTCTATTGAGTGGAACTATGGTTATCTGGCTACCATACCAGCATGGTGATCTCTCCATAAAATTGGTAGAACAACTATTTTTACATAAGGATCCTGGCTCATTTTCTGGGTTAAAATAGCAACACTGTCAAGGGTATGAATGCCTGCTGGCAGCAGTGGCTCTGCTTATGGTATGAGAGTATGTTTCTTCAATAGCCAAATACTCTTATCATTTTATTCCATTTTTATTCCATAAGCCACTACTCAAATTAGTGATGATTCTAATCTACGACATAAATAACTATAAGGGAGATATGCTTACATTTTTTAACTTCGGGATGACAACGCCAATCATTATCTATCTTAGTATTACTTCCGTCACACTTATCATTAAATAAGGCAATCATATCATAATAATAGTTATAGTTTTCTCTCTCCGTCTCTGGTCACTTCCACACGAGATGCATTCATGTCAAAACTTCCAAAACTGACCTTTACACTACGTATGTTCATAATTAATCAATTACTCCTCATCCCCTCAAACTTTGAAAGCCATTACCTCCTCTCTCATGTACAAACAATGATTATCGAATCTTGACATTCCTCATTCGTATTCATGACTAGCCAGACCCCTCTTGTACTTGAGGATGTGGGCGCCCTTACTTCGATGGAGGGGGTGTAATTAGTCATAAATTATCAAGCATGTAGAAATTATGCACAAATCCCATTAGATATACTGATAAGACCAGAAGAGCATTGCAATTAAGGCATGATTTCACCTGCATAGGACCACAATCTCTCTTTCTCTTTCATACAACATTCATTCGAAACAACATATCTGAGAGAGAATACAATCAGAAGAAAAAAACACAGGGAAACATACCAAATGTGGGAGGAAATTCTATTTGGAACAAACCTTCGAACTTCCCAATTTCAAATTCAGCTGGCACTACCCTCCAGCAAGTCGGCTGGATGACATATGTACGTTGATTATAGGGATATGATACAGAAGTAGAAATTGATTTTCTGCAAAAACTACAAGAAGGGCAGACCAGAATCAAGGAAAGAGTTATACCAGTCATTGAGGAGATTATTGCCCAAGTCTTCGGAATACCAGCAGAAGGAGAGAGATGGACAGAGAATCATTTCCTTTCACGAGAGGTAGTTTCAGCATATCAAGATCCGGAAGAGCCATTGGAGCGAAAAGTAAAAGTGATTAACCCTACCACTCTAAACCAACCATGGCAGGATTTGAAAAAATTCATCCAAAGATTCATTACATGTGACAAATGCCAAGACGTGGTAAAACCTTGTCAACTTAAACTTTTAGCTATACTTAAGTAGAATATTTGAGTTAGTCTTCCTGCTTTCTTAAATTCCATATTGCATGACATTATTGTTCGAATAAGAAGAGCTAAAAACCCCCAAGAAGTTGTTAATCACCACGGACTAATCAAACTAATCACCATACATGATTTGGACAAGAAGTAGATAGTCTAGGAAAATTTTGTTAACCCTGGCACAAATACACCTGAGGAAAACCATGGAAAAACTGAAATTGAGCTCCCTGGGGTAAACATACCTAGAAGAAAAAGGACCCGCACTGCAATCTCTGAACCAGGCCCTAATCTGTTAGACACTCTTGAGGCTGGAATATAGACTAACCCAAAAAATACTATAAAATGACTTAGCAAGCACCATTGAATTCGAGGTAAAAACAGACATAGTGGACACTCTTGAAGCCTCTGTCCAAACTAGGAAATAATTCACCGATGAAAAGGCTACCGAAACAGACAAAACCCCTGCCTATGCCCCTCTAGTTGAAAGAGCCACCAATCAAAAATGGCATAACGAGTTAATCAGAAAACAACATGAGTTGGCTCAGTGCAAAAAGGAGGTAGTACTGGTACAAGAATATCAAGCACTACTAAATAAATTCACAAACATTTCCACTACAAAAGATGAAACATTTTCCCAGTTCAGAGAGGAGCAAGAAAAGGTAAATAGGGCACAAGAATAGCTGGAGTAGGCCAAGAAAAAAATCACTACAATTTATTCCTTTTATTATGATGCACTAACATGCAGGGCACCAGCCAAAAACTATGCCATGTTCTTAACAAAATGACATTTGCTACTGAAAATCAAGGAAGTTATGGCAGGGAAGTCCACAATTTTCAAAACCGTAGAAGAGTTCATCCACTGCTACAACGAGCAAGATGAATAGGTCCAACACCTTTTATGTGAACTCTACATGCATAATTTATTTCTAGAAGAGGACACAGACAACAATCCTAGTCGCTTTATAGGGGACGTTCAGTTTCAAGCCTTCCTCTCATTCGCTAAAAATCATATTAGGTGGGCCAAAGCCTATAACATCTTCCAAAAGAGAGAGCATGGTTTAGACCTGTGGGTCAGAGGAGAACCTAAAAAACCCTCCATCTATTTATCCAACACAAGAAATTCATGCAAAGGAAAGGTGTAAGGACCAGGCTGGGGCCCATCCATAAAGACATCATAGAAAATGGATTGGAATATTTTGAAGAAATTTAGGAGACAGCCTTGGCATCAACTAAACAGAGATGGATGGCCTCCACCAATAGTGTGAAGAATAGGGAGACATTTGTATATATAAATTTTAAGGTAGTCGCCTCCATATTCCTCTCATATAGTAACCTGGTCTTCAGCATGGGTCTTGCATGGTTAGGATGTTGATATAGATTCCCTCTTATCTGGTATCCTCCCGAGGGCTATGATCATGATTACGAAATGACAGAATGGTACACAGCCACTGCCTTTGTAAGAATTAGACAAAAACAAGGCTTTAGAGCATACAAGGAAACGGTCTACCCTGGCTACTGCTTAACACATCTACAACTCAACCATATGTTTTCACAAGGACCTGCAAACAGGTAAGATGGGGAGTATGTTGGGCCATAATTAAGGTATGTTTCCACCTATGATCCCTTCAAATTGTGACACAATTTTAGTGGTTCTCCCTCATTTTAAACAGTAAATATAGAAAAGGTTTATGAAAATTAGGGCAAGTCGGCTAATGACAAAAGAAAATTCTTTTATAATGGAAATTTGACTTATTTTATCTTTGTATGCAGGAAAACAGAGCAGCTGAACCAACGTTAAATGGAAGACAACCAGCAGACACTGACCCATATAATATCAATAGTTTTGAGAAACTGACAGAAGGCAGAAAGATAGATCCAAGCTCGTGAGCCCAAAAAACAACCACACGCAACGAGATGTTGTCTGGAAAATACTAACTCACTACGTGAAAACGCCTTTAAAAGGACCAAGGATGAACTAGAAAAAAACATGATTTTCCTTTTGTAATCAACGCTTCGGGACAAAACTTTTTGATTGTATCCTTGTATTACCTTTTGATTCAATAAAGATTTTTAATGTTTTGAACAACCATCTTTTGAGTTTTTCATTGCGCTAGATCTTTCTATGGTCTGGGCCCAATCCCTAGGAGTTCTCTGATAATTTTGGTGTTGTGCGTTAATTACAGAATCAATATCTAGTTACCTAATGTAGTTCTAAATTAGTTTTTCCACTCAATAAATTTAGGGTTTTTCTTTCTTCTTTTCAGTTTAATGTTTTACTACATTGTGCTTTTTGATTTATAATAATGATTTATCGTTGTTAGATGTTTTCATTTTCTTCCAACACCTTTATAGTTGATTTACAAATCGTAGAATAATTACCGGTAAATGTTATTCATCTTCACAGATTAGATTGTTTCCTCACTATGATAGGGCATCCATTTCTTGATTATGTACAATAAGATGTAAATTAGTCCGTTTGCAAGAGAATTCCATTACAAAATTATATAAGTAGTTGTTGATTCAGTTTATTCAGGTTGTCGTTCAATTCATTGAAGTTTCTATTCAATTCAATAAGATTTTTGTTCAATCCATCATTGTGCTCTTCAATTATAAGTTTCTCTCCTTCAGAGCTAGGAAGAGTAGTTAGCTGCATTATGCCATTTTCATGTCTCTTTGAGTTGATTGAACCTTGAGAATTAGAGAATCCTTTTCGTAAGAATCATAGAGTAGCTATCATGCAATCTTACTTGCATATTTTATTCTCACACTCTTGAAATAAAAATACTTACCCTGGGTTGACAATTGAATGAGGAGATTGGAGGTTGCCTACAATAAGCCACCTTTGTGAATTGATACCTAGCTTGGCGGGTGTACCACCTTTGGCCTTCGAGCCTAATTCGATGTATGTTCCACCTCTCTCTATCTCTTATACTTTTGACAAAAATCCTTCTATTTTGGATGATAACGAGGATGAAAATCCTCCTCCACCTCCTAAAAATCTCCCTTTAGGTCAAAAACCTAAAAAATGGGCCCGCTCTACTCGAGATGCAACAAGTTGTCTTGCAAGTGACCCTGCATATCAACGTCGTACATGTTCGGAGTTCGACATAGCCTCTTCCTTATTGGCCCAAGTTCTATAAAATCATGATCCAAATACATTTGAAGAAGCTTAGGTCATTCAGATTGGGATGCAACTATGAATGAAGAATATTTTTCCTTATTGGAAAACAATATTTGGGATCTTGTTCCTCTTCCAAAGGGAAGAAAACTTGTCAGATGTAAATGGGTTTATATAACAAATTTTGGACCAGATGGAAAAGTGGATAAACATAAAGCTCATATTGTTGCTAAATTATTTTTACAAGTAGGAGGCATTGACTATACTAAAACCTTCTCCCCTGTTTCCAAAATTAATTCTATATACCTTGTTATTTCCCTTACTTCATCCTTTAAATGGGAAGTCCATCAGATGGATGTTAAATCTGCCTTCCGACATGGGTACTTGCATGAAGAAATCTATGTGGAACAACCCCCTCGCTTTATCCAAAATTACTCTAGCCTTGTTTTTCACATTCAGAAGTCTCTCTATGGTCTCAAACAATCCCATCGGGATTGGTATGCCAAAATGGATAGCTTCTCTTAGATAATTGATTTTCTAGATTTCATTCTGACAACACTATGTACACCAAGAAAGTGGGTAAGTCCTTAATCGTCCTTGTTATTTATGTTGATGATCTTATCCTTAATCGTAGTGATCCCAACATCTAAACCATGTGAAGTCTAGCCTCAAAAATAAGTTTGAAATGACAGACTTGGGACACTTGAATTATTTCCATTGTCTTCAAATATCACAATCCAAAGGTGTTACTCTTTCTCAGTCTAGGTATGCCTATGATCTTCTATGACACTTTCACATGGAAGACTATAATATAACCCCTTATCCCTTTCAATTTGGATTCAAGCTTTCAGTCACTTTTACTTCCCCTAAAGTTGATTCTACATTGTACCATCAACTTGCTTGTAAAATTTTATATCTAACCCATACCCGTCCTGGAATTTCCTTTGTCGTTGGTCTTGTTGCTTGGTTTATGCACAAACCTCATGGAAGTTACTGGAAAGAATCTAAAACAATACTTTGATATATTCAAGGTACAGTTCGATTCAAGATTCATTATAGTGTAAGAGAATCTCCATTGTTGATTGGTTTTGTTGATTCTGATTGGGCTAGTGACCTTGGTGATCGAAAGTCTACTGCAGGTTATGTATTCACTCTTGTTTCAAGACCCATTACATGTTCTTGTAAGAAATGAAGTGCCATCTCTCTTTCTTTGATAGAAGCAAAATATCGTGGTGTTGCTAAAGAAATAAAGAAGGCCCTATGGCTTCGCCAGATCCTATCCAAATTTGGTCTTCATCAGCAGCATCCAATTACACTTTGGTGTTATAATCAAAGTACCATTCAACTATGAAGATATCTAGTTCAGAATCAACACATAAAACACATTGAGCTACACATAAACTTCATCAGAAATCTCATTCATGATCATGTTCTTGAAGTGCAGTATTGTTCAACCAATAATAAATTTGTTGATATCTTTACAAAGGCTCTCACACAAGTGAAGTTTACTAAACTTCAATCTATGCATTGAGTTCGAGAATTTTATCGTTAAGGAAGGATAGGATGTAATTCCTCCTTCATTCTCCTATTGTATCACCATTGTAAATCCTTCAATCATATCCCAAGTTGTTCTTAAGGGGGGATATTAGTATATTCCAACACATAGGAAATAGTTAAGTATAACATGTTCTAGCGTAGAGTTAGGTAAAGTGTGTTTATTTACTATGTACTTTTGTAACTTATATTCTGACAATCATGATATGTAGTGATATGACAATTCATTCTCTCCTCGGTATTACCGACACTATCTATGGATTAAAACCCGATTGGTCCATGATCTCTATTTAAAGAGAATGGAGGGTTATTTGTCTAGTAACTGTTTATGAGAGAATATTATGTAAATTTTCTTTATTTATATTAATAAATTTCGTGAATTGGCCGTGTTGGCTCAGGCCATGGACTGTTTCCCTCTATGAGGGTTTTAACCACGTCCAATATTGGTGTACTGATCTGTGATCTATTTGTGAGTTGTGACCTTTGGTGTTTGTTCTAAGGAACTTACCTGTAAATTTCTACAAGGAATGTAAAAATTCATTGGAAAAAAATTAGGGGCTAATCATAAATGCTCAAGAAATCATGAGTAATCAAGTATCAATACTTTTGTAGAGATATTTTTAAGTTGCTTAAACTATACATGAAAATCGGGCTAATTATAAATGTTGAATAAATCATCGAAGAATCCTTTATTATTACTTCTATAGAGAAATATGTATAATTCATAAATGATATTGATGTGCATTTAGCATCGACTAAAAAAATAGGAAAAAATATACTACAGAAACAAAACTAATTCATTAAAAGCTATCAACTAGCGGGAAGGGCAGAGAGCATAAACAAAGTTTATTTTAGAAGAATTGTATACTGATAAATCAACTAATTCCACAAGTCCTATGAAAATAGGAAGTGTTGAAGAAGCTATAAACGTAGAATTTTACAACATTATTCTACCTTATTGGATTAGAGTTTATTTTATAGAAAAGTAGAAAATAATGGTGAAAATTTCTGATGAATATATTATTTTTTGTGATAGTTTTGACAGATTAAAAAGCGAAAACTATGATAAAGTAGTCCAAAAATTAGGATTTATAAACTAAATATTCACAACAAATATGTTTTAGGCTAAACATAAATGTACGTTGATCTATTTGGATTTGCAACCACATTGTTCATGAAGCTTCATCAAGTTACCAATGACATGTTTGTAGAGTGTCCTAGTCAATAGGAACTAGAAAAATTCAGACTGAAAAAAATAATAAAAGACCTGGAAGATGCTTTAATCTGTTTATGACTCCATTGGAAATATAGGCAATACTACAGGCAGTCTCTACTCATGACACATCATATATATTTTCGAAGTCTATCATTTTCCTTAATGGAGTGAAAAAATATACTATCAACAATATATGGGAAGGATTGCAAATAATTGAAAATGCATGGTAAGTAGCTTCTGATTCGGATCATTTGGAACAAATAACTAAGTTGTATGTCAAGTTCGTTCAATGTGATCTCGAAACAAATACTTATTTCGTGAAAAAATATTTATTTTCTTCCAACCAAAGAATTGATCTATTTATGATGTAGAGAAAAAATGAGAGGACATTACAAATGATAGTTGAATGAAGCAAATCAAGGCTACATGGTTTAATAGAATCATAATAATGGAGAAAATTTCTTCTCAATATGGAAACATAGAGAATTGAAGAGAAAATGCATATGTCAATGCCATACAGATTGTGGATAATCTAAACGGGCCATGTGTCATGTGTGACTCGGGATTAATTTCGAGAGAAACATTAAAAAATGAATCCGATAAGCTCAAGTAGTCAAAGGAAATATAATTCGATGATATAGCTTATTTTAGTGGATAGGAGAATATGGGATGAGTAATTAGTTTTGTTAATGTTAATAAAGAAAACTTTTCTCTAGTTGTGGAATTCCAAGGAGAGGTTAACGAAATTGAGAAGGATATATTCACTCAACATGTTAATATGGAAATTATCAGTGTTCCTATGAAAGGTTAATAATTTTCTTCAAGAGACCAAAAAATAAAAAAATAGTTAACGATCAAACAATCAGGAAATATGCTTAAATATGCTTAAATCAGGAAACATGCTAAAAGTTTTCTTGAATCTCATAATATTCATCTTCATGTTTACTGGTGATTAAATGTTTATGATTTTTTATGTTATTATGAATAGATTCAATATCTGAATCCAAATTTTTTCTTTTAATTTCGAATGAAATTTCCACAAAACGGTTTAAGGGAGTCCAATTCATTTACTTTTGTGTCTAGGTATACATATTTTGGTAATCTCTTTAGAAATAAAGTGTTATTTTCTGTAACCAAAATTTCTGATACTATTTACCTATCGTTTTTCATTTTCACATGTATTTTTTATAGAGATATATTCTTTTCACAATTACATTATCATTTATTATATGCATTTAACTTATTATCAAACAATTGTTTCTATTTTTCCAAAATGCAGGTGCAGAAAGTTAAAGATAAAAAAACTGAAATGGTCATCATGAATATGCTAGTGAACTGGGATATGAGAAAAAATATTACTATTAATAGTATATAGCTATTATGAATAGCTATATAGTATTATTTTTACTCCAATTATATACCTTATTATTAAAAAAAGGATTTCTTTCTACAAATTTTGACATTGTTTACCAATTTTGTGATCAAATCGAAGATAATTACCCTTTTGTTGATCAAAATGGAGATGAATATTCCATAACTATTTCTTGTTGTCAGAAACTAGTTTCCTCTTTCATGTTTATTTTGAGCATAGTTATGGCAATAAGTATTTGAATAGGGATACAGTTATTTTTTTTGTAACCATTTTCGTTAATGTTTAATACTTTTCAAGAACAAATAGTGATTACTCTATTTTAAGCCTGGATTTGTTTTACATTTTTGTACAATTTTGTAATAAAAACTGGTGCTTAATTGAATCATTCATAATATTTTTTTCACATTTGTTTTACAACAAAATTCATCTCCATCACTTGAAAACACAATTTATTTAATGACAAATGCATATAATAAATTATAACTTTAGTTTGAATATTTCCATGTAGCTCGTGTTAATTATTGCATTGATATGTTATGTTATATATAGACTATAAAAAATTACATTAAAAATTTGATTTCACAGATAATAGGAATTTACATCAAATATATGAAATCATTCAATACTCTTCATAGTGAAAGCTCTTCTTTCAGCTCTTAACCCCCCCCTAACCCCCCCCCCGCCCACCATCCCCACTTTTGCAAAGCACTTGTAACCACGTTAATCCTGCCATAATTGGACAAAGAAATAACAATAACATAACATTATCAATGTGATCTTTCACATCCTCTACCATCCTCACGCTAAATACTTCACTCAAGGAAATGTAATGATATTAATTGAGGTTTGTTAAACACATCACTAGTATGTTGTTTACGAGAAAACAGGTCTCGTGGGCAAGACCGAAGTTCAGGGATTGGGGCCAAAAAGGGAGTCCGTTGTAGTCTAGAACCACGCTGGAATTGTCACCCTATTTCGGAGAGCAGAGAGTCTCACCCGAGGCGTTCCGCGACCATATGCAGGAGGGGAACATATCGGTAGTGGCAGATGGTTCCGCAACTCGAGATTAACATAGAATCAGTTGAATAAATAACATCATATACACAAGAGAATTTTAGAACATTGTGCAGATACTAAGAAAATAAAATTTTAAGGTACCACAGGCATCACGCATGCACGTAACTCATATAATAAGACAACAACCTTCAAGTATATTAATAACCTTCAGCTAGATCCACAGTTACATCGCTCCAACAGGAAGAGCTTATAATTCTGTTACAGACATCCCATAGGACAGAGAAGTAGATAATAGAAGCCTAGGAACTACAAGGATATCATGCCCAGGATAGGTCTCTTCTATAACATCCGCTCGATCCTCTTCAATCCTTCCACATATGTGTGTCTCTTCTTTCGGCTAGTTGATGACTATTTATTCACCCACCATCGCAACTATTAGTTCCTCTTGCATTCTTTTTCAGCTGCTTCTGGCTTCTTTCTATTGTGTATGAGTTTCGTTGTCTGTCCTTTGCTGTATCTTCTTTTTTTCTACACTTATCTGCGTCAGCTTCATTGGCTCTCTCTTGTTCCCCCGAAACCTTGGTAGCTCCGCTACTCACCATAGTTGCGGCTTAGTTACGAAAGCCATGTGTCGATCCACAACCCAAAAATATGTTCTTTATTCAAAATTCAAAACAAGGGCCCCAACAGGCCCCGACCACAGTTTCTTGACTCGTCCCGAGTCAATCACAAATCACTGTCTCCACTTCCATTGCTCCACCGGACCCTATGCCCTATTATTGCTGTGCACCTTCAGTCTATTTCCCAAACAAGGGCCCCAACTCCGGGACCTTGATTAATGTTGAAGCCTTAAGCTTGTTGAAGTTTGTCACAATTTGCTGCCACCCTTGTAATAATGCGTTTGTTTCTACGGTGATCTTGGTGATAGCTTCCTCTCCGATGGGCGTTGGTACAGTTCCAAATACTATGCTGATTTGGGTTTTGGCTTAGGCGGCTAACTGTTGCATTGTCCGAGTGCAGAGTTGAAGGGGCTGGTGAAGCTCTCGAATTTATTTTTTGGCCATTGCTGAGCTGGCCTCTCAAATTTCTTGGAGCTCTGCATTTTCCTTGTGGAGGTCAGTGAATGCTACTCTGAGGTGGATGGCGTGCTGTAATATGTCTGTTTCTGGCACATCTGCAAGCATCCGAGTGTAGTGAGCCTCGACGGCCAAGCATAGCCTCGTAAACACCCTGGCCACTTCATTCATCTGGCCTTGGAGCTGCCTGTGTGCTGTCGTGAGTTGCTCGCATTGTTCAATAAGCGCGGTGATCTACTGCTATTGTTGTTCACAACTCTGTTGTTGTTCAGAGTGAAGCCTTTCTGCCTGCTAGGCTGCCCTCTGAATGAAGTGGTACAGCTAATCCGTACCCCACGTCTCTAAGTTGTCGGCCCCCGAAGTACTCTGATCTGGCCACCGTTCCTGTAGTGGTTGCCCACTGGCAATTGATTTGGTGGAGTGTTCATGAGGGGACGGTGGCGCTGTCGGATGGGCAGCGGAGTCCACCATATTCAGGTCTGGCTGCTCCTACTGATCGTTGTGAATGGCGTGTACAAATAGAGTAGTCTTAGGTTGTGCCCTAGCCATGTCTGTAATGATCTACGCCATCTATGTGATTATATCAGAAAAAGTGACATGGGGGTCCGCCATGAGGTTGACCAGTGGTACCATTGCTGCACTTTAGTCAACCTTAGCACCATGGTCCCCATCGATTAGATCTAGGATTACTGGGTCTGACACGGTGGCGAATGAGTTGGATGGTGCAGATGAAGTGGTAGGTGGAGGTGGACCGGTACGTGGTGGTGAAAGCCGAATGTTGATGAAGTCGGAGGGGTCAATGGGAGGTGGAGGTGGAATGCCTCCTATTTCCCCTGTGTCAAATGGTTCTTCCTGTATAGGCACCCCTGGACTTGGTGGCTGAAGTGGATCCTCATTAGTGAGGTCCACCACCAGACTCGACGCTATGGTTCGGGCCCTCTTGGCCTGAGGAGCTTCTAAGGGGTTTGTGGGCTTGCTCTTTTCCCCCATTGGGGTAGTCATTAGACTTGGTGAAGTAAATAAAACATTATGGATTGGGGAAGTGATGGAGGTCGTGTGGAGAAGCAGGTTGGGCTGAGAAAGCTGAAACTCAGAAAAAACAGGGAAAGGAATGGCACTGCTTGAGACAACCCGGGCCACTTCATTGAGGCTGCGTACCTTAGTGTTTAGTTGGCGAATGAGCGGACCGAGCTGCACATTGGAGACTCGTTGTGCCGCCTCCGCTTCCGATTTTTTGGGTAGTTGTTGCAGTAGCATCTTATCAAAATTGTATGTGGGTACCCCACTTCGGACTTCCATCAAGACCCCCGGCCATGAAAAAAATTCATTGTGGAAGGCTGTGTCGTCGAGCTGGAACTTCAGCAGCCGCATGTGAAATGTCTCTTCCGGCACGCAAGTAGGTCAGATGAAGGTGTGCCTGTGGCTGACCCTAAACCATACCTACCCAGTGTATCTGTCCAGCAGATTCCTGGGCACCCTCTGCTGGCCTGCTACCACATCTGTCATTAAGCCATACCAACTTCATAATGCCTTTGCATTGACCTCTTTGGTGCTGGGGTCACCTGACACCTTCCACGGGATGAAATTCATTGCCAGAGGCTGACCCCCCACTATTTCCATCAGTATCCTCACGAGGGGAGTATGCCACTTCCACATGGCAAATGAAACTATCAAATACCCATAAATAAAGCTCGTGGCCCTGTTGTAATTGTCTTTGCATGCATCGAGTAGCTCCTTCAGTAAGGAGGAGCACTAGTTCAACTTAGCCCCATGGACGTAGTGCTCGAAAATGTAAATAGTATCCAGGGTACATCCTCCTTTCGTGTAGTGCCTCATTTTCTTACTGGAAATGAGGTAGCATGTGAACTTGACTTCGGGTTTTTTGATAAGTTCCATCTTCGCTCCCTTTCCTCCCTATCATGTTCCATATTTTGCATAATATTCCACATCTCCCGACTTATTTGCTCGTTTGGAAGTGGTCTGACATGTAGAGGATACATCCAGGCCATTCTGTGAGAGCCCTGTGAGCCGGTGGATATCCTTAGCATGGATTGGAATTTCTTGGCCCAACCACAATGACCCGTTCTTGATGTGACTGAGAAAGAACTTGGTACATTGCATGGCTGGTCTTGTTGTCCCGAATACTTGAGGATTTCTTAAATTCATAATGGAGGACTGATGTAGGCCGCAGAACTCTGGAAAAATTTTGTTTTCTGCACGCCTTGCTTCTATAGTATAACATTCCATATACACCTGGCACTTAAGCGCTGGGAACTCGAACGAGTCCGTGAGGTCTACATCTATGAGGGCAGCACTATCATACTTCCCGACAAGGGACTCTGTTTTATGAATTTGACTGTCAAGCTGTGGTTCTATGACTGCTGGGTTGGCTCTTGTCATCTTCGCTCGACGTTGGTACACTTGCAGAATCGGTCTCGACGCCTTCTCTTGGCTCTGTGCTTTTGGTTATTTCTACTGCTCTAGTTCTGTTCCAATTTCTAATTCTAACTCGAATGTCTCCGAAATTCTCACGCTTTTCTTCATGCATGTTATCTAATTAACTGGTACGAGTGAGGTTGATGATACCCCATAATCAAATTAATTCCTGCTGGCATCCTCCACGGCGATAATCGTGCGATCACTCACCTGCTGAGGTGTGTTCTGACATCTGCTGATGGTGGTATGGGGAAATGGGCAGACACAATGGCTGAGGTTACTTCGAATTATGGTAAAATGATTACTGCAAGGTTACTTCTAATTATGGCAATTTATGTTGCAAATCTAGGTGATCCTACAGACTGACACAAGTACTAACTAAAATGCTATGGACTGACACTTGACACATTTTCTTATCCTACGAGGATGACACACTGGACACGCCCCTCCTTGACCACAATAGGTTGAGGTGCGGTCCCCACAACATAGCGGTTATTGACGACCTATGCATGGACAACGAACACTACCTATGCTCATCCCAGTTGCGGTAGAGTTATTAAACTACGCTACTCTACGACTTCTCTCGGGTACGAGAGTTATTAATGAAAAGTGAAAGAAACTTAGTCATGGTAGGGCTTCAAGAATGCGCCATTCACCCACCCAGGTAAAATAGTACCGTCTAGTTGAGCCAACCGAATGGCTCCAAAATCCCTAATCTCGACGACGAAGTAGGGTCCCAACCACTGCATTTGCAGTTTGCTCGGAAACTTTTGAAACCTGCTATCATATAGGAGAACCTTACCTCCAACCTGGAACATTTTACTCTTGATGTGGCGGTCATGCCACGCCTTCTGCCTGTCCTTCTGAACCTTTTCGTGAAACTCAGCTAGGAACTGGGCCTCATCTAGTTCTTTCAATTCATGGAGGCACTCCTATAGTGATTCCTCTTTCGAGAAATTTAGGGATGTGGCGATTAGAAGACTCGGTATGGTGAACTCGGAGGGAATCAAAGCTTCACGACCATACACAAGCTGGAACGGTGTTTGATTGGTCAAGCACTTCACCGTAGTGTGGTAGGCCCATAGTGCAGTTGGCAACCGCTCGTCCCAATCATCCCGCTTGGCATTGTGGATCTTCGTCAAACCATTTTTGAGGATTTTGTTGAATGCTTCAAAAGTGCCATTGGCCTATGGGTGGTACGGGCTGCTTTTGTGATGTTGGATCATGAAGGTGTCCAACAGTGATTTGATCATGTCATTAATGAAGTGTGTACCTTGATCACTGGTTAAGCTCCATGGGCAGCCAAACCTGCTGATGATGTGTTCAAAGATGAACCGAGCTGTTGTATTGGTCGTACAATCCCGTACCGCTACTGCCTCAGCCCAGTGGGTGAGGTAGTTGGTGGCAGTGATGATGTACCGGGCTTTGGAATTTCTGGCAACTAGGTTGATGGGGCTGACAAAGTCAACTTCCCATTTCTCAAATGGATGCAACACATTCATTGGGTGTAGCGGTAGCTCATCTCTATGAGAGGGCCTCCCCATTCACTGAAAAACATTGCATTTATTAAAAAATGATTTACTGTCTGCATGGATCGTCGGCTACTAGAGTCCAGCTTGTAGCACTTTCCTGGCAGTGGGTTTCGCCCCCACATGTCCTCCCGTAATTCTGCTATGGCATTCCCACAGCATGGCCTCATGTTCATGGTCGAGGACACATCTTCACAGAATCTCATCCAGGCCCAATTTATACAATTTTCCTATAATCAGTTGATATTCGGTGGCATAGACGACCAAGTTTCGTCTCTGGATCGGAGTGTAGTGCTGAGGGCACTGCCTCGTGGTTAGGTAATTTTTGATGTCGACCAAGTAATCTGTGATGGATTCTATCCAGAAAAGATCAGCATCAGGGACCTGATCATCGAGAGAGCCCTCGTTCTCCCCCGTTTCTAACCTGGATAAGTGATCAGGCTCGACGTTCAGCCTCTCGAGCTTGACGATCACCTCGAAGGTGAATTCTTGGAAGAGTAGAATCCATCTGCATATTCTTCCTTCCAACATAGGTTTATTAACTAAGTACTTCAATGCAGAGTGATCAGTGAAGAACTTAAACTTACCTCCTAGGAGGTAGTGGTGGAACTTCTGTAGTGAGTACACCATTGCAAGGGCTTCCCTCTCCGTGGTGGTGTAATTCCGCTCCGCATTGGACAATTTTTGGCTAGCACAGTAGACTGGGTGGTCAACTATCATCTCTCTTGGTTGCACCAAGACAGCCCCTAGTGTAATACCGGAAGCATCGATATGCACATGGAACTGCTTATCCCAATCTAGATGCACTAGAATGGGTGACGTTGTAAGCTTCTCCTTTAGGGTGTGAAGGGCTATCCTGCAGTCATCCGTCCATTGGAACACTTCTGATTTCTAGAGTAACTTTTCCAGAGGTGGAGTTATCTTCGTGTAATTCTTGATGAACCATCGATAATAACTTGTGTGCCCTAGCAGTGACCGCAACTTCTTAACCGTTTTTTAGGCTTTGATGTGGATGATCACAACCACCTTGGCAGGGTCGACATAGACCCCTTGCTTGCACACCACATGTCCTAATAACATTCTGAAGGGAACTGCAAATATTCATTTCTTCAAGTTCAAGGAAATCTGCAGTTTTTGACACCAATCAAACATGATGCGTAGTAGGGTAGCGTGGTCTTTTAGCAAAATGTAGACAGTCCAATCATCCATCTAGACTTCCAGGAACTTATGAATGTACTCCTGGAAAGCAGCAATGATGATCTGGGAAAACACAGTGGGGGTGTTCTTCAACCAAAATGGCATCACGTGGTATGCAAAAGACCCCCACTCGGTGGTGAACATCGTCTTCGTTTTGTCCTCTTCCGCAATGTGCACCTGATTGTAGCCCGAAAATCCATCAGTGAAGGAGTAGGCCTCGTTTCCCGCAACATTGTCCAATACTTTGTCGCTGAAGGAGGGGGAAATGGGTCATGAATGCAGATGTTGTTTAAGATTTGGTAATCCACATAGACACGGATTTCTGACTTGTCCTTCTTATTCTGAATGACGATAGGACTCACCCACTCTGCTTCTTCCGCAAGGAAGATTAGACCTGTTGTCAACATTTTATCGATCTCCAACTTGACTTTTTCCTTGATCCGTGGGTTCAACCGGTAAGGTCGATTCTTGATGGGCCTGGCGTCCGGCTTCAGCACTATGCACATCTCTCCCAGGTCCCCTTTGATGCCCTTTAAGTTTGCAACTGATGAATGGAATAGATATTCGTATTCTTGGAGGAGGCTGAAAATTTCCTTTGTCGTTTCCTCGTCCGAGTAGTCCCCAACTATAGCCAGTTTGGTTTTTTCCTCCGTGTCAATGTTTAGCTTCTTTGTCCTCAGCGGGAGTAGGTGGACGCCTTCAGTGGTCGGCTCTTCTTTCATGTTTCACTTGCCTTCCATCTCTTCAAAATATAGGTGCCTTAGGTCCTCCAAACTGTCACCATCTAGCTCGCTGTCGATCTGTTGGCAAGCCAACTCATGCCTGCCCTTAGGATTTAGAGAAAATGTTCTCCCGTCAGTCCCCAGATGCAGAGAAACAATACCCCCTTTATCATGGCCTGCAATGCTTGGGACACCATCTCTATATTCCCTTCAAACAAAAATCACCAAACAAATTTGTTCACGACTTCCTGCCATGAGCTGGTCCCTCTTTTTCTCTCTTCTTCTAAGTACCAGGCATGTGGGATGGTATCCAAGGAGTGGAAAAATTGATGTACCCATAGCTCCTCTGCATACCCTACGCCTCGCCACTTTTCCTGAGAGGTTTTCACGTGGCCTCTCGGATCAGAGGTTCCCTGGTACCTATACTTGCTTCGAGGTCCTTCGTCTTCCTTGAACCGCGCTCTCAGAGCCGCCGCTACACAACTCCAATGGTACATGGAGTTGCGGTGATTTTCCCACCACCTTGTAGATGTGGAATGGAGTGCTACGTCCAGAAGTGGTATCATGTTCTCCTCCGGTACCTTGTCTTCCATCTTGGCAATGAATGTGTTGACTACGTGCATGTTGGATAGGGTGGGGTACTCCCTTATCTCTACTCCAATCTAATGGACTCTAGAAATGTTGGCACATCTCCACGTGCTAGTCTCATACCCCTCATGGTGCCAGTCTTCCCAGGCTAGTTTCGATACTAGCTCTGAGCTTTGGACACTGCGCCAGCTCATGGATCTGGTCACTGTCAGGTTAATATAATCCTCCCGCTTCCCCGCTTTCATCTGATAAAGGTTGTCCAACATCTAAGCATCCTCCCCGTTATCCACAGTTTCTGTGTACCTCAAGCCTTCATATGGGTCGAGAAGCTGAGTGACTAGGACCTCTCCGTCCTAAAAAATCATCAGCTCCTTTTTGAGGTCGATGATGGTGTAGTTCTCAAAAGCCCAGTCAATTCCTAGCAATGCAAGGTAGGGATCCTTGTCTCCCATGATATCAATAACCTCAAAGTCCATGTAATTCTTCACCCCTGCAATGTCGGCCGATCGGCACAATGCAGTACTAGTTCACCATCCTAAGCTGGATTGGTGAGTAGGTCAACTGTGGCCACCTAAGAGCCTCCCATGTCTTGCGTGGTAGGATATTAATGTCAGATCCTAAGTTGAGCATGGTGTCTCTGATCTGAAATCCTGCAACCTGCATGTTGAGCCAGAATTTTTTTCCCGTTCTTCGTTTTTTCTGCTTGACCTACTGTACATACTGGAGTGTTGTGTTCGAGGGTTCCCTCGACCCTGTATTCCCCTGTAGTACGTCCTCCAAGGTATGCTTGAGTTGTTCCCGCATCGAAGCATTGTCAACAATTTTGAGCAATAGGTGGAGCCATTCATCAATCAGGGCCCCCGTAGCGCCCTGGTCCCTAGTATCGGTCGTCATGGGTACCTCAAGGCCTTTGTCTCCCCCCAGCTGAGCGAATGTCTCCACCAACTCCTGCAAGTAATTCTTCTGTGCTTCCGTCCTGATCGTTTGTTTCAGGGAGATGGGCCAGATCCCTCGTACCATCTCCTTCTCGCGAGGGTCCTCCCCAATTTTCTTTCCTCCTTGCATCATGATAGCTATGTTCTGCATGGCTGGATTTGCTTTCCCCTGAGGTTCTGAGTTTACCAGATTCGTGCCCCTCTGTCGAGCTCATTCCTCCCACTTCTTGATAATTTTAGGGCAGTCCTCTGTCGCATGGGTTTTCATGCGACATTGTGAACACCATGGTCGTCTGGGTATGATCTAAAATTGTGTGAACAAAATATTTCTTATACAGAGATAGATAGTAGGGGCTTTTACTGGTTATTTCACCTTTACTAGAAAGGATGAAACCAGAAGCTTCTGGCCCTCTTACTGGCTCTGCCTAAAGAAATATGAAGTTAACACTAACTCGATCTGGCAATGAAAGTATTTTTTTATGTTTGCAAAGTATGCATTAACAAAATTTTATGTGTGAATAAGCAAGTTCAAGTATTCTACAATGGAAGTAATGTGGTTTGAAGTGAAACTAATGAGTTTTGATCATTGTATAAGTCTCATTGGGAAAAGTGGACTTATTAAAATTATTGTTTAATGTAGTAAAATCTAGAATATAACAGCAAAAATACACAGTATAACAGTAAGCATTTGTTTAAGCAGTTCACCCCTCTCTTGCGCTACCTCTGCTGGGTCCAAAAGCCTCCAAATAGGCTTTTCCCTCTTTCATTAATGCTCAAATTAAGTATTACACTGTGAAGAAAGCCTCAAAAGGCTAAATTAGCTGCAAATTCAGAAACAGAGGATTGAAAACAGTAAAAATTGACTATTCATTCACCTCAAATGGATGAGTATAGTCCAATACAGCTGATCTTTCACCAAGCCCTGGTGGCTCCACAAGAAAATTCGTTGCTAAAATCACTGATAGAGTGCCCTGATGGCTCTGCAACCTGTCCCAACAGCTCTAGAATGCTTCAATAGCCCAAAATCAAAAAACAATTCGCTTCAAAAGGCTTTTCCTAGCCAAAGTTATGGCTAACTGAAGTTTGCCCAGTGTCCCCTTCAAAAACTCCACTAAATGTGGATAACTGGAGTTAACATCAGTTAAAATAGTAATGGCACCAATTTTAGTGACGTGCTCCACCAAAAGTCGGATGGTTAAGGTTAAGTTAAATGCTAGGTGGACGGGGTCACATGGACCACTGTCCAACCCGCCTTTTAAATCGTTAACACAAACGGTTGGTTGTTCAACTGCAACCATTACATAAGCCAGGATTTCCACCCATTCACATGGTTGATGATGATGATAAATTTTTACATATGCGCACTGACTGAAACAATTCCACGGTTTTAGGCCTCGCCAAGACCAACAACAATATTTAAATATAAGTGGACACCAATGCTTGTTAAGATACATAGGCGTGACCCAACGGTTGGGCCGCCCGACTTTTCCCGCCCCGACCCGAGGTCGAACCCTGCCACAAACACAATAAAAATTTTAAATGCCATTTCGTTTGACCTTGGTGCCACGTGTTGGCCTCTGGGCTGTCCACGTGGCGCCCTCTGATTGGCAGCCACCAGAATATTCCACAAAATATTTTGTGGAATATTCCCAGAATATTATGTGGAATATTCTGTTTTTAATAAATTTTTTTGTAAAGTCAATTTTGGCCATTTTGTAACTAAAATTGGAAAAATTCAAAGCTGAATAAATTTCTCATACAGTGTCGGTTTTCAGTGTTGTTTGTGTCTACAGGATCATTTTTCCGAGCTCTTTCCAGTCGTTCTGGTTTGGACCAATTCTGAGCAACTACATTTTTTAGCATTTTTGTACAAGAGACTTGATCTCCTGATCACACCTCCCAAATGGGAAGCGTTTGGACCCCAAAAGCTCTCTGATTACTGAAACTGATGACGTGTAGATATATTCTCCACTCTTCCACCCTTGAATAACTAAAATCTATCCAATTTCATCAAATGGAGCTTTTGAGAAAATGATAATCTGTCTCTGGAATCAATTGATCGATCATTGCTAAGATTGACGGAGTCATGATGCAAATTATTAAAATTTTCAGAACAACAACTGTAATATGCAGAAAACAAACTTTTTCTACATTGATCAAACTTCCGAGAAGACTTAAAATGACTTTCACCTTGCAAACTGTTCCCATGGCGAATTCTACCATTCTGAAACCAATTTTTTTCCATGCTGAATTGTGAATCCTTCTTGCTTGCACTGCTTTACTTTGACACTTCTTTCACTGCATTGGCTGACCCAAAAGGTAATTTGTGCAACATAACATCGTCTTCTTTCAAAGACAAACTGTTATTAAACTGAGGCAAATCATTAGCAACATCATAAAAGGGTGAATGCTCAAAATCTGGTCGTTTCAACATTAACAAAGTTAGACTTTGACTTGCATTAACCAGAATTTTCAATTGAATTGCATGGAGTAAAGAAAATTCCAGCTTCTTCTTGTGTGCTCTCACAATGTACTCTTTACCATATTTGAACAAGTGATACTTTTTTTCATGGCGATGAAAGATGGCCTTATTGTCAAATAAATAAGGACTTCCCAAAACAATACCTGAGATATCAAGCGGCACCACATCAAGTTCAACTGTGTCAATAAAGTGTGTAGTTATTGCAAAGCACAATATGCACTTCCTTGAAACTTGCAAATTAGCATCCTTGCATATCCATCCAAGGGGATAAGGCTTCGGATGTGGAAAGTGTTAGGCATCTGTAATTTTAGCAGACTGGTGAGACTAAAACTACAGAAACAACATCGTTTCAACCAACTTTCGGATTCTAGGATCCAGCCGTCCTGAATTCGGAGAGGGATCTCTCCAATAAGTGCAAAGATGGATTTGTCTTTTAAGTTTGGGGTAATGATATTAGGCTAGTTATGAAGGCCAAGGGTTTTGTTTGTTTTTGGATGATTGAGCATGAATATTGTTTTGAGGGGAAAGTTCTAATTGCAAAGAGTTTCAAAGGTGAGAAGTTGCAAGTGGATAGAGCAGCTAGGTTAAAAGACAGATATAACGCTGGATTTTAGTCCATTGGGCTATGGAGTCATAACAGGGATTTAATTGAACAACAACATCAAGATTGATCCAAGGGGCAAGTCATCTATGTCACAAGATGATTGAGATTAAAATGATGGAATGGAAACAATAAAGTGTTGGAGGGGTGGAATCTGATAATAATTTCACAAGGGATTTATAGTCAGTCCAAACAAGAAAAATCCTATTGAGTAACTTTTTTAAACCAACCAAGTGTAGGGCTAACCATTGATTTCTTGGGAAAGTTTGTATTAAAGTAGCTTAATTGACAAACAATCCAGTAATCCACATAATTACCTTCAAAAAGTATGAAAACACATAAGAGAAAGAAAAATGCAACTTAATATTAGATAAAGTACTTTTAAACCTAGTCTGCTTTCAGCCAACACCAAGGGAAACTTTCAGAATCTTCCTTTGGAGAATAGAAGCTAGAAATAGGGCAAACCATCACTTTCTAATCTAACTTTAATAATCAAATAAGGAAAATAAGTTTCAAGAACAATGTTTAAAGAAAACAATAGGATGAGGGAAATCTAGCATTCCTAACTGCTTGAATTGTACTAAGTCATTCTTGAATAAACAAACTAGAGGAAAACATTAAGATAAAGATTTTCAGTTAGAGAAGGGGACTGATAAATAGTAAATCCTAACTCTGTGAATGTTGTTCTTTATCAGAGAATAGTGAAACAATATGGCATACTTAGAAGGGAAAACAAATAAAAAATAAAGGGCACTTCACCAGTAATATTGACCAGGATACCAAGAAACAGCTTGTTATTGATGTCAAACCAGTTACAGTCTTCAAAACCAGTGTTTCAGTTCAGCAATCATCTTCACTATTCATCTTAACTTATCTATTACAAACAGAGCTTCAAGGGCCAGTGAATAATATTTACAATCAGAAGTTTCAGGCTCAATTACATAACAATGCTCAGCAACGTGGTCAACCAACAGTTGCTCATCTTCTACTAAGGTATTTATAGAAGGATGAGGAGGTGAGATCTAAAAATATCTCAAGGATCATTAATACAGATTAAATGACTTCTCGGCTCTTTGAGGGGCTCGATGAAGAAGTTTATAGGTGGCTCTTTGTATTAACTATTTTACATTTATGAAATAAGTTTGGTGGGAGCTTTATTTGACTTCGAGGCTCTATGGTTTGTCTAGAGTAACTCCGCAGATATTTTTACATTAAAGTTCCTTGCAGAAGTAACTCTTCTGCTGTGTTGGAGGACAAATATCTAAGTTCGAACAATAACTTCGGCCTTTGTTGAATGCTTTGAGGCACAGTTGTCACTCAAGGTAGCTGGGAGGAATCAATTCGCCTCAAAATGCAACAGTAGAGGTCCTTTCTGCCTGTCTAATACTTATGATTTCCTTTGACTGTGTTTTTAATCCAGGGAATTAAGCTTTTCATAATCATTCTTAGCTGTAATTCCCCAGATCTAACTTTAATCTCCCGCCCTTCTTCCTTCAGAAACTGATACTCTTTAATCTGCTTTTTAAATACAGTGTCTTGTCGATGTTCAGGGCTGCACAGGGCCTTTATGGTATCAACGCCCATGGAGCATTGAATAACATCGCGTAGAGCTCCTTTTTAGTTCTTTCCCTTTGATAACTAGACGCTGAAAGATCTAGGCCTTTGGCTTTCCTTTTGCCTTGTAACATGGAAAAAACCTTTTGGAACCTGCAAAATAAACAAACATTATGAAATCCTAGGGAATTAGGTTTAAACTGCTTCAGATGGTGGGGAAGGAGCGTAGCCATTGGATCTGGGCACGTGGACGGTCCAGATCTAATCGAGGAATCACAATTGGTGGGAGGAGGAAAAGGGTGTGATGAAAATATTCGATTCGATTACGCGATCAGGAGGGCAGAGGTGATTAAGCGATGGCCGTTGGATCTAAGGATCAGATCAACGGCGGGGAGCGAATCAGAGGAGCAGCGGTCAGGGGAAAAAACAAATGCACGCGATTGAAATAAGCGATGCGATTAAAATCGCCGATGCAATTTAGCGCTGGCCGCTTGATTGTTTTAAGATCAATGGCATGGATTATTTTTTAAACAATCAGCGGAAAACCCTTATATAATATATAAAACCCAAATTTTTAACAAGTAACAAAGGTTTTAGCGAATCGGGGCGGAGATATATATAAAGAGGATAGGTGCCTGATTGCGGGGCCTGTAGTTATATGGAACGTGATGGGATCGAGGCTTAAGTAAATCAAAGGCCAATTGCAATCAGAACTTTGGATGCAGGTCTTTCAGATCAACCCATTGTGAATTCTCTGATCGCGATTGCGCGATCGGGTATTTTTAATCTACCCATTTTCATATTAAAACACGTGACTTGGGTTTTTATAACAAAAGTTTGGATAAATGGGTTTTTCAATTTTACAAAAAGAAAAAGGTGATCGGGGAAGAAAAATAGAAGGTTTTAAGCACTGGAGGCAGGCCCATCGGAGATATATATAAAATAATGATGTGATCGGGGTTTTTCAATATAAGGCTGATTGCATTGCAAGTTTTAAACACAACATCAAACCTTGCGCACTTGAAGTTTTCCAATGCTGATAAGCACCAATAGGACTAGCGCCTGGTTTCTGGGTAAGGGGCATGTGGGGGGAAGTGTTTAGGACTTAGCCCAAAGGGGCTTAGGTCCATAGTAATAAAAAAAAAAATTATGAAATTTTCATACTTTTTCAGTGGAAATGGGGGTTCCGAAATAGTTAAAAAATGAGTTTTTAACTAGGGAAATGGGGTTTTCATGAAGGGAAGAAAGGAAAACATGAATAATAGTGGAAATTTATGAAGAAAAGGGGAAACAAATTAAGGCTAGTTTTTTAGTGGGAGAAGGGGAAAATGATGGTCTTACAACAGTTTTCTTCCCATGATTTCAGCAGAATTTCTGAGTATAACAATGGGAACTGCAAATGAATATTTTGGACAGAGGCATGAGACCTTCAAGGAGTCTTCAAGAGCCAACAATTTTTTAGTGGTAAAATTTGTTTCTTGGAGGCTCAAAAAGTCTTAGCCATATTTTGGTATAACAAATATTATAGGTGGCTAACAGTGGCTCCACTTGGGGATGGTGCCTTCTTGAAGGCATCAAGAATTTCAGACTTGTATTCTCTGGGAGGCTGATCAGTTGCCTCATCCATTGGGCTGCTTTCTTTTGCTGGGATGATCTTGCTCTGAAAAGCAATTTAACAGCCATAAAATCAATGGATCTTTCATCAATCAATCTTTCTACCTACCCAATCTTACTGATCTAACATTTTTTCTTCATTTAGAGTGCACTTGGATTGGAAAAATCTATTTACAATATTTTATTCTTTTGAAAGCAGGAAATATAATCTATTTCTACTCCTTATTTCTCCCTAAATTAAGATTAAACAGTTGAATTCAGATGCTTCTCTACCTATTCTACTATCTGTTGGGATTAATCTGTCCAATAGATTTTATTCTCTAATCTCTACAACAGAAATTTAAAAGGATTCAAGTCAGGATTAAACAATCTAACTTGATGCTGATCTATGGCATGAAACAAGTTGCACATAGACATTTATTACAAAAAATTAAATAAAAAATGGAAGGCTTAATATCTAAAAATTCAAGCACTTCCTTCACTCTTTTATAGCTCTTTTTTTACTCTTACTTGAGCTGTTTTTCTTGTTTTCTGGTTCAGATTTTGAGCTGATTAAAACCAGATTTACACCTCTTGACTCAGAAAATAAAACAAATTTGAGTCATCTATTGCTTGGAAACTTAGGTTCAGGTTTTGAACATGTTTGAACCTTTCATTTCTATCCTAATCTACCTACTGATAAACCAAGATTAAATAGTTTAGCAAACCAAATTCACTACCCTATCAGCAGAAATTTAAAAATAATTAGTCAAGATTAGGCAGTTTGACTAACTAGGAGAGTGTTTTGTAGGAGTGGCATTTAGGCTTGCACACTTTCATATTTATTCCTCTTTTTGGTATGGGGTTGTACCTTTATTTTTTTATCAATCTGCCCTCTTTTCTTTCTTTCACTGTTTTTGTATTTTTTATTTTTCTAACTTTGAATGCAAGGATGGGTGAGATATTTATAATGAAAAAAGATAAAAAAGTCTTCAAAACATGTCAAGGATTAAGGGAATTAATTTTTAATCATCCTGCCATTGACAGGACCTCCAAACAATTCTGCTCCATTCAACTCTTGCAATAAAAATGCATTGTTACCAGCAGCTGAATGAATAGAGTAAGGGCCAAGCCATAAGTTCTCAAACTTCCCATGCTTTCCCTTGTCTTCCCTCCTTGAATCCCACTTTAAAACTTTGTCTCCAATCTTGAAATTTTTGGCCTTTGTTCTCCTATCAAAAAGCTTTTTAATGTTGTCATGTTTCTGCAATTCTTTGTTATAAAATTCCTCTTTGGTTTGCTGAAGATGAATGGTCTGATTCATTCTTCTGGTCATGTCATTTTCTCTAGTTTGTAACTCTTGAATCAACTTCATTACTGGTACACCAAGGTTGTTTGGAAAAATTTCATCAGTACCATACACAAGCTGAAAAGGTGACATTCCAATAGATTTCTTCAAAGTCAATCTGTCAGCCCAAAGTGCATGAACAAGCTTTGTGTGCCAAGACTTCTTGTTATCCTCCAACTTTTTTTTTATTATGTTCACTAAACTCTTGTTTGAGGATTCTTCAAGTCCATTACCTTGAGGGTAATAGGCCGTAGAATTCCCCAGTGTTATCTGATATCTATGACGGAACTCAACCATCTTCTTTGATCCAATTGTTGTTGCATTATCGGTGATGATCTTGGTAGGACAACCAAATCTGGAGAGAATGTTAGTCTCCATAAATTTTATAATAACTGAATCATTGTCCTGCATAAAAGGTATGGCTTCTATCCACTTAGTGAAATAGTCTGTGGTAGTGAGAATCCATCTATGTTGGGCAGAAGATGGGGGATGGATTTCTCCTATGAAGTCAAGTCCCCACTGTTGAAATGGGGCTTCAACAGTGATTAGATGCAGAGGCAGGGGCATGAGTTTTCTTTTGCCTTCAAAAATTTGACATTTATGACAAGCAATGATCATCTTGTGGATATCATGAAAAAGAGTAGGCCAATAGAAACCAGCCCTCAAAATTTTGTTGGCTGTTGTCTTCCAGTACAAATGACCTCCACACTCTCCTTCACGGAACTCGTGTTTAACCTTCTCTGCTTCAAACTCAGGCAAACATTTAAGCAATAGACCACTCGCATTTTTCCAATAAAGACATCTATCTATAATGCAATAGTTTACAAATTTCAATTTAAGGAATCTTGCCTTTGTTTTTGTCAAACTAGGAGGTGTGTTAAATTTAAGCAAAACATAAATAATATCAGCATACCAAGGAGAATTCATAAAATGATCTTCAACTATAGGAGTTGATAATTCTTCTTGGTTATCCAAAGTGTTAATCATATTAATATCGAGAACTTCAAAGTTAGATTCAGCCATTAATCTAGCCAGACCTTGGCCTTTGATGAGTTTAGTGGGTTTTATCTCTAAATCATATTCAAGAATAACAAGGATCCACTTACCTCTCTTACCATCTGGGTCCTGTGTTAGAATGTCTTTAACAACTGAGTTTGGGACAAAGGCAATGATGTGTAAGTGAAGGATGTATACTTTGAAGTCTTTCAAAGCTTTAACTAAAGCAAAAGCTTGTTTTTCCATAATGTTATACTTCAAAGGGGAATCCCTCAATGCCTTGCTAAAAAATTCAATAGGCTGCTCTTGTCCTTGTAGATTTTTTTGTAAAAGGATAGCAGCTATGGTATGCTCCAACGCAAATGAAAAGATATAAAAATCTTTTGAAAAATTAGGACTTATTAGAACTAGTGTTTTGGTTAAGGCTTTTTTTACTATCTCAAAGGACTTCCTTGCTTCCAAGGTCCACCTTACCCCCTTGCTCCTTATTCAACATGTTCGTGATATTCCCGAGGAGCTCAGCCAAGTTGGGGATGAACCTTCTCAAAAATTTAATCTTTCCAATGAAAGACTACAACTTTTTGATGTTTCGAGGATGAGAGATTTTCAATATAGCCTCAATCCTCATTGGATCTATCTTTATACCCTCTTCAGAAATAATGTGCCCAAGAATTTTACCTTCTTGGAGCCCGAATAGTGTCTTCTTAGGGTTTAAGGATATTCCAAACTTTCTACATTTCTCGAAAACTTTTCTTAAATGTTCTAATTTCTCTTCATCTATTTTTTAAAACACCGTAACATCATCAAGATAGATAATGATGAAGCAGCCCAGTTCTTTCGAGAAAGCTATGTCCATGGCTCTTTGAAAAGTCGCTCCAGCATTCATTAGACCAAAAGGCATTTTCAAATACATGAAAGTGCCCCATGGTGTAGTAAAGGATGTCTTTAATTGATCAGCACGGTGAACTAAGATCTGATTCTACCCTGAATAGCCATCCAGCAAAGAAATTCTTTTGGAACCTACCACCCTTTGTAAAATATGATGCATATTTGGCAAAGGGTAGTTGTCCTTTAATGAAGCTTTTTTAAGTCTCTAAAGTCTATACAAAGCCTGATTTCTCCAGTTTTCTTCCTAACAGACACTAGATTAGATACCCATTCAAAATATCTAATAGGGACAATAATACCAGCATCATTCATTTTCATGATCTCCTTCTAAACCAGCGGTAACTGAACAGGGTTGATTCTGCGCAGTTTCTGTTTGAATGGTTTTTGGTTCTCCTTCAGGGGAATTTTGTGTTGTATTATTTCAGTGTCATAGGATTTAAGATCTTCGTAACTCCAGGTGAAAACATCGGAAAAATCTTTAAACAACTCAATATATTTAAGTTTAATGTGAGTTGGTAAAGTCTTAGACAGTTTAATCATCATAGGTTTAAGTTCATTGCCTATGTTGCACTCTTCCACATCTGTCTCTACAGGTTCTAGTTTTGGTTTGTTTGCCACATCATTAAAATAAAACAACTCTTCTAAAGGAGCCAGACCTTTAGGAAAAATTTCATCTTTAGAATGCAGAGTTTCCAACTCCTCTGTTCCGGATTCTGCATTCATTTCTATTTCTCTTCTAAGTTTTCTTGACAACAGATTTATATTAGCAAGTTTGGGAGACGGTTCTTCTTCATCAAGAAAATTTTCTTCCTTGCAGTCTGTTTCATAGTCTAAGTCCGAACTGTTTAGTTCGAATTCATTTTTGAATTGCATGAAGTCTTCTATTTGTTTGTCATTGTCAAACACCTGCCAATATTTCTCATTATTAGGAACAACTGGTCTAATTTTATCTGAGTTGTGCAGTCTTCAGTGTTATGTGGCATCAAGCATGTTCTAGCTGCGTGGGCTAAGCTGTGGGCCACAATGTTTTTCTTTCTTGGGACAAAAATCAATTGGGACTCTTCAAAAGTTTCCAAAAGGTCCACAACATCATTCCAGTAGGCCTGAAGTTTGGGATGATGAGCGTTATACTCCCCGTTGACTTGCTTAATGATTAACTCTGAATCCCCGTGAACTTTAATTCTTTTGGCTCCTATCTTTTTTAACAAATGTAAGCCTAAAATCAGGGACTCATATTCTGCTATGTTATTGGAACACTGAAAGTTTATTTTACAGGAAATGTTTTCTATGTGATTGTTTTCAGTATTAGTAATCCAAACACCTATGCCTGCATTACTTTTAGTGCTGGATCCATCAAAAAACATACTCCATAGAGGATTGTTTTTGGTTTCGACTGTTCAGTTACCGTCCTCTTCAACTAACGTGCTCAACAAGTGTGGAATGTCAGCACTTAGTCGCATTTGTTTTGATTCATCAGGATTTGCGTTCATTTGAGGGTCATTTTCTTTAGTGTCCAGGTTCAAAAGCGAAAGATGTATCACCTGTAATTCAAGACTCTTGTTTAGTTTGCTAACATCTTCCAACGTAGCAAAATTTTTTGTCAGTTTTGTGGTATTTACCTCCTCCTCTCTATTGGCCATTAACTCTGTCAAAGTTATCTGTTCATCTAATGTTTCTTCGTTAAAAAGGATAAATGAATCAAGGCCGGTATCTACAGAGTATAAAGGGGAGTTCTGCAATCTGTCTTGACTTGTAACTGTGTATTTCATATGAGATTCCCTGTAAAGTCTTCTATTCTGATTGAAAATAGGGATAGTCATGTAGGTCATGTCCATTTACATAGTCCCCTGTAACTTAGCTCCCCAAGACCTTGATAGTAACATTCCATACTTGGGGGGGACATCAGCCACAAAAATATCCATAAGAAGGCATTTGGCTGGAATCTGGGCTAAGTTAACACAGAGGTCTTTGATTAATCCTAAACACCTTACTCTACTGGAATCAAAAGAGTATAGGTCTTTATATGGTTTGGTAATTTCTAAACCAAGGCTCTCCATCACAGCTTTAGGCATTAAATTATTAGAAGCCCCAGAATCATGCATAGCGTTGTGTAAAATTTTTTCATGAACGTTTAAACTTACATAAAAGGGGGGAACATGTCCTTCTTGATATTTACCTTCAATCTTTGGACCAAAAATAAGCTCTGGCTGGTCATCATTAAGATTGACGGTATCCCCACTTTCCTCTATATTTAAAGCCTTCAAAATTTAGATTCTATATACATGTTGGGCAGCTAACTCAGTCAAGGGAACATAGATTTTAATTTTGGAAATTTCCTGCTCCAAGCTGAAAGGAATTTGGCTTTTGAAAGTGCTAGTTTCAGCCTTATTAGCTATCACTTTATCAGCAATATCAGTTTGCTGATTTGTTTTATTTACACTTGACACGGTTGTTTTCACAGGAGTACTAGCTGAAGTGTTAGTACTACTAAGGTCTGCACTCCGTTTTTCATTATTTTGAGTTCTTTTCCCTTTATCTTTATCAGAATTTACAGCTACTATTTTTTCCTTCTGTTTGACAACTTTAGGCTTGGTTGTAGTGCTGTTTTGTGAATATTGGTCAGAGGTTTTGGTGTTAGGAGTTTGTTGACTAGTTTTTCTTCTAAGGTCATATTCTCTTTGAGACTCAATGATGAAATTTTCCATGTCTTGATAATCATTTACATCATTATCTCTTTTGTCATCATAAGGTGTATATAGACCTTGTTTTTTATCATAACGAATCTCAAAATCATCATCCTCTACCCCGAACATGTTGATATCATCTCCCTCTGTTATCTCATTCGTTTCCTCAACCTCACTTACATAGTTTTGATGAAAGGGAGGAGTAATATGCTGATCATCTTCCCTAGGCCTGTTTGGAGGTTAGTTCCTTCTACCATTCTGATTTTGGTTCTGGTTTCTATTTTGAGGAGCAGTTTGGTTTTGGCTTGCTTGTGCTCTCTTAATTATGCTCATCTCTTCCATCATTTCTTCCATCATTCTCTCCATCTTTGAGTTGGAAGTAGAAGGTGTGGATTAATCTCTAAAGGAAACTCTCTTTTCATTTTTCATTCTTGCTCTCTTCTTCATTAAGTTGACTTCCATAGAAAGAGCACCCCTTTGCATATCTTCAAGAGTTGCAAAATCTCTCTCTCTCAGCTGATAGGCCATCTCAGGGTCAAACCCTTCAAGAAACTTGTTTAAAGTTGAGCCTTGTGGAGGTTTTAGTTCTGGGGAGACTGCATTGTATACACTATTGAATCTAGTATAGTAAGCTTGCACACTTTCCCCAATGTTTCTATTGAGGTTCTTGTAATTAGAAAGGACTTGGAGTGGATTCTTCTTTACTTCCCATTTGTTTAAGAACGTTTGATGGAAGCCTTGGAGATCATTAATACTATGGGGGGCTAAACCTTTAAACCATTTTCTTACTTCTCCCCCTAAGCTCTGAGCAAATAACCTAAGCCTGACAGAATCATCATCAATTTCATTTCTGTCAAATTAGTCATTCATCTTATCCACATGTTATGATGCAGTTGTAGCATTGCTAGCATCATACAATGGAATTTTGGACTGATAGTCTCGTGGAAGATTGACTAGTGGTATAGGAAGGACTAGGGGTGCATACCATGCATTCATGGCAGGAGGTGGAGGTGGATTTACAAGAGGGACAATGGGCTGAAGTGGAGTGGTTTGGACAATGGTTGGTCCAGGAAAAGACTGTTGAGCTGATCTTGGATTAGAGACACCTATATTATGAAGGAAATGCAAATCAGGGGGTGTTGTTTCTCTATTACTAGGATGCTCACTTGTTTTAGGGGATGAAAGTGAAAATTCATAGTCGAGCTGAGTTATATCATCAAATGACCTAGTTCTAAATGGATTTACTAAGTCAGGTTGTGATCGTTGTAGAGCTGCAAGATTTTCGGGAACTGAATTAGCTCTCAAGGGTGATCTGAAAACAGTTGATAATTTAATCCTAGGAGACTTCCAAAGGATGCTTTCTGGGTCATCAACTATCTCAGGTGGATCCGAGTCAGGATGGGCTCTAGTGTGAATCTTTCTAGAAGCCAGTATGCTATTTTTTCTAGACCTAAATAAACAAGAGAAGTTCAACCAGATATGACAATCTATAAGAGGTTAAATAGTCTATTTGAAACTCAATCCTATAGTCCTGTAACTGAGTTTGAAAGATGTTATAATGATAAGGGTTATTCCCAGTGGATTCTTAAGGCCTGTTAACGATTGTGGAGTCACCAAGTGGAATTTTTTAGCTCCTAAGGAGGTAAAAGGTTTTATGGTCCACCACCATGTTTATTGAGAACCAGTCTGAAATATTTTTAGGTTTTTCTAAGTTATTTTTCAGTTGTATGGTTTTTAAGAATATCCTAACTTTGTTTCAAAACATAGCTACGGTTATGAGACAAAAAGAGTTTATTCTCATGGCTAAGCCAACTGATCTTTCAAGGTTAGATAAAGTCTTAAGAGAATCCTAGGTCTTGCCTAGCTTGTCACTGATTCAAATAAGTTTTACCATGATTACCATGACTTGATAGTGCTTGAAAAGGCTGTTTTTTTCTCTCAAGGTTTTATGAAGTGATTAATGGAAATGGGTTCAGTCCCCAGTGGAGTCTCTAGAAATGTTATGGATCTATATTTTTAGCAGACTGGTGAGACTAAAACTGCAGAAACAACATCGTTTCAACCAACTTTGGGATTCTAGGATCTAGCCCTCCTGAATCCGGAGATGGATCTCTCCAATAAGTGCAAAGATGGATTTGTCTTTCAAGTTTGGGGTAATGATATTAGGCTAGTTATGAAGGCCAAGGGTTTTGTTTGTTTTTGGATGATTAAGCACAAATATTGTTTTGAGGGGAAAGTTCTAATTGCAAATAGTTTCAAAGGTGAGAAGTTACAAGTGGATAGAGTAGCTAGGTTAAAATATAGATATAACGTTGGTTTTTAGTCCATTCGGCTATGGAGTCATAACATGGGTTTAATTGAACAACAACATCAAGAGTGATCCAAGGGGCAAGTCATCTATGTCACAAGATCATTGAGATTAAAATTATGGAATGGAAACAATAAAGTGTTGGAGGGGTGGAATCTGATAATAATTTCACAAGGGATTTATAGTCAATCCAAACAAGAAAAATACTCTTAAGTAATTGTTTTAAACCAACCAAGTGCAGGGCTAACCATTGACTTCTTGGGAAAGTTTGTATTAAAGCAGCTTAATTGACAAACAATCCAGTAATCCACATAATTACCTTCATAAAGTATGAAAACACATAAGAGAAAACAAAATGCAACTTAAGATCATATAAATTAATTTTAAACCTTATCTTCTTTCAGCCAACACCAAGGGAAACTTTTAGAATCTTCCTTTGGAGAATAGAAGCTAGAAACAAGGCAAACCATCACTTTCTAGCCTAACTTTAATAAGCAAATAAGGAAAAAATTTCAAGAACAATGTTTAAAGAAAACAGTAGGATGAGGGAAATCCAACATTCCTAACTACTTGAACTGTACTAAGTCATTCTTGAATAAACAAATTAGAGGAAAACATTAAGATAAATATTTTCAGTTAGAAAAGGGGACTGATAAACAGTAAATCCTAACTCTATGAATGTTGTTCTTTGTCAGAGAATAGTGAAACAATATGGCATACTTAGAAGGGAAAAAAAATAACAAAGAAAGGGCACTTCACCAGTAATATAGACCGGGATCCCAAGAAACATCTTGTTATTGATGTCAAACCAGTTACAATCTTCAAATCCAGTGTTTCAATTTAGGAATCATCTTCACTATTCATCTTAACTTATCTATTACAAACAGAGCTTCAAGGGCCAGTGAATAATATTTACAATTAGAAGTTTCAGGCTCAATTACATAACAATGCTCAGCAACGTGGTCAACCAACAGTTGCTCATCTTCTACTAAGGTATTTATAGAAGGATGAGGAGGTGAGAGCTAAAAAGATCTCAAGGATCATTAATACAAATTAAATGACTTCTCGGCCCTTTGAGGGGCTCGATGAAGAATTTTACAGGTGGCTCTTTGTATTAACTATTTTACATTTATGAATTAAGCTCGGTGTGAGCTTTATTTGACTTCTAGGCTCTGTGTTCTCTCTAGAGTAACTCTGCAGATATTTTTTCATTAAAGTTCCTTGCAGAAGTAACTCTTCGGCTGCGTTGGAGGCAAAATATTTGAGTTCTAACAATAACTTCGGCCTCTGTTGAATGCTTTGAGGCACATGTGTCACTCAAGGTAGCTGGGAGGAATAAATTCGCCTCAAAATGCAACGGTAGAGGTCCTTTCTGCCTGTCTAATATTTATGATTTCCTTTGACTGTGTTTTTAATCTAGGGAATCAGGCTTTTGATAATAATTCTTAGCCATAATTCCCTAGATCTAAATTTAATCTCCTGCCCTTCATTCTTCAAAAACCAATACTCTTTAATCTGCTTTTTCAATACAGTGTCTTGTCGATGTGCAAGGCCGCGGAGGGCCTTTACAGTATCAGCGCCCATGGATCATTGAATAACATGGCGTAGAGCTCCTTTTTAGTTTTTTTCCCTTTGATAGCCAGAGGCCGAAAGATCTAGGCCTTTAGCTTTCCTTTCCCCTTGTAACATGGAAAAAACCTTTCAGAACCTGAAAAACAAACAAAAATTATGAAATCTTGCAGAATTAGGTTTAAACTGCTTCAGATGGTGGGGAAATAGCATAGCCATTGGATCTAGGCACGTGGACGGTCCAAATCTAATTGGGGAATCGCAATCGGCGGGAGGAGGAAAAGGGTGTGATGAAAATCTCTGATGTGATTGCGCGATTGGGAGGGTGGAGGCGATTAAGCGATGGCCGTTGGATTCAAGGATCAGATCAACGACGGGGAGCGAATCGGAGGAGCAACGGTCGGGGGAAAAAACAAATGCACGCGATTAAAATTGCCAATGCGATTTAGTGCTGGCCGCTTGATCATTTTAAGATCAACGGCGTGGATAAGTTTTGAAACAATCAGCGGAAAACCCTTATATAATATATAAAACCCAAAGTTTTAACAAGTAACAAAGGTTTTAGCGAATCGTGGCGGAGATGTATATAAAGAGGACAGGTGCTCGATTGTGGGGCCTGTAGTTATATGGAACGTGACGGGCTCGGGGCTTAAGTAAATCAAAGGCGAATCACAATCAAAACTTTGGATGAGGGTCTTTCCGATCAACCCATTGTGAATTCTTCGATTGTGATTGTGGGATCGAGTCTTTTTAATCTACCCATTTTTATATTAAAACACGTGACTTGGGTTTTTATAACAAAAGTTTGGATAAATGGGTTTTTCAACTTTACAAAAAGAAAAAGGTGATCGGGGAAGAAAAATAGAAGGTTTTAAGCATCGGAGGCGAGCCCATCGGAGATATATATAAAATAATGATGCGATCAGGGTTTTTCAATATAAGGCTAATCTCATCGCAAGTTTTAAAGACAACGTCAGACCTTGCGCACTTGAATTTTTCCGATGCCGATAAGTGCCAATAGGACTAGCGCCTGGTTTTCGGGTAAGGGGCATGTGGGGGGAAGTGGTTAGGACTTAGCCCAAAGGGACTTAGGTCCATAGTAATAAAACTTTGTTTTTTATGAAATTTTCATAGTTTTTCAATGGAAATGGGGGTTCTGAAATAGTTAAAAAGTGAGTTTTTAACTAGGGAAAGGGGGTTTTCATGAAGGGAAGAAAGGAAAACATGAATAATAGAGGAAATTTATGAAGAAAAGGGGAAACAAAGAAGGCTATTCTCTTAGTGGGAGAAGGGGAAAATGATGGTCTTACAACAGTTTTCTTCCCATGATTTCAACAGAATTTCTGAGTATAAAAATGGGAACTACAAATGAAGATTTTGGATAGAGGCATGAGGCC